>OZ023293.1:8881705-10131705 GCA_964007245.1 Hypomecis atomaria
GATGACATGATTTTTACACCAAATTGAGCCTTTGCATAGCTCTCAAAAGGATCCAAATGACTATCAACTTCTTTGCGATTATAAACATTCCAATTTAAGAGTAAATCCACGATAGTGTTATCAATGTGTGTTGTCAATTATAAAGTTTGCGAAAGAGTCTCAACTTTCGTAAGCCAAACTATTGTGTTAACGAAGCACATACGTCTAGAAATCAATATAGTGGTCCGTTTATGCACAAAAATGCATCAATTAGAAACTGAGGTGAAAATCAGTTGATGCACTTTTGTGCATTGACTGGCTGACTATTATTTTGGATTTTAGATATGTTTACTTCGAATACTTCGTAAACTGACGGGCGGGTGCAGGATGAGTCTGGACGGGGCTCGTACGACACACGTTCCATACATTTTTGGAGTGGCCCGTACGACGCACGCCTGACGCCCGGACGGGGCGCGTCCGGGCTTTTACACAAAATGTATGGAACGTGCATCGTACGGGCGTCGCACGGTCCCATCCCGCGCCAGCCCTGTCCCAATATAAACCATCCCTTAATAGGCTGATTGTCTCGGTCAGCGCGCGAAATTCAATTATTTTTTGCTTTTTGCCTATTTCAGATAAACTAATCATATAAAGTTTTACTAAAACTCATTTCAAAGAGTTATACTTTTTATGATAAACTTTTCTAAAATTCTTCGCGGATGCAGGATATAGCGGATTAGCTCAGTGGTCCAGAGCGTCGGGCTAGTGATCCGAAGACGCAAGGTTCGAATCCTGCATCCGCGAAGAATTTTTGAAATGTTTATCATAAAAAGTAACTCTTTGAGATAAACCTAGTGTGGGATGCACTTTAAAATTAAAAAATCATTTAAAACTCATTTTTGGCCGCTAAATGAGTTTCTTTTTAAATTGAATTTCGCGTGCAGTATAGTGAAACCACTTTAAGAATATTAGTTTACTATAAGCAGCTGATTACAGATTTCAGATAAAGGCTGAATCAAAGATAATGGCATATTTTGTGAACGGGAGTAAGTCAACTTCTGTCTCTCAGACGCCTTGCGTCATTAGTTTATTCGGCTTATACGTCGAGTCTCGATGCTCAGCTTTCGAAGTCACATCAATTTTTCCGAAAATCGAGCATCACTAACTCTCATCTTTTTTTTGTTAAACCTACAGTAATTCACTGGAAACTAAGCACTTAATACTTTTCTTTTCAAATATTTTGTATATTTTCTACAAAAGTTTTGTTTCCTAAATAAAATTCAAGTCAAAGTCTCAACTGCAAACAAGACTTTGCCAATTTTACCACAGAAAAAAAACATAGTAGGGGTGGCAAAATTTCAACAGGCTACTGGCGATTGGATAAATAATTCTTATAATTTATTGTCTTGGCATATTATAATGTACTTTATGGTCTTGGCAGTAGTAGTCTAGGGGAGGAGTTCCTCGTGGACCAACTGCTTTCGCACAATTATCTACTACAATTTTTTTAGGGAGTCTAGGACTCCACTTTCTGAGTGTGATGTTAGCTACAAGATGCGGATAACCCAATCCTGACTGAAGCTCACCCAAGGAATTTCTATACTAGTTACGTAATATCAAATTCCATAAGCTCACATACGGTAGATTCACTAGGTCTGTGCGCGAAATTCAAATATTTTTGTGTTTTTTGTCAGTTGATGATGACTAGATATTATTTACGAGGTAGGATTTACGCATCTTAAATCCAAAATAGTAGTCAGTTTAGGCACGAAAGTGCATCGACTAAAAATTAAAGTGAAAATCAGTTGAGAAAATCATGTTGTGACACAGGAGCCGTTCTGTAGTCAGTCATCGGCGATGTGGAGTGGATATTGCGCAGCCAGTAGCTAACTTGACAGACGCCATTAAGTTTGATTCGGCCTATATTTGGCATTATGATTCAGAAAATCTTGACTTCTCGAAGCACCAACGGCCATTGCAGTTCGCACCAAATACCTACATACTTTTAATTCTGCGGATCAGTACTAATATATACAGTACTCTTTGAGTACTAAAATGTGAACAGCAAAATGTGCGCAGTCTGCGCAGTAAAACTAATCTAAGGCCGAATCATGCAAGTCAGCGGATCTGAAGTAAGCTGCAATCTGCGCGAAACCCAATTAACGCGCAGATTTATGCGAGCTGTAGCCAGGATTGGATATAGCGCAGCTTGTAGCTAACTTCACATCCGCTGCCTTGTATGGTTCACCTTCGTTTTACTAATCTGGTGTGAGCTGTATTAGCCATTTCAAATATCTCCCGTCACTTTCGGCTCTTTTTCGTAGTCAGGGGTTTCGTAGTAATTAACCATTGAATGCGCTGAAAGTGGACAGTAAATAACTGTTACCTAAATCAACGTTATTGGCGGATATGAAGCAATACAAGCTGCGGATAACCTAATCCTCGCGCAGCTGCTAAGTACGTTTCCACAGGTTGTAACAGCTCTGTGTGAGTTTCAGTCTGGATTGGGCTATCCGCAGCTTGTAGCTAACATCACAGCCGCCAACATGTCTGATTTGGCCTGTAACTTGCGATGGCGACCACACTTATTACTTACTAGCCGGATAAGTAGGTAAGTTTGTATAAGCCGGGTGGCTAGCCCTGGTGTCAGAGTTTTTAGACCACCTGAAGGCCTCTGATTTAGCTTAAACGGTTAAAACAACCGGGACCTACAATATAACGTGTCATCCGACTTACGCTAGCGCTCAGTTGAAAAATGCCACCCGCGGTCACCCATCCAAATACTGACCGTGCGGAACGTTGCTTAATTTCGGTGATAGCTGACAAACACCTACGCTATGAGGGTAAAATGAAACATCTAGAATCTTTGCATATTATTCTTTTTTATATTTTTTTTCATCAGTTTAAATGGAAAATACATTTTCATTTATTTATATGTTGTCATTTATTATTGTAAACAAATATATTATAAAAGATTTACATATTACTATCAAAACAAAATATTCACAAATGGCAGACTAACTAAACAATTACTTAGCTGATTCTTCAAGCATGCTAACAATAGCATCGTTTTGAGCTAAACAAGAAGGAGAAAGTTTGGCACTGATCTCATGATTTAAATCAACGTGAAGATGGCATAAATGCATATTGCAGCAACACTATCTGTCCTCGATATCCGTTAGTCTGTCTGTCCGGCTTTCGAATAGGTACCTTTTATAATGATACTCTTCACAACCTCTCTTCAGCTCATGTGTATTGCATGATCTAATACTGACTACCTAACGCGGCTCCGGCCGACAAGACCGCTCACTGCCTAAGCTTCCGAAACTGAGGGCAACGCCAAAGAGAGCCTACATCTGACTATTGTTTCTGTGGTAACTTGACAGTTCATTTAACTAATCTGCTGCCTCAATTAAATCGAAATTCATATTGACTTAATTACAAAAAAAAAAAACAACAAACTCTGGCTCCTTTCATAACAATACAAATTCCATTGCATGGATAAACTCAATTTAAAACATTCAAACAAATTCACCAAATTAAAAAGTACCTCTTCACATTTCTGCATTACCCTGCCATAACAAAATCATACTATACATTTAGACAGTTGACAAACAAAAAGCAATGGAAGAGGACATGAGCAAAAGAAATCACAAAATATATATAGCATTCGACATTATGAAGTGGACCGAGTGCCCCGAGCCGCCCTAGCCACGGTAATGATTAGATATCATTACCGTGCCCTAGCGGCGCCCGGGGTGCGGAAATCATGTGGAGCAGCGAACAAGCTAGCTTCCATCCACTCATACATGAAATGCCGAAAAGAAAAGTATAATTAATAAATTGTACCTATACTTTGTTTATAATCTAATTTTTTTTTACATTTTAATAATTTAAAAACAACCAGTATTTGGTCGAGAAATTTATATCCATTTTTTTTTGTGTATTTTATATTTTGATGAAATATTAAAAGCTAATTAACGTGAGCCGATGTCAGGATTCATAGCTAGTCGTCGTTCGCCCGCGCCGGGGAGCCGGCTGGCGGCCGGCGGCCGGCGCGAGCTTCGTATAAACACATCTGTACACATTAACACTACATCGTCTTCAACAATCATCATCGTGACTCGTATTTAACGCACTGATACTTCAAAGGGGCACAGGGAATATCGCAGCATTGTTCCATCGCGCCGAGCGCGCTCCGCCGCCGCGCCCGTCCGCGCCGCCTCCACTTCTACATCAAATATTACTTTCCCCGCCATATACATTTTACATGCAACAACTAAAATAAATCACTACGCTTATACCCCTTAAATTGTCTAAATGTCTAATTGGTACTCTCTATTTACATCGACATAATATTCAAATTGTTCAGAACGGACAGTCTTGCGAGATCGAGGCGCGGCGGGCGGCGCAGCGGCGGTGACCGTCGTTACTGTAGACTGTACTCTACCACACTTACAATAACGCTTTGATCAGAATACGCAAACTCAAACATCTACATCTAAAATAGGTATGGTTCATCGTAACGCCCGCCTTAAGCCGCTATAATATCAGCTATGTTAAGTGTAATATAACGTGTTAAGTTTTGCACATGACAAAAATGCCACTCGATAATTTACAATACATATATCTGTAAACAAAATAGGCCCAGATTCATTGTTACTTTGCACACGTGGGGTTAACACAACCAGACCGATACATTTACAATAATATACATACACTAATAAAAATATACAATTAAAATTGGCAAACGTAACATTATAAACGACCATTGTGGCTTGTTTGTCATGCCGCAAAGTAAGATACATATTTGGGGAATTAGTATTTCTAATATAACTAACTAGAATAATAAGAAAACATTAAGAAGTCGCTAGTAACTATGCATCGCATACACTGTACAAATGGACTATGATACTTTATTGAGATATTTCTTCCTTTGTATAAACATGACAAAATACAAATATATCTGTCCAATTCACTACATAACTTATAGGGTAACAATCGAGCAACATTTTGACAGTATAATTACTCCCTTTGTGACATTTATACATTAGGTATTATTTTAGAATTAAGTTTTTAAGGGACATCTTATTTGTAAGTGGTCTGGTACTTGTAAATATCTACCTATAGACGCGCTACGTTCTCTCAATTATATGAAGAACCATTTGTCTGTTGTCTCATTCAATGGAGAGAAATGTTCGGCGTACTTTCAAATTCAACTCCTGCAAAAATATAGTTCATATAATATTTTTTATTCACTAGTCAAGTTTAAAGGTGCATTGATGAACAGTGCTAGATCAACGGTTTCGACAAATGGAATGCATATTTCACAGTATCCCACAAGGACGACTCAACAAACCACGCGCTCTCTTATTCGCACCAACTTTCATGAACCCGTAAGATAAATTCACTGGGTTGAATGAATTACTCGTATAAGTGAAAGTTTATATTACTTTAATTTCATTTTGTAATTTCTGATCAATCGACATTTTATCTCTAGTCTTTATTGATAAAAAAAACTTGTCTACAAACAAGTATTAGTTACTATCTAAAATGTCAAATAATAACATCTAAAATGTTATTTCCAAGTTCAAATCGGTTTGCGCGAGTAAAAAAGCGTAAAATTCGTCAAAGCAGCCTTAAATCCATCTTCCCCATAATAATGTGATACTAGTATCTCCTCATGGTAAACAAAAACATAATTCACAAAACGTTTTTACTACGAATTAAGTTAACTGATTCAGCTTACTCTAGTGGTAACAAGTAACACTTTTCAGTTTTCAAAGTCGAATTAAAATTCATTTCTAAAAGCTGATCGGAATAAAGTCAAAAGGTAAAATCTCAACAAATTAGCGGAGGGAAGTCTTCCACAACTAATGCAATAATTTGATTATAATTTCATTGGAATCTTGGGAATATTTCCTACATTTTTTGAAAGTATTGAAAATTTGAATGGACGATAATGGATCGTAAACACTATTGATAACATCTGTTTTCTGAACACCTGTGAGCTTGCGAAATAAGGTTGTATTATTATAGCCTGGTTCTAGTTTGTTCCTAATAGTCTAGCAAAGAAATGGTTACGAATGCCACGAACAATTTAAATAATGATAAAAGTACCAAGATTTATCCTCGGTCTAGCCATAAATGTCATCTACTGCACTAAATACGTGTTTCGTGGTAAATAAATAAGAGAAATAAATAAAAACCAAAAGCGAATTTAATCATCTAATATCATGAAGATATAACATTGAGCATTATAATGAGTAAAAAAAGCGTCAAAACCACAAACTGTACTCATGAGCAACAAAAGGGCACTTTCTCTTGAAATGACCAAATAACTTGACATCAATGAAAACCTACTGCATTTTATATACAAAAAACAATTGACAATGAGAAAATGAAATAGCAATGCCGTTCGACATGTAATTGACAAAAATAACTGAAGTTAACATTTAACCTTCGACAAGGTTTCGTAAACCTACGCGAAATGCTTCGATTTAACACTATAATAGTATACATATTAAATAACAAAAGTGTGATACATCAGGTGAAATGAAATGACAAGTTTCGTAGGACACTCATGCCATTTTCCAACATATGATTGAACAAATAAGAATTTGATTTCCTCAAACTATTTTGCCGATTTACGATATTAAAAAACGAGAACCACTTAATGCTAAATCATTTTCAAATATGGACGTTACTTTCAGGACAAAATATGCGAGACGGACCACACATCGGGGCCAGAGAAAGGACATGCTAAAAGCGTTTTAAAAACCTAAGTTTCGTGGAATCATCTACTGGCCCTAATGTATACTAACATTACTAAGAATTTTATTGTTTTGGAGGGTTTTACCAAAGAGGACCAGAAATCTTATTTCCTAGTGGATGTTCAACACTGGCCGGTTGTAGCTGACTTTCGACACGTTTCATTTTGGCAAACAATCGATTTGTTTTATAACGATTAAAGTAATAATATTTTGGCAAATAGTATGACCACTGTTCACGCACCGTCGACCAATGCCGCGCGACCGGAGCATCTCTAAAACTATAATCTTCAATCTCTTTTTCATGCAGAGTAAGTTTGTGACACAATTGAGTTATTTTTTTTCTAATAAAATCACGATATTTACAAGATCTTACAAAGCCACGTACGCGGCACCGGTCGAATGTGCGATTTGAAGATAATCAAAAAAACTTTGAAAATATTACACTACCCATAACAAAATTTTCAACAAGAACACGATATAATAATCTTTTTATCCGATAGTTACTATGTACACGCAAGCTGGGCAAGACAAATAAATAAAAATGTACGTCCGACATTGATTTTATGGATGGACCGTTTTGAAGCAAAGGGGACGATATATAGCTCAATTTATGATAAAATATGGAAGGGCCTAACATTTTATAAGGCCGATAGACATTTCAATTGACTTTATAAAAGTGGAATTAGGTCAGATGTTAATTAGACTACACCCGAGGCTTGCTAAGAAGCGTTCTAATCAATAACATTTTATCAAAACATAAAGCGAAAGTCTGATAATCTAGTGTATCCGCCAAGTGTCTGTCTTGTCTGTCTTTGTCAAGATATAGAACACGGCAATTTGTTTCACCGGATAATGGACCGTTTTTACACCGGATTCGCGGTGGTGTATGGTAAATAATGAACGTGTGTTGACGCACCGGACATTCATCCGGCGATAAATGTAGGCATTTGTTTATTGAAAAAAATAAAACGGCCGTGAATAAGCGCTCTTAGTGTTCGATGTCAAAACGGCAAATGTTTTCTCAATCCTAATTATTAAGGTGTCAGTCTGTCGAAATGAAAAAAAAAAACGCGATTTTGTTCGCTTTATACAGTTTTAGCCCGGGAGGTAAACGCAAAAAATGCATCTACTTTCTAAAAGCTTACCTCCCGGACTATTTGTTGTCAGAGCGTTTTTTAGCATATCTCGGGTATATTCATATAGCCATGTGTCGTTATCTCAAACTAGGTATTTTATATAATCGACATTTTTGATAACACTTTTTAAGTTCAGAATTGACCACTAAGTTGTTTTAATTGGCGATATCATTTATTGACCTTTTAATTACATCGATAGTAAAAAATAATAAACGATTAATCATTAATAAGCAAAAATTCAATTGGACAACAATAACGTTAGACGGCAATACTTTTCAAATGGAATTAAATGTGGACGAACATATATCTATCATTGGACTATTATATAATGATAATTTAATTTTTTTATACATATACTATTTACATTATTAAAATCAAACTCAATCGGACTAAACGGATAGATATTAACCAATCTATCGGTTACGACGGAATGTTGTATGCAATTGTCACAGTAATTAGGACTTAATGACAATAACAAACAACTCAAATTTGATCGAAGTGACCTTCCATGATTCCTTCAATGTTAATATATAAGGAGATATCTCGCTCCATTCATTTACCTTAAGTAATGAGAAAAAAAAAGTGAAGTAGATATACAACGAGTTGCGTATAAAAAGATTTAAGTATTCAGTATGGGCCCTCATGTCCGGTTTTAGAATATATTTAGTTAAGCCAAATGGTTAAGGTCATTGTTCCATATTCAATATAATGGAAGAACAATAACTTAACGTACTTCTATGTAACATAATATTTTGTCTCACTTATCTACGCCAAAATGACTAAGACAGAACGTACCTTAACCATGAATGTCTCATTTCGCGCTCATTGGCCAAATTGGCAGGATGCCTAGCGACTATCACATAAATCGGAATATAAATATATTTGTCAAGTTCATTACCATGCCCTTTGATAAGATCGCGAATAACCAAACGACAACGACGCTAATAAGAACCAACACGACGCATATCAATCTCCTTCGCGACGTGTCGGTTCTCGTTAGCGACGCGATATTAACTTTTCGGATCGCACTAAAAATGTGTCACTTTTATTGCAATAATAAATAATATACGTGAATAAGTTGTAATAAAATAGATACATATATAAATAAATAAATATTAGGGAACATCTTACACACGGCCTCTGACCCCAAACTAAGCAAAGCTTGTGATATGGCTGCCAGAGACTGATATACTACATATACATATTTTTAAAAACATACTTATATAGATAGTAACTAAATAACACCCAGACACAGAGCAAACACTTATGTTCATCACATAAAAATTTGCCCTGGGTGGGGATCGAACCCACGCCTCTTTGACCCAGAAGTTAGGGTCACTAACCACTGAGCCACCGAGGCTGTATGTGTAAGTATTATTTATTAACCCTTTCACTGCTGAGGTACTTTTTTTAAGGTGCCTGCTAATTCTAAAACGCACACGCAAGGCGCGGGAAGACGCTACCGCACACGCCTGGTGTGTGTAGTAGCCGCGGGGCGTGAGAATCGAAAACACAGACGTGTGTGTTTTCAGCAGTGAAAGGGTTAAGGAAAAGAAAAAGTAAAAGGATTAACGACCAGGAGGACCATTAATGATATCCAAACAAACAAGTAATATCGTAACATTTAAAACCATATTACGTAAACGTAGACCAAAAGAATAATATAGAGGTCTAAAATGTAATAAAACAAAATTTAGAATGCCTGATCGTAATAAATGTCGAAACTAGTGGGGCAATGTGTCCTTGAATAATATATATAGATAGTGAATTCGCAATCCTGCCAATTGACTTGAGCTGCATATAAAATATGCGACACGCTGTTTTGCTACTTTAAAACTATGTTGAATAACGCCTAGTTTGATTGATTTTTGACGGATAAAAGTGTACTTTTTCATCTGTGATTTTGGCTTTATCAAATCGCGATTTGATACGATATTCAAATGCAATTAGGTTAAATAATAGTAGTACTGTGCTTAAACACACATCGATGTAACAGATAGATAATTTCCTATTGGAATATGAGCCCTATATCGTTTTACTTAGGCTAAAAGCCGACAAACACTTCACATTGTCACATGTTTAACAATGTCATCGGAATTTAACCGTACATAAGAGCGAATCAAACTTTTTGGCGCTGTGAAGTTAGCTGCAAGCGGCGGGAAACCCCCTCCCTGCGCAGCTGTTAAGTGAGCTTAAGTTAGGATTGGGATTTACGCTGCTTGTAGCTAATTTCACACTCGCTAAGAATTTCGATTCAGCCTATAACATAGTACAGAGCTCAAAATTCAATGAATAGAATCACCTTGCTTAGCACATGGACCATAAAATAATACTATCGACGTGTCAGAACGTGACAGAGTTATGATGAAGCATACATCTGTCACCTTTGCACACGTTGATAAACTCTTGTCATGGTCTTGTATGCTAAGCTAGCTGGATAAGGGATATCAAAAGTTGAGTCAATTAGTTTAGACACCGAATCATACAACTAGGCGGCTCTGATGTTAGCTACAAGCTGATAGCCCAATCTTGACTGAAGCTCACATAACAGCTGGAGCGAGGATTGGGTTATCCAGCCGCCAAGTTGCGTGATTCGCCCTATATAATAAAGCTGAAAACAACGCGTCGCATTCGATCCTTACAAAATTCGCATAACAGTCAGCGCGGCTTTGACAGGACCGTTGGTTGTACATATTATGATAAGATTCAATCGCATCGCAAAAAACTCTTCTCAGTCCATTTTGTATGAACTTTTATATGAGAACAGTCTATTCGACTAGAAAATATCTTAATTGACTAAAACAAAGACATTGAAATATGAGTCCCATTTCTATTATACAACTAAGCTGTAATATTAGCTTAACACAATCCTCGCGTAGCTGTTAAATAAGCTTCAGTAAGGATTGGATTATCCGCAGTTTGTAGCTAACATTACAGCCGCCAAGTTGTATGATTCAACCTATACAGGTACAGCAAAAATTTAAACTGAGTGAATTCAAATTTTACTGTACGTCATACGACATACGATTCATAGTTCAATGTATTTCTTTTAGCTCCAGTGTTAAGTTTAACTAAACACTCGGCAATTTGATTATGTTAACTGTCAATTATAATCGCAGCTTCTCGCTCACACCATTTTATGATAAGATGAATGCGAGCGGGATGACACGATGCAATCACGTCAATATTGCCAAAAAAAGTCGTATAGACCGTAAATTTGATGTGAATGAGTCCGTCATAATATATACAACCGTATATAAGTTCAACCACAAGTTTATTAGTCTTTTGAGAAATTGTAAAAAATTGATGACGTAACTTGTCAGCAAAATATATCTCATACATTATCGTAATGTATTATTAAATACTCTATCACAAGGATAGTTTAACTTGAAAACTTTTCAGTCTATAGTTCCATAAATCATGCCTTTCTATCAGACATTTCTGGTTATTTGTCAAAGTATTCATCATTGTAAAGATCTTTTTACATGGGATTCTGAAATAGCAAAACGAAATCAGTTGTTCCAAACATTATGTCGAAGCAAGTGTATTTTAATAACATTAGGCCCGATTTTAGACACGCCCGTCGTAATTTTAATAGCAATTTAGAGTAGCCCTGTTTCTTTTTCACTTGATGCATTTGATAGAGACAACACTATTTTACGTCGTTATTAAATTTACGATGGCGCTTTTAAAATTGGACATATGATTTTAGCCGTAACAAATCGACTTTTTGCACAGTACATTATAAGCCATATGAATTCCTTCGCGATTTCAGGATTGGTTCCATTGGAAAAAAATCAGTAAAATGATGATTACAATGACCCGACCAGAGCTATATAAAATGCTATATCTGCTCGCCCCGTACTGAGACGAAAGGGGATGACTAAGACTATCATTATGAACAACTTTTACTATGCGACCAACCGTGAAATTTAAAAATCAGCTGTTCCAAACAAAATTACAACTCTGACTCGACAAAATGTACGAAACAGCTGATTAATATTTTTTTTAAATTCCTGGTTGGCGCCATAGTAAAAGTTGTCCATAATGATGGTTTGAATCACCTCCATTCTGTTCAATACATCAGTTCTGCAAAGACTACACCTTGTCGCAACACAATTTGCCACACGACGAAATCACATCATCAATTCTGCAACATCTCAAAAGTCTAATAAAGAAACCTGTGGAGCAAACGAGTAAAGAGTACTTTCCGAAGGCCTTACATTATAAAAAGCTTAACGTACAATAATATTAAGTGTTTGTTGAGGGAGGCACTGTGTAACTATATTATAAAATCGTCCAGTAATGCATTGTCGTGGTACTAACTGCAGCGTACGGCGGGCGGGCGCGGCGCGTGTCAGTACGCCTGGGTCGTGCTGGCGGTCGACACGCGCTCGGGCTTTAGGTTGCGCTGCGGACAAATACACACGTTAATATTATGTTTTCTCAAACATGCTTGGAAATGTGAACATTTCTTGTCAAAGAAATGCGAAATTTTACTCTCTACAATAACGTTCTTAATAACTATTGCCCTAAAGTGCTTAGTTTTCGAGATATCGGCCAGAAACTTTTTTCAAGATGGTGCTTGAAGCTCCATCTGGATCTGGACCTTAAAATTTTCAAAAAAATTGGATTGGAAATTTATATATTTTATTTATTTTCGACAGCTTGTTTTACTACGGAGTCTTATAGGTACACTTTCGTTACTTCTTGACCTTCTAGCGTCGGATTGTTGTAGCTAGAGCGACGCTCTTTTGCTTTCAGTGTAAATAAAAACACTAAGATACCTATATACTGAAATCTAACCATAACACGAGAATGAACGATATACTCCAAAGTCTAACACATTGTAATACCTATCAGGTACACTGTTTTCAACCATTACGAATAAAATTTCGTTACACAACACTTTATATTTAAATAAACGATCACGACTATGTGCAGTCTAAATACAAAATACTTTGGACTCAAAAATATGGAAAAAATATAAAATATTGCATCACACAAGAGAAACTAAGTGCATTTCTATATTTTCTATCATATCAACATAAATTACATAGATTTACATCTGAAAACAAAACTATATGAGACAAAATAGTGCACAAATAAAATAATTGTTCATCGACATTATCATACAATAGATAATGATGTAATAAATGAAGTGCTAACAATTATTATATTGTGAAATGAGTGCATCAAATGAAACTACAATGTTAACGTTAACTTACTGGTGGTAGGCTTCCGAGGTCTTTTATATGCGTTCCAGACTTGAAAAGGGAAGGAGATATATTAAAACCTAGCCCTTTCTTATATCAATAATCATATCTATGTAATTAATAGTGGAGTAAACAATAACTAATTTTAATTAAGACCTATTCCTTTTCTAATGACTATAATTACAGGCCGGCTAGACAAGCAGGCCGGCTAGACAGACAGGCCGGCTAGACAGGCAGGCCGGCTAGACAGGCAGGCCGGCTAGACAGGCAGGCCGGCTAGACAGGCAGGCCGGCTAGACAGGCAGGCCGGCTAGACAGGCAGGCCGACTAGACAGGCAGGCCGGCTAGACAGGCAGGCCGACTAGACAGACAGGCCGGCTAGACAGGCAGGCCGACTAGACAGGCAGGCCGGCTAGACAGGCAGGCCGACTAGACAGACAGGCCGGCTAGACAGGCAGGCCGGCTAGACAGGCAGGCCGGCTAGACAGGCAGGCCGGCTAGACAGGCAGGCCGACTAGACAGGCAGGCCGGCTAGACAGGCAGGCCGGCTAGACAGGCAGGCCGGCTAGACAGGCAGGCCAGCTAGACAGGCAGGCTGACTAGACAGGTAGGCTGACGCGACAGGCAGGCCGGCTAGAAAGGCAGGCTGACGCGACAGGCAGGCCGGCTAGACAAGCTGGCCGGCTAGATAGGCAGGGCGGCTAGACAGGCAGGCCGGCTAGACAAGCAGGCCAGCTAGACAGGCAGGCCGGCTAGACAGGCAGGCCGGCTAGACAGGCAGGCCGACTAGACAGGCAGGCCGACTAGACAAGCAGGCCGGCCAGACAGGCAGGCTGGCTAGACAGGCAGGGCGGCTAGACAGGCAGGCCGACTAGACAGGCAGGCCGGCTAGACAGGCAGGCTGACGCGACAGGCAGGCCGGCTAGACAGGCAGGCCGGCTAGACAGGCAGGCCGACTAGACAGGCAGGCCGGCTAGACAGGCAGGCTGACGCGACAGGCAGGCCGACTAGACAGGCAGGCTGACGCGACAGGCAGGCCGGCTAGACAGCAGGCCGACTAGACAGGCAGGCCGACTAGACGGTCGTCGGCAGTACTCACCAAGTGATCGTACTGGTGCACCATGCGCTTGATATGCGTGAGCTTGCGATGTAGATAGTTGACGCGCCGCCGCGCCGCCTGGTATTCCGCATCGTTGTTCACGCGTCGATATTCTTCTACGATGCGCTGTTCTATGCTCTGTAATAATGATAATCATTTATTAAATTTTACTTTCTTGAAAAACATTTAAACCTAAATCTTTAATAATCCTCCGTTAAATTTGATTCAAATTGTTTATAATTGTGTGAATAAATTGCTACTGCACGATGACTCGCCTAGTACCAGTGATTGTGAAGTGACTAGTTTGTGTGAATATCAGTGCTAGTGTGAAGTGATTGTGCGAACCAAGTGTGTCGTGTGTTTATCGTGTTCAAGTGCAGTGATTGTCACTACATAGTATAAAACAAAGTCGCTTCCCGCTGTCTGTCCCCATGTATGCTTATATCTTTAAAACTACGCAATGGATTTTGATGCGGTTTTTTTAAAATAAAGAGTGATTCAAGATGAAGGTTTATATGTGTAATAGGTACAACTGTGCGAAGCCGGGGCGGGTCGCTAGTGTATTATAAAGTGCATAAAGTGACTAATCGGAATTTTAACTGATTATCCAAGAACCTATCTCGTAACAGAAGATTAGAGTACGGTGCTAGGAGTAAAACGGGCTAATGAACACACCTGATGGTGCGGCGAGAGCGGCATGGCCCGCTTGAGTTCGGCCTCGAGTCGCGTGAACAGGCACGCCACTTGCTCCACGCGCTCGTAATTGCTCTTGTACTCCGTGTACAGCTCCGCAAACTCGTTCTTGTACGCCCGTCGCATGTTCGAACTCGTTATGCAAGGATATAACCTGAAACATTTTACATTTACATTTTAATTTTTTATAGTTTTACTTATTGTGAAATATTCCCGCCAGGGAATGTAATAGTCTTCCTGCTTTCCTGTTTCCTAAGGGATATAATCTGAAGCTTTTCAAGGTCAGAGTGAATAGGTATCTTCTAGGTCTGCGTGCTTCATCTTCGACCACAACGTCGTTTACCATCAGGCGAGTTGGTGGTCACGTGGACGCGGACATATTTGAGTTAAAAAAAAAAGAGATTTATTTTGCGGTACTATAATATGTTATTATAAAAATTGTTGTATAATTTTAGTATTAAGCTTCAATAAATGATTCCAATTTTTAAAATTATGTGTCTAGTTTTAACTGTAGATCTACCGTATTTTCGAATTACTTGGTTATCCAGAACTGGTGTATTAAGCCGAAAGAGGTGTTTCAGACCATCATTATGTTATGAACAACTTTTATTATAGGACCTACGCGGAATTCGAAAAAAAAAACAGCTGTTTCATATATCTTGTCGATTTCGAGTTAAAGTTTTGTATGGAACAGCTTTTTTTTTTTCGCAAATTCCGGTCGGTCATGTAGTAGAAGTTGTTCATAACCATGGTTTTAATCACTCTTTTTGACTTAGTACAAAGCAGATAACCCTGTATAAATAAGCAGGGTTCTAAGGGCACATAGCTCGGAGGACTGAATGACCGATGGGGTCGAAAAGTTCTCCAATGGAAAAACTTAGTCGTAAACCAACAAACAAGGTGTACAAATGACCTCATTAACACTGCAGGAGCACGCTGGATGCAAGCCGCTTCTAACCGGCCTTATTGGAGATCGATAGGGGATGCCTATATCCAGCAGTGGAGGTCTTATGAGTGAAACGACAAAAAAACAAGTTTTTGACTATTGTGTTGGCAGTGACGTACAACTTATAACATCAAAACATGGTCTCTTACTGAAGCCTTAATAGATCAACAAGGAGATGGCTATGCTCGGAATGGCTCTGCGCGATCAATTCAGAAATATTGGTAGAGAAATTAAAGCTCTACAAACCCCGGCAGGTCTCTGAAAAATATGGTTAATTTATTTTATCACTCAATACGTACCTTTCAATCTCTTCAGTTTCATTAATAGTTTCATCAGGCACTGATGTTAATTCTGTAGTTTCTAAGGGTTCTGTATTTGTGATGTCTTTTTCTGAAAAAAGCACAATCGAAATTTCGATATTAAACATTGCTTAATACCTGTTGTGACGAGATAATGCGACCAACCCTTAATATCACAAGTTAAGAAAGCAAACCATCACCAACCCATATTAAGACCTTAAATCAACGTCTAATTTTCACTGAATTTTAAAGATTTCAAATTTAAAAAGAATACATTTCTGTTACAGTCCTACAACATACACTTTTCATGTTTAAATAACTTTAACGTAAAGATTGGTGAAAATCGTGTTCTACATTGTTCGGTTACAACTCTATTTACAAATAATCCGCTAAATTTAGTTAAAATATGTTCATAAGAAAAAGAAACAAACTGTGAATGATACAAAACACATTTTAACCAAAAAAAGTTTGGATTTTTGATACTACTTTTATTTTACTACTAATTCCCTTATAGTTCAAAAACCATAACCACAGGGCTCAGTTCACATCAAGATTAAAACTAAGCGTTTTAATCTTAATATTAGAATTACGAACATTGCATTTTAAGCTTTATATTTATTGGATGAAAGTTCAATTGTTGTTTTAATTTCGATGTGGATAGAGCCTCAATTCGAACGAGTTTTACCTGTGATATTTTGCTCTACAGGGGGGCTATTCCTATAACCGTTCGTGACTCCGTTTTTAACAGGACTTGGACAGAGTTCCTTCACAGTTGTGAAATTGAGGGTGTAGCCGTTATCTTTCTTACTATTAACTGAAAACAATAAAAAACAAACTGTGATAAACAAGTATCACTACTTAATATTTAATGTACGAGTTAAAGCTAGTGGATGAGATGAAGTGCGTTCGGATAGCCTACTGATGGCAAAATTAACAGTTTAAAACGCCAACAACGAGCACATTCAGCGTTCGATTTCAGAATGTTTGAGCAAAAGTGGCATTTTAACTGTTTTTTTTTCACCGTTCGGATAGCTCAAAAACATTTAAAAATGCCATCTTGAACTGCCACTTTTGACCCACGTGCGGAGGTGGGTTCTTTGTGATCGTTGGAGTTTGAAATTCCCAAACCGAACGGTTTACATCAACGCTAATTTTGCAAATGCTAAAAATGCTATCGAGCTCAAAACGAACGCACCTATGGTATATAAAAGGGCACAGTTCGAATCATACAACTTGAATTTTCGCGCAGATGTCAAGTGAGCTTCAGTCAGGATTGGGCTATCTGCAGATTGTAGCTAACATCACAGCCGACAAGTTGTATGATTCGATCTATACGCAGATGTGGGTTGTGTAACGCAACTCAATTTTTTTCAAATTCAATCTTTTCGATTCAGTATTCTACACAACACTTTATAATTTGACATTAGAAAACGTATGAACCCTATGTGAGAAGTAAAAACGTAAATACAAAAACTACAAGAGTAAGAGAGAAAGCAATGTTTGTTGATTCAAAACTGCTATATTGAGTAAGTACGATCATAGAAATTATACGTACGTCAAGTTGATGTCAACTATCGAAATCCCACTTCGAAAACATTTAACCGTAAAAATATTGAATTTATAATTATTTCTCGGTTATTAACAACATAAGGAATCCTCGCCAAAAGATAAGGAGTCAATTAAAACTGTTATTTAAACCTGATAGCTTGATATTTCCCTATTGCACAAACAAAACCCGGAACTTGCATAAAAAAATAATTAACACCGTTACACGAAAAAGCTTCGAGACCGAATTGGTGGCAGATTTTAATTAGTGATACAGTTTATTACGTGATATAAACAGTTTGCATTCAAGAACATTAATAATTGCAATACATAGTAGCATAGTAATAGACTCCGAGGTCAATTTCCATAGTAACATTGAAGTCCGTTTGTTCGTAATAATTATCTTTATAACCTTATAAAAGTCTGCAATGTGTGAAAATGTTTTGTTACATTCATTTGCTATGTATGTTATTTTGTACCTAGTTGATTTTACCTTCTCATTAAGTATGGTATAGGCCAAGTCATACAAGTCAGCAGATATCAACTTACCTACAAGCTGCGCAGTATCCAATCAACGCGCAGCTTTATGTAAGCTTCAGTCAGGATTGGATATTGCGTAGATTGCAACTTCACATCCGCCGACTTCTATGATTCGGGCCCATACGTTATGATCATGACACGGGTATAATAATTTTTTTTTTAAACGTAATACGTAGTTACATAAGTTATTTGTTTTGTATCCAGAGAATACCCTTAAAAAGAATACTAGCTAATGAGCTAGTATTCTACTATTAGTAACCCTATATAATATCAAGTGTATTTATTTAATTTATGTAAACACACTAGAATAGAATAGGACATTAATATTAGCTTCAATATAAGTCGTAATACTCATCTGTGTTGGAGTTATTTTCGTGTTTCTAGAGCAATTATGTACGATATGAAAACTACTTTCCTGTTATGGAACATAATATACTAAAGTAAACATGGTTCGTTGTCTTGTATTGTCCTTCCTTCCCCAAATTAATTGCTGTTACATTATATACATTTTTATTAATTTATTTGTAAAATTTAAATTACAATATTGATCTCGCAGTTCTAAAAAAACATTTTGGAGACAACTTACAAAACATTCGAAAAAACTAATACTCTTGAAAAAGAAACAAAACGTATCCAAATTTGTTTCCTTGATGTACTTTCTATGTAATAGCAAGTGACATTAAGAAAGAATTCTAGCAATACTATATTTGCATCAAAATCGATTCGGCCAATAGCTCTGTGATTCCGCCCATTCAACAGCAAAATTGGTATGATGCCCAAATACGCACATACAAAATACAAAAACACATCCATTTTGGGCAGTCATGTTAACAAACGAGGCGATTAAAAAAATTTAGCACATACTCGGCTGCTTAGGCCCAGAGTCCACCACAGTGAAGAAAAGATACTGTGCAAAGCATTACAGTCCGTAAGTCCATATCTACATAGAAATGTCTTATTTATTTAACGAAGAGCAAAACACAGCTCCTTTCAGAAGCTTGTTTGGTTTTTAGTTAAGCAAATAAAATAAAGTGCGAGACCTTCAAATGAAAGTTTGCAGTAACTGCAGACAAATGTTAGTTTCACAAAACCATTGCAGCGACTTTTTATGTGTGTGTCTATGTATTCACTTGTATCTGCCAAACTACGCTACAGATTGCAGTGCGGCTTTCATCATTTGTGTTATATTGATTGTTTGTAACTAATGTAAGTGGTACCTAATGTGCCGTTTTAGTTATTAAATAAATAATAATAATCATTTTTTAGAGTATTTCTTCCGAAATCTTTATAGTTAGGTACAATTTATTTGTAGCCGATTGAAATCGAGTCGGGCAGCTAGTATCTTTAAAGAATGAATGTATATTTTATTTAGTCTGCATGCTTCATCTTCGATCACAACGTCGCTTACTATCCGGCGAGTAGGTGGTCAAATGCGGACTTATTAATTTAAAAAAAAATACTGACGCTACTGTACTCTCGATAACGAGGGCAGTATAACTCTGCACCGTTTCGGTGGACTCTAAGCTTCAACCTTGCGCGTTAGGTAAACACTTTGTGCCACTTTCACCGCCCGATGCGACTCCTATTTTACAACTGCCGTTTCACATCCGTCTCACAAAGAACTCTGCTAAGAACTCGGTTATTAAAATACTAATAAAGTCATTCGGTATCTCGTTATAGTAGCTAGTTTAATTGTGAACTAGTTTACTAGACATGACGAAGCGTTTGGTTATTAACTTTTATGAAGACATTTCGTTCAACTTTATGTTTAGATCTTGTTGTGTTCGAGCTGAATTTGCAAGAGAATTCGATTAATTTGTTTACTCTGAGCCGTAAACATAATGCACCTGGGTTTAGTAGGTAGGTATATTTAGATTTCATTGTAGATTAGGCCAAGGTCGTAAAACGGATTATGTAGTTTAGTCTTTTCTTGAACGATCTTCGTTCTTGAGGTATGTACGTGAAACCACCGTTACGATGTACTTTGTGGCGAAACTCAAGAAATAGTACTGATAATGCTATTTAAAGTCTATTTTGGAAAGGAGGTTTTAAACACGATTCTAAGACGTGTAAAGGATTTGGCACACTGGATGCGGTCTGCGGGCAGGTCAAATTGAATGCGCGTACGCGTCCTAACAATATTTCTGCGTGATCCACGGTCAGATCACATATCTATAGAAAATATATAGAGACCGACCGTTGTTCATACATAAAGCGGGCGGCGTCCAATTCGACCTGACCGCAGACCGCATTCAGTGTGGCAAATCCTTTTACGTCGACGTCCAGATTTGGTAAACCAGATTATTTGTTTTTGTACTTCCCCATTCAAGTATCCCTACGAAGTAGGTATCATGCGCAGTCATAAAATACATGTCAAATCACAAAGTGGTGTTTTTTTTAATTTTTAGTCAAAGATTGATTGAAGAAACTCTCATGTACTTAAACAATATATATGCAGATAATCAAGTCGATTCCTATTACTGTTACTGCGCGAAAGAGCAACAAACAAACCAACAAACCCATTTTCGGTTTTCAACATCGAGGGCCGCCTGTGTTTCTCCACCGCGGGTGCCTCTTATATTAGTACTAAGACCGTTACCATCTTTTCAATAGTTCTTACCCGTGGTCCGATCGTCCTCGTTGTCAGACGCGTGCCGCTCGCCCGAGGAGGTCGTGGCGTAGCCCGAGGAAGGCGGCGAGGGCCGCCTGTAGTGAGAGATCCTCTGCTTCTTGACCGCGGGCGCCTCTTCCATGGAGATGTTGGCGGGCCGCTTGCTGGCGCTGGGCGACGCGCGCGGGGACAGGGAGTTGGCTGAATCGCTGCTCAGCGGTGGCGTTAGATTTTGAGGTTTCCGCCTGCGGGAATACGGGACTGGGTTGAGAATGCGAAACGTAACTTGTGGCAACTATCTACTATTAGCTTTTACTTTTACACTTGTTTTTTTTGTTTTTGTGCCACCCTATAGGAACATTTGTATTTTATCTGGATAAAAAGTAGCCCATGACACTCTCCAATATTTAATTAATTTATTTTAAAAATGCAAAATATAAAGTGGATCCGTCTCTTCGTTGCTGCGTGAACGAGTAACAAACAAACACACTTTTTGGATTTGGCGTTGGCGTTGGACTTCGCATTTTATCCTGCTCGTGCCATAGGAGCGAGCGGGACGGAACGCGAAACCGAAACCCTCCATGCATAGGCAAATATGAGTTTGATTCGAAGCGGCTTGCTCTTATTTTGCTATATGATTTCCAAAAAATCTGCTTTGAGACTTGCATTCAGAGAGTTCCAGAACATTCTAATCACATCAATCATTTTATCGATAATAAATACACAGCTTTAGCGGGCACTACTCACTGTAAAATCCGACAAAATTACAATGTCAGCTACAATTGACAGATTATGATAATTTTGATTTTACAAATAGATTAGAATAATGTAAGTTCTGTTGGCGTACAATTTTATTTAAAATTTTATTGTGATATGATATTTCATATCCAAGAAACAGGTAGCCATGACTGTTAATTTTAAATTATATTATCTTACTAACAGTGGCCTGCAATTTTGCCCGCTGTCAGAGGATTTTCATGATAAAACACGATCTTGACAAATCTTTGAACTATAACTCAATCTGTAAAGCATTGACATATTTGCCTTGTGAAATGAGACATTTTACCACTGTCTTATTTGTAATAAGGAACTTCTGAAGAGTCGGTCAATTACAATTTTGTTAGTTATTCAACCGTAAAAATAGACTAAGGACTGGTTCAAAGATTTAATAGGCATGAAACGATTTAAAAGTTTGTAGCCAAGTGTAGCAAGCTTCGTTACTTTGGGCAGCATTTTAAACAGCTGTTTTCAAATACCGTGTAAATAGGTATCTTCTAAGTAAGCGTGCTATATGCTTAACATCAGTCAGGATGTGATAAAATGAAAAAAAAAACGTTTGTAAAATAAAATCAATATTAAAACTTATCAACAATAAACCTGCGTGGTGAACTTCATTTTATTCGAAATAATAGGCTCATGCTCAGTGACATACTTAGCTAAAAGTACATGTTATTTCTAGGCTTGTGTTCGGTCTGATATGACCGAAATTATCACGCAGAACGAAATATAGTATACAGGATAGGCCGAATCATACTTCTTGGCGGCTGTTGCTGCGCAAAACCGAATCCAGACTGAAGCTCACTTATAGGCTGCGCCGCTTATATGGAAACTATACCTTCACACAACTCTCATGACGTCAGAGATCGCGTTGCCGTCGGGTATATTTTCAAAACCAGTAAACTAAAATCATTTCAATAAAGCGTACCTTTATCTAACATTTGTGACGTCACTGTCGCGTGTTGATATCGGGTATACATTGAGATTTAGTATACGCCCCGCGTATTTTAAAACATACCCGACCGCAACGAAGCCATCGTTCGGTACGCCGCGCAGCAGCGGCCGGCGGAGTGCCAGAAACAAACCGCCTTGATAGATTAGGTGTGAAACAAAACAAAAAATAAATAAACCTAACCTAACCTACAAAATACACGTCCCTTTATCTGATACCTACCCCAAACGGATGTTGCGGTCGGGTATATTTTGAAATCCTTAACACGACGGTTCATATTTTTTAAGTATCCCCAAAACGAATGTTGCAGTCAGGTATATTTTAAAATCCTCAACAAGGCGGTACATATTTTTATTGTATACTCGAACTCAACACTATGGAGCGTTGAGTAAAGGTATAGATTCCATATAAGCGGCTGCGCCACACAAGCCGGCGGATGTAAAGTCAGCTACAAGCTGCGCTCTACAATAACCAATCCTGACTGAAACTCACATAAAGCCGTACGTTGATTGGCTATTGCGCAGCTTGTAGCTAATTTCACATCCGTCAACTTGTGTGGCGCGGCCTATACCAGCGCGAGGATTGAGTTTCGCGCAGCGCACCAACTTCACAGGCGCCAATAAGTATGATTTGGCCTATAATGTTTTACTTACCAGTTACCGAATACAGTTACGCCATACTTTTTATGACAAAAGAAACTGAAATTCCAGCTGGAGTATGGTTCGTTGGCTGTTATAAGCGTTGCTTGCACGCAACTGGCAATCACTGGATTACTCACCACAATTATACTAATAAGCGAGTTCGTATAGGTCGGGTGGCTGTCCCTGGTGTCAGTTTTTAAGCCGCCTGAAGGTCTCTGACATGAATCAGTGGTTAAAACAACCGGGACCTACAATTTAACGTGTCATGCGAGCCACGGTCGCGCTCAGTTTTAAATGCGACCCGCAGTCACCCATCCGAAGACTGACCGCGCTTAACGTTGCTTAACTTCGATGATCGTCAACGAACACCCAGTCACACTACGCTATGAGCGCTATAGGTACTAATGAAGTACTTACATACAAAATGTATGGAAATACTTTAATGTTATATGCGTTCTATTATCATCCCTTTCTTACCTTCACATCTTCGAGCAAATATCTACAGAGCCACAGTCCCCTAAGTGATAGAAGTAAAAAAATGTCCGAGCGCCGTCATACATACCAACTTAGATATTTACATTAAATAATTCACAATGACCCGTTTTCTCGAATCTCGACGTTATGTCATTAATTAGTGCTTGTAACCGAGCATTTTACGACTAACTAAAAAGCATGCCCACTACGTAGCTAGGGCAGAGTTTTGGCTCGCACACTTTTTTTGCACGATTGTGACTTTATAGATATTTGCTCAAAGGTAGCAATGACGATACTATATTTATGCTAAGGAGGTCAGAAATACTGTTTAAATAAAGCCAACCAACCTCTTAAGCATACGTTTCTCTTCTTCACTGTAGAAGGGCCAATCTTCGTTGACGTCGTTCCAAAAATGTCTACGTAAATGGTAACAGTTGTCCTTTAGAGAACTGATTTGTCCCAGTATCTTGCCGACGACAATTCTTTCCTTGTCCTTCATGCCTTCTGTAATATTACGCCAGTGTCAATGGTGTTTGCCAATTTTATTAAAATCCCGGATTCATTTGGAGACATTTCTAATGCTAATCTTAGACGAAAAACTACTTTAAAATCAAATATACAGAAGCTTTTTTTCGATAACACATCTCGATCACATAGGACATTTTGCTGTAGATATTGTATTATGCTTATTCTTCTCGTTGATGAGAAAGACTGCTTGCGGAAATGAGACAACAATAACAAATTTGGTACCTACATAAGATTAGGTCATTAGAAATGCCAGTAAATGAATTCGAGACCGAATGAAGAATATTGAAATGTCAACTTACCACTGAACAACCGAGTGTACAATTCAGGCTTTTTGAAGGGTTTCAATGCTAATAACTGTATAAGTCTTTCTCTGAAATAAAAGAAAAGGTAATGTTAATATTGAATGAAATTTTAGTGAATTGATAGTGAAATTTTAGCATACCTACTTATATTACTATAGCGAATCATGTACAATGTACATACTAAGATATTACTAAAAATTACTATTTGACAGTAAATACGTATTTTTAGTTGGAGATAGGTTAGGGTTTGACCACATCCTGTTTGATGTGGTTGATGTTTTATAATATTTTCAACATCGAAACAGACTTCTAAATTGTCCTTATTTTTAATGCTTAAAACATAGAGAGCTGCATAAACAACTAAACAGTTTTAACAACATTTCGCCATGTTCAGGACCGGTAGACAAGAATGAATTACATCATTGTTTGGGTTCACTAATACAAAAATATTGGTTGCAATTCGTTATCAGTAGCAACAATCATCATTGTTTTCCCCGCTATCTGTTACGTGTGTTTTATTTATCAAATCTTAATACGCATTACGATAAATTCAACATAAATACGTATGTATATCGCAGATAATTTTCGGAATCACAATTTGATAAAAGGCAACACACGAATAACCGGCTAAAACGTGTGAGCGGGACATAGAAATTCGATAAAACCATCAGGCCATGGAATTACGAATTACGTACGTACTGGCAATATATTATAGATAAAAATATATATCAACATAAGCATGTATTCTTCAGGATTAACTCTAAGCCGTGACTTTATAAAATAAAGTTGATATTGTTATTGCACAATAATGTTTTCTGGAAAACCTTGGTAATGTATGTGAGTCATAGATATTTGTAACACATGCTAATTGTTTCAAAGCTATTCTCTGTGAAGAGCATAGGGAAAACGAGTGCAAGATTTGTATGACGCGTGGTTTTTACCTCTGCAGATAGGTCCACTGTACAGAATATATATTAAACATGTCCAATTGGAAATATTCAATGAGATTTATATGATGAAGTGTATTATGTTAAAGCAGGTTTATTATATTATACCTTTTACGTTCAATATACAATAAAAAAAAATACAATATATTACCCAATAAATATATTTCACATATTTCCCATGCCTGCTCTAATTTCGCTACCTAATTTTATTGCATAATCGTTAAATACAAAAACATTATCTATAGTTCGATAACCACGTAAATTATGTAATCACAAACTACAACTCAAACAAAAAATCTGTTATTAAATATTTTTCTACGAGTAACAAAAATACCTATCGTTAAAATGTGGGAGAATAATATAATTTAATTGATGTAGCAGTAGCTACAAATTTCAATGTGACTTTTATTGTATGTATTATGCGTTTTCAACGAACTCGTAGGTAAGCAAATTATATTTATTATGAAATTATACTTAATGTTCATTCATAAAATAATATGTGAATGAATGAAAAATGTCCACATTTGCATGAACACTGTAATTGATATTTTGACCTCTTTGTGGGATGGATTTTTAGACTTTGTTTTTATTTATAAACCAAAAGTTAAATTTTAGTGTTCGGACCTGCAGAATTAAAGTTGTACATTCATATATTATGTACTACAAAACTACCTACAACTCTAACAATGCGTTATTCATTAATACATGTTACGTCAAGGGATTTTAATGCATGCGTAATGTACCTACATAGCCGAATCTCTACGTCATATGGAGACAGTTTGTCTAACATTTACCGCGTTTCGAAGCCTTGGAAATATGAAGTGTTATGTACTGATCAAATCCTCAAAAAGTATGGGGAGGGCAGTGCGATAATCTAAAAATTCTGGACTGCCGTATGTCCTACTTTCGAATTGCCGTATTTGGGCCAATATGGGGAAAAAATGTCATATACTCTCGTCAAAATGGCAAATCCTAGGGGGGCAGTAGGTGCTACGACAGTTTGATATTGCCATATACTAGTAAAAGTCTACCGTATTATCCAGAGACACAACTGAAATTGCCATATATTAGAGAAATTGCCCTATCAATAATAACACTGGGGGCGAATCTAAGCGTGATTTAGAGCCTGAATTGGTACACTTTAGCTTAGTCCCGTTATTTCTCTAACTGAGAGAACGAGACGTTAGTCAACATTATTATGTATTCTTATTTAGGGCTCACGAATATTGCACACGCTCGAAGACAGCTTAACTTGTACATTGTACATCCATAAAGATCATTTAGCTTCACTGTATGCAATATGTCGAACTTTGAATGCTACTTGTATCTATTTATTTAAACACCGTTATATAATGTGGTTTTTATAAATAATTGCTCGTATAGTCTGGTTGCGCGAAGCCACAACTCATATACGATATCGGTTTTTTGCCGATAAGAAAAGACAGAATTCATTAACATGGAGTTGTTTTGGATAATAATGTGTTAAGTAATTAACAATTCAAATCATCAGTCTAGTACAAAATACATTAAGAAATACATCTCTGTACTGTGCCATTTTTAAATTAACGTAAATACTTATAATTTCTTCTATGACAAATTAATCTGTAAGCATAAAATATACATACCATTTACAATCAAAATTTATAATACATACATGCATTAATAATACTTGTAAACAACTTTGTTAAACTCATTAGGTTCCGGGAAAAAGCGAACAGTTATAATGAACCTTTAGACAATAATTTATTTAAATTATGCATTAAATAATATCATTGACTAGATGACCCGGTGAACTTCATCTAACCATCTGTCAACTGTCAATGACAACTTTTACATGCAGAAACATTTTGTATGGGTAAATTAGGAGTAAATTCACGTTTTTAGGGTTCCGTACCCAAAGGGAAAAACGGGACCCTATTACTAAGACTTCATTGAAATTTTGTGTATGTATTTCTGTTACCGCCATAACAACAAATACTAAAAACAAAATAAAATAAATATTTAAGGGGGGGCTCCCATACAGCAAACCTGAATTTTTAGACGTTTTTTGCTCTATATTAATAATGGTAACAGGTAGATGCTTGGAATTTTCACAGAATATTTAGTTTTATATTCACTTTAATAATAAATAATAAAATTAAAATAAAATTAAAATTTAAGGGGCGCTCCCATTCGGTACGGAACCCTCAGTGCGCGAGTCCGACTCGTACTTGGCCGATTATTACTATTTTACTCCCTACATTTTTATATTTTCTCACCGTTTAAATCTTCCCTCAACTTTCACAGATATTTCAAGACCAAAATTAGCCAAATCGGTTAAGCCGTTTTCGAGTTTTAACGAGACTAACAACCGGGACTCATTTTTATAAATATAGATTGCAAGTTGTGCATAAATTAATAGGTAAACGAACCTCTTTATATCTAACATTTTCGACGAATAAGAAAATAAGAAAAGCAACGCATAAATAAAGTAATTAAATAAATGTACAATTTTCTTTGGTGTACAATAAAAGTGTATATATATATGTACAGTGTAATTTATCACGATACATGGAGACTTTTTTAATGATTTATACATCTTTTGTAAAACATGTCTGAAAATGTTCCATGACTTTGATTGAAGATGTTTTTTTCAGACAAGATCATTTTTTGGAATAAAGCTTCATATGACAATAAAATTGCACTGTTACAAGTAACAATGTTACATACAATGTTATAAATGCATGTCTATGATAATGAAATGCACAAGGTGAACGCACGATAAAAAAATATTTTCTATAACAGACGGTAAATCCAGGCTAGGCTAAAGTTTAACGAACTTTGCCAGTTGTCTCTAGTGAAATCAATAATTGAGTATTAAGTCCATTGTTAGGTATTGCGTAGGTATTTCTGATGACTAATTTAGCAGTTTCATATCCCTTTCCTGTTGAGTGCCGAATAATGTGAGTAGTTAAGACGGTGTGATTGATGCAATATTGGAAATACAAGATTTATTTGGTAATCATAAAACGTTCGCGTATACGTAATTATTATTTCAAAGGAAAAGTTAAAGTCTGTATTAGGAGGGTAATGATTCATTTTAAACAACTAGGTCTTATTTTTACCGACGAAACGGAGGAGGTACTCAATTCGACGCGTATTTTTTTTTAATGTGTAATCACGCATAACTTTTTGCATATAGTAGTCCGATTTCGATTTTTTTTTTATTGAAAAAAGTATACTTCGAAATTGACTGAGCCATTTTTAATAAATCAACAATAATGTGAAATATGCTACATCGATCCGTGCGAAATATTCGCGAATTCTGTACACGGTTGAAGTCGGTCATGTCATTTTATTCGAAAAAAATTATATTAATTAATTTCTGCCATTATTCCATTGTGCTGTGTCTTATTATAGGAATAAACATGTACACAAAAACGAGCAGAAGAATATCTATCCTATAGTATTAGTTCAATAAAGACGTATTAAATCATAGAAACTACTTATGCTTCGAGATAACTAAAACAGTAAAGAAAGCCCTTTTTACAAGTTCCCATAATCGAAACAATGTAAGTGTATGAAAACAATCCAACATGTTATAGACATGTAAGTAGACGATTTTAAATTACATTCACGTAAAGCGTTCGAGTTCGACGCAAGCAATCGAGGAGTTTGCGTTAGAATTTAGATGCGCCCTGTGACTTTGTACTATATATTATGATATATTGTTTCTTAGGCCTAATCACACAAGTATAATACAACGAAGAAATATATATTAGTAAGAAAATCCATTTAAAAAAGAGCGCTTGAAAAACCCATTTCTGAGCCCGATTTCTGAGATGCGAGAGAAAACACCATAAAACTAGCTGAACCCCTTTTTGAGTGAGTGTAGAAAATCGATATTTGTTTCAACCAATTCTTTGATATGAATATTATTATTCAAGAGACGCTTTACCTTGTTTTTTTTTTAAAGTAAGAACGCGTATGACAATAGGCATAGTTTAAGGAAAGTTTACCGCAAAAATACAACCCACATAGGTAATTATTTCGTCATCGGTCATGCAGTTTTCATGTTGATTCAGCCGGGCTAGTATACGCACCACGAAATAATTATATCGACGTATCAAAACGAGACAGAGTAATGGTGAAGTATACCTATATCTGTCACTGTTTTACACGTCGACAAAACTCTTCGTGGTCGTATGCTAAGCTAGCAAGAGCTGCATTTCTAGAACGACATAACTTCTCTAATCGTATGCTATGCTATCTCGTTCACACTAACATAGATTTTTAATGCTCACTTACGAGGCTTGGTTGTGTAAGCGCTCTGACGTTCGGCTTCGCTTTTCCTCCTGTTCGCTCTCGTGGCAGAGTAACTAGCGCGAGCAGGAGAAAAAGCGAAGCCGAACGTCAGAAGCGCTTACACAAGGGCCCTGGTCTCATTTGGTGTCTTAGTATTTATTTTCTTGATTGATTAGTTTGTTTTTAAAACTTTATCTTAGAAAATAGCAATCGGGGAATTCTCTAAACATTGTTACCGAGTTATCAGATAATGGAATTGTAATTCCCCACATTGAAATATTTTAATGTATGTTTACTCATTTCACTTTATCATAATGTTACGAAATTTCAATATATAAAATGTTAAGGAAAATTCGTCTCTGTATGTAGGTACGTTACTATCAAAATAATATATTATCATCAGTTATATCAAGTTTCAAGACTGAACCAGTGTAAGTTTTTTAGAAAATGTTTTCATACAATAAGTTTAGTAATTTGAACAAAAGCTTGTAAATCTAGTACTAAAATATTTAGGTTACCGGATGTCATTATTAAACTGAGCTAATGTTATTTGACACGTCACTGTTGTAATACAACTGATTGGGAAAACCAATGAGCTTGCATTGGAGGAATTTACATTTTTCGACTCACTTCAAAACAAGACAAGAGTCAATGTAGTCTGTACTTATTAAGCCTGTTAAATTTTATCGCCATCATCCAACCTAATATATCTATCTACTACAATCACTACCTTTTCCCCTAGAGGCAGTTTTACGAGCTTTCTGCTTCCACAAAGGTTAATTGATTATAACGGGAATAGCAAATGCATCACATCTATTTCCTTATCCCCTGGTAGCTCTGATTTTCGTTCTTTTCAAGAGGTTATTGATTACAAGCAAACTAGCAGAAGCAATACTCCGTAGCATAGTAAGGAACTAGGTAACTAGCAGACGTAATATACATATCAACGTTCGCCTAGTGAGATATGGCGGCCGTCGGGCTAAGCCGACGCAGCTAAACTATTTGATATTTGTATGTTGCTGAACCCAAGTCTCATTAAACCTGCAATACATCTACAACATTTTCCTTTAGGGAAGCAAAGGAACTAGTGTATGCAATAGGTACTCACTTCTATGACTGCCTAGAGAGATACATTTTCCCCTAAAGAAGGAAAGGAATTAGTGAATGAGATAGGTACTCACTTCAATGATCGACTAGTGAGATAAGTACGAACAACATTTTCTCCTAGAGAGAGAAAAGAACTAGTGAATAAAATAGGTACGCACTTCAATGACCGCCTTGTGAGATACAGATAATATTTTCCCCTAGGGAGGTAAAGGAGTTCTTTTCCTAGTTTAGTGTATGCAATAGGTACTCACTTCAATGACCGCCTAGTGAGATCCGGATTGGGCGGCGGCCGTTGGGCTTGGTGTGGGTTGAGCTGCGGCTGGGGCTGGGGCTGGGGCGGGTGCGCGGGCGCGTGCGGTCGCGGCGCGGGGGCGGTCGCCGCGGGCCGCTCCACCCGCTCGCTCCGCTCCACTCGCTCGACTCGCTCGACCCGTTCGACTCGCTCGCTCCGCTCGGTTCGCTCGTTGCGCTCCGGTCGCTCGTTGCGTTCCGGTCGCTCCGGCCGCTCCGGGACCTGAGCCGCAGTGGGGTACGGATGTGCCGCGCGGACTTTCACTCGCCGCCCGATATCCGTTTGGTTGGGTTTGATCACGCGGGTGCTGAAACATTAGCGTCTTTCATCAGAGTTTAGATAAAAATTTATGGATTTTGGCAGAATAATTATGGCGAGTTCTGTTCGTGTGACCAGAGCTGCAGGGAACAAAAAGTAACAAAATTTATAGATGGGCCCTTTCAGAGTCAATTGCGTCGGTGGTCTCGTTCTTTGGGACCATCTTTATCGGAATTTTCTGAATGCTCTGTGAGCTATACATAATATTTAAAGATTATAATTATAATCACTAAAGCAGAATTCAAAATTGAACAAACACGACTCGAGTCTCTGAGATCAGTCACAAATTTTCTATGACAATTTACACGTTGTATGTTAATTAAAGTATTATAAGACTGAATCTCGCAGAAGCTGTTTATTAATTTCAATGTGATGTGTGAAAGAGGTTGCTTTGCCCGATATCAAGTTTTTCAGATACATACCGTCCATTCACACTCTGCGTGAAACTAGATTCCATATTAGAATGAAACAGTCCGCAATGTTTCGATTTCAATCCAGGCCAGCCTAGTTCCGCGTGTCAAAGCTTTGGTGGCTTCTTGATTTAATTTAAGTGTCACAAAGCCATTAAGCTATTATTATCTTTCGATAGGTATCAATCTCGTTTGGGAACCAGTTATTTCGCTTTTGCGCCAAGTTCTAGTTTTCTTTTGTGGAAAATTATTGTCACTACCTACATTATCCTACCATTGAAATGTCAAGTGACGCGTGTAAATGTCAACCAATGACATTGCATTTTTATAAAACATGTTCACCTATTCCATCTCAAGAAGTTGACAAAGGACAACTGTAATAATACTTTTATGGTACTGTGTCTGATTGTCATTTATAAAGTTGAAATCTAACATCTTTCATCAGGATGTTTATAAAAGTATCCTGCTCTGCAACGATTTATCAGGTCATCTTTTGTCGCCCATTTATCTCAAGAACGAGTAATTAGCGATGCGTGCTTTTCAATCGATCCTCTAACGTAGCATTTGTTTATTGCAGTGACAGCTGTTTATGTCGCCGATACAGTCTTAGGATCATTCCATTTTTTATAGGATTAATTTTGGAGTGTGCATCTGAGCTGCACGACCTTATCCTACCATCCCCTTTTTTACTACAGCACAAGTAGGAAGACACCACATTACCACCCCTACACTGCCGATTTTCCTACGATACGTACGAAGCGGTTTGACTCAACATTTCTGATGCGTACCGCCAGGGAATGGAACAGTATTTCTGCTTTCCTGTTTCCTAAAAGATATAATCTAAAGCTTTTCAAGGTCAGAGTGAATAGGTATCTTCTAGTCTGCATGCTTCATCTTCGACCACAACGTCGCTTACCATCAGGTCAGTTGGTGGTCAAACGCGGACTTGTTTGCGTTAAAAAAAAAAAAAACATATTTGTTCCCAGGCAGGGCGATCTTCGCTCCTACTCCGCGGTATGGTCGCGGTATTTTTGAATCAGAGGTACGTACCATTTCTGTTGCTCCACGGAGACTGCTCTTGCACGCGGTCCTTTCGCCGTTGAGGTCCTCGGACCATGTTGACATCAAAGACATACCATTTACTCTGTTCCGCGGCGACCGTCCTCGCCATGCGATCTTTCGTCGCCTCATACGAGTCGTCGTTCGCCTGCACCCGCATCCTCCTCGGCAGCGGCCCGCACGACTCCAGACGCCTCTGGTTATCGCTCCGAACGCACTCGAACGAACCCTGGAACGTGTGACACGACCTTTATTTTTTAATATTTATTTTTTGACCTTTATTTTTTAATACAGATCAGTGGTGACTGAAGCTAGTTAGGGTTTCGTACCCAAAGGGTAAAAATGAGACCCTATTACTAAGACTCCGCTGTCTGTCTGTCTTTAGGCTGTATCTCATAAACCGGTATAGCTAGAAAGCTGCAATTTTCACAGATGATGTATTTCTGTTGCCGCTATAACAACAAGTACAAAAACAGAATAAAATTAATATTTTAGGGGGGCTCCCATACAACAAACCTGAATTTTTAAACGCTTTTCGCTGGATATTAATAATGGTAACAGGTAGATGCTTGAAATATTTACAGAATGTTTAGTTGTATATACAATTCAATACTAAATAATTAAATTAAAAGAAAATAAATATTAAAGGAGGGCTCCCATACAGTACGGAACTTTGCGTGCGCGAGTCCTACTCGTACTTGGCCGATTATTTTTGTTACGTGTCAAGTCTAGACCCAACTCCTTCTTACCAATGTTATAAAACTGAAAGTGTGTTTGTTGGTTAGTTGCGCTTTTATGCAGCAAGCAACGGATTGACTTTATTTTTGGCATGGATAATTGGATATAGTTACATAGTTGAAAGATCTAAAAGCATATAGATTATTTTATTTTACCCAAAAGAATATTTTTTTTACTTAACTTTAAAATAACCTAACAGATTATTTTTATCCCTAATAATAAAATATTCTTATGGTATAAGACAAAATTTAAAATATCACGCGGGCAAAGTCGCGGCAAGAGCTAGTAAGAAATAGTAAAGAAAGACTACTACTTTAAATAAAAAAAATGTATCGCATTTCTCTTCTCTACGTTTCGGGATAGCCTATTCTGCACCATATTGGTTGCATATACGTTGCACTTGCTCAGACAGAGATGAAAAAAGTCTACTACGCTACATACTATTCGAAAAATAGAGCCCAGTAACTCTATTTTTCGAATTTATCAAGAATTTTCTGTGGTTTATGTCAGTATTTGAGATACAATGTACCTATCATGTCCATATTCATTGAACGTTAACAAAGTGTATGCCAGGTTTTTTCAAGTACAGACCATCCGTTTATTTAACATGCAAACAGAGATTTATTCATCTCATTTATAAAATCAGTGCTACAGATGAAATCTGCAAACTTGAGATGGGGTTTGTTTTAAACTCGACTAAACTGTGATCTACGAGTATAAGGTTTTCGATCTAAATAACGATAAATTGGAACTGTAAACTGTGAATCATACACTGCATTTGAAACTCTAATTTTTATAGAACGACTATCAGACTGAAACTCCAGGATAGCTAAAGAAAATTCCTCGAATCTGTTCTATTTCCAGTTCGGTTTTAGTGCATAGTATTCGTATCCAATACTTTACATACATCGTATACAAAAATAAAGAAAACACCATCTGTAACTGCAATACATTTTGAGCAATGTGAGAGAGCAACAGATACATAGTATACCCACGTATAAAAAGACTTACAAGAAAGCCGTCTCGGCAGCGAAATTCTGATTTATGAATGGCATTACGTTGTAAGCGCAGACTGTTATCACTGGTTGAAATATTACACAAGAAAATTGATGTTTTTACTATACAAGCTTCCCTAAAACCCGGCGTACTGAACGAAAGCTCGTGGGAGGATGAAATTGCTACGCCAACGCGCCTATGTCATTTATAGCTCCGATGAATTTGTTCTACTGTGTTAGATTACCTTACATTTTTATGAGACTACGAGACGTACTGGAAATCTTACAGATTACGAATTTAAACAATATTCGAATTACGAATTTAAATGTTCGAAACAAGATTATCTTGAAGATATGAAGATATCACAAAGTTTAGTGAACTAGTAACCTTGTTATACATTAGAAGATACTCGACGAAATGTGGAAAATATGAAATTAAGGAACTTGAGCGGTCTGTTTATGATGCAACACAAATGCTCAGTGACTGAAATCGCGCTTTCTACCAGCCATTGTGTAACGTTCTTGGTAGCACGATGTCTCTGTGGACATTCCGACTTCAAGTATTTTCCATTTATTTCGATCAACCGAACAGAACCCAAGGTATTGTACAATTTCCTTAAAAGGTTATCGGGCAGAATCGAATCTCGTGACTGATGCAAAAAAACGCAGGTGAACAGGCGAGCAATAGAGGGCGCTGGCTAGCAAATCTAACAATCTTGGAAAGCAGACTAGATCAAGTATGATTTCATTCGATGACCATTAAGTACAAGGCCACAAAGGTACCATAGTAATGATCAATTTAAAATTCATCAACGGTCTAGTTTCCATCGCTCTAGATAGGCAAAATGATAACGTAAATATAGTCTCTACTTAAATACTTGACATTACAGTTAGCGGTTGAAGCTACCTCACTCAAATACGTGTTAAATATATTGTTAAGTGAATCCGGTGAAAATATTCAGGGCGTGGTCAAAATGGCTCAGCCATGCCGTGAGTAAGTTTGCTCTTACAAATTTGTCGGCCGTAGCTTATTTATCGGATGCCACCGTTCCGCGACCTACAAAGCCAAACGTGTACCCGAGGGGAGCCATGGAGAATATTAATAAATCCGCAATCGAATGCCATCTTATCGATCAGCTGTTCATATAAATCGAATCTGTGAAAATATTTAGCGCTTAGATAAGAAAAATAGCAATAAGTTTCAAGACGGCAAGACTCAAACTGTTTACAAAATTGCTACACATTTTCATTTTTCAGAAATTCAATTCCAGAAAGAAATATTTATGGTTAAAGCAAAATTCGATAAATACGAAGAACTGTAAGTAGAGGTCAATAGCTGATAACATTACCAATTACCCAAGTACCTTTTTAAAGAACACGATAGTTATTTTACAATTTATTTACTACATATTGTCAATAAAATAAATTAGTCAGAAACTGTAGTCAACCGTTCGATATCGTTTAATTACAAAATTAACATTGCGTGAAAGTCACCCGCTGTTAAAAAATTTAAAACATTTACATTTCGATAATCTATAAAATGAAACAGTATTATTATGTTAAAGTTCACAAATGGTAACAGAAGTAAATATTATTTTTGTTATTTTGTGTACATATAAAAACAGGTATGTTAACTGATATCTTCTCCGCAAGAGTGGAGATATCAGTTGTCAAAAAAATTTCAAATTTGTTGTTACCACATCAACGCATACCCGATTGTTACTGCTTCTCCATCTTTGATAAAGGAGTCTTGGTGAAGCTTTTTGTCCATGTCTCCAACATACGTTTTTAAAGATTTTTAGCGATATAATTGCATACCAAAACTTCATATTATACGTATGTCATTAGAAGCTAGTTAATAAATTTTCGACCGTATCTGACATCTCTACATTCTCTACCGAAAATTAACCATAACCGCCAGAGTGATCAGATGAAGAAAGAAGCACCAGGCCATCATGAATAAGCAAGAGTTTAGGTGGACCGTTGAGTTTGCTAGAATTGGCATTCATTTGAATGCTATAGCTGGGACAAAAAGTAAGAATTTAAGCACGTAATAGTCGAGAATCGGCAACATTTTGTTGATAATGCCCGCATGACGCAAACTGCGGATCATGAAGGTGAAATGGGATGGCACGCTAAATAGATAATAAAGACGTTATTTTCAGAACTGTTTCTACGTGCTAACAATTCATTTGAATTTAGTTTAATGAACTTAATATCCATTTGATAGAATATATTAGAAGATACGTTTAGAAATTCTATTTCTGATAAATTAGCATAATAGAGTTTCCAGACAAAAGGGGTGGGAGACAACAGAGTATTTTACATAGTGATGCGAATTTGGTTCGACTTTGCGGACCTACTTTTTTATTTTATTAGGGAAAGATTTCAAATTACGAGAACTCATGAATCGTATTTAGGCTCACCTGTGGACCCTCCATTTCTGCATTGCTATTAATGGTGAAGTAAAACGTGGCCTCACCCGTGGGCTGGACTGGAATCGTGATTTTCTGAAAAAGACAATAGAAAATTGTTAGTGTACGTTGTTGAGACAGAAACTCAAGTGTAACATGATAGAGAAAATGCTAAACAAATTTAATTTAAGAATTTAGAAGACCCAACGTAATAAGATTAAAATAAGATTTCTACCGCAGCTAACAAAAGAGCTGATTGATAACTTTGAAAAAGGCTGAACAGATTTTGAAAATATATAGCTAAGAACACTCCCGACTAATTCACCTTTCAAACATAAAATAAAACCATTATCAGAATCGGTTCATCCGTTCGGGAGCTACGATGCCACAGACAGACACACGCATACAAACATGACGAAAAATAAGAATGAAATGATTATGATTAACAGAGCAGTAAAAATGCCCACTGGGACGGGGACGGGGATTCATTTTAGAGATTCACAAACCAAAGAGATCATCAACATTCGACATCAACCAATCAAACTCAATACGGATGATCGTCATTTACGAAATTATATTTATTTATGAAAAACAGTATTCAGTTTAAAAGTTTAGCATGTCCTTGGGCTTTTTCTGGGGAACGATAGAGCAATAAAACGTAAGTATCCGATGTTTTCTTTTTATCGAACCAAAATAGTATCTGCACAGAGCGCGTGTGTGGATGGATAGTTTAAACGCTAGTCGCGCGATTTAACGTAGAAAAGTGACAAACAATAGTTATTCTGGGGACAAGAAAACGAGATCAGATAAGACCCCAAAATCATCAACAAAAGACAAAAGGAAGTCTCAAGAGCTTGTGAGATTTTTTGACAAATACAGAATGTGAATAATTCGCAAAGAATTCACATGTCGCGTGTGAAACATGTAGAAGTTTCAACGTGGGTATCCTGGCACGAGATATCTACGTGAATCACACAAACAACATAGCGGGCGCGTTATAGTTTCAGATCAGCGTGTAGCTATAAAAATATTACTGCAGAGCTTATGAATATTAACTCTCGCGATACACCTGCGCTGTCAGTTCAATCGAACGCAGTCGACAAAGGAGCTGGATAGTCCCACGAGAAATCTACGACATGTCTAGTATATAGGCCCTTATAAGGGTATCGTGGGCCAGTAGACTTAATGTTATTGCGGCCTTACATGTAATTACAAAAATACACGGCACCACATGTTATTAAAGACTTTCATCACTTGGTACGTCATAGTCGTCTGTATTGCCTACGCCTTACGAGTTAACGCCAAAAGCACTGTTAATCTGGTAAGTAGCCCATGTATTTTTAATTATATCACTGGATCACTTGTTTCTGTTTTCTCAAGTGACATTGTGAGAAAACGGGCATGACTTAATGAATTTGTTTATTGAGGTCGTTGCTAGCTCTTCATGGTTCGCTACGTTATACGAGTGCCAGAAAAAGCAGAGTGGTCTCATTTTACTTCCTCTTTTAATTCGGTTTCATCTCGAGAGAAAATAAAGTAGGTATGTATAATGTTATTGTTTCAGGTAACAGTTTTATTGCGTGGATGAGATGCAGAATCCTTGAGGTGATGTATTGTTAATGAAAGTGTGTAATCAAGAGAGCTGAGATGAGATACCGAGGCGTGCCTCATCTGGTGACGCGCGGACACCTACACGCGTGGCCGCTAGCCGCTTTAAGGTCGTGGCTGACGAAGTGTGCCAGCACCACAATGCCAGACAATTAACCTATTAAGAGTGTGTCGCGAAGCGCAGACTGATGGAGCAATAACCCGGTCCCGCCTCTAACGAAATTGCGGATCCTAGTATCTATTACCTGCAATATTTTTTATTCCACAATACAGTCATACATCATGATCTGTAATTAGAACCAATAATATTTTTTCCCTGTATTCGAAGCAACTGTGATGTGATAGATATCACAACAGGTAGGCATGTCACCAGCGTTGTTTTCGTCGACTTAATATTGATATCATTAAAAGGCTAAGTCAATAATAGTGTGACGTTCATTGCACGAGGCGACGCTGATAAACACAAAGTAAAGCATAGAGCACAATATGGAATTATGGAGCTAATGAGGAAAAAACCCGCTACGAGTAGAGGCTCACAAGGCGAGGGCGCGCGGGGCGCGGCTTTCTCTGCGGTACGACCGACCGATATAAAGAGCGGCTCGCGATGGAACACTTCGGCATTCGGTGAACAGCCGTCTCGCCCGCATCATCCGTTCTCTCATGGCCTCATCCATTGTTTGGTTTGCTGCTTTTATTGACCGATTTCTTTCTGCTGTTGTGACTAATACAATAACACATATGATTTAGACTATTTAAAGGCAATTAGCCTAATAAATCTTCAGATTGTATCATGTCAAGGTCGTTGGGTTTTCATTGTTTGTCTTCTAGCGAAGGTCGGAGTAGCGACTCGGGTAGGCCGGAAAATAGGTATGTTCGAGGAAATCCGTCATCCGTTTTTCAAGGCATTATTCGAATGCCATCAAGTCAATTAATTTGTGAAGGTGCCTTATCAGACTACACATGACAGCGTTTGTAAATAGTTCTCTTACGTCATCCTAATGCGTAACCGGTCTATTTTCAGCTGTTTTCATGTAATTTTGCGCTCGTGGGGCGGGATTTCTTTATTGTGTATTGATGTCGTGCGCAGCGACTGTGGCTTTTGTTGGTTACCTAATTTCACAGCAAGCGGCAAGCGGTGTACGGAGTTGCGAAGTGAGAGGCCGTCACAACCGGTCCGCTCGACTCACTCGACCGAGAGATATATAAGCCACGAATACAACTACGTCGCAGGCTCGTTGTCTACTCCGCGGTTCTATTTCAGTTACTTTATACCGATAACTCATCGAAATCCGTTTGGATTCGAAGACATCGTCGACTTAAAGTAAACTTTTTATGATAATGTTCCTCGGAGGGACAAACCCGGACGCAAAACCAGCGGTCGTGCGCCCCAGCCTCGAGTTAACGCGTTGTATCTTATTGACGTAACGTCGCGGAGGTGGCAACCTGTTGGGCGCTCTAAATTGAACTTTATGGACTGGTACATTTACAATACAAAATTGTTTAATGTTGTATCATCATACGTCAGCAACGTACGATAATAAATGGTTTACTTCAACACGAATCATAGCGGGAAATCCACGCGACTGGGTTGTGATTGCCTCCATCCATGTTAATTGCTTACCGTCCTCTTGTTTTTTATTGGCTTACGATAAACATATTGACAATAATTATATCAATGTTGTTTACAGTTCCATCAGCGAGATGAATGTGCCAGAATGTATTCATTCAAATAAAAGGACAAGGCGACGATGCATTAGGCTCGATGACTAACACAAAAGAAATACAAAGAACACTCTACAATGTCACTGGATCTTTGCTTTGCCAGAGTTTGGAATTTAGTGCTACAAACAGGTTGATAAGTGATCGGTAAAGATATTTTAAAATCTAATATTTTTATTTTTTACAAAAGTCAATTTAAAAAAATCATAAACATCAATATGTTAGGCAAATGAAAATGATAGTCTAATTGGCCTGTCATAGGTAATAAATAGGAAGATGAAGCTACTCGCAATAAACAAACCTCAAAAGAAACATCATAAATAAGAAATCGTGAGAAGTAGTAGGGCTTCGTATTTATAAATAAACAAAACGCAAGTATCCGTACAAGTAGCAGACGTGTTGATAAACACTGTTCTGTTTAAACAAAATGTTTTCCATTTTAACAGTACAACATGAGAGTATGTCTTTTGAAAAGGGAATCTTGATAGGAAACAACGGAGATGCGTCGCGGTAGAGCATGAATTCGGTAACGCGTCTACGGAAGAAATTGTTTTAACACAATTTACTAACGGTAATAGTCACTTTCATCGCAGACACATTTAAAGGCGAAGTGAGTGGCCAGTTATTCGTGAGGTTTCTACGATACTATTTGCATATTCGCCGACTTTCTAATGGACGATGCGGCCACTCTTGTCGCAATCGTCGGCAGCGGTGAGGTAACACCGATTCATTTAATTATATATGTGAAAAACAGTATTCGAGTCTCGCATATTGTTGCCATTGATCGGTCTCGTGTGTGCGCCGGACTAACTTGAGTTTTTTCGCGTCCAATGCCGCTCGGTGATTGGCCGAAGCTGGCTTATTAAAAAGTCGCGCTCGAACCAGAATACCTTGCATTCACGTTCGTTCGATTGATTACGATTTCAAGCAAACTAATCGAAGCAAGAAAAACAGCGCACCGAGCGGTTGCCTACGAGCAATCTAATTTTCCATCAGTTAGCAAACACCTCAGATACGGTTGCGAAAATCTTGCGGTCGTCATGACCAAGTAAATACTCAGTTACCTCGTCGACAATATTAGATTTACCTATATTTCGTGTAGGTTTCTATTCCGGTTAATGAACTATTTTATGTTAATTACCAATTTGCGCGTGTTTAACGATTAGATTACTTTGTACTCGGACTCACATGAACGCGTGTTTTGTTATCGCGACTTCCTATGGATAGTGTGCGATTACGTCAAATAGATAACATTTTTTTGGATTGCAGAATGTTTCAGTTGGAGAATAGAAAGGCTCGGTTCGTAAGTATCGTTTAGCATTGCATGGATGTCGTCGGGCGGGTTTTGAGTAAGGATTCATTCTGGTGCCGTTCTCCTTAGCTCGCGACCTTCCGCCAGAGGAGGGGCACCTCTCACCGGCGACGTGACTGCAACCACGGCCTTACGTCGCGAGGCTGTATCGAAACCTCTACGTAACGAAGCTCTTTCCAACGCGCCGGTTACCCAACGCCCGATAGTTCCGTCGATACATAGCATATCTACTTGCTTCGGCAGCCATATAACCACCACTATATCACGTGATTAACTTGCGTAATCAAATATTGCCGCTCCTTTTGATACAACGTGAAATACATAGAAATCTTTCATTATTGAGATGCAAGTGGTGAAACTCCTTTTGAAGTTGCGAAAACTAATCGAGCATTGGTACATTCGCACATCGTTTCACTCATCATCACTGAATTACTGATAGGGGAAATAACAAGCTATTGAAGAATTATCGCTACGATTTGTAGCTGATGACATGAAATTAATTGGATGGCATGCATGTATGTGTATGGATGTTTTAGCAGCTATTTCAGAAACAATGGTAAGGCAAGTAAAAGGCGAATAGCTGTTCCCACTGCAGGGGAGAACTGAAGACGAGGATGCACACAGCTATTGTATTCACTATTTACTTTTACTGACAACTACACTTTCAGACGGATCAAGTACTTATAGTTTTATTTTTACACACAAGTATAAATCAGAAAGGACAGGCATATGAGTTATTTTTATTACAAAATATGGAACACCGAGGTATCTCGAGACAGCTTTTTCTGCAAATAGCCCAATATACATAAAGACAAAGTAATTATCTTACCCTGTAAATAATGTAGTGGTTATATGTATATCTTTAGAAAAATGAAACAAAACAAAATCTACACACCTGCAAAAATTCAACACCTCTATCAAAAGATGGTACAGTAATGCGAAAGGGTACTGACCGAGGTTATTTCCCTTGGGACGCGACGCAGGCTTCAGGACAAGAAGGTTAAAAGGTTTTTTCTTCATATACCTACGCGAACGCCGTCATAAATAAACCGAATGATTAGTTGCTATTTGGAGATTGATTGCAGGAAAGGTTGGAAACAAAAAAGAGGTTACATTGGTGAGCTGCATTCAGTTGCACTTGATCAATATGCCGAAGCACTATCACATTGGACGAGACTAGATGATGTCGCAGGTATTTAGATCAAGGCGTTTAAACACGCGTTCGAGAGTTGAGATCGGATCCGAGGAATTTTTGTTGAAGAGCACGCTCGTGCTGTTCGATCGCATAAATTCATTATGAAACCAAAGCGGAATACAGAGAAATTAAAACGTGCATTAATGAAACAGTGAAACCGTTGCAGAACGTATATAAAGAAACTACAGAAGATTATATTACAAAGACAAAATTGATTTTAAACTCTATTGATGTATTCGGTAATAGGAAATCTAATCTGATAAGCATTATTGCTAATAAAATATAAATACTTATGACTAGAGGCTCTACACGTGACAAGGAATGACTTGTGATATTCAACAAGTACACATGATGTATAAGTATAATATCGTCAAGTTGTTAAGAGGTTTTCTCGCATCTTTATAATTGTAGGGATAAATGTGCGAATAATGGAACAAGATAATCCTGAACAATCTAGTAGTAGAGTCGCGGCGCCGGCGTGACGTGACGGCGGCCACGCCTCCTACTCTACGGGCTATATTACGTCTGGGTTCCTACGCAATTACTCGATGTAGGGGGAAGGCGAAATCTACACAAGCCCCGTTAACATTCAGAATTGAGATCACTAGGTATACTCTGTTACCAGGCATTGTTTATCGCACCGATAACCCTCATGAACGCCGTGTAATATGACCGTGGCTAGAAAACGGTCGAATTTCACGGCGATAAACGGCTACTCATGTTAATGTTACAGCAAAACATTAACAAACTATAACTTAACTATTATTCAATCCAAATAGTTTCGGAAAGCCCTAAAAGCCCCTACGGCTTTGTATGAATCTCCATTTATTTCGTTGTTAAGGGAAATCTAACAAGTGTTTAAACTAATTAGTAATTATTGAACGAGCATAATGAGCCTTACTATTATGACAGTTTACTTATAACCGAACTAGTAAGGTAACCGGGGCATATAAACAACAAAAAATTACATCTTTGAAACTGATGTAGGTTCAAGTCAGTACATAAATTGACCGCATGTCACTGATAGTTGGAGCTTGAAAGGCAAACAGAGGCGCACAGCACACCCAATAAAGCAGACAAATTGACTGCGAAACCACGGTCGGTGGCTGGATTCAATATGACATCGAGTCGCGTAGGTGCGCCGGATATTGTCTCCAGGCGGATATATTCCAACTCCTAACCTTATATGGCCTACCTGAGACTTGATATCTTTGGAACACAGTTATCTTTGCGAAATGGTCCTGATCTATACACATAGTCAAATATGTTGTAGGCAAATCTACGTCGCATTATCATTTCAGTGACGTATGGACGTTGTTATTGATTGTAATCACAGTTATGAGTACAGCACGCTTTTGTCACATACAAACGTCACTGAAGTATTAAAGGATAAACTTGACTTGTCAATGGGCTATGCAGATAACACGTATGTAATTTGCTTCGACTTTTTAAAAACGCTTGCTGCTTAATGGGCGTGCTTTTAGAAGACAAAAAATAGTTTTTATTGTCATGTTCATTTATTGGATTACAATCGATCATTAATTAAACTACGTACATTTTTTTTTTTTATTTAATTATTGCATGCAACTAAAATAAAGCTTTATTTGATTTAATTGAAAAGTGTCTAACTCTACTATGTGCATGCGCATGGCTAGTGAAAGGACACTTGAAAGTAAAACAATTGACACGTTGATCACCTAGCAATAGCAAAAGATTCCCAACAAAGTACGGAATAGAAGAAGCAATATAAATAAAGTTTATTACAAATATGGAACACCTCCAGAAAAATAGCAGCTTTCTTCTGATACGGTTACCGTAGGTTACAAAAAAGTAGACGCCCATTGTGTACATAATGATTAGACATGATGTGCAGGAAATTGACCACGACGGGCTGAATAGATAGACGCTACGTAACTGTTAGTCTCTAGTTGAGCTAATAAGATTTTGTTGTATAACGGGCATTACGAAGCAGGCTGCAAGCAGGGCGAAAACAATTATTGCAAGACAGACCGGTTCTTTGTTTATTCCGACTTTTCTCGGTGTTTCAGCGACACCCTATGAACATTTTAAATATGATACTCTTTGTAGGTACTCTGCAACTTCAATCTAACCTGTGAGATTTTGTAACTGAGGCAATAAGTGATGGTAAAAGTCTCCATACATGTATTGAGTACGTAACTCAAAACAACTTTTGAGTGAATTTAAAAGTCGAACAAATCCAGCTCTTTGTTTTGAACATCATAGCGAATTGTAAATGTTGAAATCAGTTCAATAGCCCATATTTTGTATTCAAATATATTGTACTGGTACGAATGGCTGACGTCGGACGCGTCACGTCATTAGATTTAAGGATTAACATATTTATGAAGAACTAGAAATTTCACTATTCTCCATTCAACCATTTTAAAAATACGGTTTGTTATATTGGTATTGACATACTGTTTAATGTGAACATTAAGAATGGACACGAGATAGAGCACGTGCAGTTAAAGACGAAATACTAAGTAAATTTAGTAAAAAAAAAGTAAATAGGGCATATCATTAAAGAAGGCTTGAGCAACAATTAGTTTGGTCACATTCGTTGGACGTGTCTCTTACAAATCGAAAATAGGTTTCGGGGTGAAGGCCACGCAACGTTGCTGCTTGCGAGTTGCATTTAAGTTTTCTGAACTTTACAATGATGATTCATTAACATTATGGGCCATGCTAAGATTAGCGCAAAGGACTTTAACCGATTTAGCAGTTTCAATAAAGCTTGAATGTTTAGCTGAAGTTCAGTACAGAATATTGCCGCGAGCGAGTGGTAACTTTTACCTGAGTTACGTAACACTGTCAGGTACAATTTATTATCGACTCCATTGCGAGCTTTCGTAATATAGCTTGTGCCGCTTATGCACCACACTATGCTTCCACTCGATATCTTTCTATAGGCACCCGGATGTTCTAGGCCTTGACTAGAGTATGTGACAAGCGGCTCCAGCACAGTACAATAATAAGATTATAATATTTACAATGTGTGAACTTGTGTGCTATACCTGTTACGATTAAGAATGAGAGCAAGATCAGCACCGTGTCCTCTATACAAATATTTTCGCGGTAAATTCAATTAGAGGCAAAAAGATTTGGAGTTGCGTTTGGGTGAAAGCGGTTTTGTTGCTAAGTCAGGTGGTTTGGTCTATTCTGGGTCTTTTTATTGTAATCTTGAATTGAGCTCAACGCCGTAAGTGCTTATTTACTAAGTAGGTAGATGGAGAGTCATTGTTGTATGGACTCAAATATTACTAAGGTCAAATAAATCTAATACTAATTTTGTCGAACCTATTAGGGCTCATATGGTATTAGTAATAGTATGGTATCAGTGTCAAAAGTGGGTTTTATGGAGTGGGTTATACATTATTTTCACTCACTATTGATCTTTTACGATATCGTCAACATATTATAGTACACTACACGACCCGCCCCGGCTTCGCACAGGTGTATTATACATATAAACCTTCCTCTTGAATCACTCTATCCATTAAAAAAAACCGCATCAAAATCCGTTGCGTAGTTTTAAAGATTTAAGCATACAGACAAACAAACAGACAATAATAGCGACTTTATTTTATACTATGTAAGGATAACATCATTTTAATCTGTTACCGATAAGTGGAGATACAGACAACATTTATTGTAAAAAATGTAAACAAACGTATGTACACGTGACACGTCGTTGAAGAAGACATACAAGCGTAAAATGTACGACTGTACGTACACCTGATCTTTTGCCCTTTTAGCCGGGTGTATCAAGTATGGTAACAGTTTAATTTATATAAACTGGTTTCTCAGTGTTAAATAGATAGAGGCCCAAAATATGCAAATTCTTGTCTCTGGTTGCATTTACATAAGATCAAGTTTGTTCTGCTATCCTAATTCTGATAAAATTTAGTAGTTTACAGAGCTATCTTAGATTATCACAGATTCAATTAGTGTTTTAGTAATTTTTAGATGACTTCGTTACTATATAATGGTAGAGAAACTTATCATACATTCAAATACAATAGTTTGGTAGAAATCTCAGATAACTATAACAATGGATTGACAGCAAATTGATGATAGCCATAATACAATAGATCCTTAAGCGAGTTTACTAAGGAAGATATATATAATTGAATAATAAACCCGCTGATGTATTACTTCAGAATCTTTATAGATCTAGCTCATTATTATTCAATAACAAAAACAATCGCTATCTGCCGGGCTATAGGTAAATACCTAAGTTAACTACAATGTCACATTGCACGCATCATTGCATAAAGTGATCTCATTCGGTATCAAATCAAAATATTTTTACGATTTTTTCTGTTCTTACTTTGACTAAGACGAAGCATCAAATGAGATTGATTCCATATTTTAGATGGAATACCACAATAACATTTCGTGGTGGTATAAAGGTAGTGACACCCGCCTTACAATCGTGAGGTCGTGCTTTCAAATCCCGGTCCCGTACCAATGAGTACTTTGGAATTGTGTACGGAACATGATATATTGCTAGAATGTTTTATTTCGCATCCGTATGAAATTTGTGCACTGGTGTGCACAGGCCGAGCAGGAATAATTACCCATATGTATCATGCTGGCCAAATGCAGGTTAGGTGACTTGACAAGTTGACATATTTTAGAGAAAAAATCGAAACGCAGGTTTCCTCATGTTTTCTTTTACCGGTTGAAGCTAATGATATGGTAACTGACACACATAATTTCGAATATGTGCTAAGCTAAGCTGTGTTCCATGGATAGATCGAATCTAGGACCTCATCATAAATTAGATAACAGTTATTACGTAGCTATAGTCTCAGATTTGAAATATCAAGCTTAAGTGTTAGACTGTCTCAACTTCGGATATGAAAATGTACTTGAAATTTAGTTACTCTCGAATAACGATGATTAAATCAAAGTGGCAAGTTAAATGGGTATTAAAAAGAAACATTCATCAAACGCCCGCGTCGGAAAACATCACGAAGAAAACAACATGTCTGAGGAGAAATTCAAAGCATGTGCAAAAAGTGCAGCAGTAAATGCTAGTTGCAAACATAACATAGGAAAAGGTGAATTAATTTCAGATGTCACGTTATAATGTTATTTTCAAAATTAATGATATTACATTTATTTTACTGCGATTTGTATATTGGTATCAGTAAAATAAATATATCAAACATGTTTTAAAAACGGTGGTTAACACGTCTACGATACATACCTATTTTCTTTACATTGTGCATACAAACTACAATAATTATAGTAAAAATACAAAATAAAAACTGTATGAAGTAATAGTAGAAATACAATATAGTAAAACTAAAAATTTTGGGTATCTTATAAAGAATTTATTAGTAGTCCACGTATAGCATTACGAATCAGAACATGAAATAAAGAAATCTTAGGCGATGATACTGTCAGCCTGATAAATGTACAGAAGGCCTTAACAAGTAACAGCACATAATTTTCATGTACGCTTCCTCGTTAGGCATCGAAAGCGGTATTAGCTATGTATGATGGACACGAGGCATCGACGCACACGACAACTTTCCCTTCTTTAATGGAAAAACAGCATTAAAACAACCGCCTTACGGATAAAACTCGAAAGGCACACGTATCACGCGTGGGATACCGGCTTGACCACCGCTCTACCGCATCTTACTTCAGGTGTTAAATAAAATTTTAAAGAAAGAGCACAGAAGGGAATATCTTTGGAAGCATTGCATAAACAACAACGAATCATAAATCTAATTCGATATTGTTCTAGCGTGAATAAAGTTTATTTAGCTTGAACCTAAGCGCAAAGGTATGCACAATCACGAATTTTGGTATTGTATTTTGCATAATTGCCTCAGCGTCGATCACGGCAAAACTTGGCAATCAATTCTGTGAATCAAGCGCTGCAAGGCACTGCAGACAGCGCTTTAGTATTAGTATTCACAAGACCGCTGCGATTGGAAGCAAAATCAAAAGCGATGGAAGCATACTTCTGTTGTAATGTAACGGTTGCTGCAGTGTCCTTAATGCTCGAGTAGAGCTTGCGCAAAGGTCGTTTCTCAAAACTGCTTTTAATAAAATGTAGGTAAAATTAAGTCAAAATGAGTTTCTTGAGTACTTAGCCATAGCATTCGAAATAATCGTGGCATTGCAGAGGATCGTTACAACAAAAAGTGATCGTATATGACCAAAATCAGAAGTGAAAGCTTTGAGAATGGATTTCGATACTGATTGGTAGGTACTAGTCGGTATTATTTGCCCGACTGCCCAAGGCGGTGGGTAATGTTTTATGCATATTGTGTATGTCTATTTCTATGTTTCCCTCTATAGCCAAAACGGTTGGATAAATTTTTATGCCTGATGAGTGGCTACAATTTATGCCAAAAACTAAAGCTCAAGATGTTGTCGTACACGTCGGCTTTTATCAAATGAAAATAAATGATGTTAAGTTCAATGCTTAAACTGATGTGAAAATTCTGTAGGTTCGGTCTATTACAGAGCGGTATTATGTACAAATATTTGAGAAGTGGGATGTACACAGGTGGTTAGCTGAAATATGAATTGAATCTTGATTCACTATTTGACTTATTGGGAACATTATTATGTGTATTCATTGTCAAGTTCACTAATAATGATAACACTTGATAAAATGCTCTATAACGGAGCATATTTTGATAGTGATAATATGGTGATGCAAGCAAGAGGTTTTTATTTTTTGATCTCTCTGAGCTTCTCCAACACTTCTGCCGACCACCAATAGTTAAGGCACGCGCTGCGAAGCTATTTGCTATTTTATGATAACATATTTTTGTAGTGGTGGTGATGCCTAGCTCTACCTAGTTATTAGGGTTCCGTACCCAAAGGGTAAAAACGGGACCCTATTACTGAGACTCCAATGTCCGTTTGTCTGTCACCAGGCTGTATCCCATGAACCGTGATAGCTAGACAGCTGAAATTTTCACAGATGATGTATTTCTGTTGCCGCTATAACAACAAATACTAAAAACAGAATAAAATAAATATTTAAGGGGGCTCCCATAAAACAACGTGATTTTTTAGGAAATTTTAACTCGCTTTTAATAATGGCAAGAGGAATGGGGCTAAGGGGGCTCCAACACGGTACGGAACCCTTCGTGCGCGAGTCCGACTCGCACTTGGCCGATTTTTCTTTTTAGATCTTTCCGGGCTCTAACTGTTCCACGACTGTCCAGAAAGTGGATACCCTTCCGTTTACTCTCGGCTTGTCCTAATTAAGATCACGTCTTCAATAGCACCTGCTGATACGGCCAAGTGACGTCTGCCGACCACCAATAGTTGAGGCACGCGCTGCGAAGTGAAAGTGAACAGCGCGCACGTACGGCCGGCCCGGAGCCCCAATAAGAAGACAAGTCGTCCGCATACTTCAGCAATTACCACGAGGAAATCGAGCACCGTTCCGCCGGCTCGCTCCCGACACCCTGTTTCAGTTCTCCGTCGATGGTGTAACTCTATTCAGACCTCTTTGGTAATTTAATAATTATTTTTCGCAAAAAATGGCAAAACCGCCTTCCATCGTGTACAAAATTCGAATATTTTTATTATTTATTATTGAAATGAATATAAAATTAAATATTCTGTGAAAATTTCAAGCATCTACCTATTACCATTATTAATATGGAGCGAAAAACGTCTAAAAATTCAGGTTTGTTGTATGAGAGCACCCCTTAAATATTTATTTTATTTTGTTTTTAGTTGTTATAGCGGCAACAGAAATACATTATCTGTGAAAATTTCAGCTGCCTAGCTATCATGGTTCATGAGATACAGCTCGGTGACAGACAGACAGACGGACATCGAAGTCTTAGTAATAGGGTCCCGTTTTTCCCTTTGGGTACGGAACCCTAAAAACAGACGAACATAGAACCTCCTCCTTTTTGGAAGTCGGTTAAAAAGAGGTGTGGTAGGTATATGAATTTGTGGGTAGGCCTACGTCCTGCAGTGGACTATTAAAAAGGGTGGTACGTTACAGTATAGGACATACATACGACTCTACATTTGTCACTTTTTGCAGAAACCAATCCGTATTATTTATGCATTGGTTCACGCAAATCTGACTCACTTAATAGTTATTTCGAGCTGAGCTACAAGTACTGAGTTTTAGTAAGCTGACATTGCATGCTACTCGACTACGTAGGGAGGGGAGTCAAGTACTTAAGTCGAACGATCATGCCAGAACTTTTGCCTTATTATGCGTATTACTCTACCTACCGAAAACGTGTTGACCTAGACAATATCCGATATTCATATTCAGGGATATCAAAAATAATCATTCATTACATGCTGCACCAACCCTGACACCATGGCCAGATGTCGACTCGTGTACAACTGACCGACCTCAGTATTGATTCAAACGCTCCTCTTGATTAGTTCCGGTAGCTGTTAGAAACATGTGCAAATTTTGGATGTCTATGTGATTATTTTCTTATTTTAAATTGATCACGACATATGCATTTCATACTACGTACACTCTTGACCACTGAAGAGCATGAAAGCATGCTATCTTAACGATATTGTTATGCGATAAAACTAAAGAGCAACATACATATTAGTGTGTTTTGTTCCAATGTTGCCATTTGCCAACATCTGTTAAACTCGCTAGTATAGCTCTAGGAGTATCATCGCGAGAGATTCAACAAGTAGCAATTGCTTTATCGACAGTAAAATTTGTGTATTCAAAGTCGCGTGCGTTTATCTAAATAAAAAATGGAAAGTAGCAGTGGGATGGTGTCACACTCGTCATACGCAAACTTTACAATACCTAAACGATTTAAAGTAAACCTAACGAGCAGATGAGCATTCATCGGCCGCTGGATGACGTCAATGCCAGTACGCTACGCAAGCGAAATATAAACGCTCTTACACCCAATAATGGCGAAGTTTTCTAGACGAATTGAATCGATCCATGTGAAAAACGATTATGTAATATTCAGTAAAAATTAAGCAGCTCCAGTTTAGAATTACGTAAGGTTAATTAAGTTCCGTTTAGCTTTAAAAAAAGTAGGTTGTTAACACATTGTTTTGTTTGATTTCTTTTTGGGTAATGAAAAAATTTAGTTTGAGCAAAGCGATGGTTTTATTTGACGTGATAAAATGCGATGAGAGCCGTTTGTACAATATTCGCGTAAGTAATTAGATAGTAATTTAAATGATTAAATCGAAGATGGGTTACTTATTTATCTGTTTAGGGCTGTAATAACAAGAATCACGAGATGTCGGTTAAGCGCGAACTGGTTGATAAAAAGGCCACCAACCGCGATTTAAATACACGAGGACATTTTACAATGTGAGCAACTTTAAAATAGTTTTAATTATAAAGTAGTTCGCCATCTGGACTTTCCTCCGCAAGGTTTCAGAATGGGTCAAGTGCAGAACTGGCGTTGGAAATAATGCAGTTGTAGGATTGGCTCTAGCGTTGGACACAGTACAGCAAGGAGTCCTTGTGGCCAGTGTAAACACTATTGTTTGATCACGTGGCTGCGCTCATTATGATCTGATAAAGGGGTTCACGCCAACACACCTTTGTTCCAGGCACTTTAGTAACAATATAATATCGTGAAACTAGCTCTAAATGCTACTTTAGTTTTAATGTCCTTTTGAGTGGAGTATTATTACTGGGTCATAAATAAATGGGCAGAACGTGGACAATGATTGACACACATGACCGAGGCTCGTAGCACCGCATGAGAGAAGCTTGTACCCAGCCATAAGACAGGATAAATTACGGATGATCTGCGACTTATTTTTACCTTATTCAAAGTTCAAGATCATGGAAATTACGAGCAGTATTTCGAACTCAAGTAATAAGAGAGTTCGTCTTACTTAAAACATGTGATTACGAGTGACATTGAAACATGTCAACAAATTCTAACTACCTACATATTTCCGATCCAGCGAATTGAAGATTTGTTTGTATTTTTGCTAACGTATCGGTAACTTGTCATAGTTTATTTCAACATTATGATTTGTTAATCAACCAGGAGTAAGTCAAAGAACTAGGACTCTAGATCTAGATCCAAAATAAGAACTCGTGAACTTCTAGACTAGAATCTAGACTAATCTAGAATAAGATCTTGAGATCAGATATTATTAGAATGGACACAGGATAGATAGACTATGCACCTTTGTATTTTATTGAATAAGCGAAGCAGTCTTTTTATGAATTAGATATAAGAATATTTTGTTGTAAAAAGTGCGTGAAAATAAGTACAATAGGCTAAAATATGAAAAATCAATGCTAGAAAATATAAAGAAAACAAAACACATAATTATGAGAAACCAAACTTGCGTATAAATTAGTATGATACTAAAAATTTAGAAATACATCGAAAACCTTTGTGCTCGCAAATATCGACGAGTGACCAACGCAGCAACGGTACCAATATGTTGTGCCTTTTCTGACCAATTTAAATTTAGAATGTGTGACAGTGACGAACGGTATCTGTATATTTTAATTTCAACCTGACAACAGCAACAGAAGAAATAGAATTTCTTATTGACAAATACCAATATTCGCTTGCATTCAAACACTACACCCTAAATCGAATCCTGTTTTCAAGGACTGCAGTAATGTTCCGTAAACCGTTGGTGAAGGTAATAAAGTCTCGAGAGGACAACGACCTGACCGAGTCAAATCGTATTCCAAGTTACAGTGTGATGAACATTTAATTTTATAATACAGAACATTGGGTTCATTGTACAACCGCTGAGGATGATTCATTGTTGCATAGATAACAGTCGATAGGACCGGCTTGAAATTGGCAACAAATAGAATATTATCAATGATGATAAAAGATAACGGATGGATCAGTCAGTCAATGTTAAGCAAAATATAATTAAGTAAATTAGGAAAATTGATGCAAAGTAAAGAGGACAATGTCCGAACACCTGGAAGGTGCAATCCCCATGCGTCCACTAACGACTGGAGCGATTCTATTTTTACACAGTCCACTCTATCTTATTTACTATTCTGGTCTGCGACTCATTGAATTGTGGTTATTATGTGCAAGTTGGACATGTGCCAGAGACTCGGACCTAACACACCGATACACAGATATTCGAGGAATGATGGCGAAGCGTTTTCAGAGAACAGTATTAAACCGTCGTTCTCTCGCGATTATATTTATAAAAACCACAAAGCCAAGGTTGAACTTTTATTGACGGCAAACATAATTTGCATAAGTGTCGTAACGCGAAGCGTTTTTCCAATTAAACCGTGGTATAATGGCAGCGGTTTGTTTAAAAAGCGTAGAAGTTAAAATGTGATCGTTTAGTTTTGGAATACGGCTGTCGGGGTCGTTTACATATGATACGGGCAAGTGAGGCTGGACAAGCGACGCGAGAAGAGATCACGTCAAACCGGCAGCCGCGCGCAGAGCCCGAGAACCGGTCGCAGGCGCCGCGCGCCCGTTCGCCGGGGATCGACCGAGGATTATCACCTTGTAAACAAAATTGCATTAGCTACGTTTTTTGCTATAGAGTTTAATGAATGCTGCAATTACAAAAGATCGAAGCTGTACTTTCGACACAAACGAAACAAAGAAAGAATCGCGCTCAGAGCTGCTCGGAGAGCGGAGGAAAGGACGACGGTGATAAAGGAACGTAGGTTACCATACATAAGAGGTATGCGTGTCGCAATTAAAAACAATGACACGGACTATCGATCAATCGACACAAAGCCTCAGAGTTGAAGCCTAAATGGCGAGGCCACTGCGGGTGCGTGAAGGCGCGGCGACGGCGACGGGGCGACGACTCGCTTTTCGAAATATGTGATTTGGGGTAAAATTTTAACAGATCGTCAAACGTGGCATCGATGCAAATCGGAATCGACTAAGTGGGTCATCAAATAATTTCGCAATGATATCGAGTGCCGCAAGCCTCGACTACTAGACGAAGCAAGTCAAGGCCCGGCGAAGAGGCCCGAGCCTCCGATGTGACTGTCCTGTTTTCATTGTTTCCATCAACACTATTCACTCTGGTAATTTAAGAAAACTATCAAAGTACAATGGCTTCGCTGAAATACGATTAGCATAATTTAAACAGCATTAAAATTCCACGTTAGGCAGGTATATTTTCCTTTGTAGTTTTGTTTATCTAAGGTGAGGCTTAATACCTTTTTATTTGATAAACTGACACTAGTTGATAGACTTAAAACGAACTTACATTACATGTGGTGTAATGAGGAAAAAATAAACGTATAATCGTACAAAACATTTCACAACTAGCATTTCAAATGTCTGAAACGATAAGGTCGCGGAATTATGTAAACCGTATCTATCAAGTACGTGCATTAGAGTGAATTGTTATATCATCAGCATTAAGAAATCTCAAGTTAAAAACCAGCCGAAGTATTTATCGGATATGTATTTAAGCTTATAATCATTACTTAAATTGATATGTGTGATCAAATTGACCCGAAAACTGCCATTTTGCAAGATGTCGATGAAGATAAACGAAGAAATATAGGCATTAAAATGGTCATGTCAGTTTTAATATCCATATTTGAATCAGATTATATTTTATAACGAAATATCCGATGGATCAAAGGATCAAAGCGACCTATACTTACAATAGCCTTAAAATCGCGTTGCCTACATTGGCAGTTTGTGCTTAACTTTGATTTTTCTTTTACTTTATCTAAGCAAATTATTATAAAGACGGCTATATTAAACGAAATATCTCTACATAAACAAACCTTTCATTCAATAATACAATAAATCGACTTACCCCTTCATTTCCACCTAGGAACTCTATAGTCGGCTTATTTAATTTGTCCTGAAACAAAACAGAAAATAAAAGTTAATACACGTATTAACTTCATGTTAAGAAGGTCGTCAAACAAATTAGTCATAGAAAAGTGAACAATAATATACAGCGTACTGACAAGTAGTCTATGTGTATGGCTTTTGTGCCATTATTTGCAAGAAATGCAGGAAAATACGCCTGACGCAATAACTTTAGCTACGTAAGCGGGGGTTTACAAGTTAAATATGTAATCCTGCCTTTATCAGTAGCTGCTATCTCACCAGAGTTGTTTCAAACAGGGAGCTCGATTGATTTGTTTGAAAATAAACTATGATGAAAATTGCAGATCATTAAAAAGTTACGTTGAAATTTTATGTAAGCAATCAACGATTAGTAGAGAATTAACGTGATCAATTAATGAGCTAATTAAGAATCACAACAGATTATAAAACGTCGATTGTAAAAGTCGCTTTTTTGGGTGTCTGTCTTTGTATTGGATTAGATAAATTGTAATGCGGTTTTCACTTTTAGATTAATTCTTTCAAAAGGTATTAAGGTAAAACACCTAATGCCAGACACTGAACTAAAGGATGACACCTTCGAAAAAATCCTTCCTCCTAAGAATAATAAACCTTAAATCTATTTGACTACTGATCTTATAGACCCCTAACATCATCTATGACACATGGTTAAAAACTTATAACACCTTTCCTAGCGAAATTTTAAAACGGCGTCAGTTGCCAGCTAACAACGCGGAAAAGTAGACACATGCTCTGTGATTCTTGAACATTTTCGTAAGGAGGTTGACATTGGTCAGGTAAGATTTTGTTATACATATTTACGATTTTTGTGGATTTAGTGTTGATTTTAGAAATATGAAAGATTCATTAGTAAACATGGGCTATTGTTTTCATGTTTAGTTTAGTTTTTATAACAATTGTTGCTGTGTCTACTATTAGGTACCAAAATATGTGAAAACCTAAAAGATGACACAAGTGTCATCTAGTAGGTTGCATCAAAATGTTCAAAATTTGTACAAAAATAGCTTCTATTCCAAGTGTATAAAATGCTGTATCAATTTTGTTACTTTTACTTTACTCTGCCCAATAGTAGACAGGATATCAATTATTGGGTAAGGTATGTGTCAACTATTGGTTTCATCGATTTCAGAGTTGGTCGAGCGTGATGCAGCCCATAAAAAGACAGATGTTTAGATACAGTGAAGCTGATAATATAATATGGAAGCTTCCATAGCAGAATGCAGAAGAGGTGTCGCAACAGATACTGTAGCAAGAAAATAAATAGAGCCGAGAAAAAAAATGAATTAGAAAAAGAAAAGAAGAATAGAGGAAATAAAAGAAAAAGAAAGAGCAAATTGAAGAGGAATGTAAACTAAACTAACGTAAGAACTGCTAAGAAATTGGCTAAGAATACCATTAAGACTGTAAAAAAAACTGTTAAGACTGATGATTATAGTAGCGACTCAAGTTCTGAAGAAGAGTGGCGAGATTCTGGAGATAGTTTAGAATTTTAGATGATATATCTGACGAAATTGAAAACGTTGTATTAGAAATGGGAAATGCAAGATCAAGTAGGGTGACTATGTGATTGTCAATTTTCCTGGTATAAAGAAATATCTGTATTGTCCAAAATATTAGCCAAGATGGTGAAATCGAAGTTAAGGCAATGGTAAACTGTGATCAAACCAAGACTACTGTCAAGGAAAACGATAAAGATTTTAGTATTATAAGAGAATGTCAAATCGCTGAAATCGTCGACGCGCCAAAAATGATATTTGCTGGTGATAGAATTAAGTATAAATTTGATTTTGCGCTGCAGGTTGATGGATAAGCAGAAGTACTGATTAATAACTTCAACATAATTATATAAATGACGATTGTATTACAATAAGTGATAAGTAAATATGGAAAGATGGCCTAAAGATAGATTCTCTGTTTAAAGACAGAGTATTTCCTTAGTATTTTGATTTGAAAACCTACTTTAAATGTGATTTAAAGCCATGTCTAGTATTAGTGCTAAGTGCTGTCTATTATTAGTGGTAACGATTTTTTGAGATGTCATCTATTGGTTAATATGACAAAGTTTAAAAAAATACAAACTTATAATTGAAATATGTTAATAATTACAATGTTTTATGTGAAATAATAGATTTAAGTATTGCTTTAGTAGATTAAAAAAGTTTTAACTGCAATGTGGTAACAAAATAAATTAATATTGAATACTGAAATGTGTGTTGTCCTTAATGTGTTTAGGTGTTTTACCTTAGCTATAATTCATTTTTAGCTAGACAAAGACAGGACGGGCAAGTAGTGGAGCAATAAAATAGATATGTAATAACTTTACTTAGAATTACTTGCATCGAATTTCAGAGGAATAATGGTCGGGTAACATAAACACAGACGTATTTTTAAAGAAAGAACACTAAGCTACACTAATAATGTTAATCTAGACTGCAGAAAAATTATAATTAACTAACATCCTAGTGATTATTATTGTAGGTCCCGGTTGTTTTAACCATTTAGCCAAGTCAGAGGCCTTCAGGCGGCCTAAAAACTCTGACACCAGGGTTAGCCACCCGGCCTATACGAACTAACTAACTAGTGATTAAAGTTTTGATTTCCTGTCGGACATTGACAACTTTGGCCATTCATTAAATTGACAAGATTCAGCATGAAATTGCCATATTATCAAAACAATACAATAAGAACATGTGCCACAAACTGCAAATCATTCAAATAAAAACATAGTCGTTGCTTGTAAATGAGATATCAACACTACCCAATGTAGCCAATAAAGTAATTATATAAGCAATAAGGTTCAAATTACGAGATAATTAAGTTTCCATACTTAGGATTAATAAATTAGCACATACTCGTATGCACAACTTAAAGATTTAGGAGTCGATCGGCTATAATATCTTGCTTGTATAAATTCATAAGGTAAGGAATATATTGAATCGTAATTTCCACATGATTGTAAAGCATAACCTAATGAAACGTAGTAATTAGACGACAAGAAGCCAAACTAGTTGGGCAACGAGTCGGGCTACAATAAGCAAGTGTCGGCAAGTCTTGGGCATTGCACAACCAGCGATGGTCGAACGCGAGAAACATAAACTAGGCTGGGCGGCAAAGCTGATGATGTAAACTTAAAAATTGCTTTAGTTACTTACTTAACCGCGGAGCTCAATGTGAAATTTAAGTTGCATTGCAGTCTAGACGCAGAAACGAGTGGGGATGACCCGGAACTGGAAACACCCATGGCCGTGACTTTTGGAGATCCGAACAATTACGCACAGAAGCCTATGGAGGCACCGCATGAATATTGACCGGTGCAGACCGAGATGAAAGAAACTACGTGTCTCGTAACACTTTAATTATTTTATCGTCAAAGTTTTATTGCTTTTAGGTACTTTGATCTAAGCTATATTCATGATAAAATAGTCTATGATAGAGTTTGAATTATTGTGAATGCCAAACCAGTTTCATCAGGCAAGGCCGAAACTTGTAAATAATTTATTCCAATACTAATTCAGAACACCCGTAAAAGATCATCAGTATTAGGAGTTAGAATCGGTAAGCCGTGCTAGAATGCAAATGAAATCAATTTCCCCGCCCATAGACGCCTGTTATGTAACAGAGAAATATAATATCTTTAGCCTATTAATGGACGTTGTAAATTCGCCGATTGTTGTATTTTACGTGAGATTACACTTTAGGCATTAAATATTCCGATAAGTAGCTTCGAAAAGAACTTGATCCGATATAAATATGATAAGATCGAAACGTCATCTATTTGGGGGCAATACATGCTTGTTTACGAGTAAAACATGGCAAACACTCAAATTACACTAAGTGCAAAATTGCGAATCGTCCAAACTAGATGTAGTACTACATAATCAGTATCATTTTGTTGGATAAAAAATATACAAAAGCAATTTTGGCCTTGCGTTGAATTGCTACGTTGTACAGTGAGGCAATAAAATACCTGCACAAAGTGACCTTAGCGGAATATGCCGGTGACCTTTAGCGAAGCAAAAAAATAATATAAGCTTTTACAAGCTTAAGTTTTAGACGAGGAGAAAATCAATTACACAGAGCTCTCAGACAAGTGCTATTTACCACTTACTGTTGTCAGTGGGTGGGATAAATGGGAGAGATCTGTTAAGCAGTACATTAACGATAGGGCTACAATCTGGAAATCTTATCCATGCTACTACACGTAGGTACTATACCACTATAATATATATTGCCCTTTTAAATTCCATCTCGCTCGAACATTTGTATGCATTTAATGTCGAACTTAGAAAATTACTATAAAGATCTTGCAAAATGGGATCAGACTAAATACAGTAGCTGTAAGTGGTAAATAAATGCGCAGAGTAAAACAACCGCATTGAATGGGATTTCATATTTTCTAACATGACGGCCGCCATATTTTACAAGCAAAGTCAAAAGATAATAAGATTTGAAGATATGAAATTTCTTTTAATGAAGATTGTTATGAGAGAAAATAATAGGAAAATCATTTTCCAAAGCAAACATTGAATACTGTACAAGGTAATGGCCTAAGCTCGATATATTTTTGCATTATCTCTTTTCTGTGTATGACTGACATATTTTTTTTATATAACAAAAGTGCCTACATGAAGAAGATGAGATACCGACCTCCCCGTAATTATTATCTTGTTTTTATGCAACTGAATGACGAGATGGGCAAGTCGCTCGCCTGATGTTAGGTCACGCTGGCTCCTAACAGGTCATCGCCACCCATAATTTTGAACTCTTACAGTTCAAACCCCGCCTGGTGCACAGACCTGCGTCTCGTCTTACTAAAATATAAAATGTCGAATCTCTTTTTTCCCGGAAATTACGCTACGCTAGGAACATTAATTTTTGATCCGCAACTCGGAGTATTCACACTACTGCTAAGCACTTACAGTTACATTTATAAACCACTAGCGAGCCGCCCCGGCTTCGCACAGGTGTATTATACATATAAACCTTCCTCTTGAATCATTATGTCTATTAAAAAGAACCGCGCCAAAATCCATTGCGTAGTTTTAAAGATATAAGTATTACATAGCGACAGACAGAGCGGGAAACGACTTTGTTTTACACTATGTAGTGATTACATAAAAAAGTAGGTTCCAAAATCTAGCCTCCAAAAATATCGAATGGCAGATCTTCAGAACAAAATGTTAGTAAAATCGAAACAGTACCTACTTAACATTTAATGAAACCTTCTACAAATTTTGGGTGAAGTGTAGAGAGGTCAGTTCAAGGTACCAATTGGCTCTAGGGCTACAATCAGCAAATGTTAATACCTACTACAATCCCACCGCTAAAAGATAAGGCCATCAGTTTGTGATAATTGGTATGAAGGAATGATGAATTACTGTACTAGAGAAAACACCCCTAGAAATCAAACGTTAAATGTCAAAGCTAACTATCCACATGGTATGGCCTATATCAACTTATTTACATCAATGACATACCTACATACATAATTATTAGATTTGGTGAAACGCGAGTGAAATAAATTATCTAACAAGGTATAGACTATACTCCCTATAAGATATGAAAACTAGTATTTTGAACAAGTACATTATTTTGTCTTTTTGAATTTTTATTGAAACTAATTTTTTTTGGATGATGACTTTATCCTTAGCTATTTAGGACACTATATAAAATCAAAGCGGTAACATTTAGTAAAACCTTCGCCAGTGTTTTCTGTGTAGAGGTCAGTTCAAGGTACCGAGTGGTCTGACGAGATAAGAAAGCGTCAAATTGTGCGTCGCCCTCGCCACCCAGCACCGTTGTTTGGAGACTCCAAGCCGCTTCATTGGCGACATACATTCTCCAATAACTATGCCATTTCCCTTTATCCATCAAGTCGAAACATTTCGGACCCTGTGAAACTAACCATCTTTAAACGACCATGATGCCCTAATCTTTTAACAAAAGCGTCACATAAAACGGTCAGAGGAGAGGTATAATAGTTCAAAATAACTACACAAGCCCGTTACAGAATTAAAAGTAAAATAAAGGTGTCGGGGCGTCTACCTGAGAAACGGAATTTCAAGACAATAATAAAATGAAAGTTGTTCTTGTCTAGTTTGAGCGTTACCTAACAAAATGTTCGTTATGGCTCTTTTTAGCTTCAAATTAATGCAGCTCATTTACAATTAGTGTGTTTATTGGAAAGCAACGATCTCTATGCAGTTGCTAGTTAACTCAACGAAAAAAATAAATAGGTTCACATCACTTTTACATTTTATGTTTGTTGTATTTTATTTCAATCGTAAACATCATTATGAGGTTTTGTTTTAATTTGCATCAACTTTATTAAAATTTTAACGATCATACTAGAGCTACTTATCATGTCAGCTGTTACAGCGGATTCCATGGCCTACTACACATAATATGTGGGTGATAAAGTGATAAGAATCAATATATTTTCAAATTGTTTGTAAACGCCACATAAAGTTTATAATTTACATCTCTATTTATTTTATTATGGTTACAAGTAGCTCTTAAATTGCCAGTTACTGATCTTTGGTAAAACCTGTTTTTCATGATTCTTTTTTTTCCTGTTTCATTTAGAGGGCGGCATTGTCAGTGCTCATAAAATTAGAAGCCATCTTACTTTTTTGCATTTATTTGTTATTTTTTTTAGGAGGACTCTTTTCGACGTTAATCTGTGTTGCTATTTAGTGCTCTTTAACTATACAAAGTAGACATTGTATTTACTTCACGGTAGTTAGCACCGACAGTACCCGCTGACATTTTGCCAGACAGGTTTCCTTCAATTTAGGTCATACAGGCAAGAAATCTATAATGAGAATGTTTAAACACCGTCGAAGGGGGGAAACGCGGGACGTATTGACAACTGGCTAAAAAGTTAAATAGAAAAGGGGCTAAAGGATCTCTTAGGTGAGTGAACCCTTCGAACAAAACGCAATGAATGGACGAGCCTAAGCCGTTGTATGCAAGAAACTAAATCAAAACTATGTGCCTAATTTTGAGCATCTATTATAAATCTACAAGCGAGTATAGCTTGTAGGTACATTTATTTAAAAAAAAAACCAGAAAGGTTCAATCATGTGCTCTTATCTATTGGATTGGATTGCACTAATGCGTGTCACTCTTACACCCTAAGATAAACTGAGACGTATTGCTAGCATGTAGAGATTGTAGAGCCTACTCCTTGAGGGCGCACGTCCGTTTATTTGATTTTGGTCGAAGAGTGAACCATCTGTTTGCAAGCATAGGGACGACCAGGTGCCAAGGCTCGAGGGGCGGAGGGTGCGACGACCTCGACCATTATCGGGCGTGTACTCCGTCACGCTTACATCACAATACATCTATCACGACCCAATAGTAACCTTAACCTGGCGCAGGTAGAGACTAAAGTACGAATGTTAAACTAGTTAGACGCGTGTCATCTTACTAAAAGTTAGGAACGTTAATAATACTATTTCTTCCTGTGGTAGAGACAATGTTTTCAAAGATTAACGATTTGAAATTGATTTTATTAATTGCTCTAATGATGTCAAATATTGATGCGGAACTTAGGCATTCCATAAATTAAAAACATTTTACTGTTACAGTATTTAAAACCACCTAAAATGTTATAATGCCTTGCTTGTCAGTAGGCTGGAGATTAGACTGAAAAATTAACGACTCGTTGCAAAATATTATAAAGGTTAGCAATACCCAAGTACAAGATATTATCAGGTAAATGGAAATGTGTGTTGAGACTCGTAAAAATTAGGCACGTACTAAATCTTCTACACGTAAAAATGTCTTCCAATCCGGTTAGAAACACCTGATGATAAAGTTTTATTTTATGTGGAAGAGCTCTCTTTACCTAATCAGGTTTGTAAATAGCAGCATAATAGCGCGGATATCCGGTTCGGTTCGCTTGTTTGTGGAGAAGTACGACAGTTCATAAATTGCATCGTAAGACTAAATAAACTACTCATGACTAAGTTGTTTTCCTTCCTTCAGCAACTCAATGAAACTGAAACACGAGACATGATCGTAGAACGTCTAATTGCAAGCAAGAAACGCAACAAGGCACGTACATTTTGGACTGATCGGTGATTCATCCTATAAAGCAAAATGTTTATTCCTCTAACTCAGCCAATACACTGGACACTCATTCGGGAGCGTAACAAAGTGATTCATTCCCTTGAATGGACTCTATGGTCAGGAAAAAAGGCCAGGTGGCACGCTTACAAAGCGGTGAGAAAAAAGTGGTATCCAAACCTGCCGCGACGCAGGTTGTCAAGGGATTTCCGAGTTTAGCAAAGGAAAGTAGCGTTGATAATCGTTTGGCAGAACCAAATAATGGGTGCTCGTGATCATAAGCGGCCAAAAAAGATATACATCGTTGTCAAACACGTGCATAGACTGGGGGATCAGAAATCAGGTGGGCGCAAGACAAACTTTGCGCTGCACCACCACTAGGCATTGTTTACATTGGCGAACTCAATGTTACAGGGGAATCGAAAGCATCTGCTGTACCGGCAGACGTTTACAAAAAATGTTCGTGGCAGTCCTTTGAAGCGGATTAAAGTTTTTCGATATGTTTGTGATTTAATCGAGAATAGATTTTCAATAATGCCTATTAATCCAGCCTTGCCTATTAATAATGCAACCTAACTAGCTCTTAACAACTTTATAGAACAGGCTTTTTAAAATAAGTACCAGTTCCAGAAAATCACTCACAACTAGTCTTAACAAGAATTGAATCCTTGAACACTGAATACAAAACTATAAACCTAACTTGATATAAAAAGACAAAGCGTCGATGATTTTCTGATTTTCTTATCAAGTTCATAGTAGAAACTTGTTTATTCAGATACGACAATAGCTTAGATATAAAACCTCTCACAGGGCTCACGAGTAATAAGGTAAAAGCTACATAGAGCTGTAGCCATAACCCAAGAGATAGCCACAGTAATACGGCCAGTTCCAGTAACTAGGTAGTACGAGGCGGTAGATACCAGAATATTAGGTATTCAATGTCTTCCTGTCATGCGGTATCGCTATCAAGTGCCAATTTGACCCGAATTCCGAACAAACGATTTTGATAATGACAATCGCGTTATCGTCAGTGGTAATGAAATGTAGATGAAAGTAAATAGTAGAGATTAAAATAATACCTATTCAAAACAAGGTTAGCGTAGTGGCGTCGATTCATAAGTACAATTACCTTTTCAAGTGCGATTTAGGGTGCAAATGAGTACAACGATTTGCATTAACTAATGATCTTGTGGTAGAGCCTTTGTGTTAATATCAGTCATTTTGAAATTACATGATAATATTAATACCTTCGCCGAACCCAAACACTACACCTACAAGCATACCACGTACGTTTGTTAAGAAGCAAGTAATATTTTCTCTGAAATGCTTGTTTCAAACAATGCATCTCAATTATGACCCAGAATTATTACTTTTACTTCCTTGCTAATATCATAAATCCGTAATTGTTGCTTTGTTACTCTTTCATGCAGCAAGAGAGAGAGACGGATAGACTTGATTTTAGCGTAGATATAGTTCAAAGGTGACATATGCTACTTTTTATCCCGGAAGAATAAAAAGTTCCTATAGGATAGCACGATAACAAAATATCACACGAGTGAAGCTACGGACAAAAGCAAAATATAGATAAATCAACCTATGCGGTATTCAAAAAGTTAATAACTACTATTTCAAATGGCAAATCCTGTTGTTCTAAAGGCACCGGGGGAAAGCCTGACACGGTCTAACAATTTTGTCTAGATCGGAACTGGGTTCAACAACTACACGTTTAAACTGAACACAAGCGCTCAGCTGCGACCACCCTTTACAATTTACATTGTGCTTATGAGTTATAAGGTTATCTATTTCGGTAATCATTATAGGATGAAAATATGTCATCATAATCGTAAATCATAAACATTCGCCAAAAGCTATTCTGACAGTTCGACGGCGAGAGCGGCGAGTAACGTTTGAAAGCGTTACTGAAGAAGACAACCATTTAGCACATTTTAGAACACGCGGAATATGCTAATGCGAAATATTTTTATTCGGCAAGTAATCCGGCGGCTTGGTACTTTCACCTGCCGGGCGCCGCCGCCCCAACATTGTCATTGCGGCTGTGCGCCCGATTCGCTTACCTAATGTACGGAGTTTGCGAAACTGGGCCCGAACGACACGACACGCGCCGAATGCCTGCGTTTAGAAATAGGAGCAATCTCATGTATAAATCGTAACCAGCGGCGAATTCACTCGAGCCGGCGAGCCTTATAAACTTCCTTTTGGCGGGCCATATTGGTGGCCTGATAATGATAACGCCGATAGCGATCGCGAGATAATGGAATAGAAACGACCTTCCCTAAGGTGAAAGAAAACCGAAAATGTAACATGTCATGTGAAACGATTATGAGGCCAGATGGACAGTTGCATGTTTGAAGAAATATTTGAGATAGCAATTCGATGTTGAGTACACGCGCCATTATTGGCAAGACGCACGCAAATTTTTGTCTTATAGGTCAGTATTTATGGTGGCATTTCTTATGAAAGCTCTAGCATGGGACGGCATGACTACGGCGGTGGAGCAGATTTTATGGAAAAACAGGAATGAGTGCTTTATAAACCAATACTTAGAGTGGATTTTCGTATGAAAGGAAATTAAGCGACCGCGTAACCTACATTAAAGTGGCACATTTAAACGGCAAAACAGGCCACGACCGTCATAGACACCTCATAATTACTATAGTAGCAGTTCTAATTATGTAATAAGAGGAATGTTAATTTGGCAACCAATTTCAATGTAAATGCAACTAAAGCACTAAATGTACTCACTTGCAATTCAAATTGACTTTCTTGATTATGTATTACATTCATAAAAATAATTAGGACTATTCAAATCAAGTAGACTGGTAATTGTAAAGACAAAACAAGCTCTTTTTAATTAGGTACTTTGCTGAGTAACGACGTCCTAATAGGTTAAAACCATTATGGATAATTAATAATTGGCAACAAATTAGCGTAGGGGAATGATATTAATGTTAATGATCTAACACTAAGTCCTTGCCAAAAACCAGATTAAGCATATCAGTCATAACACACATAAGCTTTCAAACAAACAGACAGACAGATATGGAGATGCTATTTCCGTATTTATAATAATAGTCTACATGATTGAAATATCTAGTAATTACCTAATGAAATAGTAGATTCCTGTAATCCATACCAATATTATAAAGAGGAAAGATTTGACTGTTTGTTTGCAATTTTGCATCGAATAGGCTCTGAAACTACAGAACCGATTTGAAAAATTATTTCACTGTTGGAAAGCTACACTATCCCCGGTGAACACAGGCTATATAATATTTTCAAAAAAATTAGGGATCCTTACTATTTGTCTTCTTTAGCCAGTCGTACCTGAGCAAAGCTGGGACGGACAGCTAGTGTATTTATCAGATTCGATTGCAGCTATTGTGAGATCTGATGGTCACAATTTTACTGATGATCATGTATCACTACATAGTATAAAACAAAGTCGCTTTCCGCTGTCCCCATGTATGCTTCTATCTTTAAAACTACACAATGAGTTTTAATGCGGTCTTTTTAATAGATGATGTGATTCAAGAGGAAGGTTTATATGTATAATACACCTGTGCGAAACCGGGGTGGGTCGCTAGTTCTATATAATAATAGATAAATGGCAAACAAACGTGAAGTTACTGGCTTTCTAAATTAAGTATGTAAAACAACATTTTGGGGGCATAAAAGTTAAGAGAGTACAGATGCATTTCTGTGGTGACCCTGATATTTTTAGCTGCTAAATAGTTATAGTGGATATTATCATTCTACATACACTTGATTACCCTATTCCTTAGGAACGTTTTAGAGATTCCCCTGTAGCTAAATCAAGCCACAATTCATATTGTTAATAGATAATGTTGCATTTTAAAAATATCTTAATTAAACGAAAATGTGACTAACAATGCAGTTACAGTGATACTTTAAGCACACAATAGCAAGAATGAGGAAGGCAAGCAACCCAAGGCAACTCAAGAGGAAATTGTTGAACGCTGGTGCAGGAATAATTCAGACATCGTGAAATATTATGTATTGACCAACAATGTACTATAAATATATCTAAATAATTTAAAAGTATTACTCTTTCTTTAAGCCATGGGAAAATCAAACAAGAGCTAGTCCAATTTGTAGATAACTAGCGACCCGCCACGGCTTCGGACAGGTGTATTAAACATAATTAAACCTTATGGTTGAATTAAAAAAAACCGCATCAAAATCCGTTGCGAAGTTTTAAATATATAAGCATACATTGGGACGCGACTTTGTTTTAGGTACTTGTATACTATGTAGTGATATACTCATATTTTTGTAATCATTAGCTACTAAATAAATAAATCTGCAACTGCATAATGGTAGAGATTACATGTACATAATGCATAATTCAAGTTTAAAATCAAAGGAGTAATGATATTGTAGCCAATTTTAAAGGCAGGATCGTAAATTTTATAGCAACTCAAAATATTGTTACATCTTTAAAACGCTTATCCTGAAAAAGAACAGCAATATATTAAGTTTCTATATAATTTACGATGGCGCCTTTAAATTTGGCCACATTATTTACCTTAATGAACAAAATGAAGAAGCCCTAGACTCTCTTAAAGTTTTCAATCTACTTTATGTCTCTATATTTTTTTTTTTTTTTACTGCAATTATATCTAGCAAATACCACTACACGATATTCTATTACAGATAGACCAAAGGTATTTTAATATGTACGAGTATGTTGTAATTAATGCTTATTAGATGTTTTATTTGTAATAGTCATTTACAAATAAAGACATTTACAAGTAAAGAGTCAAACAGACAGGGACAATATATAAAAAAAAACAATTATTATAAAATAGCACTTTACCACATTCTGCTTGAACTTATGCAATGATGGATAAGGCAGATCACACTTTCAAACATAGTAATTCAGATTTTAGAGTGATAAAATTTTATGATACTTTATGATGATTGGCTTTTAGATACATAGGCAAGTAACATAGTATTATTGAGTAATTTACTATGTACCTACCTATTCATCTGATTTATATCTCCAATGCAACTTATTGTCATGTCAATACATTCATGGCATAGAATAGGTGCAATTATAACAATACAAGGTCAAACTCTGTCCAGCATAATATATGTATAGGTATTGTCTGAACTATTAATACTACCTATAAGTAGGCTAATACTTGCATTAGATTAATTGACCTAGTTGCGTCTATTTAGGAAAGTCTGCAACCAATAATATTCTTTGCCATATTAGGGTTTTAATTTTTTTGTAGTTACATAAATGCACTAATTGATTACAAGAACAGAAGAGAAAAGATGTATGGCCAACATGTACGATATCATAATGACAATATAATGAAAACCAAAGAAAGGTAAGAGAGGAAGTGGAAGACTATGTAGAGCATTTTTACACCAAATTAAAGAAAAGGTAGAAGTCATGTCGTACGGGGAGCTGAAAACACTGGCAGAGGCCAGCGAGATGTGGAAATTGCTCCATCGACAAAAGCCCTGCTCTTAAGTTCTGATTATAATTACTAAGACTTAGCTATTTAAAAAAAATACTACTGAAGAGAAGTTACTTTAATTCTAATGAGTCCATTGTAGGAATGGCTTAACAGAATAAGATATAAATGTTCAAAGTTTTTAAAACATTGTACAGTAAATAAGTCTTTATAGCAGTCATATGAAAAAATGAAGGAACCCAAGCAAAACATAAATATTTTATTTCAATTCAAAGGTCTTATGACCTTTCAGCTTCATTATTAGATTGTCTGCATAAAATAAATAATTATTGCTTTTCATTGCAAAATTTTTGCTCTATTTGGAAACGGGGAAGCAAAACTATATTATACTTGAAAAAGTTAACTATACTGACAGACTTCAAACATATAGGTGACTAAAGAGCTTCATAAAAAGCATTTCTTATTTATTTACTAACATACAGAAATACCCATTTGTCTTTTTTAAAAGTCCATCAAATTCAAAACAGCTTTTTAGTCATGAAACTAATAATGATATAGGTAGCTTGGTAAAGTGAAATTATTCAATACAGGAAAGTCTCTGCCAAAGAGAGGGAAATAGCCTCAAAGTATTTGATTGAGACTTATAATTTTAACATATAACCTGGAAATCCTACTAATATTATAAACGTGAAAGTTTGTAAGGATGGATGGATGTATGAATGTTTGTTACTCTTTCACGCAAAAACTACTGAACGGATTGAGATGAAACTTTGCAATTTTATAGTTTATATATCAGAATAACACATAGGCTATAAATTATAATGACATTGCATAAATTTTCCATACTATAAGAATAAGTGTAAATAGGAAAAGTTCTGCCATCTGCAACCTATTCTAGCGTGCGCTCCAAGAAATGTCAAAAAAGAACTGTCAAATTGAACAAAATGTCAAATCGTTTTTTTTTGTTTTTTTATTTTCCACCTCCTTTATTAAGGGTGATAAGGTAGGGCCTCGAAATATCATGCGGGCGAAGCCGCGGGCAAAATCTAGTACTAAATAATAACAATATTTATGAATGAAGCAAAGAAAACTAAGAACATGTGAAAATGATTAACTTTTTTGATATCTGTCTGGATGTTTTGTTGTAATAGTCATGACATACCTATTTGTTTAATATTTAATAAACTATGGGTGATAAAAGTACCTTGAGCAAATTATGTATGTTTAACATTGATTTTAATCTTGTTTACTAGTTCTTGACATGTTTTGGGTCTGAGGTTAACTTGTTTTAGAAAATAATCAGGTAGGTAATTGAAGATTCCAATAATTTAAATTTTAGTGTAACTTTTTGTAAATTAAAGGCAATTTTGATATTTCTGTGTCTTTCTTGATAGATGAAATAAGCTGGTGTCATTAAGTATTGTTTAAATGAGGGATAGTATCTTTTTATTCAGGACACAACGGATGCTAAGCTAGATAGCAAATATAAAGTGTAAACCAGCATCACACCAGGCAAGATATGGTCAAATATAGGTTTACCAAATAAAAAAAGATTTAATAGTAAAGTTACATAAGCAAAGGTAAACAAAAGCAACTAAAAATTAGGTCATTGTTGTAAAGTATTTAGTATGTATTTTGATTTACCTATCTTTTAAGTCAACATTTTTTTATGAGACAACAAGAAGATTACAGAAGATAGGTTGTTTCACTGTGGATCCAGACTTCATTATCATACTTCAAAATAACCCTAAAAATTTGGCAAATAATTGGGCTGCTAAAAATCAACATTTGATGCTTATTGACTTGCTATAACTAAGTAAATTGATTGTTAATTGTATGGCTGCCATATATTTTTCGAGCAATGCCATAATAACAAAAACTGACAAAAAAGCAGACCATTACTAAAGAAAATAATACTGAAATCATTTTACAAAATAAAACTAATATTAGGGCATATTACAAGATCATGGCCTAAGATATAAAGATACATTTCATGACTTTTTAACCCATTTCTATGGTACTATGAATATGGTTCTTGATATGAATTCATATTTATAATTATTCATGTATTTTTGCGTGAGCAACTATGCATATGTTTTGAGAGTTTCATTTGCATTGTACTACATGGGAGAATTAGCCTAGATTTACAAGATATTAGTACCTATATAGGATTTTGTGGTTATTCAGTTTTATGATGACTGTAATGTAAAAATAAAGAAGTTAATCATGAAAATTGACTGGACCAAATTATGTATCTGTTTTTAGGTCAATATGAAAAGAAAATTTGCAGCATTTATAATTATTGAACACAATTACATCATCTCTTTGTTTCATTACAAAATATTTTGAAAATTCATTTAAACATTTTTTAAATAACCTTCTGAATGTTTAAATGTCCTGTTCTTTTTTTGCTGCTTTTTATGCTTGATGATAAAAAAATTACCTAATTAATTAAGTAATATTATATTTCCATGTTAAATTTTTTAATGAAGAATTAAATTTACAAATATAATATGACATCAGCTCAAGACAATTATTTAATAAATTATAACTTATTACTTACTAACATCTTTGGAAAATATAATACTTTTTTTTAAACAAAGACCTTGCCCTATGCCAGGGAAACAGGAATTATAAAAAAAATGATAGAGGCAATGAAAGGTATAAAAAATTTTAAAAGTTAGTTTAACTATGTTAAAATATGCAATGACTTTACTGTATAATATTAACAGTTAGTTATTATATAATTCCTAGATGAAATAATATATGTATATCAAGGAAATAGAAATCATAATTAGAGTGAATTTTTGCCAAATAGAGCTATAATAATGGTCACAAAATCTCAAGATGCACCTGTAAATGAGTTTTATCAATTAAGTAATTAACTGAAATTAAAATTGATATTTACTTATCGTGGGTTAAGCATAAACTTACCTACTTTGATCTTGGCTTTAGGTATTTAACTTCTTAATAAAAAACCTACTAGGTACTTTATGCTATCAATATTTTATTTATCATCCCCTAGGAAACTCACAATGAGGAATTGAGCTATATTAATCAATTAATTTATTGAAAGTTCTGATAATAAAGCAATATGATAAAAATGCCTAGTGATATTCTATGCATCAGAAGATTTTGTAAGGAAGTAGACATTTTTTGATTAAAATTGGATTTTGAACTATAGGAATTTAAAATTCTAAGTGGAATAGAACTGGTATGATCTTTATTTTAGAATTATTTTACTATATTAGTTGGTCATTCAACCCCAAATAGATTTTTGTTCCAGATGTGTTCAGTATTTAAATTTCAAGCTATCACTGATACAGCCTGGTGACGGACAGACAGACGGACAGCGGAGTCTTAGTAATAAGGGGGAATCCTTTGGGTACGGAACCCCAAAAAAAAGAATCATCATCTTTTCATAATTAGCGGAGCAATCGCGTAACATACAAAAAAGAAGCAGTCGAATTGAAAACCTCCCTTTTGAAAGTGTTGAAAATATTAGCAAGTAGGAAAATATAATAAATAATGGAAGTAACTATGCACTAACGCAAACCAAACCCATAGATTAAGGCCTGAATGCCAGCAGGCCACTTGGCAACTACAATTATGTGGCATACTGAGTCCTGGCAAATTATATGGCTAAATTGTCCCTATTTCTTAGTTCACAACAGTTTAGCTGCTGAGTGCTATTAGGTAATCTATGCTGCTTTATAACTTGTACAGGGTTATCTGCTTCCCCTGTTTTAAGCCGAAAGGGGGTAATTGAAACCATCATTATGAACAAATTCTATAATGGGGCCAACCCAGAAACCGTGAAAAAATTTGCACCTTGGAATCTACAAAATGTATGAAACAGCTATCGGCTTATATCGGCTATTCGACTTAGTACACCAGTTGCTGATAACCCTGTATAAGTATTAAATAATGAAGGGTTAACATACTGCTTTTGGTTGGTTTCAATTGCATTTTAAGATTCCGATCTAGTCGCAGATGTCTATGGCCCATTTTATACTTTATTTGACAGTAGGTGTGGAACATACAATATGAGATGAAAAATTCAATTTGCAACCTTCTATATGTAAACTTTTTGCTTTCATTACTTGTTGCTTTCACACATTTGACAGACAATCTCGGTAATAGTAATTAATTATAGCAGCAATGTTTATTAACTTAAAAATATTGAGAATAATGGTCAGGTCATACTTAATGTTTACCGTTTCTCATGCAATATTTTACTTGAACAATTTACCTCTGCTACCAGCTTTAATTACAATAAAAACATAAATTGATAAGCGCTGATAAAATAGTTTACAATTAACAAACCACCAACGCCATCTTTCTGAGCAATAAAGCACTAGAGTTTGCTAAAGTTGTTTACAAAGACTTGGCAAAAAATTTAGTTTTAACCTTGGAACTTAATCTTTTTAATGTTAAAGGAAGCTATGGCACTAAATTAAAGGCCAGTTGCCAAAGAAAAGAGTTTTAAGGTCCGTCATAACATAATAAGATAGTTAATTTAAGTATAATGTAATTTGTGATAGATTTTAATGAATACTTAAAGGCTTTTTTAAGGGTTTTAAAGGGTTCCTCGCTGTTGCGATACTCTAAACATATCTGACAGTCTTTCCGCTAGAATTCACTCGACCAATCTTCTGTAAAATGGGTTGTAAGTGAGAGAGAACTTTTAAATGAATGTTTAGTGATACCTGAATGAAAGACAGCAGCCATTAGTCCTACCAGATTCTTTAACTTAATATAGTTTTTAAAGCCATCTTAGGTTCTGAAGTACTAATATGGCATTAGTAAAAGAAATCTGCATTTTTTTCGATTTTAGCATGTAGTTACAGGATCTAATAGTTTTAGTGCATAGTTTGTATGAGAAAATGGCACTACAGAATAGCTGTGATCGCCATTTCAAAAACATACTATGTAATTTTATTTAAAAGATTTCATCATCTGTCCTTCTTTTTTTATCAAATTCATGTTTAGAGATATTAAGCTAAGAGCAAAGAAATCTTTTAAGTTTTATTTATGATGTAAGGTCAAATAATTGTAGGTTGAGCCACAAGGACACCAACTTTCTCTATTCCAAGTATTTCAAATTATTTGTTTAAGTTCTTGCTAATGCACATTCACAACATAAAACATGCCACAAATATTAAAAAAATCTAATTTTCTTCAATATGATAATAACATAATTATTGTATCAATTTAAGTTGTGATACAAAAAGTTTAAGTGAATGCTAAGCTATGAATTATTATGTTAATGTTATTTTGTAATAGAATAGGTACCTATTTAGAGTTGCCTTGAAAGTTGCAAATAAGCATGAAGAAGCCTTGAATGATTTACTGGCTCACCAACAACTAGAAGATTTTGGCAAACTTATTGATGATTATTATAAAGTTCCTTCATTCTTAATTTAGAAAACAATTTATAATTGTATTTCTTGAGTACAAAAATAGAAAACTAGAAGTAGTCTACTAAGAAGCGTTAGCGAAATAAGCGTAAAAGTTGTTGATCTTGAAAGATTTTCAAAGTTGTGATTTGCTTTGATGAAGTTTCAAGTTTCCACTTCTTTTCTATGCTTTGTAATGTAGGTAATGGTAAGGATTGTAACGTAACCCCTCAGTAAACGTCGAATTCCGCAACAATAAGAACGAATTCTCTAATTATAGCCGTATGAAATGTAAATCTGTGAAAATAACAGAGCAAATTTTCTACATGTTGACGTGGCGTGACATTGTAGAAGAGAGTTTATGGATGCCCAGGCATCCTAGACTTGTAGGAAATCAATTATCGCAATTATAAAGGCTATTTGTTAATGTAAAACTAGTAAAATTGCAGTTTCATTTCAATTAGTGTAATAAAAGTATGGCGACTGACATTGTTGGCTTATCTTTATTTTGGTTGAACAATATGGCGATTTTACTTACCCTGTTATTTCTAAGGAAGTCTTGTATAGCTTTTAGCGCTGAGTCCGTCAATTTGAAGAAAAATAGTTCCTTGTTTTCTTTATTACTAGGCTCCGATGATAACCCATACTGAACACCTGCAGGCAAGGCCGCCATTGCTTATTCACTATTCGCACTGTAGACCAGCTGACTCCTTGCTAGCCGTCACGATTCATATCATTCACACATAATTAGTTAAACTGTAATCACAGATTCACAACCTATATAAAATTATAATTACAACAACAAAAGGGTTAAAATGTCCAAATTAACAATCTTTTTGTAACCCCATCGACTCGGCCTTTGTTGGCAGCGCTCTTCACTCTGCAAGGCCGCACTGACTGTCATGCGCAATGGCGCTTTTGACAGGAAACGCAAGCATTCACTGCTACACTAGCGCCAATTAGCAGTTGGCAACAAGTAATTTGATTCGTTGCTAACTTCACATGTTACAAAAAATCCAATATTTTTTTATTTTTTTCGTTGTTTTATTATGAAAATCTTTAGTCCGATTCAATTAAAACTATCGGAAACTGCAACTCTTTTGTCCGAAACTTTTATTTAGTATGCTATACTTTTGTTTTTATTAACAGATTGAGATTAAGCTAATATAGAGGTTATATTTCGCCCAGTTTCGTAAGCTCTCCTACGTGTTCATTTCTATTTCTTCTGATATCTAGAAGTGTCCAGATTTGTAGATTATAACTTGTTTTATCCTTTTTATCTGACAAGGTAAGTCCTAAATCTAAGTATATGATGTTAACTGCACTAAGAAATTATATTTACAGATTAATTAATTACCCGCAAATAGTGACTTACAACATCTACTAACCTACTTTGTAAATGATTATTTTCAGGAGTTCAAGTTAAACAAACAACCATGGCAACATGGGAAGAGAAGAAACACTTCATAACACGGAACCTACAAGAAGTATTGGGTGAAGAAAAACTCAATGAGATCCTGAAGCAAAGAGACCTCAAAATCTATTGGGGCACAGCTACAACTGGGCGTCCTCATGTAGCATATTTTGTGCCTATGTCTAAAATAGCTGATTTCCTGAAAGCTGGTTGTGAGGTAACAATATTGTTTGCTGATTTACATGCTTATCTTGACAATATGAAAGCTCCATGGGAGCTGTTGGCCCTACGTACTCAGTACTATGAAGCAGCTATAAAAGCTATGTTGGAGTCCATTGGTGTACCATTAGATAAACTAAAGTTTGTTAAAGGAACTGAATATCAACTCAATAAAGAGTACACATTAGATGTCTACAGAATGACTTCTGTTATCACAGAGCATGATGCTAAGAAAGCTGGAGCGGAAGTAGTGAAGCAAGTAGAACATCCCTTATTGAGCGGTCTCCTGTATCCTGGACTCCAAGCCTTGGATGAAGAATATCTGAAAGTTGATGCACAGTTTGGTGGTGTGGACCAAAGGAAAATTTTCACTATGGCTGAAAAATATTTGCCAGCTTTGGGCTATGCTAAAAGAATACATTTAATGAATCCAATGGTTCCTGGGCTAACGGGAGGTAAAATGTCAGCCTCTGAAGAAGACAGCAAGATTGACCTTCTGGACAACCCAGCTAACGTAAAAAAGAAATTGAAGAAAGCTTTCTGCGAACCTGGCAACATTACAGATAACGGAGTGCTGTCTTTCACTAAACATGTAGTGTTTCCTCTCATGTCTTCTGGAGAAACATTCAAGATAGTGAGGCCTGCAGAGTATGGTGGTGAGGTGGAATATTCTAATTTTGCAGACCTAGAAAATGCTTTTGCTAAAAATGAAATCCACCCGGGAGATTTAAAAGCTGCCGTTGAGCAAGCTATTAACAGGCTTTTGGCACCCATTCAAAAAGCATTTAGTGAACCGAAATTGCAAGAGCTAGCTAAAAAGGCATACCCTCCACTGACTAAAACGAAAAGCAATGCTAATGCTGCTGCAGACGAAATCACACCTTCTAGATTAGATATCAGAGTGGGTAAGATTGTGGAAGTTTCGAAACATCCTGATGCTGAGGCATTATATGTTGAGAAAATTGATTTGGGGGAAGAAGAGCCAAGGACTATTGTTTCAGGACTCGTAAACTTTGTGCCTATAGAAGAGATGGAGAACAGAATGGTAGTAGTTCTGTGCAATCTTAAGCCTGCTAAGATGCGAGGTGTGGAGTCTAAAGGAATGGTGCTGTGTGCTTCAGTCGATGAGCCTAAACAGGTGGAGCCTTTACTGCCACCTGTAGATAGTAAACCTGGTGATAGAATTGTTGTTGAAGGCTTTGAGTCGGGTGAACCTGATGATGTTTTGAACCCCAAGAAGAAAGTTTGGGAAAAACTGCAGGTTGATTTAAAAACAAATGACAGTCTTTTTGCAGTATGGCAAGATAACAAATTGATAAGCAAGTCAAGTGGTTCATCAGTTACGACTAAGTCAATGAAAAATGCTCCTATTAGGTAAAATATGAGGCATTATCATGACATTATGCTTTGTTGCAGCATTTTACTGCATTTCATTTGCTCCATGTTATTTTTTTGAATTTATTATGAGGTTAAAAATACTTTATTTTTATTCATTTATTTATTTTTATGTCCATTTCAAGTCACGGAAAAAATAAACAATTTCAAAGCTTGATTTTTTGTGTGGTTTTACCCCTAATTAATGATGAAGTAGGTCTAAGTAGATTATTACTAAACATTGGATATTGTGTGCTAATGGGCTAATTTGACAATAAGCTTTTAATTAGTCTTGTAGATAGTACCTACATCATAAGTATTACAACCATGAGCCCAGACACATAATTCTCACTAAAATGCTATTAATAATTATAGGAACTTTGAAATTTCTCATTACATCTCATTGATATTTAGGCCATCGTAATTTAAAATTGTAATAGCAATTTACAATAATTATTTTACTGCGTTTGATTGAGAGAACAACAGTTTACGTTGCTATTTTTACAATAGCGCCTTCAAAATTGGGCCTATTAAGAATGTGTATGTAATGGCTATCCCTAGTTAAAATACCTAATATCTATTATTAACATCAAGTATCTGAAATTCATATTTAATAATCACATTAAATTTATATTGTTACACAGCAGTAAATCACAGTTAAACATTAAAAAATATCACCCTTTCCTGGCAATAGGGTAAAAATAATTTTATATGGCTTTATCTGCCATAATATCTACGCCACAGCTTAGTTAGGAAAAAAAAAGTAGACATTGACGTAATTTACGATCGTGACGTTGACATTAGAAATGTAACCACACCATAGACAAGGAGTATAATTTGTCTTTGTACAGCTAAAGCTTCCCTCAGACAACTGCGGGCAAGGTGCTGGGGTGACCAGTGGCGTAGCGTGCCTAGGCGGGGCCCCATATAAAACATTGTTTGGGGGCCCTTATGAAGGGTAAAGATTTCTCAGAGAAGAAAAAAAAAATGTTTGCATAAAATTAAAAGAAATATTTATTTGATCATAATTATCTGTTACTTTTTTCCAAAATTTTAACAAACAATCCAATGTAAATATACATTTTCCTTGCCTTTATTTCGGCAAACTTATTTCTTAAATCTGCTAGTACTACTAAACCAGAAGAACAATTGTTTGTATTGTATTACAATGTAATGCACAATTAAATAAAAGAAAATTGTTTTTTTTAAATTAATTTTTGCTTACTCACGTCAGGGGCCCTTGTGGCCCGGGGGCCCCGTATAATTGATACGGCATATACGGCGGTAGCTACGCCCCTGGGGGTGACTCACTTGCACATACTAAGGGTACCTATACCTTAGAGTATACATAACTAAAGTATAGAGCGCTTGTATTGCAGTAGATGCTTAGTGCGCGCCGCGCGGCGTAGGCAGATGACTTATAATATAGATAAATTGGCGATTACTAGGGAAGGGCACGTGGGCACCGCAAACTCATTCAGTTGTCGATAGTTGCAGGTTAAGCGCGGTACAACTGTACAAACTAAGAACAAATATATTTCGTGTGAACAACTTGTAATATACCTACTACCTACCTAGATATTTGTTTTATAACATAAGGGCCTGTGCAGGTTTAAGTTTTTTTTTCTACATGTGATTTACGACATTTATAAAGAGAAATGTTATATAATCACTCATTTGACATTCTGTACATAATATGTTTGGATATACATATATGTATGTCAATCAAATTGCTGATACTTTTCAAAATCTTTTATTTTTTACTTAAAATGTAAGAAGCTTAGGATAGAAACTGACCAGGGTTGATTGATTTAAATGATATTGATGTAAATCATCGATTTGAATCAATGATTTTTGTACTGTACTTCGGCCTGGGGCGGACATCATTTGAATATTAATTTTCCTTGCATGTTAATAGCTGGATTTTGTTCTTTTTTAAGGTTCCGTACCCAAAGGGTAAAAAACGAGACCCTATTACTAAGACTCTGCAGTCCATCTGTCTGTCTGTCACCAGGCTGTATCTCATTAACCGTGATAGCTAAAACGTTTTCACAAATGGCGTATTTCTGTTGCCGCTATAAATATCGTAGTCTTTAAGCATAAACAATGTAACGCCTAGTATTAAGTGCTGTAAGTTACATTTTCTGTAAATAAACGAATTGAATTGAATTGAATTGAACTATACAAATACTAAAAACAAACTTAAAGGGGGGCTGCCATACACCAAACCTGAATTTTGAGCCGTTTTTCGCTCAATTTTTTTTTATATTTTATTTATTTGATACATAAAACAGATAAATAAATATCAGGGGACATCTTACACACAGTCTCTGACCCCAAACTAAGCAAAGCTTGTGATATGGCTGCCAGATACTGATAAAATACATATACATACTTATATAGATAGTACCTAAATAACACCCAGACACAGAGCAAACACCTATGTTCATCACGTACGGTACGGAACCCTTCGTGCGCGAATCCGACTCGTACTTGGCCGATTATATTATTGACGTGACAACGTCTTATAAATTGGTTTGCCAGGTGACACTTCAAGAAACTGCGTTACGCTCCGCTCACACTTCATGCGCTCACATTCGTCTCATTCGTCTCAAAGTCGTTGTCACGTAAAACTTTCGCCCGTATACCGACTTTACAGGCAACCAATTTTTATTTTAAGATCTTCACGCCAGTTTTCTGCTAAGATAAATAAAGCTAAAGATGTCAGAGGTAAAATAACTAGGAACATACTGTACTTATGTAAGGATAAGTTGTCGGTAGGTACATAAAAATACATTTAATTACCTACCTGACTTTATTTTAATATTAACCTGTGAGGACTACTTTACTATGCGTAGTTGTCAGCCTTAGTTCAGCCCCGCCTGAATGACATTTACGTACCTATGTGTTAACTGTGGATTCAATATACATCTGTTATGTTAGGTCTGCTTACTTTTATTATGTATGTGATCGTGGCTAATATAGTTGACGATTGCATTCTGGGTCTTGACTTCATGCGAAAGCATCATTGTGAGATTGACGTCAACCAAGGAATCTTGCAGTGTGGAAGAGAAGAAATCTTCATGGAAGGCGCCATATCAGGAAAGAAAGGTTTATTGTCTGCAGAGAACAGTCCTTCCACCTAGACTAGATCGAAAACAATTGTGACAGTTAGATTACCGCCGAAGTTGGAACATCAACGACGTGACGTTCCGTAAACGTTCACGTGGATCGATTGGCGCGATATCACGGGTGCAACGATGCTCGGGACGAGCATGTCTTTGGAGGAGGTAGTGTTACGCAGTAGGCCGCGCCGCGCGCGGTAATTACGGCGAGTTGTTTACACCTAATCGCGAGAGTTATGGTTTTATGACTCGGTCTTTGTTTCCATCTATTGTGTGATTTCTTTGGTGTTTTCGTAATTGAAGAACAATAGGGGTTCTCGAACTTTACACTTACTTACTTTGTCAATCATAATGGCACCGAATATTCTACAGATTTCTAGAGAACCCTTATTCCGATATAAATTGGGCGATGATTTTCGTTCGTCTCAGTTACCGCGTTTTATACCGGAGCCAAAACATCTCGTGTTCAAGTGCGGTACCAGTGATTGTGAAGTGACTAGTTGTGAGAATATCAGTGCCAGTGTGATGTGTTTGTGCGAACCAGTTGTGTCGTGTGTACTGTGATTTTGTGCAATAAAGTGCAAAGTGAACAGTCGGCGTTTTAACTGATTATCCAAGAACCCATCTCGTATCACTATTATTTAGAGTTTATTAACAATAAAATCATTATAACATGTGTATACCATATCTATCTAAGTATGTATAGCACATCTTTTTTCTCATAGTTACCCTTTACGCAATTGAGAACTCTAGTTTTAGATTTTTGTTATTAGAATTAATATGATGCATCTAACTAATAAACAAATAGAGTAAATTAATGAATTATTATTATTATTATTTTATGAAAACTAGGTACATCTTATGCCTTGACTTTGTCGAAAAAATATTTCTTATATTTACGTTTGCAATTTTTGTTATTTAAAGTTTGATTAATTTAAGGGTATGCTATTCATTAAACATGCTCCGAGCTGTGAACGGACTGTAGATCGCAGCCGCGACCGCACCTTGCCCGCATCTGTCTGAAGGACGATTAACTGCGCTGTATAAGTATGTCTAAGTATGACTAGATGGCAGCATCTACGCTACTTTGCATTAATAGTTCTACAAAGTCACGGTAGATGGTCTTAAATGTCAATCTTATTGTTTTATCTCAATCGCCCGGGAAAAAGTTTAAAATTGTTAACGAGTGCCTGTGTCGCGGGGCTTAATAGATTAGTCTTATCTTATCAAGACAACTAGTAACAACTTAAAGCTTCTATAGTCATAGTAACATATTAATTGATAACTAATTATTTCACTCATGTTTTAATAATCATAGCGAGACAGTCTCATTAAAGGCCGAATCATACAAGTCAGTGGATGTGAAGTTAGCTACAAGCTGCGCAATATCATATATTCATTAGTACCTAACCAAAACCTTAATAGTACTACTTAATGCTTATATTGTATCTGACTGCCTCGGTGGCTCAGTGCTTAGTGACCCTGACTTCTGGGCCTAAGAAGCCTGGGTTCGATCCCCACCCAGGGCAAACATTTGTGTGATGAACATAATTAGTGTTTGCTCTATGTCTGGGTGTTATTTAGGTACTATCTATATAAGTACGTATTTAAAATATGTATATGAAGTATATCACTCTCTGGCAGCCATATCACAAGCTATGCTTAGTTTGGGGTCAGAGACCGTGTGTAAGATGTCCCCTTATATTTAATTATTTAATTTAATTATTTAATCTGCATCTTGACAAATCGTTGGTCCCATACTAAAAGTTAATCATAATGATGGTTTTAATCAATGAAATGAAATGAAATCATCTCATTTTAATCACCTCATTTTGGCTTAGTACAGAGTAAGCAGGTAACTGTGCGGAGTAGTACCTAATCTGCGCTGACTGAGGGTAAACTGAGCATACACATCCTGAGCCTGAACCATACAAAACTGCATTTTTTTTAAAATTTAATCATCTAAAATCCCTGACGAGATCGTGTCAGGGGGCAACTCGGAATAGACAAAATGTATGAAACAGCAGATTTTTGTTCTCGAATTCCGAGTTGGTCCCATAGAAAAAGCCGTTCATAATAATGGTCTGAATCACCCCATTTCGGCTAAGTACACCAGGGGCCTTATTGTGTAAGCGCTCTGACGTTCGGCTTCGCTTTTTGTCCTGCTCGCGCCAGTTACTCACGCCACGAGAGCGAGCGGGAAGAAAAGCGAAACCGAACGTCAGACCGCTTACACAATAAGGCCCCAGTTTTGGATAGCCCTGTATCTGTATAGTACCTTCACGTGTCGCATTGTTATGGAACTGGTTTATGTTATCATCGACACGATTACGTAGGTAGGTATACATAATGGAATTGCAATATATTCAGAAACTGTAAATATAACATCGCGTAATGATATAATTATTTTCATTTTCTTCAACATTATTACAACAGGATTTTGTAGAGAAACTAACCTTTTTGTTAGCTTCTCTACATTCAGACTCTTCCAATGATAACACTGCCAACTTATAATTCTAGTTATGAAATTCAAATTTTTGAAATGTTTTTCTTTGACAGGATCAGCGATCCTTGTTTTGAAAATTGGGCAGTCTTGAGTTGGAAGTGATCTGGAAGACACCTTTTTTTTTTCCTCTATAATGTATTGAGTGTGAATTTGAGTTTGCGTGGACGAGCCCTGCAAACCGCATGAGCGTCGCGTGACAGTCAGGGTGAGAGGCTCCGGTCCCTTTGACTTTGATTACAGGTGGATCTCTTGTTTTGGGGCCACTGACCCCTTACCCCTGGAGCACTGGGCTGGCGCTGACTCAGAACCCTGTCGGCCAGTTTGGGCCGGCGCCTGTCGGCCGGTTTGGGCCGGCGCCTCCACCTCAGTCGACTGATGTCTTCACGCTAGCGCTCACCTAGCGCTACCTGGCTGGCGCCACACTATCGGCGGGTCCAGCTCAGGCTCTAGAAAATCCTCGGCCAGCCTCCAGCGTGGTTCTACGAGTGCTACCCTCTCCCTTTTGGCTAACTTTCCAAGGACATCTACAAAATTCTCTCTCTCTCTCTCTCTCTCCGTTTCTTCAAGATTTAATAGACTATAAGTGCAGTGTGTGTTAGTGTAAATAAATGTGTAAATACTAAGGTTAGTTTTCTGTTTTAATCTCCGAACCGTTAGGAATCCTATCCACTAGGTAGGACTCTTAGGTTGGTTAGGTTTCTCCTGAGGTCTCTTAACCTGTGGTGCTGCAACCGGCTCCCCCGCTTGCAACATTACGGGTTCCTCTCCAATTCTCTTTTAACTTGTGGTGCTGCAAACGGCTTCCCCGTTTGCAACATTACAATTTCTAGCATCCACTCTCTCGCGAGGGACACGAGCACTGCAGCTTGTAGCTAACTTCACATGGATGTGTATGTGGATGTATGTTACGCGATTACTCCGACGATTTTGATGTTTATTTTTTAGGTTTTTTAGGTATATCTAGAAAGAATAGAAATAGTCTCATTTAAATTTAATCGAAATAAAGTTTACTCGTATTTGATAAATCAACAATAATCTAAAAATTAAATATGTCCATCGATTCGAGCACTGTTAGAATTTTGTACGATTGAAGTAGGTGACCTATGCCATTTTTGGCGAAAAAGAATTATTTTGTTGTGCCACAATTTGTCGCCGGTATGGTTTACTACAGTACCTACAAGTAGAAAGACGCATCGCGGCCACCCCTACTGATAATAGAGATTATGTACACTGTCTGTCGATTCTCCTTCGATACCTACCTAAGTATGAAGCAGTTTGACTCAACATTTCTAATTTGCACGGCCAGGGAATAGAACAGTCTGTCGGCTTTCGTGTTTTCTGAAAGACATTGCCTAATCGACAGTTTTTCAAAGTTAGAGTGAATATGACAGCATGCTGGCAGCATTGCCACGCTGCTGAGACAGTCTCAGCGTGGCAATGCTGCCAGCTTGCTGAGCACGCTACCAACGGGCAGTGGGCTTGAGCATTTCGATTATCTTTAGACCTTCAAGGGTCTCAGGATGATCCAATTGCTTGTTATGTACCTAGTATTAGTTTATGTAGTTTTAGATTATTTAAGTCTTATATTTAGAGGTAGCTAATAAATACACTAGCCCTGTATAAAAAAATAGATGCCTTCTAAGTCCGCGTGCTTTATCTTTGACCATAACGTCGCTTACCATCAGGCGAGTTGGTGGTCAACGGCGAACATATTCGCGATAAAAAAGATGATTCGCGCGTCTGAAATAATGCTTTACAAAACAAAAATTAGTCAATTTTCTCATTCCTATTGCCGGTGCCTATTGTTTTTTACCGACTTGTAAGTATTTATTTTATGTATTTTTTTTGTGTAGGTGTGTTCATCGATATTTTCGCCAATTGTGCACCGATTTAAAAAAATATGTTTTACTTCAAAAGGGTATACACCTGAAGTGGTCCCATTTAAATTTTATCGAAATCGGCTGAGCCGTTCATGATTAGTCAACAAAAATGTACATGGATGTAGCATCGATTCGTGCGCAAACTACATATTCAAATTCTATACACGGTGGAAGGTGGTGGTTGCATTTTTGGCGAAAAATAATTATTTGTTCGACTGTTAGTGTAGGTACAGTATCAATTTATTTTATTAAATTACTATTCCTTTGTGAAAAGACTCTGGTAAATAGTACTTATAGAGAATCTATCTGGTATACAGTGAGCAATTAAAAATACTTCTCTCATTCATGAAATCAATTCAATGTAAGTATTACTTTACACATTTTTATAAGTTTTAATTTATGTAGTTCTTTTGTGAAGAAATTAAATGTAAATTGGGTAAACCTACAATCGGTTCAAATACTTAGGTACGTACTGTAATAATTACCGTTTAATTATGTAATTCAAATTTTTGCAGTGCATATAGTTTGCATTGGATAAGTAGAGCTCAAAGAAGTAATAATACCTAGCTCTTATAAGAGCTACAGTTGAGACAGTCTGTTGGTAGAAAAAGTATGCTTAGATATTTTTAAAATCTGCAGGAAAATAGTACCTAGGTTGCAGTAATTATGAAAATTATATTTACAGTGGATGAATTATAATGAATAGATATAATAAATCTTTTGTTTTTTAGACTTCACGATAAAAAAAAATGTCGATTTTATATTACTAAGCTCATGTAAACACAATCATCACGACGCTTACTAGTGCATAACGCTTACTCTGGCAAAGAAAGGTCCTTCCCAAAAAAACCGATACCAAGTGTATACTACAAAACTACCGGACCAGCATGAATGAATAATACAGCCGGCATGCATCGCAGCTGAGGTTCAACAATGAATGCACGCCGATAAAATTAGATATTCAATAACAGGAAGGGGGTTGAAGATCCGCCATTTTGGAGCCTCGGCAACTTGCGAGGGGGACCGCGCACGCGTACTGCACAACCCGCACCCTGTAAGGCTGGGACCTCCGCAAGTATATGTCAAAAAACACGTTATTCTCTCCCCTAATTCTACTAACCCAGTACGTCTTAATAATCGGGATAAAACACGCCCTGATTTCTGGAAACATTCGCATCAAAAACCAGGACTTTGCTAAACGTGATCCCATCGAAAAAACCTCCGAAACGATGCCAGGAATCGGCTGATAAGTGCTTTATTATAGCTTTAATTATTACAGACAGTGACCGGTGATTACGAGTGATTTATTGACTATCGTGCCACTACATTCATGTTCTATAACTAGACTAAAACAGTTCAGTGATTGCAGAGACGGTTTCAAAAACGTGTGCAAATAACAATGGGATGACACCTTATACAGATGGAAAAGGTTTGGCGTCGGGTTGGTCTCCATTCCTCTCGGAAAAAGAGGGATGGAAGCGGTACTAGCCAGGAGACGAGGACCGACACCAGCACTGGGCCGCTTCAGGAGGCTGAGTACCAGAACATACACACGTTGAGAACAGCTGATTTGATAAGACAAAGGCAGGGGGAGGAGAAGTCTACGTTGCGATCGTCGTATATTATTAGGAACGGGGATAATTTTATATTAGTGGAGAGGAGGCGTAGACGGCGACGTAGAAGCGGTACCAGGGCGTCATCAGGGAGCAGGCACCACACGCCTCCGGTGGAAGAGACCGCGCGTACAGAGCAGAAGCGCAGGCCTCCGGCTCGGCTCAAGTTGTTTGGTATCCAGTGGCCGCTGCACTCTAGTGACTCCAGGTAACTATATCTACCCCACATACTACTATAGATACTACGTAATCTACCCATTCTTTTATAATTGCATAAATAAATTCATGGCTGTATTAAACTGAGCCGACGAGGTGTAAGCAATATTGTAACACTCAAGAACATGTTCCTCGCAAAATGACGAGTAGGTATATTAGTAAGGAAAAATCATAGCAACAGGCTTTCAAAACATTGCTAACGTAAAACTCATAAGAGAGAATGTATTAAGGAATAACCACTATTAGTGTTTAAAGGTTTTTTGGTATTTCAGTCGATATTCACTGAATGAATGAATGAATGAACACTTTATTGTTAACACAAATTACAGAAAAATACACAGAAAGGAAAAATAAAGTAACTTAAAACTAGTGCAACAAAGGGCGGCCTTATTGCTTACAGCAATCTATTCCAACAACTCTTACATCTAGAGAGGAAATAATAACGATAGAAAAAAAACGGGGTGAGTAGTAAAGGAGAAAGGAACAAAAAAAAAACATTTAATTAGTAAATACATAAAAAGTTAAAATTCGAATATATATATTTAGTAGGTACCTACATCCTTATACATAAATAACTGCACTGCGACAAATAAGCTCTCATTGGTCTCAGCTTTTCAGCTCTATCGGGTATCAGTTTTACGTCAGCATGCTATGTGCCCTGCCCACTGCCACAATAATTTGCTTACCGGCAGAACCATATCAGTAAATTCGATTCATAAAAGGAGCTTATACTTTCTGACTACATCTCATAGATTCCGATTCGATTTTCAGTTCTGATTCGATTCAAAATTTCCTGTTTGACCCCATAGTAAAAGTTGTTTGTTTATTGGTTCATAAAAATAATTACCTATAAGTATGTCAGTACATACACACCTCTGTAAGTCCCTCTAGGTACTTTGCAGAGCAACCGTAGGTAGTTTGAAGACATAAAAATAAGTACTTGGACAGTTGGGTTGATAACAGGGTAAAAATAAGTACGAGGATATAAAAATAAACTTGAATACTCTAGTGTGTACTAAACAGGAATATATTTTCAGCAATTTACGACGAAAGGAATGAGTCACTAGGATAAGCATGAATAGGCACCTACTTACTATAGAGATAAATTGTGTTATGATGTGAGATGTGACTCATCTCAGTTAATTTCATCCCTTGTGGAAGATCACGACGATAAAAGTACATAACATAACATTTTCACTCAATATTAAACAATAGCTAGGTGGTTATACCTACGTAGTTTAGTTTTGTTTCACATCATCTCGTTTGTAAAATGTTCGTGTTTTGTTATAGAATCTTCCAAAACGGCTTGACCAATTTTATGTTTTTTTTTTGTGTATATTGGTAAAACTAAGGATATGTAGGCTATTTTTCAAAAAGTCTAACGTACCTATTATTTTTACGTGGAATACTTTAGCATTAGGTAGTTTAGCGCGCATTTGCACGTCGATGTCACCCTATGTCCAAAGTGTACGGTACAGCACGTTGTTGATATCACGTATCAAATGTTTCTATTTAACCCCCGACGAAAAAGAGGGGTGTTATAAGATTGACGTGTCTGTTTGTCTGTGTGTCTGTCTGTCTGTGGCATCATAGCGCCCGAACCACTGAACCGATTTCTGTTTAATATTTTTTGGATGAAAGGAGACTTAATCGAGAGTGTTCTTAGCTATGTTTTATAAAAATCCATTGAGCCGTTTAAGAGTTATGGTGGGTTAAAGTGGGGATGGAAGAACCAAAATTCTACAAATGTGCCCAAAATGGTTGTCAATTGAAAGTTTGTTAATTGTCAAAATATTTTTGTGTCGGGGGTTTTTTAATTAGGTATATTATTTATATATGTATTACCAAATTACCAATACGCAATGATGCCTTTTCAACGGTTTTATTTAACCCGTTTTTGGGGTCAAATCTAGTATTTGTAATATGACCCCATTCTCGTGGACTCATTATACTCGTATGTCGTACAATCTAAATGTAAAATAAGTAATTATTACTTTAACACAATCTCGAGGGCTATGGCAGGGAGTAAAGTGGTTAAAATTTGGAACGTCTAGTTCCAAATTTAACTTTACTATTCGTATGAAAATTTCTTATCTTAGAACAATTTTTTTTATAATCAGTATTTTTAATTTAGAGGTATAAATATGCAAATACGGAATAGGTTCCTACGGGCATTTCTTTAGACCCTAGATAAAGGACATATCTCAGCATCCCCAACTTTTACTATAGTAACAACCCTGAAAAAAACAATAGAACAATACATTGTGTTAAAATTAAAATAATTTTAAAATAATTTTATTTCATTTACAATGAACTTTACTTAAGGAACAGTTGATTCTGTTTTTCTTTTTCGAGATTGATCCCATTCGTAAAAGTTTATAGTGATGAGTAGGTACAATGGTATCATGGAATATACCCGTCGTCTAGGTAAACACCTGGTATTAGACCTCCTATTCCACAGTTAATTAACCGTTTGTTTCATTCCCCTCGCATAACATTAGCCCCTTTACGTCTCGACTAAGCCGTGCTAAGTCCTACCTACATTAGTTAACTCTGTGAGTTAGCTGGTAAATAAGCCTGAATTTACATCCACTCACCTACGTAAACTACAAACAGCACTCTGCGGTTTTTAATTCAGAATTGGTTCAAATTAAAACAAGTAGGGTGAATTTTATTTTTTAATCGACTTCCAAAAAGGGCGAGGTTCTATGTTCGTCTGTATGTATTTTTTTTTGTGTATGTTCATCGATATTTTCGCCTACTGTGAACCGAATCAAAAAGTTATTTTTTAGTTCGAAAGGGTGTACTTCCGAGGTCCCATTTAAATTTTATCGAAATCGGTAGAGCCGCTTTTGAAAAATCAACAATTTTATTATGTAAAAATTGAATAAGTACATCAATTCGAGCGAACCACATATTCGAATTTTGTAGGTACACGATGGAAGTCGGTTTTGCCTTTTTTTGCGAAATTTACTTATTTTGAGAACATTTCGCGATGCTTTTCTACATGTGCGAGTATACAACCTAATGCAAAAAGAAATTGGCGTATATTGTAAGTTTACAAATAACGGAGAAATCGTGTAACATCGAAAAAAAAACACAACACAGACGAATTGAGACGTCTTCCTTTTTCCGCGGTCATCGGGTCGGTTTGGGTAAGTTGTCGATAGCTAAATTATAATAGTGAACTACCTAACTCAAAAATCGCAAAATCATAACAACAAGCAACGCAAGTCGTGATTTTTTTTCCTGTATAAGTAGTTAAAATACCACTCTTTTAACTACTTATACTTTGCGTTTGTTGTTTTGATTTTGCGATTTTTGAAGGTAGTTCACTATTATAATTTCTATTAATTTATAGCTATCGACAACTTACCCAAACCGATTCGATGACCGCGGGTGGCATTTACAACTGAGCGCTATCGTGGCTCGGATGACACGTTTGTAGGTCCCGGTTGTTTTAACCGTTTAGCCATCTCAGAGGCCTTCAGGTGGTTTAAAAACTCTACCACCAGGGCTTAATAGGCTAGCATAATTTATTAGTATGTAAACAAAATTTTGCAAGGAAATAAATAATAAATAAATAAATGTTGGGGGACATCTTACACACGGTCTGTGACCCCAAACTAAGCAAAGCTTGTGATATGGTTTCCAGAGACTGATATACTACATATACATATTTTTTAAATTTGTACTTATATAGATAATACCTAATAACACCCAGACACAGAGCAAACACCTACGTTCACCACAGAAATGCTTGCCCTGGGTGGGGATCGAACCCACGCCTCTCTGATCCAGAAGTCAGGTTCACTTACCGCTGAGCCACCGAGGAAATAAAAGAAAGTTGTCTAAAATAAGTAAGTTACGATACAAATTCTTCTTTCTCATTCCAGGCACACATCGATCACACGTCGTTTCTGTCGCGGCAGGAGGTCCAGAGAAGACAACGAACTCTACAGGTCCAATAGCTTCAAATTCGAGCGGTTCGCGCGCGAGACCCCGGCGGATGAGTTCGCTACTACTGGCTCTCAGGTAAGATTTTTTAAATTAATACTTTGTAGAGCAGCGTTTTTTAAACCTTTTTCAGTTCACGAACCCCTAAAAAATTCATTACAGTTTCAAGGACCCCTTAATAAAATTAGTTCTCTGAACAGTAGACCTCGCATCTGTTTAATTGAATCTTCATAATTCTAATTGTAAGCCTATATGTAACGATTTCGTTCATACTCACAAATCTTGAGTAGATCGCGAGCGGTACAAGAGCGCAGGGGATTGATTGCGAAACTTGCTGGCATTTATTTACTAATGCAAATGTTCATCGATAAGTCTGCGGACCCCCATAAATATACTCGTACTCGGACCACAGGTTAGGAAACGTTGCTGTAGAGTTTAAACTGGGCGGGGGTCGGTGCTTATAGGATACTCCTTCCCACAAACTAAAGGATAATACTCCTTCCTCCCGCTACACATACGTTTACCTATGTTGTTTTACACAATTCTGATTTGGTGATATTATTGATGTTAGCTTTATACAATGCAAATATACAACTATACAGAGATTGGAAATAAAGTATTATGTTATGTTATTTTAATTTATACAATTCAAATTGAATTTCAAATTGAGTTTGTTATATATAATATTTTATCGACTCTACACAGTAAAAATGATTGTTAATGTGAAATGTGCCGCCACATGTGCCGGAACGTGTGCCGGCCCGATGTAGATGGAATATGTGCCGACCGCGGTGCCGACATGTTGTACCGAAGTGATGAGTCACCGACGTGAAACGCAGCTCTTCACATGGCTGTGTGTGTGGATGTGGAACATTTGCCGGTATGATGTAGGTGGAAGATGTGACTGCCGTGGTACTCGTACCTACCGATATGATGCACCGCAGCGACGCGGAATATGTGCTGGCACGATGTAGGTGGAACATGTGCCGACGGTGGTGCCGATATGATGCACCAAATGTGGTGTGCCGGCGGAACTTGTGCCGGCACTTTAGGTCGAAACCGGAATGCTCCGGAGCACTCCACGTCTGTTCACGGCGGAGATTGAGAGCAGACTCTTCCTGAGGTAAGATTAGACTCTATAACAAATATTTAGGAGTCATTTTACCACTGCTAGCAGCTTCAAATTCGAATGGTTCGCGCGCGAGACCCCAGCGGATGAGTTCGCTACTGGCTCTCAGGTAAGATTACCTACACTTTATAATACCTAATGACCACGGGGATTATTTTACCACAGCTTAAGCTACATAAATTACCTCCGTAGAAGGTTTGGAGAAGACAAGAAGCTATACAAGTTCGAAGTTCTATACTGTTCGGAGGTTTATTTACTCATCATTATGAACTAGGTACTATACTTTAATAGGCTGTCCTATGAGCCACCTCAGAAATCACGAAAACATCAGCAGTTCTCCATTTTGTTGAGAGTGGATGTTTTTTTTTGTGACGGAACAGCTAATTTTTTCCGTGATTTTGGAACTGGCCCTAGAGCACATACCCAGTAGTTTCTCTGTAAATGAAAAAAAAAACAAGATTTGAATTTCGCGCTCATCGAGGCCGCGAGGGCATATACGCCTGTCTCAGTGGCTCAGTGGTTAGTGACCCTTACTACGGGATCAATGAGGCGTGGCGTGGGTTCGATTCCCAAAGCAAGTATTTATGTGATGAACATAGGTGCTTGCTCTGTGTATGGGTGTTAATTTTCTTTAGGTATTAGGCCCAATTATGAAGGCGCCATCGTAAATTTTATAGCAATGTAAAAAGTGTACTCTCTATCGAATGCCTAAAGTGAAAAAGAAACAGAAATAATACTAACTAGCTATTATAATTACGATGGCGCCTTGGGTCTATTATCTGTTCGTATAGGTACTTATGTATTTAAAAATTTTAGGTACCTATGTAGTATATCAGTCTATGGCACCCATAAGACAAGCTTTGCTTAGTTTGGTGTCAGATACCGTGTGTAAGATGTCCCCTGATATTCATTTATTTAAACCTACGCTTTAGGTAAGTACTTTTAAGCATCTAAAATCTGGCTTCAAGTCGTCTAACTTGCAACGCAAGGACGTGATAGCGTACTCTTTGCTGTGTGAGGTTACCACTTATCTAGATGAGCCATCTTCGCCTACAAAGGGTCCTTAGAAAGTCTACCAAAAGGGGTCCCTCAGACTGCATTGAACTTCTAACAAGGTAGTCGGCACCTACGCCGTGATGGGAAAACGGTAGATGCATTTTGCGTGTACCGAGTTACCGACCCTACCACGTCTGGTATTGCATTTGGAATTTACTCGTAACTACCTACTTATCTACTAGAGCCACATCTTTTTGTGGTACCTAGGTATATCCATAAGTATTTTTGCAAATGGTTGCATGAAGTTTAAAACTGTTTGTTTTCGTATATGAAAAAAATATAAGGATTCGACGCGGGAATGCAGGCAGCGTTCTTTATATTATTTTTTTGGCCTGTTTAGGCTGTCTGATTTTTAGATTTTAGCCGATTACGAGAAACTTGACACTAATAGATCCAACCGTTTATTTTCTTTTTGACAGCACCAATATCACCAATCCACAGAACAGCAGAACTAGATTTCCTTCTCTCTTCTGTGCACCAATCGCAGCGCACCACTATAGTCATAGAACGTAAATTTTTAAAAACGTTTGTTAATTTATGTAATTTATAAAAAACTACTGCACTTATGGTCTCAATTGTCAAAGATGATTATTATACGGGATCGAGGAGCAAACTTAGGCAGTTGTCATATTTTTAAAACCTCGCATTTAAAAGTGAATTTTTGCGTAACATGACGCAGTTACGTTCTATTGGTCTATCAGTTTAAAAGATAGTAGGTTATTTGTGCCATTTCTGACGTTTGCGGGATTTAAATTACTTATGTCGATGTAAAAGTTATAGATATTTAAAAAAAAAAATTCACTACTAATAGTTAATTATGTATAAATACTCTTTATAATTGTCATTTCGTCATTTTAACACATAGGCTATAAATTATAATTCTATTGCGTAAATTTTCCATATTATAACAATAAGTGTTTAGTAAGTAGGAAAAATTCTGCCATCTGCGAGCTATTCTAGCGTGCGCTCCAAGAAATTTCAAAAAAGAACTGTCAAATCGAACAAATTTTAATTTCAAATCGAATTTTTTCGTTTATTTTATTTTCCACCTCCTTTATTAAGGGTGGTAAGGTGGGGCCTCGAAATATCATGCGGGCAAAGTCCCGGGCAAAATCTAGTATTAAATATATTAAAAATCCTCAAGGAATTTTAAGCAGCGCCATCTACCATGTGTATGTGGAACTAGATAGGCAGCTTTTCTCAAATATTTTCTCACACTGTTCGGACGGATCTAACAGGTGGTTGCTTCTAGCAGTTTTGAACCTTATGTGATATTGTGTGTGAAAATTCACACAGATGTCGCTTTGTATTTTCAGTACACTTTCATTCCTAAATCCCCGAAGACAATAAGAAAACACATGTCTGTTCGTGTGTTATTAATATTCTTCCATGCATTATAATTATGGTTGTTGCTTTGCAAAACGCTAGGGCTTTTAGTACTTTAAATTATTCATATACCAATTGTGTATGTCAATACATATTTTAAGTTACTTTTGGTGCAATAAATATTTGAATACTGAATACTGAGGTGCAGGAATAAGTATGCTCTAATGATAAGGATTTGATGCACTAGATGCGTTCTGCGGTCTGCGGTCAGGTAAAATTGACCAACAACCCGCATTATATATGAACAATGTTGAATGTCGGTCATATATTTTGTTATTCCTATTCAATAAGCATTCTTTATGCCTTATTCTGTACATCAAAACTAACAACTTTTGTCAAAACTCAAAAAAAAAAATTGTTGTTTCATAGAAAAATATCGATTACCCGCGACAAAATGTATGGAACAGCAAATTTTTTTGAGTTTTGACAAAATTCGCGAATTAAAAGTTGTTAGTTTTGATGTACAGAATAAGCCCCTAAAAAGATGCTAATTGATTAGGAATAACCCTGTAGATATGCGATCAGCCGGGCTATAACGCGCACCACGCAATAATTTTTTCGACGTGTCAGAATGAGACAGCGTATGGCAAAATATGTATCAGTCACTTACGTCGAAAAGAGTTATTTTCGTGGCTTTTCTGGTCGCCTGCTGGATTGGCTAGCCGCAGTGATGTTAAGTTCAATGGCTAGCCGTGGATCACGCAGAAAGAACGTTAGGACGCGTACAGGCGTTCAATTTGATCTGCCCGCAGACCGCAAAACGCTTCCAGTGTGCCAAATCCTTATATGAAACTCTTATTACGGACACTACTCCATAGAGACACCTAATAACACTTTTTCACTACAGGACCACCTGCAAATTATCAAAGAAAATCATCAAAAACAGTGGCGTAGCCTGCCTTGTATCAAAATTAGTTCAGGGCCCAAAAAAGTGTAAAGAAAGAAGTGTAAAGAACCGGAAAAATAAAAAAATAACTTGATTAAAATTCATCGATTTTACATTACCTATCACTTCCTCAATAGCAATACTAAATAGGAGGACCTATAAATTCAGATAAGTATACATATTTATTTATACTTTTCTTGCCAGTTTTTCGGCAAATAGATTTTTTAAATCATTTATACTTAGTATGATTTCAGTTTTATAACATTTCTGCCTCTATAGACAACTTTAGGGCACACGAATAGCGCAGAAAAAACAGAGATTTCTTTTTGACTTATGTCATTTCTGGAGTGAAATCTTGGAAAACTCTATAATATAGGTATGATAGTTTTTTTTCTAGGAAGCACGAGATTAAGTGACATTGTGAATAACTTGATTACACGTGCTAGGGACCCCTGTAGCCCGGGGGCCCCGTATCATTGATACGGGTGATACGATAGCTACGCCCCTGGTTCCATACAAAAAATTCATTGGCTTTGACAAAATGTTACAAATGTTTTGACAACCAGCAGATTATTTTTGTAATTTTGTCGTTGGCCCTATAGTAAAAGTCTTCCATAATGATAAGTATCTATAGTTATATACCAAAGATAGTAGGTATCTGTGCTTTGCAAAACAACACTACCTATGTGTAGATAGGTGGGTATTGAAGTTCGGATCGGAAGTCAATAGGTAGGATAGGAACTATTTAGGCTCGATTTTTTGCGATCTCAAGCAGATTTTTCCTATAGTGTCGGTATGGTGTCTCCTGATTTTGATATAGTTCCATCTAGTCCAGCGAACCATACATACATGGTTAAAATAATTTAACCATGTCAACTAATTTATACTTACAATCAAGGGGTACCTTACCATACACCAAGTATTAAGTAAACACATTGCTTCGTAGGTAAAAGGAAAATTATTAAACTATGTAGGCAGGGCATCCTACCCCTATTTATCACACGTTGGTATGAAAATTGCCATGTAGAATATCCTGTCTACACCAAGGGTGGCCATCACAGATCTCAATAGATGGTATGTCTCTCTTTACCTAGCGGAGACCTAAGTTCGCATAAAAAAGTGTCTGCGCGTAACGCCACTAAAAAAAAGCGAGTGGAGTCTCTCCGCACGGAAGAAGTGAAACTTCGACGCAACATTGCTTTCATACCCCCTCCATGGTAGCGTTAAACGTTTAACGCAGCCTTGTTGGTTTTCGGAGAACTACTAGTGTATTGCGAAGCGACTCTGCGCCCTAGCACTCGCCAATTTGGGAAAGATCGCCAAATGTGGTCGAACTTTCGTCGTTAGATACTACTATTCTATTCCGTGAATAATTTCCTGTTATGCAAATTACCTATACAGGGTTATTTCTAATCAATTAGCGTCCTCTTATGGGCTTATTTTGTACTTAAAAACTAACAACTCTTATTCTGCGACTTTTGTCAGAACTCAGAGAAAAAAATAACAGCTGTTACATAAATTTTGTCGAGGGTGAACGATATTTTTCTATGGAACAACCACTTTTTTTTAGATATAATATTCGCAGAACAAAAGTTGTTAGTTTTAATGTACAGAATAAGCCCCTGAAAGGATGCTAATTGATTAGAAATAACCCTGTATACATAATATGCGTATTTGCTACATATAAGTAAGTGTCGCCGGGTAAGGACAAGGTCTTTCTCTAGAATGCCTCTACGGTGGCCATATAGCCCGCAGGTCGTATTGCGACATAAATTGTGCACACCCGTTACCGGGGTGGACATTAATATCTTTGTCCTATCAATTACGAGAACGACGTGGTCACCCGATCGGATATTTTGGGATGAGTGGGATGGATTTTGAAAAATGATGTCTTATTAAAATTTGAAACCGTCACATACGAGTACACATAATATACCTACATACCTATTACTGTTAGAAGGTATAGAACACATCAAAATATTAAGGTTTTTTAGGGTTCCGTACCCAAAGGGTAAAAACGGGACCCTATTACTAAGACTTCGATGTCCGTCTGTCTGTCTGTCACCGGGCTGTATCTCATGAACCATGATAGCTAGGCAGCTGAAATTTTTACAGATGATGTATTTCTGTTGCCGCCATAACAACAAATACTAAAAACAGAATAAAATAAATATTTGAGGGGGGCTCCCATACAACAAACGTGATTTTTAGGAGTTTTTTTGCTCGCTATTCATAACGGCAAGAGGAATGGGGCTCCCATACGGTACGGAACCCTTCATGCGCGAGTCCGACTCGCACTTGGCCGATTTTTTAAAAGTGATGTGACCTTAGTAATTGTACCAGTAGGTACTAATATAATGATTTAAAAAAAATGGCAAAACCGCCTTCCATTGTCTACAAAATTCGAATATCTCGCTCGAATCGTTTACATTATCGTTGATTTTTCAAAAACGGCTCAGCCGATTCCTGTAACATTTAAATGGGACCACCACGGGACCACCTTTCGAACTAAAAATTTTTTCGATTCGGTTCACAATTGGCGAAATTATCGATGAACATACACAAAAAAAATACATAAGTACAGACAAACATAGAACCTCCTCCTTTTTGGAAGTCGGTTATAAATGAGTCTGATATCGCGGAAAAAATAATGAACCAATGTCTTTTATAATAAATTTTTTGTTTCGATGTTAGCTCAATGTCTGTGACCCGATGCACAAATATATTTTTACTAAGTACCTTTTACAATCTCACAATACATATTTTAATTTCTGGTTCAAAATGGCAGCGCCTACAGAAATCGAATAGCAAAATCGCTACTTTTGCTTGCTGCTTTCGGCTTGAAGTCAATTGTATGAATGTATAATAAATACAACCAACGTTGTTTTGTTTTGTTACAAAAATATTTTTTTTAGATTTTTAATGTAGGTAGTTATGTACTTGCAGCGTACACAACCGCCTCTAGTACTCTAGGTAATATGTTCCCACGTAATTTAATACTATAGATAAGCGGTCGGTTCCCAGTAACAAAACCGAGCAGTGGTCTTATCAGTAGAGCTGACTCTGACGTCTGCGAATAAGACCACCTAGATGCCTAAGTTAGCTTGTAAGATATCTCAATGTATTTTGATTCATTAATTATAGTGCCTTTGCATCGGCAACACGTTTGTTTAATTTCTAGTTTTTAAAAACATCCTCACGCGCTCCAGGAAGTTAACTGGCGCAGCCGGTAGGATAGTCGGCTGCTGTCAGCGCGAAAAGTTTGCTCTTAAATTCGGTGAATTTCCCCCGCGCTGTGCAGCATTAAGTAAACGGTGTTAATACTGAATTCAGTGATATCCGTTCCGGCTATCCTCACGAACCAAAAAAATAAGTTTTCTACGGGCGCAGAAGATGCAGGTCGGTTGGTGAGTAAGCCTTTTTCGCCATCCTTGACCTTCCACCCCATCTTCCTCGAATTTTGTAAATTTAGACCTTGGTTATCGGTCAGATTTGCTTGTGTTAATTGTAATTTTGGAAAATTTGGTCTTAAATTGATTAAATTGTGTTAATTAAGAATATTTAATATTAAGTAATAGGATTGGTATTAACTCTACCCAGACTTTAATTTAGGAGTGAATAATTTTAGTATAGTTGTGTTAAATTAAAATTAATTAAAATGGCGCAAGAACATAGAGTTGGCGCTCTTGCGCAAACGGAAATTCCAAAGGAAATGCTAGGGTTAATTCCTGTCTTCAATGGGGAAACTAAATTACTAAATTTGTTCATGAGAAAGTGTGAATATGTCCTCCGACAACTACAGGGCACGCCCACACGAAACGAATTTCTTATGCAATGCATCACGAGCAAGTTAACCGGAAAGGCCGCCGCCGTTATTAGTGAGCGAAGCGACTTCACTACTTACAACGAGTTAAAAGAGGTCCTAGTGCAACATTTTGGTGACCCTCGGAGTGAGGAGTGCGTTGCTATAGAGTTAGAAACCCTAAAAATGAAAAATCACGAATCATATTTAGACTTCTGCAGCAGAATACAAGATGTTAAGGCCATCCTAATATCCAAAGTTTTTCAGTCAAATTCAGAAGAAATGAGAGTCGCGAAGAAGATCATCTATGATCATACCGCCCTAAACGTCTTCCTTTATAATTTGCCCGAGCAAATGGTTCGGTTGGTTAGGTTGAAAAACCCAACCTCACTGGAAGACGCTCTAAAAATTGTACTGGAAGAAGTAAACTTCCAGGAACAATATAACATGAAGTCAAAATTGCTTAGATCCCAGTTTTCGATGCCTAGTAGCCAGAATACTATGAGACCCGCGATTCCCGCGCCTCAATTCCAGTTCGGCATACCTGGGAACCAAAATTTAAATCGACCACCGGTTCCAAGGTTCGGACAGCCTCAATTTGGCTACCGCCCGCAGCTAGGCTCCGCGCCCCAATTTGGCTACCGCCCTCAGCTAGGCTCCGCGCCTCAGTTCGGTTATCGCCCGCAATTAGGCCAACAATCAACACCGCAGCAAGGGTTCAGACCCCAGTTAGGGACGACCCCTCAGCTAGGTTATAGGCCACCCCAATTCGGGTACAAACCGCCCCAATTCGGGTACAAGCCACCCCAATTCGGATATAAGCCACCTCAATTTGGCTACAAGCCACCCTATCAACCACCTCAACAAATTAACCCGCCGCACTTGCAATCTGGCGACGTATCCATGAGGACCGCCCGTCCCACTGGATTCAAGCTCAACGAGATAACCGGTCACGACGACGAACAAAATTATTACCATGACGATGCTTATCCCTACGACCACGAAAACGACATGTACGGACAATATGAATGTGACCCTACAAACGCCTTTGAATACGACGTATACAACAACGACTTGACATACGAGACCCCACTGACAGATTCAGCTCAGGAACAGCTGGCTGAAAATTTTACAGCACAGGCCTCCATAGAGGACAAGAAGTGATAGAGCTAAACTGTGACCCCACACTAAAACTACCCCACATTTACATCCCTGAAATAGACGCGAAATTAATGATAGATACGGGTAGTACTAGATCATTTTTGAAACCTCAGAAAGCATACGAATTCTTCTACGAAAGCGTTAGGAACGAACCTTTCGAGGTAGTTAGTACGCACGCATCTAGCAGGCATAGCGAAGTAGTTGAAATTCCGCTTCTGCCCACATTCCGAACAGACGACAGCCACAAGTTTTACTTGTATAACGTTGACTCAAGATATGACGGACTGATAGGAAATGACTTACTAAGACAACTTGGTGCCATAATAGACTTAAAGCATTCCGTGCTTAGAACAAAAACGACCCATATTCCAATTATCAATACAAATTTGGACTATGAAATAGAGTTGCAACCCCGTTCGGAACAACGTGTCAGAATACCAATAGACCAACACTCCGGTGAGGCTATATTAGACTACCGAAATTTTGGTCCTGGTGTACGAATGCCCAGTGCCCTAGTAAACTGCATTAACGGATACGCAACCACCGTAATACAAAACACATCAGAGGAAATAGTGACTCTTACAGTAAAACGACCCTTACAAGTGACGAAATATGAGACCACCAAATGCGACCTCAATGCGACTAATGTGACTACTACAGACCCGCAAACAGACAGAATACTGACTGAAAATTTAGACAAGTTAAAACTAGAACACACTAACCCCGAAGAACATGAGAAAATTTATAGGCTTTGCAATGAGTACAAAGACATCTTTCATTGCGACGAATTGCCCCTGACCTTTTCCAACGCAGTAAAACATAAGATTAGGACAAAGAATGAAGACCCAATTTATGTAAAACCCTACAGGCAGGCACCCGCTCAAGCTCAAGAAATAAATCATCAAGTAAATAAAATGCTACAGGACAACATAGTCCAGGAGTCACACTCCCCCTGGAACGCCCCAGTGCATTTAGTGCCGAAAAAGAGGGACGCGTCCGGGGAACAAAAATGGCGACTAGTAATCGACTTTAGGCGCCTAAATGAGATAACAATAGACGACAAATATCCATTACCGAACATCAGCGATCTTTTTGACAAATTGGGTAAAAGCACGTACTTTAGTACGATAGATTTAGCTAGTGGATTCCACCAGGTCGAGGTAGAAGAGCGAGATAGACAGAAAACAGCTTTCAGTACGCAAAACGGTCATTTTGAGTTTTTAAGAATGCCGTTCGGGCTGAAAACAGCCCCCGCGACCTTCCAGCGTACAATGGACCATATCCTTCGAGGACTGCAAGGACTACACTGTATGGTGTACCTTGATGACGTAATCATCTTTTCGTCTAGCCTAGAAGAGCATATCCAAAAACTAAGACTAGTTTTTGACCGACTTAGGGAAACCAATTTAAAGGTACAGTTAGGGAAGTCTGAATTTCTGCGCAGGGAAGTGCTATACCTGGGACACATCATCACCAAGGATGGCCTAAAACCAAATGACGACAAAATTAAAGCTGTAATGAACTTTCCAATCCCACGGACTACGACGGAAATCAAAAGTTTCCTCGGACTTGTAGGCTACTACAGACGCTTCATCCCCAACTTTGCGAAAATTACCCAACCACTGACTTCGTGCTTAAAAAAACGCAACAAGGTTATAGTAGACCAAAATTACATCGACGCGTTTAATAAATGCAAAGAACTCTTGACACATGCACCACTCTTACAGTACCCCGACTATGACAAACCTTTCATCTTAACAACAGATGCTTCGAACGTAGCCCTGGGGGCAGTTCTCTCCCAAGGACCAGTAGGCAGTGATAAACCTGTCGCGTACGCGAGCCGTACCTTAAGCGACACAGAATCTCGTTACAGCACCATAGAGCGAGAGTTGCTCGCTATTATCTGGGCAACAAAACATTTTCGCCCCTACCTGTATGGACGGAAATTCTTCATCTATACAGACCATCGACCCTTAGCTTGGTTAAACTCCCTGAAAGACCCCAATAGTAAATTGACACGATGGAGGTTACGCCTCCAGGACTTTGACTTTGAAATAATTTACAAAAAGGGAAAACAAAACACTAACGCTGACGCCCTAAGCAGAGTTAAAGTTAACGCCTTGACCGACGATGACTCAATGGTAGTGAACATAGGTGACCAAGAACCTAAACCACAGACGAGTAGGCAGACACGACAAAATCCGACAACCGTGGAATTATCTGAAGAAAGTGACGCGATTTCCATTGTGACCCTCTCAGACTCTGACGAATCCACCATATCGCTACCCGAGCTAGAGATAGAGAGGCCGGTTATTCCGTCCCCATCAGCAAGTAGTAGGACGCTCACAGTGCACTCTGCTGAAGATATGGACTCCACCGGGATACCAATCCTTCACGAGGCCATTGATACCAAACCCAATCAAATCCTGGTATACTCATGGCTAAAAAACGAACTTCATGTCAAAGACATTTCCATAGGGAAACACAAAATTTTGGAAGTTTTCTTGCCCATTAACAACCCCGAATTAATCAAAAACTTTCTGAAGGAATACGCTAAACCAAAAGCAAAACTCTTCATCTATTTCGAGAACGCAGAACACCGCAAACAATTTAGTACAACCGTTATAGAAATCTTTAGAAAAGGGACAATAAATCTAGTCGAGTGTACAGAGCGAGTAGTTTACGTAGACGACGAGAATGAACAGAAGGCAATAATAATAAAATATCATGAAGGAAAGACCTGTCACCGTGGTATTAAAGAAACGTTAGTTAGGCTTCGTAGGACTTACTACTGGGACAAAATGCAGGAAACAGTTTCAGCCGTGATAAATAATTGTGACGCATGTAGAAAGACCAAATACGATCGAAAACCGATAAAACCTGTATTGCAGCTTACTCAGACCCAAGATGCACCCTTTCAGGAAATTTTCATCGACCTTTTCAGCATCGAAGGAAAGTATTACCTCACCCTCGTAGATGCATTCAGTAAGCTAGGCCAAGCATTCGAAATCCCAAACAAATCCACACCTGAAGTTGTAAGAGCCCTAATGAAATACTTTTCATTCTACGGGATACCAAAGAAAATCAGTTCAGACCCCGGTACGGAGTTCAACAACGAGCTCATGAAAGAATTCCTCAGCCTACACAAAATACAGAGACACATAGGGACTGTCAACAACCCCAACTCCATGGGACTTGTAGAACGGTTCCACTCGACCTTAATAGAAATTTATAGGTTGGCTAAGTACGAACAGAAATGCACAGACGCCGCGTCTGTCATGACTTATTCCATCATGGCTTACAACCACACCATACATACTGCAACGGGCCTAACGCCCTTCGAAGTTGTCTTTGGGCATACCGACACAGACAACCCGTTTAACTTAGAAGTTGAAAAAACTTATACACAGCAGTTAGTAAAAGACCACAGTAAACGAACAAAACACCTGTACACACACATATCAGAAAAACTTAAGGCGGACAAGGAAAAAGTTAGGTCGAAACGAGGTGGGGAAACCGACGTGGAACTCCCAGAAGTAGTGTTCGTAAAGGACATAAATAAGAGGAAAAGTAAAGAAAAACCCCGTTATAAGAAGGCCAAAGTAATAGGCTCTGTTGAGAAAAACGTTGTCCCTGTCAAGGTAGAAACCGAAAGGAAAAATAGTAAAGCACCCATTAAAAATATAAAACGACCTCCACAGGTGGTGCAGCGCGATGCTAGCAACAGCAGCAGTCGCCCTTCATCTGCAAAATCTTGATGGAAATCCGGGACTTCTGCCAGTAAAGAAAGGCCAAGCTCACATGCAAACCGACAGTTGGACAATTCTAAAAACTATTAAGTTAGACAATATTTGGACCGATCTCAACTTAGTCATTTCAAAATTAGCAGAATTTCAGCAATTAATTTCATCTAATAAAACATTTCCGCACGAATTCATAGGAATGTTTATGCACGCAGAATATATGCGCGACATAACCATAGACAAGTATCACCAACTAATTCCTCAACGATTCAAGCGTGGGATACTTAACCCATTAGGATCCATTATTAAGATTGTAACAGGCAACCTAGACCACGAGGACGCCCTTAAATATGATCGGTTGACCTCAGAATCGAGTCATAACCAAGTTATTTTGTCAAAGAAAATCACGATTGTTACTAAAATGCTAGACAGCCTAGTAAACGCCACAGAGTTAATTCAGCAAAACTCACTAACGATGGATTCCCGTCTAAGAAGGGTTGAAACTACCCTTAAAGAGACTGTAATCCGAGAAAATAATTTAAGTATTTCATCTTACGCGTTAGGACTATATAATCTATTCATAAGTAGTTTTAGGACTATATTCATTAGATTAAGTGAAATCGAAACCGCTCTAGCTCTAAGCAAGAGCTCCATACTACACCAGTCTATAATTAATTCCACCGAACTGCTATACCATTTGAACTTGATAGCAGAATCTAGAAACCTGGTATATGTACCCAATGAATTTAATTTAATTAAAATTGAGGAAACTATTGATGTTAAATCTTTTATCAAAAAGGACCAAATTACCTTTATATTGGAAATCCCTCTGACCGATAATGTTACGTATAACTATTTTAAATTGTACACATTACCCATCCTCCTCAAACCTGAAAACCTAACCGTTGCCATATTTCCTAAATACCCATTCCTATTGGCGAAAGGGCTGAAGTATCAGCCGATCGTAAAGCCGTGCCGCTCACTCGCTGCTGGAGACGAGTTTCTCTGCGACGATGACAACCGCGCCCCATACAGCGGACCCTCATGCGAGGAAAAACTAATGAGGTACGAGGACGTCACTGGCATCTGCAAGCAACACCCCATTCACGTCGAGGACGTGAAGCTGCAGAAAATAGATAAAAACAACTGGATACTATACACCAGATCGGAAACAACCCTCACAGAGACCTGCGGCGAAGAGGCTTCGAAGCAGCAGATATGCGGAACACACGTTGTGACCCTGAACAGACCCTGTGATGTCACTGTCAACGGGACGACCATCCGGTACCACCGTCTTTACACCGAAGCGGACCCAGGGACCCCACTACCCATCATCAACCTTCCGAAATTACGCGCAACCGAGAACCTATCCAGTGCACATGCACTCAACATGCGAGAGATTGCACTGGACGAAGTTAAATACATGGCCTTTGCTTTGAAGAACAGTGAAGTTTTTAGTGAAACCTATAACAGAGAAAATGACTCTACAATTAGTGTCATAGCGTTAGGATTAGTAGTCTTAAGTATAGTTTCGATTATTTCATATGTTTCTTACACTAAAATTATCCCTTTCATACAAAATTATCGGAATCCCTCTCAAATCGAGCGCTCCGATAATTTTTCGCTTAGGGAGGGAGGAGTTATGTACTTGCAGCGTACACAACCGCCTCTAGTACTCTAGGTAATATGTTCCCACGTAATTTAATACTATAGATAAGCGGTCGGTTCCCAGTAACAAAACCGAGCAGTGGTCTTATCAGTAGAGCTGACTCTGACGTCTGCGAATAAGACCACCTAGATGCCTAAGTTAGCTTGTAAGATATCTCAATGTATTTTGATTCATTAATTATAGTGCCTTTGCATCGGCAACACGTTTGTTTAATTTCTAGTTTTTAAAAACATCCTCACGCGCTCCAGGAAGTTAACTAGGTACTAATAGTTGAGGTAGAGTTTTCAATAGACTTTCTGTCCGTTATACCATAGAGAAATTATAGTAAACAATGTTAAAAGTTTGTTGTACGAAACCACCCAGCTTACAAAGAAATTCAAGGATAATGATCAGCTCCTGAATTTTTCTCTGAAGTTAAATGCTGCCTACGACAGAGCTTTGTTGGAGCAGAAAGCTAGTATGTATTCCAGAATGATTTCAAGCGATCCCAATAAACACAAAACAATATGGAGAATCGTAAACAAAGAGAGAGGTATTAGTAGGAAGTCTGCTGTGGGTTTCACGGATGTGGTGCAAGATGAATCGGGAAATAGGTTCCGTACAAAAAAAGCTGCAGCCGATGCAATGAACCTTAAATTTGCGGGTTCGGCGCGGGGGTGCGGGGCGCCGAGCGCAGACGTGCCGCGGGTCGCCGCCGCACTGGCCGCCGCGTGCCCGCCCGCTGATACCAGCTTAAGATTCAAAAGATTTACAGCTGACGAGGTCCTGCAGATTATAGCGTCGCGCATACCCCGGAAGCCAACGAAAGACATATATAATATGTCGATGGAACTCATTTATATGGCTCGAATAGTTCTAGCGCCATATCTGGCCGATCTCTACAATGGCTGCATTAGTGCTGGAACATATCCGAGTGCGTTGAAGGTGAGCAAAATATCTCCCTTGTTTAAGGGCAAAGGTAAGCAAGAGGATATGGATACGTATAGACCCGTTTCGATCATTCCAGCAGTGGCCAAAATATTTGAAAACGGCCTGAGCTCTCGACTAACCGATTATCTAGCCTCCACAGGGGCACTTTCTGATCGTCAATACGCGTACCGTGCGGGCAGGTCGACCACGGCACTTACACGTGAAGTAATCCGTCGAGTCTTGGAAGCTTGTGAGAAGAAGCAGCAAGTCGCCGTTTTGTGCTGCGACTTATCAAAAGCTTTTGACGTCGCAGACCACGACGTGCTTGCTGTGAAATATGATCACTATGGACTACGCGGACCTACCCATGCTCTGCTGACAAATATGACGGAAAGCAGATCCCAGGTGGTGGTCGGTGATGGTGGTGAGACCAGATCGGACCCATTGAACACGGTAATGGGAGTGGCCCAGGGATCTTCGGTATCCAATATCGCCTTTTCTCTGCTTCTAAATGATTTGCCCAGCTTCATCGCATCCGGTGAAATTCTAATGTACGCAGATGACGTTGCCGCCATCGTCACCGCTGGTAACCATGACGATTTGCAAAAACGTCTAAATGACACGGCCAGAGAATTAGCACAGTGGTTTACCATGAATGGGCTAGTTCTGAACTTGAAGAAGACCCATTACATGCAATTCGCCATATCAGGTCGAGCTCCCAAAAAACTGCGAGTTGTCATAAACGGAGAGCTCATTAATCGAGTCGATTCGACTGTGTTCCTCGGATTTGTCATAGACCGTGGTTTGACTTGGGCTTCACATATAGACAGACTCTGCGCCAAGCTGGGTAGCGCTTGCTACGCCCTGAGTAGACTGGCGAAGGTGGTTTCTGCTGATATAGTGCGCAATTGTTACTTTGCAACTGTGCACTCAGTCTTAGAATACGGAGCTGAAATCTGGGGAGACTCTGCCGATAGACTGCGTGCATTCCGAATGCAAAAACGTGCGATAAGAACAATTGTTCAGGTGTCGCGCAGGACTTCAGCGAAACCATTCTTTGAGTCGCTCGGGATAATGACGTTACCTTCGCTCGTCATACTGCAGACAGCTGTGTATGTGAGGCAGAACCTGGACCAGTATCCGAGACGAGGAGAGAGTCACTCGTTCAAACACAACCTCCGTAATGTGAATAGTCTCGCATCGGTTCGTGTGAGGCTCACGCGATCCAAAAAACTGACTCACGTGTTGGGACCAGCAGTGTATAACTGCTTGCCGGCAGACGTCACTGACGCCCTCAGTGATAACATTTTCAAAAACAAACTTAAAAACTGGCTTGTATCAAGAACATTTTACTCAATTGACGAATTCTTTAAGAATGAACGAAAATGTAACATAATGTATAATTATGGACGGAAGTTAATGTGATTAATTGAATTTTATTGAATGTAATTTAATTTAATTGAATGATTTATGTTTATTATATTGATAAATAATTAATACTTATTGTACCTAATACAATGTATTCTTGAATTGGTTATTACCATTTGAGTATGTAAACTGACGTATAATTGTTAAACCAAAATTATTAATAAAATGTTTATCTGGTTTATCTGTTTATCTGTTTACTATATTTCTCTATACAATGTTTACTATAATTAATCTATGGTTATACTAAGTTATGCAACACGCCTAAAACGGTACAAAATGAGTTTCTACTCATCATTTTAGTGCGTTTTTCGCCAATTGTAGTGTCTGATGAACATGTCTGCAATTCTGCAAAACTAATTGCGATCATTCAATTTATAAAAAATAAGGTATAGGTGGTCCGAATCATACAAGTCGGCGGATGTGAAGTTAGCTACATAACTGCACGAAACCCAATTAACACGCAGCTTTATGTGAGCTTCAGTTAGGATTAGATATTGCGCAGCTTGTAGCTAACTTTACATCCGCCGACTTGTATGATTCGGCCTATACTTACCATCCTGGTGACATCTTAAAAAACACACCTAAAGCTATATATAATCTCATCACATTCTTTATTCCCCCGATTATTTCCCCCCCGAGGCTCCCGATCGATACTCAACTAGCCCTAGAGGGCAATATAAATCACATCTCGTCGTGTGCTGTACGTGATTACCTCATCAACATACTAATGCGGCGCGGCAGCTGCTGCCACCCAAGCATTGACTAAAATAAAATATTTAGATCCAAATATAGATAAAAGAAAAAGCTCTAAATTCTATTAAAGTACATACCTTCCATTAATGCACTTTGTTTTTAAATCATCGAAAAAAATTTTTTTTTTGTGGTTAGTACTAAAAAATCTTTATTAGTAAATTCGTAATGGATTTTTTGGCTAGCCTTGGTCTGCCCGAAAGCCCTTAAACGAAGATGGTTGAACGATTAAAAAACCGATGCTCACAATTTGAAGTGTCATCCGAGCCACGGTAGCATTCATTTTAACCACGGTCAGCCATCTGAGGCAAAATAATAATATGTACACATTTTTTTTCGATAAATGAATCTTTAAAACACCAGCCTCAACGCTTCATGATTTTCCACCTCAAAGAACGGATTAACCTTTCGGTTCGTCGAATCCGTAACTAAAAATATTAACAAACTAAAAAAGCCGCTGAACTCTTAAAATCCAAAGTCTGAACAGCCATGATTTCCATACGAGCAAACTTGCAACATTTTGTGCCTCCCGCTCCCTCGTTCAATTTTTCATCTGAATATTTTCTACAAACGCTTTCGTAGTCGTACATACGATTTCAAAGTTTCACGAGAATGTATTGAAACTTTTGTATGAGTTTGGTAAATAGTTGCTATTCTTTGGCTTTATTGTTGTTTGGTTTATCCATAAAGATTTGTAGCATTTAGGTAGCCGAAAAGTCCAGATTTTTGTACAATACAAGTCTGCAAACTTATATTTCTCTATAAACAAGTTGGGCCAACTTGACAGATACATTATAGCAGTTTCTAATTCACCTATTAACGTAAGTAATGTGTTGTGCCATGGCCACCTTGTAGTAGGTACCTATTCGTAAATAGCTAGACTAGAAAATCTGCTTAGCTATATACTCTGGCATTGTGTCTGTGCTTATAAAAGGACAATCGAGATGGTGCGGTCATCTTGTACGTATGAGTGACTCCAGACTGCCTAAAGTTGTCTTCTATTCACAGCTGAAGGAGGGGAAGCGCGCACCTGATGGCCGATACCTACGCTATAGGGAATATAGGGATGTCCTAAAGCGCCATCTTTCCGCACTAGACATCTCGTGCGAAGGTTGGGAAGAGCTGGCGCAACAGAGGCAAGAGTGATGCAACTCTGTAATAAGGCTGTCACCACCTTTGAGGAAAAGCGTCTACAAGATCAGGACGGCAAACGCGTTATCAATAAGACCCGCCCAAAGCCATCCTATACCTACACATATAACGCCAGTGGCCAGTTGAATTGTGCGCCCTGCAACAGGTCATTCAAAAACAAGTTCGATTTTGCGAGCCATGTAAGAGCTCATAACCGTTAACAGCTAGCCAGGGATCGCCATTGACGGACACGTCAAGAAGGACGATACGAGTAAATATACTCTGAATCACTAAGTCAATCGTAGATAATTTATAATCCTTGTTCTTTAGGTTGTCAACTCTAGGTAAGAAGTTAACTCACCTCTACGAAAAAGTAAATAATTATGTAATGTTTCTTCTTTAACATATTTTGTGATTAATAGTAATGAACGTAAACATTGTCGAAGATTTCTTTTCCACTATTTGAATTCAACAAACCAAGTTGATTTTGATCAGTCTGTACCGATCCACTGCTGGGTATAGGTTTCCTCTGCCTTGTGCCATTTTACCCTATCTCAGGCTAATCTCATCCAAGCATGACCCGCGATGGGTATGACCCATCAGCGTAGTGGTCCACCTACAGCACGCTTGTCTGTTATTGGAAGCCACTCAGTCAGGGATCTACTCCAATTGTCGTATCCTCACCTGGCCGAGTGTCCTGCCCAGCGTCACGTTTGATCCGACTTTATTTTCGCTATTTCAAATCAGCAATAGGAAAAAGTTGATCACAATGTCGAGCACACTTAGGTACATCCTAGAATATTGCAAGTATTCCCCTAAAATAATATACAACATTTCCATCACTCTATAAAATAGCGAACTAACAAGTCGATTGTAAACTAGCTTTACCTGCGGCATCCCACAGTTGCCTTAATTTTTTTTTTGCAAAAAAGTAGCCTATTATGAACTAGATCTATGCAAAACATCAAGTCGATCCATAGGTCTGTTGCTGGGTGAAAGAGTAACAAATAAACCATCAAACATCAAACAACAACAACATACTTTCGGACTTACAATATTAGTAAGTCTCCCATCTCAAAAACGGCTGCAAAGTATGATTTGCAACTTGCACACAAGTAGGAATTCCACCACTTACATTCAACTTATCTAGTAATTACTCTCATACCTACGCCACAAGCATCTATAGCTACCTAGAGCAGTAATAGCAAATCCCTGCCACCCTTCAATCGGAGCCATCACAATACCTATCAGGGGAGGCGTCGTCATCAGCGATTAATTAGTGGAAAATGAACATCGCGCAACGTTTTCAATTACAGTGCGTAATGCGTGCAGCGTATCCCGAATACGGGGTTGATTACAGTCCGGTGGGAGTGCCTCGTAATCTGGTTAAAACATTTTAAAACCACCGGAAGCAAGGATTTCGGGGCAGTACTAGAGATTGGCATAGTCCTTGATACGGTTTTCGAGGATTCATGATACTGGAAGTGTTTATTTTTTCTCTATAATTGAAATATTACCCTAAACCTAATAATTTAATAATTTGACCTCTATGATTACTCCGGTAATATTATTAATTCTTATATATTTTCACCTGAAACTTTATGTTCAGTAGCAGAACAAGCGATTGCTTATCTAGTGGAAAATGAACATCATGTGACGTTTTCAATTACAGTGTGTAATGGATTGCAGTCCGGTGTTAGTACCTCGTTATCTGGCTAAAATATTTAAATTATTCGAAATCAAGACTACGCAGGACTTTTATAGTTGTATCAACATTATGACACGAACAGTACTAGCTGTTCGTGTCATAATGTTCACTCAGCATAATTATGCTGGGAGTGTTTTTTTTGTAAGGATCTACTCTACTATGATCAGTTCAGTAACACCAATGTTTTGTATAATTATAGTTTCAAACAATGAATAGGTATATTAATGTAAAACTATTGTCGGAGGAAATAATCATAAGAATATTTATTATGATTCATTAATTTATTATAGAATAAATGTGCAACAACGTAATGCGTGTGTTAGCGCCTCTTGCCGTAGAATACCTGATAGTTACTTCTGAAAGGGTCTTACACCGTAGATACTTAATAGTTTGTATGAAAAGTAGCTAATACCATAGAATATAGTAGTACTTAGTATGTGTTAACTAATGAGATGTTTTGTGGGCAGTTCGCCCTACGCTATTGAAGAGAATAGACGTTGTAAAAGTATAAAAATCTTTAATTTAATTCCTCCCCTTCTGTCATCAGAAGTGGGACTGGAAAACTCACCCCCACAATGGACAATAAATTAGTGAAAATGGTATTATAAAAAATCTGCAAATACATTGAACTGAGTGAAATAGTAAGACAACTGAGAGACAAAATAAGTGAATATATAGTGTGAAGTTGTGAACAAAAATAATGAACAATGCAAATTAATGAAAACAGTGATTTAAATAAATAACATAAAAACAAACATGAAAAAAATTAAAACGGACAATAACTGAACGAATAATAACCAAATAATAATGTGAGTGAAGTGCCGAAAATGATTGACCGAATCATTTCATCAGTTATCCCGAACTTTGATACAAGTATTGTATCAAATCAAGTTTAAAAATAGATTTCTGCAGCTGATATTTTGGCCTTGAAACGACGACGAGACGACGTAGGTAGAAGGACCGTATAAGTGGGCCCAACACCATACCAGCTGATGACGAGTAGAAAAAAATGGGCGCCGCACGCCGCGCCGTTATCAGGCACTTGGGTACTGAACAAAAGATCTCGATACATAACTGCATTTCTAAAAATAGTAATGTTTGTGCCGATATTCAAAAAAGGATTGCAAACTTGTGGTCTGACGTGACGTGACAAAATGAATATTGAAGCAGTTGAAATTGCAATTTTACGAAGCGAAACGAATATGCTGAAGTTATCATGGACAAAATCTTTTGCAAAAATATCTGAGAAAAATGAATAGCATGGTTGTCATCACTGTGGTCAGATAGTAAATCTTCAACGACTGCCAACGAGGTTCAAAATGGCCTGAGTGACTTCGAGCGCTGCCGTGCCCCCAGATATGAAAATACAATACATTATTTTTCTGTGCAAAAAAGGACTGTGTTGAAAAATTATGAATTGAAATGATGGATGAATCTTAGATGAGGTGCAGTATTGACTGATAGCAATTTAATGGACACATCAACTACAAAATTTGCGAGGTATGTTAAAAGAAATGTATCTATTTTTGTTAATGAAGTACTTTTTATCTTGACTGATACATAACAATTGTTAAAGACAAATATGATTGAATTTATCACGAGTAGATATTTCTTATTTCATATAAGAAAAGTTTGAAAAATTACGTGTTGCAATATTTTCGAAGAAGACAGGTTTTTACTTATGTGAAAACAGAAACGAAGATCATACTTATTTACAAAAAAAAGATATTTCAAATTACATTGGAAGAATGGAATGGAGTGGTACCTAACCCGTTACCTACAGTAAAAATAACAGTCGAAGTTTATCATATGCTAACATAGAACTGAAACGTTTATAACAAAGGATTGATTCGTGAGTCAAGCTTGGTACAATAACAATCAATGCTCCAAAATTATTTTAAACAAACTTTCCAGTCATAAAGCCGCTAACAAAAACCTGTTTATTAAGGGCTGAGTACCTACTTGAGTAGTTAACGAACGACTGCAACTTTTATCGGCTAGCGACGGATCGATAACAAAACTAGAAGAATTATGACGCAACTTAATTTTTGGGTCGCTTCTCAGAACAGCTGTATCAAACCTTGACGGGAAAAAACTAAAAGTTTCTTATACTATAAAATATGTCATCACAATGCATCATCATCATAGCGAATAAACAAATGGAAATGATGAAAGTGATTGGGCATACTAAAAACGTAATTCAGGTAAAAAATGATGAGAGAGAAATAGTTCGGAATTATCATAGAACTTTCAATTTGAAAAATAAAAATGAGAGTAAATAAATAAATTTCTAGAAATTCCTGTAAGAAAAACATTCGAGATTCGGGTTAGAATAACTTTGAAAAGTATAAACTAACTGGCTAAATTATTTTGGGCTATTTGACCAGCCAGGTGCATTTGAGTGTAAAAAGCAGCTCAACATTGATGGAATTGGATAAACAAGAGAAGTGAATCAGAGCCGAGTCAAAATATTTTCTATGGAAAATGAAATGCTGTGAAAATCAGAGCCGAGTCTAAATATTTTCTACGGAAAATGAAATGCTATGAAAATAAAATAGTATCCATAATAGGAGATGGATTCATGACCTTTTTTATGAAATACAAAATGGTATTCGGTAAAAGGCCAAAAACAAAACTATGTGGTTGAAATTGAAAAGGAAATTAAATGCCATAAAATACGAGTGGTACCCATATTGGTAGATGGCAACATGGCATTATTTGAATTTTCACGAAAATCCCAGACTCGAATAAAAAAATGGATTTTCAGCAATTGCCGCAATATATTTTTTTTCAGGTGTAGGTACTAATATTTTTTTATTTCAGGGACAAATTAACATTATTTATATTTCAGAGAGAATTGAAAAAAAAAACGCTCAAATTACAAAGAGCGAAAATGTAAAAAAAAAAAGTTTCAGAATAATGTTTTGAAAATTATTGTGTGAAACAACAAACAGAGCAAAAATATAACAAAAGAAAAAAGTTTCAAAATAATTATTTGAAAATTATTGAGTGAAGCAGCAAATAACATGAAAATATGTATAAAAAAGTTCAGAATTATTATTTGAAAATTATTGTGTGAAGCAACAAATAATTTAATGTTTGAGTATCTGACATAATTATGTACAACTCGTAGAAACATTGCAAACGAAATTGATTGGAAATACCGCAACATGTAAATATTGGAAGAGTTCAGCACTTGTTTGGTACAGCAAGATAATGTATCAAAACAAAAATGAATATTATTAAAAACATCGCAATTTGTAGAGAATTTAGAAGAGTCAGCCTTTCTTCGCGCAGTGAAGCCCTGCCCACTTGACCCGGACAGATGCATTTTGAGGGCCAAGGGATAGCTACCTGCCTACGCGCTGGGTGCAGAATTTTGAAGCAAACAAAAAATATTACAAAACAATCAATAAATTATCGACTGGAAGATGAGACGCACAAATGGAAGATGAAACACAAATTAAAAACAACACAATTTATTGTAATTTGGGCTTGAAAAGTACTTATAGTAAAAAAAAAAATATAAAAATGGACCAACCAAATTTAAACAACACTCTTATTGGAATTTGTACATGAAGAGTACATTAGTCAGAACGGACGAGCGAATTTCAAAAATCGCTTTGATATTTTTGGTCAAATGAAAAATCAGCCGCACCCCATTGTGTTTCAAAACACAGAGAACCAGCAATAATTCCAAAATAATTTGTAGTGTCGATGTGCATCAAATCTCATGTAGCTACAAGAGAACTTCGAAAAGACGAAAAATTATTTAATACCTATTCGTCGGAATAATTATGTCACAAATCACACAAATTCTAAGATAGTATTGTTTATACTGTACTGTACCGCACAGGATTTTTAAAAGCCTGCTGAACATAGACCTGAAAACGAAGAGCGAATGGCTCCACACTGTGCCAGTACGGGATGGTGGATATTTATTATTTTATTTTGTATTGTGTTATTAAAATGTAGTACTGTCAATGTTGAACAGCAATGATTACAAACAATAATATGGCAAGTGAAACACAATACAATGAATTCTATACAACATAAAAATAAAAATGTTTACCACGAGATGTGTACAAGTCAGATATAAGTTTGAAGTTGAATTTGAAAAAAAAAACAGACGAATTGAAAATATCTTACTTATTTGCAAGTTGGTTGAAAGAGATATCAAACACACATCTAAATAACGTCACGGAATCACGAGGCTAAAAAAACCGTGTTAGCGACACAGTTCTTGTATCAGCTTTGGAAAATCTAATGTGAAATAAAACTCTGGTAACAGCTGATGGCCAAAATAATAAAAATCTCAGCTTTGGAAAAGCCAATGTGAAATATATCTCTGGTGAAGGCTGATGTGAAATAATAAAAATTTTGAGATGTGTGTAAGTATTAAAAAAAAATGCGTAAGCTCACTCCTTTGGAGTGCGCTGAGGTCGCATTTAAAGGCGTAAGCTGCTCTTTCAGAGCGAGCTGGGATCGCATATCAAAAAAAATATTTAAGGCGTAAGCTGCTCTTTCAGAGCGAGCTGGGATCGCACATCAAAACAAAAATATTTAAGTCGTAAGCTGCTCTTTCAGAGCGAGCTGGGATCGCACATCAAAACAAAAATATTTAAGGCGTAAGCTGCTCTTTCAGAGCGAGCTGGGATCGCACATCAAAACAAAAATATTTAAGGCGTAAGCTGCTCTTTCAGAGCGAGCTGGGATCGCACATCAAAACAAAAATATTTAAGGCGTAAGCCGCTCTTTCAGAGCGTGCTGAGATCGCACATCAAAACAAAAAAATTTAAGGCGTAAGCCGCTCTTTCAGAGCGAGCTGAGATCGCACATCAAAACAAAAATATTTAAGGCGTAAGCCGCTCTTTCAGAGCGGGCTGGGATCGCATAACAAAAAAAAATAGCGTTAGCTGCTCAAAAGAGTTTGTTGTGATTGCTATGAAACAAAATGAAGCGTAAGCTGCTCGGAAGAGTTCGCTGAGATCGCTAAGAAAAAAATATAATAAACATCAACATTAAATACAAAGAAATAAGTTACTCATAACTGTTAGGATGCTATGTTGCAGAGTCAAGCCACTTTGCAGGTTTACATTGAAAATAAATAATGTGACACAAAAAGGGTCATTGACCGCTCGAGGGTTACTCCGAAGTTTCGAAATAGTCGCAAAACGAAACTAATCATAAATGTTACTGTCCAGTACTGGTCATGTTGTTATGTATCGTGATATTTACGATTTTTCATATAATGTTTTGTGTTCTGTTGTTATATAACACTAAGTGGCTATTGTAAAACTTATGGCATTAACATTGAGAAATCATTTATTAAAATGTACAATGTAGTAGGTTAATTGATTAATATTAATTGAAATTATGTATTGTTATGTTATCGTTTGTGTTTGTATATTGATACTGACACACTACCTTATTCAGTAATTAACTACAATACTTATTGTATATTATCATAATGAGGATGAAAGCCTTTCGAGAACGAAAGGAGGCATTGCAGGAAGGCCGTGTTAGCGCCTCTTGCCGTAGAATACCTGATAGTTACTTCTGAAAGGGTCTTACACCGTAGATACTTAATAGTTTGTATGAAAAGTAGCTAATACCATAGAATATAGTAGTACTTAGTATGTGTTAACTAATGAGATGTTTTGTGGGCAGTTCGCCCTACGCTATTGAAGAGAATAGACGTTGTAAAAGTATAAAAATCTTTAATTTAATTCCTCCCCTTCTGTCACGTGCAAAGTATCCCAAATATGAAGTTGATTACAGTCTAGTGTTCCTAGTTAATGAGTGACTACTGATTGTAACTTGTTTTTAGTAATTTGCCACCACGTAGGTAATAACCACTGTTTACCTCCCTGAACTAAATTTAGCTAAAATACTTATCCGCGGGCTGCCAAAAACTGGTTAGACTGCAACTTCGCGAAAACACCATGCCCGAGGGAGATAATAATCAAGCCTACGGTTTTACATGAAAATAGTTTTACCACGAATTTAAACCTTGTCACTATGGTGTTACAGCCTTAAATTTACTTTTAAAAATGTTTTATTTGAGAAACTGTGGGAATTTGAACCTAATACAGATGATATGAAAGTCTTTTATACCTATAAGTTTTTAAAGCCTGCTCAAATAATAAAGAACGCCAAAAAAATCTTATAAAAAAATGTTAGAATAGATATTAAGCTCTATTTTGCTATAGTTAAGGTGTTTAGTATATTCGTGAAATTTAAGACGAGGTAAATTAAGTAATATGTCAAACGATGTGAGAATTTAACAAGCTTGAGACCGTTGGTAGACAAAAGATTGTGTGAAAAGATAGCATGTTTATGATATAATTAAGTTAGTTTTATTATCAATATTGCCGGATCAGTGTAATAAAATGAACCAAGGATTACTGTAAAATATAGTAGCTGTTTGAGTTATTTGACCCACACACAGAAAGTCAGCACCAACTTTACTTTTAAACAATGTGTATACATATTATAGAGATAGAGATTGAGCACATCTAGAGAATAGGTAGGTAGGTACCTAAACTATCCAGGTATTAGATAATATTTAGTCAGAAAGTCGCAGCTGGCTAACTGCAATACCCACTTAATCATGATATCCGATTAAATAAACCAGGCGTCCGGGATTCAGATCCCAATGCATTCAAACTTATTTTTTTGGAGTCATATATTCATATGAGACGTAGGATGTCCACCGCTTGTCAGAGGCCTATGGATACCAGTTGTCTCTTTCATTCATCTCTTGAGATTGTTTGTCCACCGACAAGGACAATAATTGGCAATACGAAGAAAAACTGAAAATATGTACTGTGCTTATAATAATTATTTTTCGCAAAAAATGGCATGACCGACTTTAACCTTGTACAGAATTCGCGAAAAGTTCGCACGGATCGATGTAACATTTTTTACATTATTGTTGATTTACCTATCAAAAATGGCTTAGCCGATTTCAATAAAATTTAAATCGGACCAATTTCGTTCGTTTCGTTTCTTTCCAATAATTTTTTTTTAATCAAAATCGAACCTCTACGTAAAAAGTTAAACGTTGTACATAAAAAAAAACCGTTGAATTGAGTACCTCCTCCACTTCGTTGGTCAAAAATCGAAGAGGACGAGTATTTCACCAAAAGATCGTACAAAGTTTGAACGTTCTCAAAACACATACAAAGATAGAATCGTTTCTTTGTCTTATTCCCAAACTGAGAGTATTTTTCTACAACTTCGAAAATCCAACTCAAAGCCTTCCAAATAAACTCAGCCGGTAGCACATTTGTTTGAACATCTCGTGTAAATTGATTCCTACGATATTGGTAAAGTTTGTTTCGCCAAATCCCCTGAAAGAAGGCGCGGGGCCCAACATTCCTTTGCTTGTCCTCGGATATTTGTCCTCTTCCTCGCGACCTTATAAATCCCATGTTTCGAACTTGTTTCTAAACAAGACTGGGGATCGTTCTGTTGCGCCGTGTAGTTAGTTACCCCTTTGGTTTGACTTTTGTGTAAAGTTATGGGTTTTAATGTAGCCAGGTCATTTTGAGCTGAATACTATTTAGCAAAACTTCAAAAATAATTGATGACCTAAAGTACATAAAATCAGTTCATAGTCTCTTACTAGTTTTCGTGTTAGGTACAATCCGAACTTTACTAAGTTCCGGTTGTTCCTAATATAATTTAATTTATTTCTATTTCTTATCACTTTTACAGTAAAGATAAGGCGTATGAGTCATTATTGCTATACCTATAATAATTAAATATAATGCTATAAAATAAACTATAAATTATGTTATGTGATCCATTCCATTCTTGTACCGTGTGCATTCAACTAGCAGTAACTAAAGGCCCTCACATCACGCAGTGGGTCGAAGAAATAAAAACATATTTAGGTACGTTTGTTCCTTGCTTTCTTTCCTTAAACGGAATTCCACCGCATGGTCTGCAGAAGCACTAATATAGCGCGTCAATAACACAACATTTCAGGAACCTAAAACAAACAGCAAACGTAACTCCCTTTCTTTAATAACTGAAGACGTAACATCCGAGATTACACTACTATTTCAAGCACGCGCATTGGTAACTTTCTTTAGAAATATCCATTTAATATTTGGCTAAATGGCACCCCTCCAGGAATACCTCTCAGCACGACAACACCGCATTCACCCAATATTAGTAATACAATACATGATAACGAGCGAAGTTTAATCGTTTCACCCTGGAGGGACGCGGAATGGCTCAGCGATCAGCAGTCGATAAAATTGAATAGTTTCCTATTATGCGGTCACGATTAGGAAAACTAATATTGAAACTAATAACAAACAATGTAATGGGCCTTAGGGAACAATATTCATTTTATAACAATCTTAAAACAATAAGCCCAAATATGGAGGCGCCATCGTAATTATAACAGCTAATTAGAATGTTTCTGTTTCTTTTTACTTTAAGAATTAAGTAAGTAACTTCGTATAGGACCGCCTGAAGGCCTCTGACATGGCTAAACGGTTAAAACAACCGGGACCTACAATTTAACGTGTCATCCGAGCCACGGTAGCGCTCAGTTGGAAATTGCCACCCGCTGTCACCCATCCAAATACTGACCGTGCGGAACGTTGCTTAGTTTCGGAATACTTACTTTAGGAATTAGATAGAGCGTACACTTTTTACTTTGCTATTAAAACGGTGGCGCCTTCATATTTGGACCTGTTGTCAGGTCAGTAGTTATGTACCGCGGTTTTCGGTTTAGTTTTTAGACTTGACTCATACAAACTATACCCTATTTAGTAAATATCTAACTTTTAAATCTTATGGCAGATTTTGATTCGACAAAAAGCCGATAAGGTCTTATTAACAATTCGAGAATTGGAATCTAATTTATAACTTATGTTCCATTGCTAAAAATTGTGGAATTGGTCCAACCAAATACTTTCCATAAGATAGGGGTTATTTAGACTTGTGCTACTGTGCATTGTAAATTATTTTTTTCTATTTTCTTCTTGATACTTTTATTCACTTACAGTTACAAGTCGCTCCTGTGATGATTAACAGGCTGGTCAACCAGCAATATATCATAGCTACAAAGATCTCTCTAAACTTAAAGTAATAAACCATAACTCTTGATAAATAGGAGTTCACAGAAGCCCGTTCATCATACTTCAGAACTGTCTCACCTACCTTTTTCATTAAAAATACGGTTTCTTCAAAATACAGACAAAAGTTTTCACAAAAGGAAAGTTAAGACGAAGAGCGCTGGATACCATTTCATCAAACAACTGTTGAAGCTAAAAGTGCAGAGCGAAATGAAAGAGCTCTTACCGCCGACAATCGGGATGGATACAAATCACAGATTACCCTTGTAGAATCCGCACACTTGCGGTGACTATACAGGGTTATTTCTAATCAATTAGTATCCTTTTAGGGGTTTATTCTGTACATCAAAACTAACAACTTTTGTTCTGCGACTTTTGTCATAACTCAAAAAAAATCTGCTGTTCCATACATTTTGTCATGGGTGAACGATATTTTTCTATGGAAAACCAAAACATTTTTTTGAGTTTTGACAAAAGTCGCAGAACAAAAGTTGTTAGTTATGATGCACAGAATAAGCCCCTAAAAGGATGCTAATTGATTAGAAGTAACCCTGTATAGGTAGATTGTAGCTTACTACGCATAGCAGCATACCAAAATATCAGTATTTTACTGGTTTGTTATTACATACTCGTAGATCTACGAAAAATATTAGAACAGCATGAACATTTGCTCTATTTTTAGCAATTAATACTCATTTTTTTTATCTTGCTAACAAGATATTGGATTGTTAGAACTCAGTGTACGCACAGTTTTGGAATCATATAAAAATTGAAATAATATTTAGGTACAAAAAATTATTCATTATAGATAAAGTTTAGTTAAAATAGTTTTATGTTTTTATGAAATAAATCAATAAATTTCATTTTTCATTTCATTTATTTCTAAACATAGATAATAGATATACTATTTCTGTGTACTTGAGGATGTCCAAAATAAATACATTAAATGATTACAATTTAAATATAGACAAGTCCAAGGCAAAAAAGTAGTTGTTAATTGTTATAGTTTTATTTTAAGATAATCTAAATATCTAGTTTTGAAAAACTGTACTGTAACTAATATAATTTTTCTCTCCAATATTGGTACATTTTGCGGATAAAGATTTTGAACACGGTATCCATAGAAAGTAATCTATTAAAAATATGAATACCGATAGTGTATCACTCCACAAATACTAAGAACTGACAATACAAAAGTCAGAGCTGTTATTGAGATGAAAATTTTATGTGTTTTCTTTTTAGATTCATGCATCGATTTTTTTGAATGATTGATGTTCCATTACAAAGACCTGATAGATGTTACATATGTATTTTAATTTTGCACAACGATGTAGGTACCAATTCTCCGTTTCTGGGTCCACTCTAGCAGAGAATATAAAAAAACTTACTGTATGAGTCTGTCGCCTTATGCCTTTGATCTTGCTGTGGATTACTATTTACATATATTTCTTCTGCTTCACTACTTATTTGGTCTTTGATATCCTTCTTGTGGTTCGGATCGATCCGATTTTGATATCTTGTTTACATATTGCAATGATATTCAGTTTGATGGTGTGAATGCATTATTAGTCTAGTGAAGAATACTTATTAGGTACATGATTTTCGTTTTTCGTTTCTTCAAAATAACGTTTATCTGATTACTATTGGAATCTCTCTGCATAATAAAAGTTAACATATTCCAATCAATGCAGTAATGCAGCAATCAATCAGCAATTGGGCTTTTGAATCATTTTTTGTGATAAATGAAAAGTTCATACCGATAAAGTTTCTATACAAAACAATTTTTTTCATAATTACAAAGTTAAAAATTGACTCGAAAGATGGTGTGACATCACAATGGTACGCCTTACTACTGTAAAGTTTAACACTGTGACGTCACACGCTCGTTCGCGTCAATTTTTAATAGTAACACTTTTTAATTACTTATAAGGAAATGTAAAACATAGTTTTGTATAGAAACTTATATAATCGTGATCTTTACAATGCGAAAGAACTTTTTGAAAAAAATAATCAAAATATCAATTCACAGAGACTAATAAATATTTATCTAAAATTGCGAAAATTGATAAGTATTTTTTCGTTGAAAAACCTCATAACAATAGTCTCACTTCAGACAGCGGAAGGTCTCACATGTCGCCTGTAGAAAATATTTCTATCAAATTTAGTTCTGTCTGGGCCAGAGATCTTAGAGAGTCCTTTTGTTACCTAGGGTGCGAGACATAATAATTATGTTTAAGTAGGTCCCAAAAAAATCTACACCAAAAATGCATGTTTATGAAAAATAAATTGTTGAAGGCAGAGTGCATATGAGCGAATATAAGTGATTTGTGTCGTAATTAATTAATGTAATTCTTACTGTCGTTAATACTTATAATTGTCTCGTAGTTGCATATTTTTGACCGACGAACCAAACCGGAGGAGGTACTCAATTCGACGCGTATGTATTTTTATACCACACCTACTCGGAAAGTGTCTTATTCCTCGTTCTTAAACGGGTTACAAAGTTCGTAATTTCTCCCTTAAAAATGTGCGGCGGGAAAAGTTATATGGAATTTTATTTCTGCCCTCCGTAGCAGGGCAGGAATGTTGTATGAAAATCCATTTCTGCCCGGCTAGCTTTCTTTTGTTTTTTAGCAGCGAACACAAAAAAAATACAAACTTCAAACCTCAAAAAGATTTTGTGTGAAATAATTAGAAAAAAAGGCGGGAAACATATAAAACTCAAATCTCAAAAAGGTTTTATAAAATAATTAAAGAAAAGAGGCGGACTTTTTTTGTTTTCTATTTTTAATGAAATGAGGATGGCAACCTTATTCTGCAATGCGAAAAAAAAGCGCGGCAATTTATTTCGTTGCGTTAAATTGTCATCATGGGTATCGTTTTCGAGGTTTTTTCACACCACTGGCTATTCGGTGAAGAAACACATCGTGAGGCAACCTGCATACGTCCGTAGAAGAAATTCGATGGCGTATGTGAATCCACCAACCCGCACTGGGCCAGCGTGGTGGATATGGCCCAATCACCCTTCGTGGGTAGGCCTACGTCCTGCAGTGGACTATTAAAAAGACAGGTACAGTACAGTACACGACACATGTCGCGAAATCTGTGGCTTGGGCCTACAAAGCAGGAGTCTGTATGATTAGACGACACAAACTAGGTTTCACGAGGAACGGTGTAATTTGTCGTCGCGACGCAATCAGCTGTCTGTATTGTGCCTATGAAGGCTATGAAGAAAGCAGTGACGGATGCTGGTAGCTCCTTATTATTACCGACTTCCAAAAGGAGAAGGTACTATGTTCGTCTGTACTTTTTTTGTGTATGTTCATCGATATTTTCGTCAATTGTGAACAGATTTAAAAATAATCTATTTTAGTTTGAATTTTAATATACCCTATATTTCCAAGGTAGTCCCATTTAAATTTCATCGAAATCGGCTGAACATTTTTGTTAATTAATCAAGAATAATTAATTAAATTATTATTAGGCGCCGGGTGATGACGGTATCACATCAGAGCTCCTGAGAGCAGGTGGAACACCGGTACTAAAAGTCCTCCAGAAGCTTTTTAACACCGTCGTCCTCGAGGGCATCACGCCAGAAGCATGGAACAGAAGCGTGGTGGTGTTGTTTTTCAAGAAAGGTGACAACACCTTATTGAAGAACTACAGACCCATCTCGCTTCTGAGCCATGTTTATAAGCTGTTTTCGAGGGTCATTACGAATCGTCTCGAGCGCAGGCTTGATGACTTCCAGCCTTCCGAACAAGCCGGTTTCCGAAAGGGCTTTAGTACCATGGACCACATTCGTACGCTACGGCAGGTTATACAGAAGACCGAAGAGTATAACTTGCCGCTTTGCTTAGCGTTTGTGGACTATGAGAAAGCCTTTGATTCGGTCGAGACTTGGGCTGTGCTCGAGTCTCTCCAACGATGCCGTATTGACTATCGGTACATCGAAGTGTTGAAGTGCTTGTATAATAACGCCACTATGTCGGTCCGAGTACAGGAAGAGAGCTCCAAGGCGATCCCTTTAAAAAGAGGCGTAAGACAGGGAGACGTAATTTCTCCGAAACTGTTTACGGCTACTTTGGAGAACGCCTTCAAGCTCCTGGAATGGAAAGGATTCGGCATCAATGTCAATGGCGAATACCTCACTCACCTTCGGTTTGCCGACGATATAGTAGTCATGGCAAAATCGATGGAAGAGCTCAGCACGATGCTCGAAGGCCTCAATCGGGTTTCTCAACAGGTGGGTCTTAAAATGAACATGGACAAGACGAAAGTTATGTGTAATTCCCATGTTGTACCCACCCCGATCTCTGTTGGGAACTCGGTTCTTGAAGTCGTTGACTCGTACGTCTACCTAGGACAAGTAGTCCAGTTAGGTAGGTCCGACTTCAAGAAAGAGGCCAATCGCCGAATCCAACTCGGCTGGGCAGCGTTCGGAAAATTGCGTAGCGTCTTCTCGTCCGACATACCGCAGTGCCTCAAGTCGAAAGTTTTCGACCAGTGTGTGTTGCCAGTGATGACTTATGGCACAGAAACGTGGTCTCTCACTATGGGCCTTATCGGTAAGCTCCAAGTAGCCCAACGAGCTATGGAGAGGGCTATGCTCGGAGTCTCTCTGCGAGATCGAATCAGAAATGAGGAGATCCGTAGAAGAACCAAAGTTACCGACATAGCCCAACGGATTGGCAAGTTGAAATGGCAATGGGCAGGCCACATAGCGCGGAGGACTGATGACCGATGGGGTCGAAAAGTTCTCGAGTGGAGACCACGTACCGGCAAGCGCAGCGTAGGACGTCCACCCACAAGGTGGACGGATGACCTCATTAAGACCGCGGGATCGCGCTGGATGCAAGCCGCTTCCAACCGGTCTTATTGGAGATCCATAGGGGAGGCCTATGTCCAGCAGTGGACTTCTTATGGCTGATGGATGGAATTAATTAACAAAAATGTAAATGATCCACATCGAATTCGAATTCTGTACACGGTGGAAGTCGGTGTTGCGATTTTTCTCGGAAAATAATTATAATGTATTCATTATTATGATACTTTGGGGTGTTATTGTGCTGTTATAGTTATAGGCAACTCTCACAATAGGAGCTACCCCTGAACTCCTTGAAACAAGTCATGATTATAAATTAATTAAAAGCTTACCAACTCTCTGTGATATATAAAGTTAAAACGGATTAAGTTTACTTGCTCCGTTTTTGATCTTTCTTTAGCCTTGGCTTAGAATTTACGATTAGGGCATATTCTTTGATTAGGGTCTGAAATTTTATACGTGGGATTTCATACATCCACCCTCAGATGGCAAATATGAAGCTTGACTTGACGTGTCATGAATATTTTATGATGTGCGAATATTCTAGAATTCCTAAGCCAGGGAGGGTTTTCATAGTATTACTAAATTGTTTTATAACTTGATATATCACCTGCGAAAAGCGATATTTTTGTGAAGGCTTCAGGAATGAATATCAAAATACAGAGTTGATAGGACTTACGGAGGAAGTAGGTATGTTACGTACATACGTAGGTACTTAGATCAGTACCTAAGTTTTTTACGCTCTGGCCTGAGTTAGCAAGTGTGTAAAGAACTTGACCTAGGGGTACTGATAAGAGGAAAATATGTTGCTCCATGTATGTCAAGAAATCTTCCAGTATTTTGTTATGGTTTAGAAAGAAATATTAGGTATGTGAAATATACGGGCAGTTACGTTTAGATTTTGCCTGGCTACAAATAAATTGTAGCTATATGGCTTCCGGAAGAAACATTCTAAAAATCGGCCAAGTGCGAGCCGGACTCGCGCACGAAGGGTTCCGTTCCGTACCGTGTTGGAGCCCTTTTTAGCCCCATTCCTCTTGCCATTATTAATAGCGAGCAAAATAATTCCTAAAAAATCACGTTTGTTGTATGAGAGCCCCCCTTAAATATTTACTTTATTCTTTTTTAGTATTTGTTGCTATAGCGGCAACAGAAATACATCATCTGTGAAAATTTCAGCTGCCTAGCTATCACGGTTCATGAGGTACAGCCTGGTGACAGACAGACAGACGGACATCGGAGTCTTAGTAATAGGGTCCCGTTTTTACCCTTTGGATACGGAACCCTAAAAAGGTAGTCAAAGTAGGTATTTAAGTGGATACAAAGACATACAAAAATGAACCTCTGTTTTATGAACCAAAATATGTATTGACTTGAAACTATGAAATATGTATTGACTTTTTAAAGTAAAACCTGCGCCGATATTAATTTTCTTAAGTGATAAACCACTACAAGATAGATCCGTCTTCATAACACCGATTAGTAATGAACGCTAAGTATTCGTAGAAAACGTGTCTCGTCACGCTTTCAGTGCAGACAGCGAGATGATGCACCCGCATCATGCACGCTATCGGAGTTATGCTTTCGATTCGACGGCGTCTATTTGTTTGTTTAGTTTATTTATTTTTATTTTCTTGATACAATAATCACTTAATTTAATATTGTAGGTATCATTGGTACAATATTAAATTAAGTGATTATTGTATCAGTTTTGAGCGCAGCCACGATAACGCCTTTCTTCTATCGTACGGCTAGACAGACGACCAAAGCGCCACCCTTTTATGGTCATGTATGACATTCCGCACGTTAGAACCAAGCGTATCGAATCTTCATTCCTCATACGAACAGCCAGAATGTGGAACGCTTTGCCTGGGTCTGTCTTCCCGCTAAAATACAACGTAGGTGTCTTCAAATCCCGAGTAAATAGGTATCTTCTAAGTAAGCGTGCTACACCCTAGACCGCATATCTGCGTAACATCAGACTCTATGTAGTGAAACGCAAACCTATAAGGAATAAAAAAGAACCGTCAATTTGTAGGTTCCGGTTGTATTAAAGGGTAAGCTATGTGAGAGGCCCTCAGGCGGCTTGAAAACTCTGACACTAGGGCTGCCCACCTAGCCTATGCGAACTTACATAAAATAGCGAAACATTTTCTTTGGAGTTTGTGATGACTTCATCCAAATTCATTCAAGTGAGCGTTATAATTTTCCGTATGTACTGTACTGTCATAGATGAACTAGTTCATCTATGGTACTGTATACCTACCAGCATTTTGAATAGTCCACTGCTGAAGTGCTGAACATATTTCTACGAAGAGTGATTGAACCATATTCTTCACGGTGGCCCAGGTCGGGTTAGTTGATTTACATCGCCATCGAATTTCTTCTATGCATATCCATTGCCTCACGATAGAAAAGTCAGTGGTGTGAAATTCCATACTTTTTCCGAGTCGTATTCAAAACTAACTTCACTAAACATCTACTCTTGAGTTTATATATTTTAATAGTTATTCATATTGTTATCTCATATAGCTTCCATCGATTCATAAATAATTTATTTTCACTAAGTGATAAATGGTAAAGTAGAGTAAGTGATAAATATGATACTCGTAAAGTATTAAAGTAAATAAAAACAGTTACTTTGGGATCGTTTAGATATTTACTCCGTCTTGTTGTCTTCCAATCTGGAGGTCTCTGTAGCGAAAGGACAGATAGGCAAAATCCCGAAATAGCAAAATCCCAGATTATCAGGATGACAGATTTGCATCTTGGGACATCTGGAGCTAAAATATTTACTGTAAATGTATAAGTAAGTGTCTATTTAATTGGGTTTGTAAATTAGATGACATTTCCTTCATGCAAATATCTACAGAGCCACAGTCCCTAAGTGAAAGTAGTAAAAAATGTTCGAGCGCCGTCATACATACCGACTTCTATATTTGCATTTAATAATTCACAATGACCCGTTTTTTGAATCTCGACGTTATGTCACCTAATTAGTGCTTGCAACCGAAAACTTTGGCATTGCGCGGTAGTCGGCTTGCAATCGCCTTACGACTTACTAAAAAGCCTGCCCACTACGTAGCTTGGGCAGAGTTTTGGCTCGGACACTTTTTTTGCACGATTGTGACTCTATAAATATTTGCTCGAAGGACATTTTACATTAAACCTATGCTATCAAGAGTATATTAAAAATTAATTACCAATGTAAAGCAAGACAATTATCTTTTAGGAGATCAGAATTGTTGACTGCCTAAATTGAATAACAATCGTGTATTCAAAATAAATAATGAATTTTCAATCAGAATTAAGTCATATTAAATATCAAACAAAGGAAAAAAGAACAATGACCTCAGATAATTAGTTTATTTTATTTTAATTACTTACTAATAAATGCAGACTGCGAAAATATTTACAAAACGAAAAAGCAACTACTTGATCACAGGGCTTTGTTACACGTATATCGGCGGTAGGTAGCTTTTCACGGAAGGTCCCGCTCGTCCTAAAGGAGGTAAATTAGACTGCAACATTTTGACAGGTGGAGGTGAAAGTTCCCTTTTCAACTGTTCGACGTCTTGTCCATTCTTAAAAGTACTGTTATTTCTTTGAAGCACCTTATAATTTTTAATAATGCCTCGTAACTCTTCCGGATGGTAATAATTCGTTCGATGATTACTGGTCTGTTCCACATATTCTTCTTCGTCATCTTTGTCATCAGAATTCATTTGCTCTTGTGGAACGGGTATGAAACGAACTTCGCTTCTTTGGCTATAGTTATTAGAACCATATTTTGATTTAGGTTTTACTTTAATAGACTCAAAGTGATTTTTAGCTGACAAATAATTCATAACATCGACTAAATCGACAGGCTTTCTTGGCATTGATTTGATGTCATTATATGGCTGGGCTTTCATTTGAACGAATTTAGGAGTCTTGTCTGGTTTATGCTCTGTCTTTGTTTTAGTTTGATAATTTTTATTTTCTTCTTTAATTTGATTTTCCCTATTTTGATCATGTTGAGTGGGCTTAAAAAGGTTTTTCAAAAACATATTGGTTTCAAATATATCATCTTCGCTTTTATTTGTTGTTGTTGTAGTCATAGTTGTTGTTTCGTCTTCATGTTTTTCCACTGCATAAGATGGCAGTATAGGTTTGAATTCATTTTTATTTTCATTGATTACAAAATTATTGAATTGTATATTTTTAGTGGAACTTGAAATTGGAACTTCTGTTGATGTGACCTTATGAATATTTTCAATTTGATTAGGGTTACTCCAAAAATTAATTTGTGTCCCTCTTTCATAATTGTTTATTTTGTTATGATGAAAATGTGATATATTTTCTGGCGCTTCAGTTGATGATGCTCGGCTTATCCTTTTTGGTTCGTAAGATATATCATCGTAATCATAGGATTGTGTTATCATTTGGCTTTGCGGAACAAAATTATCTTGTGTTATAAGTTTAGATCGAGAATTAGGTGATTCTTCAAAATTTTGTCTTGAATTCTCAGTAGACTGGTAATAATGATAATTATTTTGATAATATGAGTTTTCATCCTTTTGCCAATCTGATGTTGGCATAAAACTGGTCTCAGTAGATGTCACCCCTAGTTTAGGTTCAGATTTAATTCTGTTTTCAACTTTTGTATTATGATTAGGTTCTTTGTACAATTTAACCTCGTCATGAGGCTGTGAAATTTGATCTGATTGTGATACGCCAGTGCTGGGTTCTAATTGAGATTTTAACATTTTCGTATACTGATCAGCTGACACGTCACCAAAATTGATCATGACGTCGTCACCACTGCCTGAAGATCTAGATATTGTATTTTTTTCGGGTGTTTGATTTAAATTTGCATTCAACCCGTATTGCCATCTCCAAAGTCCTTTATTATTATCAGGCTGATCTAATGTATGGTCGTCTTTGACTGTTGCATCATAATTGATTAGCTGTGGTAATGTTGCCCTATCAGTAGTAAATACTCTGGATATTGATTGTTGTGTATTTGCACTCGGAACATGAGCACCTTGTGATGCCAAAAATGTTACTTGTGGAGAGATTGCGCCAGCGTTGTTACCATTATTGGCATTGTTTTTAATTTGGTCTGATGAAAAATCATTGTTGGGTCTGTTTGTGTTTATGGTACTTGCAGCTGGAATTAAATTTGGTGGATTCTGAGAACCTTGAGCAAACCCAAATGAAAATGATTCAGGAGTTCTCCCTGTAAATAAAGGTCGCGCCGCGGGTGGCATCACAAACCGATGATATCTTTCACTTTCACTGATTTCATTTTCTTTTTCTTCATTCCACGATTTTTGATTTGGTGGCTTTTTTGCTTCTTCAGCTAAATTATACTGCACTGCCCTGAAATGTAAAGTGTGTAACCAATATTTCAACGGATATACAGGTGGTTTCACTAGGACAGTGCGCGAAATCATATTTTTTTGGGTTTTATGCCATTTGCAGAAAATCTGTACGATGTGAGTTTAAAAAACTCATTTAGCAGCCATGAAAATGTAGCGTTAACGAGGTAAACCTAGAACATGGTAGGTAATGCCTAGAAACCAAAATAGTAGCCTGTTTATGCAAAAGAGTTCACTAACTAAAAACTAAGATGATACTTAGTTGATGCACTTTCGTGCATAAACTGACCACTAATTTGGTTTTAAGTTGTATGTAACTCATAAAAGCTACCTATTCATGGCCACTAACTTCTCGTAAACTCAAAACTGTATTTATTAGTGTGTCTGTAAAAGGTAGAAAATCAAAAAAAAATATGAGTTTCGCGTGCTGACCTTATACAATCACTCTTAAAACACAGTGTTTTATTTTTTATTTTTGTACAGGCAGAAAATAACGTCACATACCTCTGAATGATTTCAGGAATTGGTGGCGCTACTGGTAAATGATCACCACTTGCTCTGAACCCCTTGGAATCTGCGACGTAATGGACTGTGTATGTCTGACCATTGTCTCCAACATATGAGTATGATCCTTCTACTACTTGTTCTTCTTTATCGGTACCCGAGTTTTCCATGCGGCTGTGCTGCACATAGTGGGTCTGATCAGCCCCTAACGCTCTAAAAACATAAAGCAATTTATCATAATTTCTGCTTATCTAAACTAAAATAACTTACTTAACTAAAATCTATTAAAATTTGTATGCCATCTAAACTAAATCAATAAAACAAAATTAAAGACTGCTTAAACCTACAAAAGGTTAAAACAGTCTCAAATTTCTGGCAACGTGCCCAAAATGCTGGCCGCATTGCCTTGCTGAATTACGAGGCTGACTTTCTGTCCAAAATATAGGCTAACGTTTTGGTTACGTCTGCTCTCTTTTAATCACCCCACACCCCACGGTCAAAGTGTTTCTATCGCAAAATTCTACTTTCAAAAACATATTTATCGAGTCAAGTAATTTACTTACTCGTAGCTGAAACTCCCGTCCAAATCCATTTCATTAGATAACCGCAGAATAGGGACTGCAGTTTCCGTTGTGGAAGAAATGTAGACTCCTGGGACATTAGGCGCCGGCAAATACTGAGGTCCTTGATAGGTAGCAGCTCGGTATTGATCAAACTCATCATTTCTTTGCTGTTCTGCTGAAATTATCAAACTTCGAGGAGTTGCTTTTTGGTTTGGTGCATTTTGCTGCATAGCTGGGTTATTGATGAACCCGAAAGGCTTCATATCTATCCTGTCAATTGGTTGATGATTCAATGGCTTTGGTCTCACATCTCGCCGTTCTAAGCTTACAGGACGTCCTCTTTGAGTTCTATTATTTTTCTGGATTTGGTATGATAAAGGTTGCTTATCGTCTTCATCGTCAGTATCATCATCACCGTGAAAGGGTAGCAAAGTCGATGAAAGCGTGATAGGGTACGGTGTTGGAAGCATCAAAGGTGCTTTGGTTCCAGTATGTGGTAAATATGGAAATGGTAGATTATTCATATTCTTTATCGGATAATAAGGAGCGGTTGTATGAGATTCTGGTGGTAAATAAATAGAGCTGTCCGAAGAAACCATGATCCCTGAATTTTGTGGATGGAATTTCGGCGGAAACGTGAAATGCTCGTTTGACTTTACATCGACTGCTATACTTAGAAACAGTAGTAATAGTATCTGAAAATAATAAGTAGCAGTTAGACTTACGGTTCAAATTCATCCAAAAACAAAAAATCCAAATTGGGGAAGCACAAACACTTGTTATCACTTACCAGCTTCATATTTCCTGAAGCTGTATCACTTGTTTTGTATACAATTTCACGTCACACTTGCACCCTAGTAGAAAATACACTGATAATGAAATTGAATTCCGCATATATTTATACGCACGCAAGAAAATCGTGTCCAGGCATCTGTGAAAGATATTGCACGGCTTTAGACCAAGTTTCTCTTGGTTGTCTTTAGTGTAGATCTTTTTGCTCGGGATACGAGTAGTTAATTACCCTTGTTGTTGTAATAAATAGTTCACTAATAGTAAGTTGTGGTTTTTTATACTGACTAGAATCACGTTTCACCACATGATTACAATATTATAGAGGTTGGTACGTTTATTTTATTTTATTTTTGTATACAAATGCGGAATCGAATTCTTTTGCACGTATGAAGATAAAGTCCGCCGTAATCGGCTGATGTCGAAAACTATGTGATTTATCTTTAAAGCTAAGAGTAGCCCAGATTACATAGGTACTTGCTTTTTAAAAAAATATGTTGTGAGATATTTTTACATCGATATAAATAAAATAATCGTCCGGAAATCAAAAAATATTTTACCAAACGTAGAGATTTGTAAAATTTATCCAAATTGCGGTGGATAAAAGCTTTACATTTTCTTAGGTGAAAATAGTTTTTCTCTCTTATTCTTTAATTATCTTTTCTCCAAACAGTATTTTTTATTGAAAACTAAGAATTACACATTGTAACATTACTAATTTTGAATGCTGCGCTGTAGTAGTATTAGTAGTGGCGACTTTTTTAATTCGCGATATCCACCACGTTTGCCTGGTGCGAGATAAACATTTTGCAACGGGACCGTTATTTTAACCCACGATCTTCGTTGCAAGGTATTAATTACTACTACCAGACCACAAATTTTTCTATACTACACAAAATACTCATCATTACGAGTCACATCGCAAAACAGATAAAGAAACATACAATAAAACCATACTTTACCAAATTAATTAAAAGAGTCCGTCGCGTCGATTCATCGGAAGGGCAGTGTTCGATAAATGGGCCGATAAATTGGGTTGTTGTACCGTCATCCCACATACGAGGACCGCAAATGATGCAAGGTATGTAATGGTCAAAGTCGAGTCGATGACCTCCAAAACCGGAATTCGGGAATTTCGGACACCCTTCGCGGCTCGAAACTGCCAATCCTGCCGTTCGGTATAACGTAACTTTCTTAAATTAGCTGTTCCGTGCTTAATGCCCTTTTATTTTGCTTTAGTTTTTTGGTTAAATCTCAATTTTTACGTTGATTTTAGTGCTAATAATCTTATGTCATCTCAGATTATGTAACGTCAACCACCTTGCAAAGTATTTTCCTTAATAAAAGTTGTAAGAGTTCATTTACTTCACAAAAAGGTTTAAGCATTTCCAATTTTATTACGAGAACCGGTAAATGTCTCCAATATTGAAAAATAAAATGTTTTCTTATAGTTCAAACAATTATAAAAGTGTTGTAATTAAGACACCAGTTAAGACTTTTAGGGTTTTTATGCATTGTCTTACAGATAACATTGTATTTCATTTTTATTTAGATATTTACATGAAACATAGACATGAATGTGTATTTTAATTACCGATATTTTCTAAACTCTTAATTTTTGTTTCATTTTATTTCATAATTCGAGTCAGTATAATTCTACAGATTACTGCACCAAAAAAGAGTAAAGTAAAAATGTAATAGTGCTAGAATAAATAAGATATAGTTTAAAGTGTATGTAACAAGTTTCTGTATGTTTTTGTACGACCTGACTTTTATCAGCAAGAGCCATTTTAAAATTCGGAGTAAGCAAATTTTAAATGCATTTTTTATAATAACTGCCCGCTAATGTTTTAAAGAAATTCTTCTGTTAGCTTCTTGTCAAAATTCTATTATTTTCCTCTTCCATTACAGGTAATTTTCCTCAAAAGCATCTCTTCCACATCGCAACTCTATCACAAGGTAACATTAAAACAAATATTTTTTATGAATTTATTTTATTAATTACAAATACATCAAATATCACTGGCCAGACTATTATTATCACAACCATTATCAATCCATCTGTCATCAGTAATCAAGATCACAATGATCAGTCGTGATCCAGATCACTGATCATAAAATATCCGAGGTATTAAAATTATTCGTATACCTAAGTAATTACAATCGTCACTTAATAAATAACATTATGGCTAAGAAATAATCGTTTTATAAACATTGGTTTCTATCGTTGTTCGAAAATATTTCGTACGATGATCATGGATTGACTATGATACCTAGTTTACTTATTTGCCGTAGCCAGACTGCTGGGGGTAGTAAGTTTGCTGGGCCGGGTAGTAGGTTTGCTGAGGCGGGTAGTAAACTTGTTGGGGCGGCTGGTACGGCCTCTGGGTAGTACTGGGAGCAGGGGGGTTAACTGGCTGTTTGTTCTTCTCGGCTTGTTCTTTGTCGAGGGCGCTGTAAAACAGAAACAGAAGAAAACGTAAGAATATTGATTTAGTTTCACTTAATAGTTAAATCTATTTTATTAGTTGAAAATAAGATATTTCGTCAAAAAATTAAGAAGGTTTTCGCTCTGTAGTGAAATGTAAATGTAACTTATTTATTTTTTCTGAATTAAATTCATTGATGATGGTACTACTAATGATAGCTACAGACACCTAATCCAATATATAGGATACTTCTCATATTTATAAATCTAAAAACTATGCAAAAGTTGACGATTACAAAAGTACAGTTATTTAAAACAAATACCTAGTCTGCTAATGTTTAAAAACTGTTGGAAAGAGGATACATTAATTGTAGCCAATTAGCAGCTAGATTTAGATAAATTTATATTTCAAATCAGATATTTTTTGTCGGTTGCCTGACGGCTGTTTATGCAAATTCCTGGCATTGTTGACCTGGACTCCATTATGTTTATGCTAATAAGATCTTGATTTGAGTGATAGGTGTAGCCCTCGATGTCCCGTTGGCTTGACGTGCTTACATCTCATTCATTATGAATGCTTCTTTAGCAAGTTTCAATGTGTAAGATAAATTGCTTGTAAGAGATCATTCCAAGCATTTCTCGTTTCTCGAACATCAGAAAAAGTTTGAAGTGCAAAGTTGAAGTATACTGTTAAGATTATTTGACTAAGTGCCAACGTAATTTAAGGATTTTTTTGGTTATTTACTTTTTCTATACAAATATAAATTACTCCAGGAAACCAGTGTTCTCATCATTACGAACAACGCTTACTATAGTAAATACCATGCAATTGCGAAAATAATTAGTTATCCCAAACAAAAAGTTTATTGACTTTATGGCATTTGATACCTACACCTGTATTTTTACAATATCAGTGCTGGTCTCAGAAAAATACTATGCCAAAATACAGGCTTGTGCCTGGTTTGCTAAATAGGGCCCACATATTCCTATGAATGAGTAACTGTTTTGTGTGATAATAAATAGTTTTGATTTTTTTTAATTTTGAGTAGTAATTCGTAATGATAAGTACGATGATGTATTCTCCATCCATTTAATTTTAAATGGGTACCAATGATTTAACTCTGTTTTTTAGGGTTCCGTACTCAAAGGGAAAAACGGGACCCTATTGTACCACTATTATATAATAAATTAGATAGGGATGGCAAAATAAAAAAGTATAGTAACAACGAGATTAAAAAAGTTATAGTGAATTGGCTCGATAAGTTTGACTATGATGATATTGAAAATATGCTTGAAAACTTGAATGTAACTTGATACGACTGATTAGACTGACTGCAGGACTGGGACTTATGGTATGGTTCGTTTATCGCTTATTTTATTGTTTAATATATATTTTTTTTATATAAATTTATTTTGAGGTAATTAGTATACATAGATCATACGCAATGGATACAATAGATTTGTAAATTAACTTTATCTTTACTTTTATGGTTGGCTATTTGAATTTTTTAAATTGTATTTTTATTTTCTAAATTTTTGATGTTTTATTGTTTAACATTTTAATTAAGTTTAATATTATTGTCTTACATTGTAATAATATTGTTTACTAGTTGAATTTAAAAAGAGAACTAACTTATATTTGTCAAAATTTGCTAAATGTAAATTAACTTTTTTCTTTATTTTTCATTAATTTTTAGTAACTATCATTTAACGTTAATTTTTTTTATTTTTCTACATTATTTTGGGAGAAGCCTTTGGCACCCGAAACACAGTTTATACTAGTTCGGTGTCAAAGGATTCATGATAAATTTGTGACAATGTTTTCAGATGAATAAATAAATTTGAATTTGAATTTGAATTTGAATATTACTGAGACTTCGATGTCCGTCTGTCCGTCTGTCTGTCTGTCACCGGGCTGTATCTCATGAACCATGATAGCTAGGCAGCGGAAATTTTCACACATGATGTATTTCTGTTGCCGCTATAACAACAAATACTAAAAAGAGAATAAAAACAATATTTAAGGGGGGCTCCCATACAACAAACCTGATTTTTAGACGTTTTTCGCTCTATATTAATAATGATAACAGGCAGATGCTTGAAATTTTCACAGACTATTTAGTTGTATATTCACTTCAATAGTAAATAATAAAATAAATATTTAAGGGGGGCTACCATACAGTACGGAACCCTCCGTGCACGAGTCCGACTCGTACTTGGCCGATTACTTTTATATTGTTTTGTATAAACTTACGCTTGGATCGCAGCTGGTACAGGCGGGGGAGTGGGCAGGTGGTCGCCAAACGCGTGGAAGCCGGTGTGGTCAGCCCAGTAGGTGACGGTGTAGGTCTTGCCATCACCACCCACAAAGGAGTACCAGCCTCTCTTCACGGCGCTCTCGTCGGTGCCTTTCGAGTCGGTGAAGTAGCCCTCCTCGCCAACGTGGGTACCGTCGGCGATCTGGTATCTGAACAAGAAATAATGACGCGTGATCGAATTGCTAGAATATTGTTCTATGAATAAGCCTTGCAGATTGGTGTAGTATTACTAGTAACCACGCGTAAAAAAATTACTTGGAGTCACAAAGGGGTGTAAACAACCGGAACCATACTTCCAGAGTGCTAAATACCCTGCTTTTAAAGCTGGGCTTGTATATTTGCATATTAAAGTTTACTTAGTTTCAGCCAATAAGAATTTGGAAATATTTCGAATTGGTTTACGAAATCAAATCAATTTATTGTTATTGCATACAGACAAAATAATCAAGTATAGTCCGAATCTAATTTCTTGGCTGCTGTGAAGTTAGCTTCAAGCTACGCAAAACCCGCTTACATAAAGGCTGCGAGAGGATTGGGTTTCGCATACTCTTAACTCTTTATTGTACACACAAAATAAAACTTACAAAAAATACTTAAATGGCATTCTTAAGGTAGTGAAACACTAGGCGGCGATAAGTCGCTGGAAGCGATCTCTTCCAGGCAACCCATAGCATAGCTTATAGCTAACGTCATTTCCGTCTTTATTATATAGTTTAAATGAATGAGTATGACCTATTATGTTTACCTATATGATTTCTACTTCTACAATTTCTTCTTCTATTAGTAAAGTCTATTAGTCCAAATCGCATTGACTTGACTAAACAAACAAGCATTTATTTAAAACACAAAAAACTATTTCGCATGCTTTGCAGCTTTCATCCTCTTGTTTGTCAAGTAGCGGATTACTCTTCGTTTTGTTTTTCTAAATTCCAATAGTTCAAGCTAGAGAAGTTTGGTCAACATTTGTTTTTATACTCGCACAATGTGCTCATAAAAGAAAACGTACAAGTACTTAATGGGACACTTAACTTGAAGTTTCTTTGCTTAGTAAACAGAGAAGCAAAAGCACTAGATTTTGTTTAAACACTCTGAAAATTAACATAATATCATGTGTCTTTTATGTGCTGCCGGCTGCCATTACGTGATTTAAATTATCCCAGCTTTGAGTCGAATCCTTTTCAAGGTCGACAGGTAAGTAAGATTAACATCAAATGGCTTTATCTTCTTTAACACGAATGATGCCGTGAAGCTGTCGAGTAATGTAATTTAGCTACCGGTGAATTCCGTGCAATGGTTAGTGAGACGTATAAACCATGTTGCTCTTTTTTGTTGGATCAATTTTTCCCATGCGTGTATAGAAGACAGTGGAATGCATGATTTTTTCATAAAAACTAAATTTTGTTGCGCTTTTAGGTGTGTTGCAAATATGCAAAAATTAACACAAGTTCTGTAGGTGATTTGGATACTTGTGATGATTGTAATTGAGAATAGCTTTTCATAATGTTTGGCGGAAAGCTATGGTTGGCGCCGTGGCTTTTTTACGAGTAATATCTGTGGCAGAGGAATTAATGTAAATGCTCCCTGAAAAATTTGAACATTAAAGTGCAATTCTTCAACTTTTTTCTCAGACAAAAATCGTACCTATTTGCAATTTTATTAGCTTCTAGGTAATAAATCCGCCCACAAATTTCCGTCCATTGCCACGATGATGTAAAAATGTTTGATCAATAAAAACGGAATCGAAAAACGGTAAAACTTGATGCTTCAACCCGATGACTAAAATACAGTCCCCATACATAAATTATGCAAACTTAGGGCCTTTTTGTGGCCAAAATGTTTTTAAACAGTTATTATTAGCAGGCAAATAACCGGACATTTTATTAAATACAATACGCCGAGATGGGCGCGACCGTTAGGGTCCTCTCGAAATTTTGTGCGCCACAAAAAATGTACCTTTTACATAATATTTACATTTTAAAACTTCCGAGTTTTTGGATTCGTTTTGGTATTAATGGATGGACATTTTGATATAACTGGTTGTTTAATAAGTAGAACACCGGGAATAAACTAGTTTTGCTAATTTTACTTTCTATGACATACAAAGTTTCCTGTTTATTTTATTTCGCATTTTTTTGTCTTATTAGCCTTTTTATCAAATTGTCGTAAAGCCAGAATGATGTTCGATGTTTCATTGCCATGTGAATATGCTAATGAATTGTTATCTATTTAAAAACTTTTTTGTTGCTATAAATTACATATCACCGTTACATTTTCTAAGTTAAAAACAGATTTGGATATCAACAATGAATGATTTATATAGCTTCATGTTATTGGCCTTTTAAAGTCACGTTCTGAGTAATGCTGTTTTAAATTTTTCGTTATCCTAATGCATAGCGTTTCTATGTTTATCATCATTTCGGTAGTTTTGGATTTTTTATTCGACTTTGAGTTCAAAATTCTGTAAAAGTACGAATAGTATGTTATTCTTATTGATTTTTAATTTGGTTTTGGCTACTTATGTAAATGGGTTTTAGTTTAAATACTAGATATCCTAAGAAGTCAAGATTTTGAATACTAATGAGTTTTCTTTATTGATTTTTAACTCAACTGTAATTAAGAATTTATATCTTTTTCAGTTTGAATTTTTGGAAGCCTTATGAATTGTTTGGATAGAAAAAAGTGTTGAAGAATTTCTTTAGACTCTTTATAATATGCATTTTTTAAACGCTTCCCTTGAAGAGAGGAAATGTCGGGGTGCTGGAGGAAAAAACTTGAGATAACTTACTCGTATCTATAAGCTCCGTTGTCCCAGTACTGCTGCTCATTCTTGATCACAGCGACTGAGGGCGTCGTGGAGGGGACGTGGTAGTGGGGTGGGACATAGTCGCTCTGCACGGGGGGTACGTAAGGGGGGCTGGCTGTGGTGGGGGGTACATAAGGCACGTTAACAGGCGCTTGGGGGACGTACGATGGGTTGTAAACGGGTTGGGATTGAGGAGGATTCCACGTTTGAGAAGGCACGTAGTTCTGAGGCTGGTTCCACTGGGGCGGTCTCTGGCTTGGCGGCACGTAGTTATACACGCTTGCAGCCGGAGTCAAGTCGGCGGACTCTTTTTTGAGCTCCATCGTCTCCATCGCTACTAAGTCATCGTAGATTTTTTCGTCGCTCGTCTCGGCGACCGAGACGGCCAAAATAGCGGCGAATATGTATACCTGCAAAAATAAACCATTGACTAAATATACATACTTATATATTACTAGCTGACTCGGCGAACTTCGTTTTACGCGATATCTTTATCACTTTATCAATTATAGCCTATGTGTTATTCTTATGTATAAGCATTATTTTTGCAAAGTTTCATCTCAATCCGTTCAGTAGTCTTTTGCGTGAAAGACGAACAAACATCCATACTGTCCATACATACTCACAAAATTTCGCGTTTATAATATTAGTAGGATTTATGTATAGAAACTATTTAGTGTGTAGGTACAGTTAGGTTTATAACAAACAGTATGAAAAACACGTGTCACAAGTAGCGGCCTCATGACTAAAAGCGAGAAATCGTTGTGTTGGTTATTTATTTCAAAGTGCGAGTTGATTCAGGTATTTCATTCAGTTACGTCTTTACGTGTCGTATAAATTGACGACATGGTACGAATTACAGAGGCAGGGAAACGGGAGGCAGTGCGCTAATCAAAGCTCTTTCATTTCAGCGCATTTGTTTTGCTCCTGGAAAATTTTAATCAAGCTTTTCTATTTTCGTATCTTGGGAATAAATTCTAAATGAGTAAATTATGTTTCTTGCATTTTAGTTAGTTGATTTTCACATGTACCTAATGTATTATGTATAATATTGCCCTTGATAAATCTATTGTATATTTTACTCTTTCACGTAATGAGTGCTGTTCATTTTGATTTTTTTTTCCCAGAGGAATTAAAGAATTTTTACAATTTAATTATTTTTAGGTGTAAAATTACAGATCATTTTGATATAAACATTTCTTATATCCAACGTTATTCGATTCAATGCAATAAAGTCATCAATAATAAATCGGATAAATTTAGGTGTAGAGAAAATAAAGATTTTTAACGGGAAGTATTGCCGAAAGGGTCTATCTTTTTAACCTTTTCTTACTTAAAAATCAAAATTGAATTGAATTAGGTATCTCACAAAATTACTCAAAGCATCGTTTTAGCACAAGAAAAGCTAATTTAGTTTTTTCCTTTGAGATCCGAATTTTTCCTTTCAAAAATATTCAAAAAATTCACAATTTTGGCACTTTTTTCACTGGCACTAGTAAGATCAAGGACTCACCAGCCTCATGTTGTGTCCTTCTGGGTCCGTGGTCGGGTGAGCACTGTGTCCATATTTGACCGGCACACAATTTTTATACTTCGCCAAAACGTCCTGCGGCTGCGCCTCCGATGCGCACGCGCAGCCTGCGGATCTAACCGATACATTGACCTCTCTTGATGATATAGTTAGGGAAATTTGAGTTTTTTCGGTAAAATTTAAAGACACAATTTGATGTGACGCATTGTAATTAACGTTAGTGGCTACACAATGAGGGGTTAAAATGACCGAGCCTGCTAAATTGCGACATATTACCCGAAAAGAAAAATTTTAAACATTGGGTCTTCGCTTTATGTAAAAGTTAGGTCTCAAATTATATTGTATTGAACACGATCACTGTTCATTTTAGTAGGTATTTTCAAAACTCGAGTGAAGAGTGCTCAGCTAAGTGGTAATGCTTCAATCTACTTAAGGTGTTCCTATGGATACTTACATTTATAGCTATTTAATATCACATATCACAGATAATTAAGTAGATACTTAACGTCAAATGCGATGCCATCATTTTTGTTTAATCAATTTAGGGTGAAAATATATTTTCTACTAGAATTATATACGATATACTGCTATTAATATAATGAAAAAATTTCATCCAAAATATCTTTCCGTATTTTAAAGTCTGGTAAATAAAATTGATTCAATTAATAGTAATAGTACAGTTGTGTTTTCACTAATTTTAACGTCTTTGAAAATATGTGATCCATGTAGGTTTAACGGCACACGAAGAAAAGTTAGTTATAGATGGGCTGAAACAACAAGTTTTACTTTTTCAAAAGTTTATTTGAGCAATCTAGCAAAAACACAAGGATTTTTTTTGTAAAAAAGTTTGTATATACTTGAAATTCCCTGAAAACCATAAGTCTTGAATCTCTACCTGACCCTGCGTTTTTGCATATTCGTAAATTGAAAGTAATGAACTCTAGAATAAACTCTAATTGAGTTCAATCTGAGCGCTGCCGCACTTGGACTGGTCGTTAAATTGGGGGTTCCGATTGATTTACCAGAGAGCTACGTCAGAAGATTTTGGGTAGATTAGGAAGTCTGACACCAGGGCAAGCCATCCATGAGAATATATGAACTTATTTTCTTAAATGTACTGCATTCTAGATCGGACGATTGACATGTGACAGATTGCGGCTAAATGCAAGTCATATAAAATACCTACATTCATAATCAAGATGCATCAGTTATAATGAAGTCGGTAAATTTTCATGTTTTTGTGTTTGTTATCTAAATTAAAAAAAAATTTTGGTAGTTGGGTATAATGCTGAGAGAGTGATATTACTTACCAACCCACACTGGGCCAGCGTGGTGGATATGGCCTAATCACCCTTCGTTGGTAGGCCTACGCCCTGCAGTGGACTATTAAAATGATTGGTACAGGTACAGGATATAACTTTCAGTTGTCGTTTACAATTTGGGTTTTCTTGATGTAGGCCTGTGACCACAGGTGAATAATGTAAAAGTAATATGAATCAGACGGAAGACAACCTTGTTGAGATAACCAGTGAAAACTATGATACGAGTTTGAGGCCTGAGGTCCAATAAAGCGGAGCGGAAATAGACGGAGCGTTGCAGTCAGGCACCACTGTTAGTGTTGTCAATGAAAACTTTGAGGCGACACTCCAGTCGTATCACCAGTGCTGCATCTCCAAAATTGCAAATTCAGTTGAGCCTGTGTTTACCGAGCAGCTCTTCGCCATCTCACCAAATACTTGAGACCTAGATTTTTCTCTAGAGTTACGGTCATCGCCGTAGCATTGGCAATACTGGGCCGGAACTGAGCAGAGTTCTTACTAAGTTCTTGTTTAAAGACGTAATACCACTAGAGTTGCTCAGTGTAACCTACTGTGTTGCACACTGTAGTACAAATGTTTTTATCGGCGAAAAGACGGAGAAACATCTACAACTTAGATCATGACCTTGTACTGTATCTACATATTAGCTGTACAATAGGTACAATACAACAACACTTTATTGACACCACAGGAAAACATAAAAGAAGAAACAAAGACAGAAAAGGCACAAAAGACGGTCTTATCGCGAAAAGCGATTTCTTCCAGACACCCTCCTTTGGATGCTAGAAAACGTATTGCTATAATATTTGTTTTGCTAAATATTTTGATATTATTTTCTTTAATAACGGCCTACAGGCCTTACACCTACAAATAGGAAAACATAAAAGAAGAAACAAAGACGTTTCTGCACAGGCACAAAAGACGGTCTAATCGCGAAAAGCGATTTCTTGCAGATATCCTCCTTTGGATGCAAGGAAACGTAAAGCTTTATTTGTTTTGCTAAATATTTCAATATTATTTTCACTTAGCCTACAGCTTAGGTAGGGAAGGACATTGGTTGAAAAATATGGCGGAAATACAAATAAAAATAAGCATTTATTGTTTGTTTGAATTATACAACGCTATACCCAACTTCGAATATCTCCATTCCACTTTAATGGAATTTGGGGCTGATTCATACCAACAGCAATAGTCCTCTACAACCAATTAGACTTATTCACGTTCTATGGATATGGTCAGTGCTAAGCATAAAACTAAATAATCGTGCGACGCCCACGACCAGTTGTGAATGGGCGTTATACAATTAATAACATTTGGTAATAAATAGTTCCATGGTTGATGAAGTGGTATTGCTATTGATTGAATTGATTATTTTTGTCGCCACTTTTTTCAGTAGATAATATTTGAAAAAAATCTGCCATGTTCGAGTCGGCCTCGCGCACGAAGGGTTCAGTACCATATGGGAGCCCTCCTACGAGTAAGTATTCTGTGAATAATTTAAGCGTCTATCTGTCGTTACTAAACAAAACAAAAATCACGTTTGTTGTATGGGAGCTTCTATATTTTATTCTGGTTTTTGTATTTGTTGTTATAGCGGCAACAGAAATACATCCATAGTTTGCCATCTCAATTTCCACGCCTCATCAGGCATAACATGATGATCATATTCGACCATCGACCATCAAACGCATGTTTATACTCATGTTTAATGCAAATATACCTACGTATCTTTATCACCTTACGTGAAAATTTCAACTGTCTAGCTATCACGGTTCATGAGATACAGCCTGATGACAGACAAACAGACAGACGACAGACAGCGGAGTCTTAGTAATAGAGTCCCGTTTTTACCCTTTGGGTACGGAACCCTAAAAAGTACTATCATGTGGCGCTCATAGTGTAGTTTGGCTAGGGAACGTTCGGCGCGGTCAGTATTTGGATGCGGGTGGCAATTCCCAACTGAGCGCTACCGTGGCTCGGATGACTCGTTAAATTGTAGGTCCCAGTTGTTTTAACCGTTTAGCCAAGTCAGGGGCCTTCAGGCGGCCCAAAAACTCTGACACCAGGGCTAACCACAGCGTTCTCTCTATCGAATGCTTAAAGTGAAAATGAAACAGAACTGTTATTTAGCTAATAAAATTACGATGGCGCCTCTGTAATCGGGCTTATTGTATAGGTATACTGACTACCGACTATATCGGTTCAGTGGTTCGGGCGCTATGATGCCACAGACAGACAGACAGACAGACACACAGACAAACAGACACGTCAAACTTATAACACCCCTCTTTTGCGTCGGGTGTTAAAAATAAACTAAAATAATATTTAAACTAATGATTTAAAAGTATTTCTTGTATTTGTAATCGAATAATACTTTTTCATATGATTAATCATAAGACCGTCAACTAAGTATAAAGATTTTTAATTTTACAATGCTACCATAAATTAGTTATTTCCTTTCCGTCTTAAACATTTCAATGTCAGTCAGGGTACCTTTGTCGGACGTTCAAGGATTTGGATCAATGTACAGGGTGTACTATAAGATAACGAGAAGTGGCTTAGTGGCAGGAAAACCATTAATTTTCTATAATCACCATCACAAACCAACACTGAACACCACATTCTCTGCAATAAAGTTGTTTAAAATTAGAACAGGTTGCCCAAGGATGTAATCTCAGCAAGGACTATAAACATTTTTAAGAACAGACTGGACCTTTGGATAAGGAAGGAAAACATTTCCTTGACGGATAAATACTAATTTTATTCGACTTTTCTTGATATAGGCACACCAGTCTACACCGTTCGCCTAAGTATAAACAAACAAATAAATAAATAAATGATCATCTATATTATTATAATGACGTAATTATAAGTTTTTGACGTTGTATGAGATAATTTTACGAATCTTGAAAATATGTAGGACATAATTTCTGAACTTTTCTTCCATTTCTATTTATTATTTTTGAGTAGTTATCTATATATCGTATCGTATCGGCAAGCGCAGCGTAGGACGTCCACCCACAAGGTGGACGGATGACCTTATTTAGACAACAGGATCGCGCTGGATGCAAGCCGCTTCCAACCGATCTTATTGGAGATCCACAGGGGAGGCCTATGTCCAGCAGTGGACTTCTTATAGCTGATGGATGGATGGATCTATATATCTGCTTAACATCAGGCAGTATGTAGTTAAACTCAAACCTATGTCAAATAAAAAAAAGGTTCTAAGCTTATATCATTAAGCTATGCCATATATCATAGTTATTTACACCCTGTATGTAAGTAAGTACGTATGTAATATGATACATTAGGATATTACATTATACCTACGTGAGATGGATACTAAGTATAAAAGCGAGGTTGCATCATGTATGTAGGCGCATCAAAGTCATGTTTTAAAAAAGTCCTTGGATTTTCGTGTGTTAAGTTTTTCTTGACCATTTTTTAATCATATAGAACCATAAATCTAAGGCATAAATTCCACTAAGCAGAGCTATAATGATACAATTTATCATTACAATTATAATAATGTACAGAGCTGGGTAGAGCTCTGTAGTCCGTAAGCCCATAGCAGATATACCATGTTTGTATAGCGAGAAACAAAACGCTGCTTCGTTCCGCACAACTTACGATTGTGTTTTGTTTACTCAATTTACGATCAAAAATATCATCATCATGTCAGTTATAAGACATCCTTTGCGGATGATCCTCCTTTTTACCGACTTCCAAAAAAGAGTAGGTACTATATTCGTCAGTATGTATTTTTTTGTGTATGTTCATCGATATTTTCGCTGATTGTGAACCGATTTAATAAGTATCATTTAGTTCGAAAAGAGTATACTTACGAGGTAGTTCCATCTAAATTTAATCGAAATCGGCCGAGCCGTTTTTGATAAATAAACAAAAATGTTCATGGATGTCACATCGATTCGTGCAAATTATTCCAATTCTGTACACGGTGTAGCGATTTTTGCGAAAAATAATCATTAATTATGTCTTAGTCGTCTGTTCATCTAGGTAATCTAGTTCATCATAAAAAATTAAGGTATTTATGCAGTGTGCTTACAGACTACAACAACCTACTTTATTACGTCATTAGAGTCTAGGTTTAAATCACATCGCTATAAAGTGTATGACGCTGTTGTACAAATCTTGTCATATTTTATCATTGAAAAAATCCTGAATCACCATATTGTAAAATCTTTAATTGAACGTTTTTTCCAGCTTACATTGCTGCAGCTTTGGTGCATCGCATTTGTAACGGATAAAATCCGAATTCCTTTTAGTTTTTTTCCTTTTGCTCAAGTTTCATTTTTTTACCCAAAATTCTTGAGAATCACGGTTTTGGTTGAATCATCAGGACTTTACCTTTTATAACGGTTTCAGATGCATGAAATCATTCAAATATTGCAAAACTTACTCTTACTAAGATCTTGCTAAAATATATTTAAAAAAAAAAGCATTTTACGATGAACAACGTGAAAATTAAATGCCAAATTTCACGAATTTTTGCACTTTTAAGTTTCATATAATGTTTTAGTGTTTAGCCAGGATTATGTCACATAATGTTATCAAAGAAGTGAAGTGAAGGAACATAAAGAAGATAATAATAATAACTCAGGGAATGAATTAGGACAGAGAAATAATATAAGTACAAATAATTGTCACTCTTTAACATACCTTCAAAAAGGAGGATGAGAACTTAGATTCGTCTGTATGTATGTATGTATGTATTTTTTTTGTGAATGTTCATTGATACTTTCGCCAAGTGTGAACCGATTAAAAAAAATCTTTTTTGGTTTAAAAGGGTATACAGGTATACTCTCTAGGTCCCATTTAAATTTTATCAAATACGGCTGAGTGTTTTTGAAAAATCAACAGTAATGTGCAAACGTCGCTTCGAGCGATGAATTCAAATTTAGCACACGATTGAAGTCGGTTGTGCCATTTTTTGCGAAAAATAATAATTATGTCTGTTAATGAAAGAAAGTTATGTGAAAATCAGGAGCATTTTTCTGGGCCGGAAAGTTGAATTTGGCAAAATTTAACTACGCAATAATATCCTCCCACATTTGATCATACAAAATAATAAAGAAATACATTGGGTAAGGGAAATATTTTATCAAGAAAACTCAGTGGAGCGCGTAGTGAGTTTTTCACAAAGCACTTGAGAGCTTCGAAAGAAAAACGAGATTATATTTTAGGGTATTACATTTGAGGAAATTCTAAGCTTTTTTAAGTTTACGAATGTTTTTGCTGAAAGCGCTTTTTGCTGACTTGGCATTTCGAATGAAAATATGTTGCCTTGAGTTTTTGTTCACGATATTGTATACGTGGCAAATATAACACGGCTTACTTCAATTGAAATTTGTCCAATCATATTTGTTATATTTCGCCCATATTAAAAATAATATCTACCTTTGTACTAAAATAAAACTAAACAATCTGTTTTTCATCCGGCGGAGGTTAAAAATATCTCTTTAGGAAAAATCAATATAATGATATGCAGTTTTTAGGGCATTACGTAAATAGTGTTGTTTTACATTTTGTATAAAATAGTATGTAATATAATTCAATAGGTAATAGATAAAGCCATGTTGTAATCTGTAGAAATAAAAATCGGCCAAGTGTGAGTCGGACTCGCGCACGAAGGGTTCCGTACCGTATGGGAGCCCCATTCCACTTGCCGTTATTAATAGCGATCAAAAAACTCCTAAAAATTACGTTTGTTGTATGGGAACCCTTAAATATTTAATTTATTATATTTTTAGTATTTGTTGTTATAGCGGCAACAGAAATTCACCATCTGTGAAAATTTCAGCTGCCTAGCTATCACGGTTCATGAGATACAGCCCGGTGACAGACAGACAGACGGACCGACGGACTTCGAAGTAATAGGGCCCCGTATTTACCCTATAGGTGCGGAACCCTAAAAACGAACAAAATATATTGAGATCTTGTACTAATTTGATAATGGTAAAACACGTAAATTGCCGCAGAGTACTGCAATCATGGTTCTGTAAAAATGTTGTAGGTACCTAAATGGGAATCCATTTGTTTGTTGTCTCAAGTTTCCTTAATTGAAACTGTTATGTGTGTCTCTACCCACATTATCGTAATCGATTCGATGCAAGTATCCATTTAACAACATTGCAACGATTATTTGAACTTGAATGACTGCAGTTTTTCCAAGAGCGTTTTATGAGTTTTTTTCCAAAATCGTATGCGAATAATACCGTGACACGACATCTATTCAATTGGATCAATTGTATCTTACCGAAGGTGATTTTGTGTTATTTTCCTATGCCTTTGAGGCACAGATTAGGAAAATACAGGGACCATCTGAACATAGTAAATCATCTAGACGTGCATGCTAAATACGTGCATGCTAAATTTCATGGAGATCAGCTGAGCGGTACTAGAAAACAAGCTAACAGCTCTTGATTTTTTAAAATTCCCGCCTTTTTTCTTGGACAGCTTTCGTTGGCCAGACTCTAGCAGGGAATCGTTCGATAAGGTTAATTAATTGTTAACTATATAGCTATTGCATTAGTATTTCAAGTACTCGTATAAGTTATACCAAAATGCTCGTAAATATACCGGCCTTTTTAATAGTTCAATGTTAAACATAATCCTGAAATAATGATGAGGAATGGAGCCATTTCAACTACGCCGGCCCAGAAATAGTCTGAGTAAAATTGCAAGGCCATGGCCTTGCAATTTTACTCAGACATATCATGATATGATCGATATTATATATGATCGATTATATATGATCGATTATATGATTGATTATATATATATCATATATGATCGATGATTTCGTTGAAACGCTTAAATTTAAATTTGATTAAGGAAACCACAATTCACAATACAAACTATTTTATCTACATTGCTGTACTTTGAACCTAGAAATACTTTCTAATGCAACATTTTCAGTTTCACTATCTGTCCTTTCATAATTTGCGACATTGCATTTTTTTACAAGAGCCGCTATAAATAAAACAAAAGCGTGGTTTTGTCATCGCCTTGTAAGTCCAGTAATGAAACACATAATTCGATTTTGGTCTTATCGATACTTTAAGTGGATTTATATCAGGACAATAAAACAAAGGTCTATCTCGAATGAATACGTCAATAATGTAGTGGATGACACATTTTTTATGACTAAACGAGGGAAGGGGTTACGTAGGGGTTATGGTGTAGCATTGGTAGCGTTTCGTTACGCTCTGTCATTAATTATTAGATATTATTGCGAATTTAGGTTTAGGTTTCATGAGATAAATAATATTGATCATGACATTTGAGTAGAGTAAAATAAACTTGTTGTTAACATTGGCTAATTTTGAAGTCTAAGTATGTCACGTATTGTAAATGGGCATACATTATTTTGGGTTTGGATAAGAGTGTTGAAAAGTAATTATATTTCAAAATTCTTAAATTTATTTATTTGTAGACGAACGGTGTATACTGATGTGCCTACAAAATTAGTATTTATCTGTCAAGGATTTTATTCCCTTCTTTATCCAAAGATCCAGTCTACTTTTACGAGTACAAGTACATATAATGTGTTTTTTATTGAAAACTTTTACTAACCACAGAATCTAGATACTGTGCCCTTTGTTAACTAAAATATACAATTGTTTGATTACACTGTACATAGAGAGTTAGTAGGTACTTGAAATTTTAGCCTAGGTCAGTTAGTCGGTCTGCCCGTGGCATTCACGCAGTGCATCGACACTGCGTGAATGCCACGGGCAGACCGGCGACCCGCATCTTAAATGTGTTTAATTAGTTACTTTTCGTAACCATATTTTTGTCACGTTACTTTAACGTAAATTCTCTTTAATGTTATTACTATAGTGTTGTAAAATGTACAAAATATCCTATGGTCAGTATCAGTGGTCGAATTGGGCTTACTCACGAACCGGAACGCATTTCCTTTCAAACATTCTTATAGGTATTTTAATTAGAGCATTTAAATTAAAATGAAATAAAGTGAAACTCTCAATTTTAATTTAAACATATAGAGAATATTTTTATAAAATTTTCCACAAAAGGTCGTATTTTTTATCCATCTTCTGCACTCTTTTGCGACTGGCTGCATCGTCGGCTGAATGTCGACCTGAAACAAAACAATAGAAAAAGAAATTTTGAAGCGATGATAGCTCAGTGGTAGCGTGCTCGGACGCCAATCCGCAGGACATGGGTTCGAATCCTACAATGAGCTTGTGTTTTCGGTGAAGGAAAACATCGTGATGAAACCATAGCATGGTGGTGGGGCATTATAGATATAATGCCTTGGCACTAGATAGTGCTCGCCTGGCTAGCTACCACCCTCAAGTTGAAAATCTGTGTTCCGACAGCTGCACTTGAGAGCCAGTATCAAAATATACCTAATTCAGCCGAATAGATCTTTGTGTATCGAAAGAGTATATCATAGAAATATGTCGTAAAAAGTACTGGCTACAAGAAGAAATAATGTACAAAATATCATAAAGTATTACAGCTGAATCGATCTTGATAAATCAAAAGGGTACATCAAAGAAAAATACCGTAAAAAAGAACTGGCTGTAAGAAGAAATTGCATACATTTTTGATGTCGATGGTACGATGTATACCCAGTATACCTAAGAATTTCTTATCATAAAGAGATATTATTTTATAAAGAGTGGGGTTATAATTCTCAAAGTATGCAATATAAGATCTTATAAAATACGGATGCCGGATCATAACCTTGTCATCACTTTACGACCATGGAGATTTATAAAATTCAATCACATTTTTGGGACCCCACGCATCTTAATATCCTACATCCTTTAATACATCTCATAAAACATGTCTGAGATATAAATGCAATTTCTTACTGGTAATGAAAAAAAGCTTCAGAGATAAATTATATTAATGATGGAATGATTCCTAATATCTTATATTGTAATACTCAGATACGTGGCCTACAAAAGCAAAGTTGAGCAGAGCTTTCATCATCACATTGTACAGAAGCGAAATGTTCCACATGTTGTTACCGGGAAAATTTGGTCCCAGTAATTCTTCTAGTAGAACTTACAGGAACGACCCAGATTCTCCTCTTACCCTGTGCTAATTCGAAAGGTCACTACTTTTATTAAGGGTTCAGCCCGGAATTTGAGAAAAACATCAGCTGATCCAAAAAAAAAAAAACAACTTGTCACTTCTTTCCACACTTCCTTTCGACTTAGTACACTGGTTCTGGATAAACCCCGTATTAGTTGTAAGCGTAGGTATATATGCCGCGAGACTCAAGACGTTGTCACGCTAGTATAGCTTGTTAGTTCTCTACAATGTCTTTTGTGATGTAGGCATTGGCTGAGCTAAAGCCAGAAATATCTACAGTAAGGGAACAGAAAATAGACCGTAGGACCTCGAATGCGAGAGCATTGATTTTATGCATCCTAGTTTAAAATTTTTGTCACCTTTGGCATCCAATATTGAACTTCGGGATACATTGTTTTTCACATTTTAAAATAAAACAAACAGTGACTGCGTTTCCAGCTGAAAACATTAGAACAACTGAGATGCTTTACTTCTTCTGGATCGTTTTAAGTAACCTCCCCTTTTCGTCCTAAGATGACTTTAACCTGTTCCTAAAGTTTATTTTTAGTGCTGGAACATACTCGAACATACCTTGGCACTAAAAATAAACTGAAGTTCCGGAAGATCCTTAATTTTATTTTATGTTATCCCACTTTGGAATGTTTTCAGCAATTAACGCATTCTTTGCCAGATTTACGATTATGAACTTGTGTGTATAGTCGTATGGTGCCATTTTTTTAGAGATGCTAATGAACCATTTTGCGTAGGTTTTTGCACTATTGAGTCAATATTGAATAAGTGGTGTAAGTGGATATATTTATCTAGTTTGCATACTTATAGTGTGTACAGAAATGAAGAGGCAATTATCGCCATTTTTAAAGTCAAATTGTGTGTAGATGTTTGCACGGGTGGGAAAGATAATGTACAAGTTGGAATTTAAAGGAAACAATGAAAATTTGCCAAGATTTCTCAATAAATATATGAAATATTAGAAGTTAAAATATTTTTGCACGTATTATCTGAATGACTTAGTCTTGTAAAAGATGCAGGCTCCTTCAAAGCAGAGCCTAGCTAGAATGACAGGGATAAGTAGAGCGTTGTATTCCGTAATTCCATTGCAGAAACGATATACGATTAAATGTAGGTATTTGCATAGCGAAGAACAAAATACAGGTTACCTGTGCTTAAAATTGTTTTATTTCTCACCAAGCAAATATGACATTTTTGACTTTAGATTACTCTCCGGAGCTCAATTTGTGAAAAGTTTAAAAGGTCGCGTTTACATAGGTTTTCAATCCTTGCTTCTAGGTACTTGGTCTCGTAACAAGCATATGACCTAGTGAGCTATTGGTTCAAACTATTTTTGAGTCGCTCCTTAGCCACAGCTGCTTTGGTTCATCAGCAGGTCCGCTTTGGCAGAGTTTAGGCTTATTGAGAACAGAGAATAATATACAGAAATCCTTATACAACCTAAGGGTTTAAACTTGAACAAATAATCTCAAAAATATCACTCGTGAACGTGTCAAACAACAAAGAATTTAACGGTACATTTAAATCTTTGAGAACTGTTTGAGAAGGACTTTGTCAACCAAGAACTTTGTCAAAATAGAATAGCAAAGTTTTATTTCAAGACAAAAGATTACGATAATACAGTTTGTTATTATGACATGATTCAACGAGGTTCCTTTGCGAAAGTTTAAATGATTCTATTGACTTAACAGCCCTCGAAATTGTTTGCTCTGTGGCATGTTTTGGTAAGGACTCCCGTTTTAGGATGCTTCTGTATTTTACCGTTTTGTTCCATCTTCCGGCATCACACAACTTTTGTCATACCGATAAGTAGGTTAAATATTTTTAGTTTTATCATAGTTTTAATGAAAAATCGACAAGTGCGAGTCGGACCCGCGCACGAAGGGTTCCGTACCATATGGGAGCCCCATTCCTCTTACCGTTATTAGTAGCGAGCAAAAAGCTCCTAACAATCACGTTTTTTGTATGGGAGCCCCCCTTAAATATTTATTTTATTCTGTTTTTCGTATTTGTTGTTAAAGCGGCAACAGAAAACATCATATGTGAAAATTTGAGCTGCCTAGCTATCATGGTTCATGAGATAAAACCCGGTGACAGACAGACGGACATCAAAGTCTTAGTAATAGGGTCCTGTTTTTACCCTTTGGGTACAGAACCCTAAAAAGCAGATCAATTTTGATAGCAGGAATAATAATAATATAATACATATTAACTCTTTATTGCATACATCAGAAGGACACAATAACACAAGACAAACTAAAATCAGCGTAACAAACGGCGGTCTTATTGCTACCCGGCCACCCGGCCTATACGAACTTACTTATTGCTGGAATAAGTTTATTTAAGAAAAACACCGTTAGGAAACCGGCATGCGTAAATCTAGAGAAAATTTTAATTGTATGTTTTAGAGCGTCTTACATATGTAGGTCCTATTCGGTCCACACGATGATAGGCACGCTTAGCAGTTATTTATGCAGAGTTATCTGCTTGCCCTGTACTAAGGCGATTAGTGATAGACGATCGTTGTGAACAATTTATATCTATGTACCTAGTACAGGGCCAATCCGGATTAAAAAAAAGTATACACATTTTGTCGATACCGAAATTGCGTTTATGGGACTGTTGATTTGTTTCTCGAAATCCAGGTTGGCTAGTTCCAGTAAAAGTTATTTATAAAATTATGGTCTAAATCATCCCCTTTTGTTTAGCAAATGATAGCTCTGTATTGAAGGGTGATGCGGTATGGTATCGAACAGAATTAAATACTGTAAGACCGTTACAGCAAACCTCATAATTCAATCAATTCCAATCGTAATAGTAATTGAATTAATTAACGAAACCACAAACATAATTCCTTTTAACTTACGTTTTAACTAATGGCATTGGTGACGCCATCAGGTGCTCAACCACAGATCTCGCGAAAAGGAGTATGTTTTTTCAATTTCCAATGCGACCTAGTGGAGGCCACCCCTTCTGGGGTAGCAGTCGCTAACTACAGGGCAAAGTTTATCTAGATAGATCATCATTACCTTAGAACCATCGACACGACGAAGAAACAGATCGCAGAATTATTAGGCACAGAGCATAAAATATCAGTCCATAATCATAATTGTATTTACGTATTTGCCGCCAGTAGGCTGTTGAAATCCCCCAATTAAAATCTGCCGCACCACAATGCGATTACGCAAATCAAAATTATGTACAAAATAATATTTGATATTTCAGAATTTTATTCTGAGAGGTGAAATGTATCATATCTTGTATTTCCTATTGACCTAATTATATTTAGGTGTAAAAAATAAACAATATTTTATTGTTGACAATAATAAAATGAATTGGTTCGAAATTTGCCGCCTCACCCCCTAAAATCTGCCGCTCTAGGTCCAGCCTACTCAGCCTGCTGGTAAATCCGCCACTGTCCATATGCGTTTACACAACACAGCATCCTGCAATATACCTAGGTATTATATATACCTAAACATACAATTACCGGCGTATGAGTATACCAAGCATGTAAGTAGCGCGCAAGCCGGGTAAGAAAACGGCCTCTCTATAGACTTCTATAGTACAGCCTGATCAATAAATAAAGGAACCCTTTCCTTAGGACTGCGATGTGTAATAAGATGCACCCACGCCTGCGGTCACGCTCTGATAACTTTAACAAGTGCTCTTGTGAATATTCGCATATATTTGACATATTTTCTGGTCATCCGTATAATATTATCAGCTTACTTGCTACGGTTATATCCATTAACGGGTTGGTTGATGGCTTACACAACCTCATCATCATCCTACCGTAATGTTTTGGAATAGTAATAGTTTCCCTATTAATTTAAAGAAACGATAAAATAAAAAGTAGCAACATCACATAGGTTAAATATCACATATTCACACACGCTTAAAGTACCTAAACGCTAACATACTGAGCACTTTACAGAAGCTGACGCTGACATTGAATAAAATCACATTTTTAGACCATCATTATGAACAACTTTTAGTATAGGGCCAACCCGGGATACGAGAAAAAAAAATATTATCTCATTTACAATGAAATACCGAAAATTTTGTGCCATAATGGAAATAATCTTTAAACTTTGTAAATCTCTAGAGTCACAGTCTTTGTTTGGTAAAAATATAGGAAGATTTACGAGTTTCAAACAAGAACTCCAAATGAGTTATGAGTCTGTTAAAAAGTGGTTACTTCTTCAGTGGTAGAACCTCGAGAACTTATCTAGCGGGTATTCAACTTCAGTTTTATGCGTTTTTGATTTATAGTTAATCTTAGTCTTCTAGTAAAAATAAAATCGAATTATTATAACTTTATACATTAAAAACAAAAACATGTCGACATAACATAACGTAACTAAAACACAAGAATCTTTATGCGCTAATTTTATTAAAAAATTAACTCGAGGCTTACGTGCCTCTCCTCGAGGATTGCGTGTGTTTTCTTAGTCTTGTTTGTATGGTAAATGGAAAATAAGAGGCAGTAGTGGTATCTACTGGATTCCTGTGAGAATCTTTCGTATTGAATACGAGAACAGCTGGAATCATTAAGCTTTGTAGCTCTACTGATAAAAAGCATTGGATCATCCACAGACCCTTGAAAGTCTAAAGATAATCCAAATGCTCAAGCCCACTGCTAGTTGGCAACGTGCCAAGCATGCTGGCAGCATTGCTACGCTGATTGGCAATGCTTATGCGTTGAGTCAAATAAATACCAGCATTTTAGACACGCGTCGCGTCCACCACACGCTCAGAAAGACTTTTGAAAATAAGATAAGCTCCCGGCCTCACTGACCCAATGTTTCAACTCTTAAATGGCTAAAATATCAGGTTATATATTATGTACCTAACTACTACCGAGGTTAGCATATTTGCGCCGTTTGTGCTGCTCCGCCGAATTGGCCGCCGCTCCAGCTCTACTCTGAAAATAAAGATAAAATAATGATTAATCCATTTATTACACAGTTTCAGTCTCGTCCTCTAAACACACTATGTTTATGTTTCCCTATACAAAATATTTCTTCTAATCAGGGTAATAAATCTTTTGTTTACTACTAGTGACAGAAGCGTTACATTACAATCGCGTATTCGTAATGAATTATTAATTTTTATTAGCATTAGTTACTAAGAACATGCATGTGCTTCAAAACCATTTCAATAATAAATCGTCTCAAACACTTCTCATGTCGTTGGTCGAAATTCCTTTCCCATGCTGATTTAAATTTCATTAGCCATATCTTGAGAAAGAGGATCATGAAATTGATGAATTCGAGCCGATAAAAAAGTTACACTTACTAAATCAAGCGGTCTTAAAACAAAATACTTTCGAGGCCACCTTTATTAGGGATCAATTAAATGTATTAACTTATATTACCATATATATACGATATAGGTGCTGTTTGAATTAGAGAATTGATCGTAATTTTATTAGCAATTTAAAATGTTCCTGTTTCTTTTTCACTATATGCATTTGAAAGAAAGCAGAATATTAATAGTTGATGGCGTCTTTAAAATTGGCGACATAGTCTCTTGAAAATGTTTCTTGATTATTGCAGGCTTCTTAAATAAACACTGCAATTTTTTTTATAGAACCTTCATAATACAATGTCTTGAGATCGTATTACAAAAATATCGGTTATTTATCATACACAAAGATAAAAAATGAAATTGAATCTTCTTTTTCGGAATTCGGTTGTAAAGAACTAAAATCAGAATTTAGAGATTGCTACGAATGCACTAATGCAAGCCAGTTTGAGTTCGAACTAAGAGTATAAGAATGCTATGCCAGTTGAATTTTAAAATCTATCAGACATGTGTTTTCAATTTAAAATTTAAATGCAAACTAAAACATAAAACTAAAAGCTACGGGTATAAAACGTTGCTTTAAAAACGATCACTAAATAAAAGTCTCCACCTAATGTTTGCTCTTATTTGCTTTTATCACAAAAAAGCTAAAGGAAAGGCAGAAATGAATTAAGAATTTCGCCAAATGTGAAGATAATCTTCTATTTAATTTAGCCTGCGGTTTGCGGTTTAGGCTCTCCTTCGTATTTATTGAGTCGGTGGACGACGATAAAGCATATTTATTTGTTTGTTCATGCGGGCGTTTTCTTAATGTTGCTGGTATTAAAGTAGATAAAAGAATGTTTCTGGGTAATGTTATTTTTAATTTTGGTAATGGTTTGTTTGCTACTTTTTGTTGACTTATTATTTTCAGAATACCTACTAAAAAGACTGCAAAGTATTTCAGACACAGAGCTATTACAACTAGAGAGATAGCGCTATTGTCTCTTGAGGCAATTTTCAACGGAATGGAAAATCTGGCCCATGGCTGTCAAAACTGTTAAATATGAATTGACACTACTGAGGGAAAATCACGGCAACTAGCCACTGAATCGAGATATTTATCATGTCTCTTTCTAACTCATGTCATATTAAATCATTGAACCTCTTTCTTTCCTTTCTCGATCGACCACATTATCCCTCTGGTATCTCTGTGATTTCAGATATTTTTAAACACGCCGCGTAATACTAACACTAGCTAAAGTTAAAACGATTTTGGAAAACCGTATAAAATTTTCAAGTCATAAGAATGATAATTAATTTATATATTAATTGTGTGATGCAAAATCTCATTTATGTACAAACAAATTATGATAAATAAATAAAGGTATAGATCTACCTCAACATGAAGCTAACGGTAGCCTATCATCACTACATAAAACCAAGTCGCTTCCCGCTGTCTGTCCCCATGTTTGCTTATATCTTTAAAACTACGCAACGTATTTTGATGCGGTTTTTTTTAATAGATAGAAGAATTTAAGAGGAAGGTTTATATGTATAATACATCTGTGCGAAGCCGGGGTCGGTTGCTAGTTTTATATAATTTTCAACTCAAGTCATCGACCTATTTCGCGATCTCCGCGTTATCCGAAAAATTCACACAAGTGTCACAAGTTTTGACTAACATCTTTCAAAACCATCCTCACGTTTGAAAATTATGGCATTTTTGTAACTGGTTCCGTGTGACGAGTTACTGACCCCGGGATGAATCATCAGTAAGATGTTTACTTAACTTGGTGTCTTAAAACTGGGACAGACGATTGAATAAGTTGGTGAACTTTGGGGTCAATTTGTTTGTTCAGTGTTAAAGTTTATTTTGTGGATAAAATTCTAAGATTTAATATACCTACGAGAATAATTTTTAAATATCAATCTTTGTATAGTTCTCTGTTAAAGTGATTTATACAATGGCAGCCATACAACATCATACGTCTAGACGTATGATGTTGTATGGCTAGACTTTTAAAATCATTTAGTTTCACGCACATATTTTATTTTGTATTGAATTTACTAATGACGTTTAATCGTTTTGGGCCGACCCGTATAAGTGCTCATATATTTTTGCTATGTACCTTGATAGGCAAAAGAAGGAGGAAGTTTTTGTCCGCAGTGAGCTGAAACAAGCTGCCAATAATGATGATGATGATAATAACGATGATTATTTAAAACCAGTTTAATGATATAAAATTTAGTATTGCATTACAATTTCTGATCTGTAAATTACTCTTATCTATACCAAGAACAAAATTCATAATTATCTACTTTTACTTTGCGTTTTCTAAGGCAGTATGTCTCCAAAACACAGCTTATCCATTAAATTGTAACAGATTTATATTACTTCAAGATAACACCGCTTTTAACCAAGAACATACGTGCAAAAATTAGTTAGCTCTAACATATCAATGACAAGAGTGTCCAGTTACTTTTAAGTTCGTTAAACCGCGATTTAACGTAGAATGAGCAAAACATATTTATAAAACGAACCGCGGTTGAATTTTACCAAAACCTGCAATTTTCTTTTAAATGATAAACAATATTCAAAAATAAATTAATCAGTTGCCTACTTTATGGCATTAGAATTAATCTTATAGGACTTATAAATTATATTCATTTCGTTATAAAAACCTTTAGAAAAAAAATATTAAAATTAGTAAGTAATAGGTCATGTGGCGAGTCTAGAGTTATAGCCGTCTTGAGAGGCTTTGACATAGCTAAACGGTTAAAAAACCGGCGTCTTCAATTTAACGAGTCATCTGAGCCTTGGTAGCGCTAAGTTGTCGCGGTGATCTATCCGAATACTGACCGTGCCAAAAGTTGTTTTTCTTCCATGTATTCAAACGACGTTACGAGCTCTTTCTATACTAAGGGGAATTACGAGTATATAAGATGAAACCATACCGTGTATAACAATCTATGGAGAGTATCTGATTTTAATTCGTAATATACCGATTGTTTGGGCTTCAGACTAATTTATAAAACACATTATAAACCAACATACAAAAAGTCAAGGGCCCCGAAAGGTTATTTCTGGTATAATATTTTTATTAACATTTAGCGCTTGAAACGTTAATAATAATTATTAGTTTAAAAAACACTAGAAAAACACGCTTTACGTGGCCTTTCTCACAAGTGCAAACACGACTATGATACGATTTTCCATCAAGGGATGCCAGTGCCTATCTTCTGGCTTTATCATCAGATCAGTTCGACAGTACCATTATATTGTATTGTCATCAGAACTACATACAGCTGCCAATTTTCATTACGCTACGATCCTTGGAAGATGGTTAAATTAGTTACCTTAAATTCCATTACATAGGTTACACGCCGACCTAATAAAAGCGTGTTAACATTTAAATAGGGATGTCCCTGCTTTTTTGCAAAGGCGTTAAAGCAAAGGATCAATAGTAATTTGATTCATAACTAGAATATTAAAATACAAAAAAACGTGATTGCATAACATTAATAAGTCAATAAACTTACTAACTTGTGACTAAAGATGCGCCAACGCTCGCGTATTTAAAGCTAAGGACTCCGATTTGCATAATCCAAAAAATACTCCCAACTGTTTTAGCATTTAAAAGGAAAAGTATGAAGAATAAAAAGAAGCGAAATCTCCAAATTGTTTCGTTGGAACTTGTAAAAAACAGAGACAAGGTCATACTTTGTAAGTTCTAGGTTAACGACCTCATCTTGCGAGAACTGAATAAAATAAATATAATAAACAGCTAGAGATGTCATAGTGCCTTAGTTTGGCAGAATTTAATTTAGAAAAAATGTGGGAGGAGGCTTGCGATTTAAATTCAAATAGAGGAAACTGGATTACCATATTTTACAATATTGTGTTTCCATTTGGTTTTTGGTTAGTGTTTTAATTTTAGATAGTTATTTCGTTTTAATTTGTCGGTAAATATGCAGATAGTCAATGACGGTTTGTATAAAACAGCTGATTAAAATGGTTATGCATATTAATGATAAGTAAATATAAAATAAAAATTGTATATTAGGAGTATAAGAGTTTTTTTATATGGCAAGTGTTTAGGCGTAAATAAAATTAATTAACGGCTACTACTCAACAAAAAGTTATTATTTTATCCGCATACTATAATAGTTGGTATAAAGATAATCCAAAACACAGTCACCCTATTGTGGGTTCCAGTGCACACCGACTGAGAAAAAAAACTCCCTATTAATTAAGTTGTAAAATAGGTTTAAGTTTTTAGAGATACCTAAGTTAATCTTGCAAATAAAGATTTTTTTTATTTAAAAATCTAAATGCTTCAGACCACTGCCAGTTGGCAGCGTGCTCAACATTCTGGCAACTTTACCTCTCTGAGGATGCTTGTACGTTAAGTCAAGACAAAAACAAGATTCGTTTTTCAGGCAAGAATCTCACAGTTCTAGCACTGATACCGATTTCATGGCGCTAATGACTTAATATTCCGCTGTTGTGTCAACTATGCAAATTGAACGTCGATGACAAGAATGTAATCCTGGAACGCAATTATCGAGTAGAAAGCAATTTGCGTCAGGATCAACAAACCGGATTACTGGCGCGGCGAGCGTCTTTGACGAGACGTCGTGTTATTTCATAATGGAAGTAAAACTACTATTCTGCGTAGCAGTCAAGTTAAATGGTACATAATTATTTTTCGCCAAATATAGCACAAGCGATTTCAATTTTCACAATAGAATAGTTTGCTTGAATCGATAAATCTGTACCTACCATTTTAAGATTTTTTAGTTGATTTTTCAATAACCACTCAACCGATGTCTCTAGAACTTAAATGGGACCACATCTGAAGTGTAATCTACTAGACGAATAATTTAAAATCAAATTTTAAGACATAATCTTCAAAATAAGAGTAAGTATTTTGAAGTTGGTTGAAAATCCATGTTGGTATCATCCACCACATGAGTGTGATTAATTGATTATCATGTTGAACAGTTTCAATGCTACCCGTAACTCGCTGACTAGGTGACTGGCTGAGCTAGGTGATTGCCACTTGCGACCTAATTAAATCGTAGGAGTGTGCTAGATATAACTTACAATCAGTTCAATTGAAAATCTATTGAGAAGGCCTATAATATCAAGCAATGGACGTCTTAAAGTAACAAAGTTTATGTAGTTTTTACAAGCTTGCAATGGATGTACCTAGGTATGTATATGGGTACTAGCAGCCTCCCTAATTAAAAAAAAAAATTATATAGCCTATAACACCCGGGGATTGTGTAGCTTCCCAACAGTGAAAGAATTTTTCAAATCGGTTCAGTAGTTTCGGAGCCTATTCAATACAAACAATCAAATCTTTCCTCTTTATAACATTGGCATAGATGTACGAGTAAGTTCGGGTGGAATCTTGCAAGTTAAATTTGACCAACTTCCCGGTTGCCGATTGAGCTGAAATTTTGCACGCATATGTATACCGCACGACAATGCAATAATAAGGTACCATGGGGCTGATCTGATGATGGAGTTGGAAGGTGGCCATAGGAACTCCTGTACTATACAAGATATACCCGTCGTGTTTGGGCTCGTTTTACTTGTCTTGGCTAGCACTCTGCTGCTACATAATCCAGGATCTGAAAAGCTTGTATTTAAAAAAAAATTACAATAATTTATTCTTTATTGCAATTGTTACCTTCAAGAACTTATACGCAAAAAAGCCTCTTTTTTCTAGGTCTGAACTTACCAATAATGTATGTTGTTAACTTTGTTGAAAGCAGACTCTAATAGTTGGTCGACATACTAAATTAAAGTGAACTTTACCAATTTCCTACCGAGTGAATTCCTGGAGAATGAGCAGAAAATGAGGCGGCGGATTCTCATTTCTAGACACGTATGACTCTAGATTGCGATCGGCACGAGAGTTGTGAATGACGGCAGATGGCGCTTTAGTTGTTTGATGCCCTTGAAGGATGACTGTGGATGTAGAAACACTATTCTTGTGAAGAAAATATTGGGATAGTTTACGTACCTAAGTAGTCTGTGAACTGTGACGATTGTATTGTTTTAGTAGTAGTTTCATGTATTTTGTCCATCAGTCGCGGCTTTCAGACACCAGAAATGCAAATCCATTTGAAGACTACAAGGGAAAAACAAGGCATTTTAAAATTTCATCGATCTGAGGATCTGAGGGTTGAGGATAAAGTCATCAACATCGCCGTTAGCATGGCATTATCACCTAGAAATCGATGAAGTGTTGACATTCCTTGACATTTCCCTGTAGTCTTTATTCATTTACTTTTTATCAAATATTGGGGTAGTGTAAAGATATCATGCTACAGAAAAACAATACATCACCATAGATAAAATCACTCATAGATAAAACGAAATGTTTGTCCATCAAAGTATTCAGACGATCACGTAAGATTTTTCACCTATATAGGTATAGTTCAAAATAATATACTTACTGTTAAAAGTACAGTTGACCGGAATGTGAATGTAAGCTTTTGAATGCCGATAAAAGAGAAGACGAAGATAACTTCTGACTGATTTCTAACTTAAATCCATAGTTAAAACACCAAAAAAAGAAAATTGGTAAACTTCTACTTCTTTTGATAACGATTATTGACCCGAGTATTTTTTATGTTGCTCAGGGATCCCTCTGACATGAGCTAAGGGTACATTACACTTAAGTAGTGCCATATTTTTAAGGCGCTCTATATTTGAAAAGCAGCTCTATTTTAGAAAAGCAGAAAAAAATATTCAGTCGAGAAAATGAGAAAATGATAGACACTGTAATTTGTAGTGCGAGCTATCTTTATTGCGTTCCAAGTAAGGAATGATGAGCAAAAATGGATTACAGGGTTTATTCTGTAAGTAGTCAAGCGTGGGTGGACAGATAGTAGTGTACTTGACTGATTGTGCTTTGTGAGACGTATAATGTTTATTATCGAAAATGTCCATGTAATGACGTTTTGTAGAGGCTATTAGCTTGTCTCGTGCATATGCAGATTGAGAATTCCAGACTCTGACAGGGAAAGATAACCTGATTAAGACCGCAGGAATGCGTTGGATGCAAGCTGCTTCTTATCGATCTAACTGAATTATATGTCTAAGAAACGGTTATGTCCAAAGGTATCTTACAGCTAACATGATGAAGACGAGAAACTTTCCTAATGTTAAGCTCCACAGCGGACTTTATCTGAGGAGTAACTTTTCTCCTGATTTCGAGGTTGGTATAGAAAATGAATTACGAAAATATGAATACCCACATTGTAGGAACGATGTGTATAGTTGGATTTTTACACTCTTAGATTGTTTTTTTTTTTGCTATTCTCTGAAAGATGTTCCAAAATTGCTGCAAAAAATCGTACACTACTTTTTAAGAGATCTAAAGTCTGATACAAATGGCTAGAACAATACTCGTTCGTTACATTGGACCATTACACTAATGTCTACATCTCAAAACATTAATAGGGCTGGCTTACAAATCAAAAACGAAATATGTCTTGCAAGAGTTGCAAGTCATACCGTAATGTGGGCGTACCACTCCACCTCTTTACACTTGTTCCCATGTTTTGCGTTTCACGATCGGTACAATGACACAAAGTATGAGTAAAAATGGCAAATATATTAGGTATTTCAGGGCAGAGTAAAATGTGTGGAAAAATTCTGTCACAGAACGGTTTACATCTTTTATCTTCTACTAACTATTTTGACCTATAGGAGCCATCCATCTTACCGAATTAAATGTATTCAGCAGATTTCAAAAGTGATACAGTTTTCGTAAGCCGTAGTGGTCAAGTAGTAGTACCACCGCGCTTTCAACATAAAGTCGCAGATTCAAACTCCGATCCAACGAGTTCTTTGAAAGTTAGGTACAAAATTTCACACCACTGGCTTTCTAGTGTAGAAAAACATCGTGAACCAATCGGCATACGTCCGTAGAAGAAATTCGATGGCGTATGTGAATCTCCAACCCGCACAAGGACAGCGCGGTGGATATGGCCTTTGTAGATATGCCGATGTTCAGGAGTAGACTATTAAAAATTCCGGCACAGTAACAGGGGCCTGATTTTTCAACTTCGCACGGTTTGTTCGTATACGGAACTTGTAGAGAGCATTCGCAACTTCCATAGACAATATCGAGTGTTTTCATTCAATCTGTCTAAGTTCCGTATACGTTCCCAGGCGTTTGTACTCTGAGAGAAGCTCGGTCGCTCTCTAAAGGAAATTCCTAAAAAGCCGTGGTGGCCTAGTGGTAGTATCACCTGCTTAACAATCTACAAGGCCGCGGGTTCGAATTTCGATCCCGTACCTACGAGTTCTTTGGTACTTGTGTACGGAAATTCGCATTACAGGCTTCTCGGTGGAGGAAAACACTGCCATAGCAACCCATATACGTCCGTATAAGAAAATTGAAGAGTGGACTATTACAAAAGCTGGCACCGAAAGCACGGTAAAGTTAGATATGATTACCGTGCTGAAAGGCACCAACACCTTGTACGTGTCTTGGTAGGTACAATCCAGAGGTGCGACCTTGTAATCCGCTTACAATGCCTTGTAATGATGTTGGTGTCATTGTCATCGATCTTGCGCTCCGATCCTCTCGATATCTGCATTCGCGTGATAGAGTTAGGAACTATTTAGAAGCATCTTAGAAACGCTTGCTAAAATGTTGTATGAATTTTAAAGTCTCAAATAAAATTAATCAAATACCAAAGTGCTATGTGAGACGAGCCCGCGTGCTAGTACTCCAATCTTGAAAAAGATCGCCAAATGCGATCGAAACTATAGTAGCAGTTAGCGTGAGCATAGAGAAATATAATTAATCTATGGCGTGAGTAACACCTGTGTTATACTTTAATTAAAATGTGCAAACACTACGCTAGTTTCCATAATCGAATACCAAAGTGTCAGACTGTGTAAATGTTACAGTTGCTTTCAATTCAATTTCTGATGGAATTTGGTTAAAAATAATATATTTGTGATATAAGAGGTTATTGATTGATTAAATTGAATTAAATGGCATTTATTGAGCTATTTCAATTTTAAACCTTAGAAAGCCTCTGGATTTGTCATTGTCAACATAAGGCCGTCCTGGAATTGTAAAGAAGGACACTAGCTACAGTCGACACTAGTATTTTATTTTTCCGGATGGAGCTGTGGTATTCAGGTATTACAAATGTTTTGAGCCCCAAAAAAATCCTCGTAAATGCGATGCCATCAATTCTTTCAAATATTTTGTTTTGTATCTCAAAACAGCGTTCCTTGACCAAAAGAACATATTTCCGTGCAGCATTTTAATTTATTTGAAAGGTTCCTATATCCCCTGCATATTTGTGCAAGTGCAAGCCATGGTGCATTTTATTCACGTACAGCTAAACGGTTGAATGCGAAGAATAAAGGATCAAAGGATTCGTCATAATACCGACAGTGACTTTGCATGTTGCTCATGCACGCAGGTTTTAAACCAGATACACGGTCATTACCGTTTCCGTTCTTTATTATTGTCCTCACTTCTTAATTTATTATGTCTTTGATTAATCGCTTGTTAAGTTTTTAGCGAGAACTTGAACTTGGAACCGGTTTATTATTGCAATGTTTTTTGATGACTCATATTCATACTCGTACGTCGTTTACATGTACTTGTACTATGACCGTTTCTGTGGTGCAGTCTATTTTTTTATAGAAATCTGTCATGTAAGCTTGGGATATTCAAAATCGGAAGTAAAAAAAATCATTCAGTCATATAGTCAATCAAACTGAATGGTATGGATCATAGAACTTTACGGTAAAACAAGTATTATATTGAAAAAAAAAAACCTTTTTTTAGAACAAGCTTTTACTGAACAAGTACTCGCCAAGACTAATCAAACGAGCCGAAACTCGATAGGGTTGCGTCGTTTCATTACAGAGTTCCTATAACTACCTTCCAGCTCCATCATGAGACCCTGGTTGCCATTGAAAGACAAACTTAACGCCAAGACCATGTAAATGAACCCAAACTTGATGAGGTTGTGTTGTTTTATTTAGTTTCTTTGGCCACCTTTAGCTCCATCATCAGATCAGCACCATGTTATCATAATATTGCATTGTCACGCGATTTACACACGTATGCAAAATTTCAGCTCAATCGGTAACAGAGAAGTGGATCAAATTTATTTTTCTTTTTAACGCCAAGTCTTCACTTGACCACCAACTCGCCTGATGATAAGCGACGTTGTGGTCGAAGACTGATATAACTTGCAAGATTTGATTACAGACAGACAACGGGACAGGTGAAAAGTAAATAAAAGCTTGTAAAAACTGTGCATGTTTGTTGGTGTAACAGAGCACGTATCAATTTTATATTATTTGTAAATTTAAATTTCCATAACGATATCCATAGTTTTTTTTTTGTTTTCTTATTATATAAGTAAATTTCTTATTTAATGTTTCTTTTCTTATTTGTACTTCGTCCATCTCGCTACGAAAAGATTAAGAAAACTATGTCCCATTTCTAGCTTTTCTTTAATATTTTTGCCAAAACCGTTCTAATAGCTTCTTGTCTCTATCATAACTCTTCTGGCTTGTATTATTTGCGTGACGTCTCATATCGATCTGTATCATTACCATTCTTTACGCTTATTTGTTCTGTGCTCTGTCATATGTGAATTGGATTCATATCGAATTGGTTTAGAATTTTATCTCCATGTCTATTTATCATGTCTGTATTTTTTGCCAGTCTCGAGACTTTTTATCGTTTAGGCTATACTTGCGTTACTTTATCGTGATATGCGTTTTTTATTTTATTTCGGGAGCTTATTGTTCATTCGATATTATAAGTTGATTAGAAAAGATTGATGAGAGAAATAATGACTCTTGATTTAATTTTGGAACAGGCAATTTATATGAAAAAATTTTTTTGACGATTAAATTTTGCTTCTTATATCTTATAATTAAGTATGTATTTTGTTTATCGCGTCAAAAATGTGGTATTTTTACCGACTTACAAAAAGGAGGAGGTACTATGTTCGTCTGTTTGTATTTTTTTGGTGTTCATTGATATTTTCGCCAATTGTGAACCGATTTAAAAAAATATTTTTTGTTTTAAAAGGGGAAACTTCCAAAGTGGGAGTATTTAAATATCATCGAAATTGGCTGAGCCATTTTTGATAAATCATCAATAATGTAAATGGATGTCACATCGGTTCGTGCAAACTATTCAAATTAAGTGCACGGTGGAAGTCGGTGTTGCGTTTTTTTTTGCAAAAAATTATTATATTATTGGATAATATCGTCAAAATATAATGTTGGTAACAATATATCAAGCAAGTTTAATCACCGTACCATTAATTAAAGACAATCAGGAGGAAAAAGGTGTCAGGTTACAATATTCTCTACTAAGGTAATAAATAATTGACGTTGATTTTATTGTAATAAATATTTTGATACGACATAAATTATTTTGATCGCAATATCTGAGAAAATAACGGGAACAACTTCAGAGCTAACAATTTGAATTTTATTTATAAAACGATACAACATAATCAACATCTCTGTGTCTATGACAGACAAGCTATTAAGTATGATATATGAGACCAAAACGAAATAAAACAGCAAAGAATGAGGTAATTTCCTTGGAACCATGTCGGGTCACACATGTAGGCAAGAATGTTCAGACTGGTATTCCCAAAAATATAATAAGCTTTATCGTAAAGGGTATAATATTTTAGGCCTCTCAACCCTGTCTCATAAAGTACCGCGGTACAACTAAACTGGTCTTAAATTTGGGAAAGGTTAGCCATATATGTGGATTCCAGGACTGGATTATCAAGATTCACTTTTACGGACTTGAGATATTTTATAAAGATTTTAGGGAAAGTGCTTTAAAATTTAAATAAACGTACCCTTAATGGAATTCCTGATTTATTTTCTAAGTGCCTTGATAAAATTGTTTACGGTTGTGTGAAAATTATGGATATTAACTTACTTTGTACCATTATCATCTTCCCAGTCGTAAGAAGGGCATTGCTGAACATAAGCCTCAACAATCGATTCCGAATTAAAATCCTACTAATATTATAAACGCGAAAGTTTGTATGTTTGTTCCTCTTTGACGCAAAAGCTACTGAACGGATTGAGATGAAACTTTGCAATGGTACCTAATGTTTTTCCTTACATCAAAATAACACATGGACTATGATTTATAAAGATATTGTGTGAAACGAAGTTCGCCGGGTCAGCTTGCATGCAGTGCAATCCTAGAAAAAATGCCAAGTCGACGAATCCTATGCAGGATGAAGTTACAAAGTTCTGGAATGAAGATCGCGTATTGGCAAGCGTAGAGTAGAGCGTCCAATCACAAAGTGGACAGCTGATGAAATAAAAAGCTCTTTAACTTCAAAACAACGCCACATCTTTGCTTACTATTACGCAAGTTGGTGGTTTGGCGTGGATTTCATCGCGATAAAAAAAACCTTGTTATTAAATCACATCAGGGGCCTAAGTATGACGAAAACTAATATCGTTTTCGTGTGGCTCTAAACAATTGTGTTAGTTCTTCCTTGATTCCACCAGGGGTGCCATATAAAATACATGGAGATAAATAAAAACTACTATAGTTTCCGTTTATGTACAATCTGATAGGGGGTATACATAAATGCAAACTAAAGATACTTCTAAATATCCGCTAAACATGAGAGGGGTTAGCTCTGAGTGGAAACACACAAAAATGCAAACTACAAATACTACTAAATATCCGCTAAACATCAGAGGGGTTTGCTCTGAGTAGAAATACACTAAAAAATTAGTAGGTAATTCTAAATTTAGATTTCAAATTGGACTTCCGCAAAGTAACGCCTTATCCAATCAACTATCTAGAGTCTTAAATGTGATTTTTAATCCTACTAATATTATAAACGTGAAAATTTGTAAGGATGGATGGATGGATGGATGTATGGATGGATGTTTGTTACTCTTTCACGCAAACACTACTGAACGGATTAAGATGAAACTTTGCAATTATATAGCTTATACATCAGTATAACACATAGGCTATAAATTATAATGATATTGCGTAAATTTTCCATTTAATAACAATAAGTGTTAAGTAAGTGGAAAAAATTCTGCCATCTGCGAGCTATTCTAGCGTACGCTCCAAGAAATGTCAAAAAAGAACTGTAAAATCAAACAAATGTCAAATGGAATTTTTTTGTTTTTTTATTTTCCACCTCCTTTATTAAGGGTGATAAGGTAGGGCCTCGAAATATCATGCGGGCGAAGCCGCGGGCAAAATATAGTTAAAAAATAAAATAATTTGATTCACACAAATAGCATAAGTGAATGAAATATGCAGGATAGCCTAAAAATTACTCGGCGCTATCAGGGCATCAGTCGATGCCCATTAATAGTCAAAATGTTCACACTGCGACTATTTCAATTTATATTTCCGATGCCGAATTAAGTTTTCCATCGCATCGAGATATTATTAATAGCCCAACGAATGTAACGGTCATTAATACGGCATTTTAAGCTTGAAATCCTACGTGAATAGAGGGGTTCTCAATTCAATACAGGTACTAATTGATGTGGAGGGCTCATTTTTGGTTTTATTTGAATGTATGTAGGTAGATACTGAGTCTATGTAATTATTGCAGTAAAAAATACGTTGAGGCTATTTTGAGCTATTCTTTCAATATTTGGCGAGTATTTTACAGTATAAGATGCAGATTGTATTATATATGGATCATTAATTATTTATTTTTCTTGGTGTCAAAAAATACATCTATTTACTTTATTGGAAACTTAGCAGCACGCCCCGGCTTCGCACAGGTGTATTATACATATAAACCTTTCTCTTAAATCACTCTACGAGTATTTATTAAAAAATAACCGCACCAAAATTCGTTGCATAGTTTTGAAGATACGAGTATAAGCATACATATGGGACAGATACAGCGGGCAACGACTTTGTTTTATACTAGTGATTACTAAAATACTAATCGTAGTTTTCAACTGACTTCTAAAAAGAAAGAGGTTATTTATTGCTCTGTAGTTTTATTGTGTTCTGATTTTAGTGATCAGTTTTGTTTGCTATTTGTAGGCAGATTTTCGTGCTTTTAGGGATATTCTTTCATGATTTCGGGATCTATAGCAAACGGTAGTCATAGCAATGAATACTATAAATAATGCTCTACTGTAATATTTTACTACTATAGCTCGTCGTTTAAAGGAATAACTCATCATAATAACTACAGAAGCTAAGGCTAAGAACTTTACCAAATACATTTACAAAGATAGACCATTATTAGCTTAGGTACCAGTGGTTACTTTTCAATCCAAAACCTATGGGTTCACCATATTTGCATACAAATACATCCCAAATTCGCGCATTGTTCATAAAATCCCACTTCGTATCGCAGGTAGAAGTGTACTCAGCCCCCTTTGTTTCGGGATGATAAATTAGACCAGCTTACCGGTCTGGATTAGGGCTCCTGCCCGAGGTATCGATATAGTAAATTATAGAAGCAGTAATAGAAGTCTGGTAAAGTATAATTAATGTTAAATGTAATAACTTTATGTGACAATAGGCCCGACCCAATTATGAAAGCGCCATCGTAAATTTAATAGCAACATAAAAAGTGTTCTCTCTATCGAATGCCTAAAGTGAAAAAGAAACAGATATAGTCCAAATAGCTATTATAATTACGATGGCGTCTTCATAATCGGGCCTAATGGGCTGTTGGGGTAATAAGGTCAAAAGCTCGTACTTAGTGCAAAGGCTAGCCATCGCCATCCAGCGGGGCATTGTGGCCAGCATTTCGGGCTCTTTTGCACCGGGTACGATCAGAGATAGGTTATGGGTATAGTTTTTAAGTTTGACTATAAACTGTAACTACTGTATGACTTGTATTATTTAATTAAAATTAAATTTATAGATTTTTTTTATGAAATATTATGCCCCTTCGATCTTTATGCCGAAGTAGCATGTTCTTGTGTCTATTGTTTTTTTTTATCTGTTACTTTTCGGAAAGTATGCAGTAGTTTCATAGCTTGGTTCTACCCGCCTCGTTCTTTTATCGGACGGCCAGACTGTCCCTTAGAGTTAGTAAGCTTGCGTGCGTGCGTGCGTGCGTGAGTAACTTAATAAGCGTGCTACACCCTAGACCGCGACGTGTTCAAACGTGAACCTATGTAGAATAGAAAAAAAAAATGAGAAAAAAGATAATTTAATAAGAGCACTTTAGATTAATGTTACCAGAAGTTGTGAAAAACGGTTATTTTTATTATATATAGGGAAGAGTTTTTTACTATTTTATTTATTTTTTACCTGAAGTGAAGTTTTTTGGATTTTTGTGAGTTTCTCTACTGCAATAAGTTACTGTAACAACTCGTCACCCCGCTCCGATGTCGTTTGTACCTTTTTATTTGCGTTTGATCGCGTGATTAATTTGTTTTTGAACAATAGGTACGACGCCGTGTATCGTATGGGCGGTAGTGTATTTGCTTCTACCTTTAACACAATAAAGGTATTTACAATGTGTTTTCGATTTCAGGAAACCTTTGGGGTATTTGTGATTGGGTAGAGCGGCATTAACGTTTGTTGGTTAATTTGGTTTGACATTAAATTAAATAATCTGCCAAGTACGAGTCGGACTCGCGCACGAAGGGTTCCGTACTGTACCTTGAATATTTATTTTATTTTAATTTAATTATTTATTATTAAAGTAAGCATGCAGTTAAATATTTCAAGTATCTACCTGTTACCATTATTGAAATCGAGCGTAAAACGGCTAAAAATTTAAATTTGTTGTATGGGAGCCCCCCTTAAATATTATTTTAATTCTATTTTTAGTATTTGAAATAACAGCGCCAATAGAAATACATCATCTGTGAAAATTTCAGCTTTCTTGCTATAGCGGCTTATGAGATACAGCCTGGAGACAGACAGACAGACAGACAGACGGACAGCGGAGTCTTAGTAATAGGGTCCCGTTTTTGCCCTTTGAGTACGGAACCCTAAAAATATACTCAGAGACTGGAACGCAAAATTTGGATTATCGTGTAGGTACTTATTGAGTATCATATCCAAGCAAGCAAGGAATGTTTAACATAGAAAAACGAAAATAACATCTCACGTCTATTACTGAAACGAGTGTCTGCACTATACTTTGTGGGTCATAGTTTTGATTCTAGGACATTGCTTTCTTATACTCTTAGAACTATTACTTTTGCGAGACAAATGTCCTACCAACTAAATTTCAAATTATAATTTCAAAGCTGAATCTACGCACCGTACGCACCGTACGCACTGGTAATGTTGTTTCGTCTTCGCTCTCTACAAAATTTGCATTGAAGTAGATTGAAAAATAGGTTTCCCTCCAGGGAGTTACCACTTACCTAAAAGTCAGAACAATTACGTCTCATTCTTGAGCGCGTCTCGCCTACTTTTTGCTCCTCGCCTTACGTGAGTTATGACGTCGACGTCAGCTATCAGGGATATAAATCACAGAAGACTTAGTCCAGGAGCAAACTATCACGACACATATTTTGAGTTAGGTGTAAAGTTTGTGAAGGGCGTGTAGAGTTAAAGCGCGTAGAGGTAGGGTTTGTAGATTCAGAGCGTGTAGAGTTAGAGCGTGTAAAGTTAGGGCGTGTAGAGTTAGGCCGTGTAGAGTTAGTGCTTGTAGAGTTAGGGCTTGTACAGTTAGAGTGCAGTTTGGTTTCAGCAATATTTTGTATTGAAATAATTTGGGAATTGAAATGTCGCAAAAGATCTTAAGATAGTAAGGTTTCATATTAACTAGGTATTGGATTAAAAGTTGATAAGAATTATAGGGGAAAAATAGAATGTATTGATTTTCAAGTTTTTCAGCGTGGGCAAAGAAGTTTCTGGAGTGGGCACTGATCACCCGTGCCTGCTTTTTACGCCCATCGTAAAAGATATTATGATACGGTTGTATTATTGTATTGTAAATGCCAAGTTACAACAATAAAGGTTTACATATTAGTAGAAATGTCCATTATCTCCTAGTCTACGTAACAATCTCGACCAATCCCAAGCCTCTGAACATTATGGATAACGACCTTCTTGCAGGAAAACTCAGGCATGAAGAGTTGCCATATGGCGGCTGAGGAGAAGTGTCGCCTTGAATACGAGGACACTGGAGAATAACAACTTTGTAACCTATATGTATACTAAGAAAGCCCTGATGCCGATAAGAAAAGTTTCAGTGGCAATTTTTCACTATATTTCAGGGTTTCGACAACAATTTTCGTAATGTTGAATTTAGAGAAATTTATTCATCATCACCTTGTTTCAGATTAATACATAGCATGCTCGTAGCCATTAATATTTAAAACCAAAATAAATACAAGTCCATGCTTTATAGCTTCTGCATGTATTTACATGCTGCTTTGGAATCGGAGAGAGTAGGACAATATTTGTACTACCACATAGTTTTTATCCTAGTTGTTAACTTGTTTTTTACCCGTATCTGTTCTCAACTATTAGTATGAACCTTGAACACAAAAAAAACACACTTTTATGTAAAAGCTTTTGCCAGCGGTTTGCCCCGCGTGTTGTTGTAATTTTTATGCTATCTCATGGAGACATATAATTTTTTTGGGATCGGAAGTAAAAAGTCTTTCAAAGTATGTCCATGCCAAAGTCAAGTCAATCGGTTGCTCCGTTGCTGCGTGAAAGAGGAACTAACCAAAGAACCAATAAACACACTTTCGGTTTTATAATATTAGTTAGGATAAAGAGTAGCACCCGTTCGTACCACAGGGGCCGCACTCACCGGGAACGTCAAATGCAAAAATTCATTGATTAGTTCCATTGATGGCACTACTCACGTATGTATTCTTACCACTAGTACCATAATGGAACTAGCGACGTAGAATTGCCAGAAAAACGAGTCGAGCGGTGCAGATAGATGCGCGACATTGCATACGTTTTCATCTAAAGATTCACGGCTGCGGCACCTGCGGTGTCGTTTTCACCCATTAGTGCCAATTAACTTATGTTAATTCATGCCCCTTTGCACCTAGTATTTAATTTCACTCATTTCATTTTTTTTTCTTCCTTTGGGAAGGTCTAAAAAACAGCAAAGTCTATCTAGGACTCCAGGTACTTGCCTGAATTCCATGCATGAAAATCCGCTCACGCCAAAAACTTCAAAAACCTGAAATACTTAATTACCTTTCAGATGTCGGATTTTCACAAAATCTAGGCCACACGGATTTCGTGTATGAAAACCACTACTTTAGCATGTCCGAAATAGGCAGCATACGCGAAATCCCACCCTTAATTATTCACTACCCTTACGGGCTAAAACCACAACATTTAGCCCGCGTCCCTTACTGATATATTTCACGAATAATGTGGTCCGATATATCCCACTATAGAGTGCTAATGTGTATATTTTATTTAGGACTAGCATGGTTTATTCCCAGTTTGCATGGGTAATAGTGTTTGGGAAATGTTGGTGTGTAGGTAATTTCTCACTTGTTGGTGCAAGTTGCGGACGCATTGGGTTCATACGGGCATATGTACTGTAAAAACGCATAAATATTTCCAAGGCAACATTTGTATTTGAAAAATATCCCTGTATACTTGCAAATTTCGATGAATAACTTTGAAATTTCTATATCACATTTAAAGTAAAGCGAGGATGTGGAGCTCTATGTAGCTCTCTGAATTGTATAGTATACAATTTAAAACTTTAAAATCCAACATAGCATGTACTTTTAGTTAAGCTTTTTCTAATCCGTTATAGATCGTTTTTAGTTCTTAAGCTTAACATCAGACTGGTCGTGTTTAAGTATATAAAATAAAATAAAACAGCAGGGACGCGTCGTGAAATGGGTGACTTAAGCTGTACTATCTTCATTGTACTTTGTTCATAGCCATGAAACATACGAGTAATCCATCTACTAACAACCACTTTTCTCTAAAATTATCATAGTTTCCACAGTTAGAACTTATACTTACCATAAAATAACATTTTTGTTAACAACTCTACTTCAGCCTACTCCTATATGTTGCTGACCAAGCCAACTCAACCAGTGAGTTTCCAAATACGGTAGCATTTATTCCTGGCTATAAGCTATCGATACAATCTATACAAGGGATACATGACAGATGGCAAATTAAACACCTTCGTGAACTGGTAGTACAGCGGTAGTAAGCAGTGTGAATCCAGCCAACCTTACTGGACCAGCGTGGAGTAGATGACCCAACCACTCTATGTCGGTAGGCCTGTGTTGAGCAGGGGACTATTATGAAGGTCGATACAGTACATTACAGTATGGAATATCCATCTATTAACTATACTATCATTTTCCTCTGAAGTCATCATAATTAAAATAATTAAATAATAATAATAACTCGTAATTTCCACTGTAAAAACATACTTGTATACTTACAATAAAACAACATTTTAGCAAATAACTCTATCCCAATATGTTGTCGATCAAGCCAGCTACTCAACTCAAGCAGTAATTTTCCAAACACATTTATTCCTAGCCATACACTATAGATACAATTTGAACCTACAAAGGCACAAGACGAATGACAAATTAAACACCTTCATGAAGGTAGTAAGCAACGTGAATACAGCCACCCGCAATGGGCTAGCATGGAGTATATGACCCAACCACTCTTCGTTGGTGGGTCTGTGTTGAGCGCGGACTATTATGAAGGTTCAATACAGAACGGAACATAATCCATACATTTACTTTACTAACATTTTCTTCTGAAGTCATCATAATTTCCACGGTTAGAACTTATACTTACCATAAAATAACATTTCAGTAAAAATTTATATCCCTGCCTTTTCCAATATGTTGCCGATCAAGCCAACTACTCAAGCAGTGAGTTTCCAAACACATTTATTCCTAGCCATACGCTATCGACACAATCTGAGCCTACAAGGGTACAAGACGGATGGCAAATTAAATACCTTCGTGAGGTGATTGAGTATGAAAAACAGCTGCAACGAGATTAGCCGGCTATCGGGTCGTATCCATCAACTAGCCACGTCAAGCGATCGACAATCGGCAAATGGACTATAATGTTCGTGAAAGCGTTTCAGAAAAAATAAGCGTGAAGTCAATTGTACAAAAATTTCTTTGTAGTTTGGAAAGTATTTTAGTTAGTCTGTATACATGGTTCGTCTGTATACAACGATCGATTCTTATTACAAGCTTTTATTTAACTTGCAATGGATGTAGCTATGTATGTATGTAAGTTCGGGTAGAATCTTTGCAAATTAAATTAGACCAACTTCCCTGTTTCCAATTGAGCTTAAATTTTACACGCATTATGTATATCGCCTGACGATGAAATAATATGGTACCATGAAGCTGAACTGATGATGGAGTCGGAAAGTGGCCCTAGGAACTTCAGTACTAAACAAGATAGACCCGTCGTGTTTGGGCTTGTTTTACTTGTCTTGACTAGCACTCTGCTGTCACATTATATCCAGGATCTCAAAGCTTGTATTTTTAGTAAAACAATTTTTTATAATAATTTAATATGTTAACAGTTAAGGTTTAGAAATAAGCCCTGTACGAGTAAGTCTACTTGTTAGTAGAAAAATAATTGTTCGACTTGTATAATAAACAATAGTGTACCTATGCTATATTATTGAGATGCCTTTCTTATACATAATAATGATTTATTTTATTACAAAAGTTAGTTAATTTACTCATCTCAAAAGTAATTTTTAATTACTGTATCCAGACCAGACAGACGCTTGGCAAATGGGTAACATTTATAGCAATGTCTCTTTAGTCTGATAACTTTTACATACATTAAAATGAAATACCCGCATTTCCATCAAGCATTCGACAAAGTGAAAAAGACAAATTAAATCATACACCGTGCGTCTCAATTATTCGAAATGCGCGGTGCACGCCACAGGCAGTTACAAAAAGAATAGTGCCGCTGGTCCTTTGAAAGGCCCATCGGGGCGCTCTCAAAGCTGTCACCCCCAGAAGCGCACTTCACTAAGAACGTAAACAGCTACCAAAACTCTCTGATACTGCACATCGCCGGCTAAGTATAACACTTTTCCCAACGCAAACAATCAACGCAGCAATGTAAGCGACGCGTGGCGACGCAACATCCCTGGTCTGGGAAGAGGCGCCGCGACGGCTAAAGCGACGCGCATGTGCGAAGCATCCCACCCCAATTGGTCTACGATGACGTCATCGGGGTGAACTCTGTCTGAGTGACAGTAACAGTCACCCCTGAGCGGTTGAAGAGACTCCTCGCGTTCCCTTGAAGTGTTTTGGTGTTAGACAAAAACAAACGTTCCACAACTGTTTTTCAGAGACGTTGGTGATCGTAATCAGTGAATAAGCAGCAGTGTATCATAATACAGCGCAGTTGTCGATCGCTGTTGTTCAGCCGGTTGCTATCAGGTGCGTTCTTGTTTACAATTTCAGCGTGCGTTGGTGATCTCGATGATGCTAGCTCGTGCATGACTTAGACACATGAAATAGGTGAGAGATATTCGCGTTCATTTTTTAGAATGTTGAATTTTAGAATATTTTCTCTCAAATAGCGACGTCAAAGTGAATTTGAAGTTGGAATGTTGTATTTTGATGAAAAAATGTTGTTAACCTGGATAAGTATTGTCGGCGAATATAATAGATGCTTAGCTATTTTACGTTTCTAAATCACCTGCCTTGTATAAATGTGTAAGTATAAAACAGCAGCTAGGCCTTTATATTATAACGTTAAGCTGTTTACTAAAGTGGAGGTTGTGTTTTATCACATGACTGCTAGAGACGGAAAGATTTACACTTCACAGGTTAAACCAGTGAAATTTTTGCTGTTGTTTGTTGAATAAAACAAAATCTTGATTTTCCGAAACATTGGTAGTACATTTATATAGCACGTTTTAGCTACTACACTTTAACTTTCTTCCGCGTCAAATTAATATCAGCAACCGCTTTTTTCAGGAGATCAATGTTATGTCATCTTCTGGCACTCATAAACTCACTCAAATGTAAAAGTTACGTGAACAATTTTCTTCATTTCTGCATGAAAGAAACGAAATTGAATTATAGAAAATCATACGCCTAATATAAAATTAACATGCCAGTGACAATACCTATTTCTAAATCAAATAATTACGGTATTTTCATCTGAGTTTAACAAAACATAATAATAAGTGTTTGTGAGATTCTTTTTTTAGAATAGAAAATTTAAAAATATGGTCCAGTTTTGCCTTATAGCTAAGTATTATTACGAGTATGAATGTTATATTATCATCATCATTTCAAACCTACAATCGCCCACTTCTGGGTTATGGCCCTCTCATCTTGTAATTACGCCGGTCGTCTCGGTCCTGTGCCAATCTCGTCCATGTACAAAAAATCATATACTTTAGTGTATTAAACATTTCTAAGAAACAAAACTGGATAACAAGATCACTTAAATATAAAAATAGAATTATTTATACAGAATCGATTCTTTTAGATTCAACAGTTGTAAGCATGACAAACTGGTTTCAGAAGCGAAAATTCCGCTCCAGTAATTTTCAGCTTTCGACGGGAAAACTCCACAATCTTTAGCTACAATATATCTGTTTTAGTACCGTAACAACAAACTTGCAGGACTTGGCTTAAACTGGTCAGCGGTAAAAGGTTACAAATTTAGTTTATTGGTCAGCAATCTATGGGACGATTTCGAACGTTTTCGTCGTACGAACGTGACATCGAATCTTATAAAATACACCTCTAAAGTATTTTAAGCCCAAAACCTAGTTTCTAGATTGTTAAACAAATACAATTTTGATGGTATCTTTCTTGGTATAACTAGTAGCTACGGTCTCGAGGCCACAGTTCTGTAGAATAGTAATTAATCAATTTACGAAACCAAATTATTACAAAAACTTATTTATAAAACTTTCAAGCTTTCTAAATCGTCTGGTCGGATATTTTATTTTCAAAAACGCTTATGCACGGGCCTAATTTTTGAGTAAATTATTTAACTGATCTTAAGTAACTAGAATATTATGTATTTATAGCGAACCATTCCAATGGATCCAAAATTTATATACTCTTCAAATACCAAAGTCGTTTACAATTTGTATCAACATTGGTATCACGTTTTAGAGCCAGAGTGCTGTAACCCGATACTTTACATAAATTAATGCTACGAGCCGAATCCATCGCAGAGTAACCAACCATTACTTGCTTTCATCTCTTATTTGAATATTTAGGTGGAACAAAACGAGCAATGGAACTGAACAGGGAAATTCGGTTTTTGAAATGTTTTGGTAGAGGCATGTGGAAAGCCAGGGGTAAGCTTAAGTTAATTCGGGGAGTCTATACGTTTGAGAATGGTATTGCTTTAATTCCGTTAGAGATGAGGTGTTAACGTTTAAATCAATAGGAAAGTCGACTTTGGAATGAATCACGTACCCATGTGCTTGGGCTACGAGAAGTTTACATTTACTTGTTCAGTGATTTAGAAATTAGTAAATGAACTAAAAATAATGTTGTTTATTTCAAATTCAACGAACAGTTATTATATACTACTTTTGTGTAAGAAACTAGTTTTGTTCTATGATAATTACGTCATTTCAGTTGATTGGGGAGTGTTTTTGTAGGTCATAATACAACTAAATTTAACTATGTTCGACGTCAACTTACAATTTATTGTGTAGTACCTAATGATTAAAACTCTTTTTTTTTTCAGTAAATCGGCTGAAAGTTAAAAGAAATTAAGTTTGAAACATTCTAAAAGACAAATTGTGTTTGAATGTGCTCATCATGTTAATTTCCTGACACGAAAGTTCCTGAAAATTCTATTCCGTACCTACTTAGTACTGCCAGAAATAAACCTTTAAAAACAACATTCTAATTTTAATTTAATCAGAACTACCTACGAGTTCAAAATTAACTCTATCTGGCTAGACCAGATCCACTGTTTATAATTAGAGTCCCTTCCAATTTCTGTCTCGAAATTTTCAACAAATTCGTTGAAAACGTTCTTATTTTAGGTCTCAAATTCCAACTACGTACGAACTGAAGCAGAATAGGGAAAATTAAGGAGACTTTTGTGTAAAATATTAAGGTAATACTACACTGCTTGATAGATGTATGACATTCGTTATAATTCATCATTTATTTATTTCGCTCCATATAAAGCGTCGTCTGCTTTAGAGAGAGTGTTAGGATGAACTAATGCCCATAGAAGCCCGTAAAGAAAGCTCATAATCGAGCAGGACAGCAGTCCATTTAAAAATAACATCTGAGATGAAGATATATCATATCTTCATTCTCTAGCTTTATCTTTATATCATAGCTTTATATTTAAAGCTATGATTAAATGTCAGTTGTACCATTGATGGTACAGCTCACGTATATATGGACTAGCGACATAGAATTATATCCTCTACTCGTACGTCGCTGGTACCATTTTTACCCGCCTTCCAAAAAGGAGGAGGTTCTATGTTCGTGTGTATGTATTTAAAAAAAATGTGTATGGTCATTGATACTTCCGCCAATTGTAAACCGAATCGAAAAATTCTTTTTTAGTTCGAAAGGATATACTCCCGAGGTGGTCCCATTTAAATTTTACAGAAATCGACTGAGCCGTTTTTGAAAAAACCAACAATTAATGTAAGCAATTTGAGCGAAATATCCGAATTTTGTACACGATGAACATCGATCATTTCGCCAATTGTGAATCGAATCGAAAAATTCTTTTTTATTTTGAAAGGGTATACTCCCGAGGTGGTACGATTTAAATTGTACAGAAATCGGCTGAACCGTTTTTTGATAAATCAACAATAATGTAAACAATTTGAGCGAAATATTCGAATTTTGTAGACGATGGAAGGCGGTTGTGCTATTTTTTGCGAAAAATAATTATTGTCAAATGAGCTTTTTTGTCTAGCAGGTTCTTTATATCAGAATTTTACAGAATTTCTAATAGAGTTATGTAACTGCTGTGGAGAAGCTCCTTTATAATCTGACTTGGTTTAAAGCTGCCAAAAGCCATTGCCTCGGAGTTCTTATTAATTTAGGGAAATTAAATTTACTGTGTACTCTCGAAGGCTCCCGAGAAGGTTCTAGCCCTGACCTGGCTGAGCTTCTCACAAGGTATTGAATGTAACTTGGCACTGAGATGAAAGTTTTGCAAGGTTGGCTGTTTTGAAAATCGAGAAAATGTTGAGTAAAGTTTTTAAGTTATGAATGTAGCGTATTGTCAATTGATGCATAGAATAAGTTTTGTTTGTTGTCGCGGTTATCCATCAGAAGACTGACGTGCCATGTTGGTTCACATTGGTGATCGCTAAAACACCTTGACAAACTACGTTATAAGTACTGAGCGTTGCCATAGCTCGAACGACACTTTAAATTATATTGTGAGCTCTAAGAAGTTGTTTAACCGTTAAGTCATGTTAGACGCTTTTCGGTAGCTTAAAAACTCAAACACACACAACAGAGACTAGCTACTCGACAGTATTATTACTTTTTTTTGGTTTCTGTCCAGATTTTGTCATTAACTTTTCAGTCATAGAATGTTCACTGGTGGACAAAGTCTTTCTATTGATTTTCGAAAGACTGGTTTGGAAGTATGTTTTCTGGGGTCTTCTTTATTGGGTTATCGGTCCATCTTGAGGGGTGGCTGCCCGGCGCTAAGTTTGAATTCAAGGACCTTACAGTTGGATTGGCGTCATCAGTTTTGAAAGCATCATTTGTTTACTGCTACATCAGCTATTCTTTTATTGACAAATTTTATGATTTCTTCATTTTTAGCTGAAAAGTTCAGCTGTGTTAACTCATTGGATGATCACCCGATGATAGGATCTTGACAAGATTAACATCATACTAACTCCTTAAATAAGCTAGTTTACCACACATTTAAACTTCTTTGCCGTAGGACGTCCACTATAGGACATAAGTCTCTGCTATAGATCGCTAATAAGACCAGTTGCAAGAGTCAGGTATTCAGCGCAATTCTGCGCTCTTAATGAGGTTATCTTTCTACTTTGTAGGTGGACGTTCTACGCAGCGCGTGCCGGTACTCACCTTTACCTCATATTAACTTCTCAAAGTTTCAAGGAATTTTGTAAGCCTTAAATCCACAGGGAAGAATTATTGGCAGCACAGGACATCTAACTGCTGATAAAAACAACAATTTGCTTAAAAAAATTGGTTGCCTGTAAAGTCGGTATACGGGCGAAAGTTTTACGTGACAAAGACTTATGTCTGTCTCTCTCGCTCTTAGGCGGGCTAACCATGCCCGAGTGGAAGGGACGCGTACCTCTCACTCGCTCTCATTGTGAGCGCATAACGTGAGCGGAGCGTAACGCAGTTTCTTGAAGTGTCACCCGGCAAACCAATTTATAAGACGTTGTCACGTCAAAAACAAAAAAATGTCAAATTGAAGGGCTATAATTTTTAATTACTTAATCAGTAAGCAGTAATAGAAATCAGTTCATCGTAATAAACACAACCCTGAACCAAAACACTTCCTCCGTACAATATTTAGCCCAGCACCTAGACTCTACATTTCACATTTTAAAGGTATGAAAGTTGAGTTTAAAGGAGAACTTTACCTCATTACCGACGTCGTAGAGTCCCCGTGTCATCCTGTCTATGAGGAAACTTTTCTCTACGTTTTATAACTCCAAGTTTACAAGTAAAGTTACTTGTAGAGTACACAGGACGTGAGAACGAATAAACTTGTATTATCTCGGCACGTTTTCGGTATTTTACGACGCAGGTCTGTGAGGTATCTACTCTATAATCTCGGTTCACGCCTCAGCAACATTTTACGGTGGTTAGTTATTTAAAGGAAGCTACTAACAGTTTGTCGATAATGTGGAGGGATTGTTGTGGCGTGTGCCAAATCGGTTTAATAAATATATCTTCTCTTAAGCTGACCGATAAATTATAAGGGTTCTAAGCCTTTTAAGAAGTGTAAGAAATTCATAGATGTTAAAAACAATATTCCTTGAACATCTTATTGTATTTGGCCTGATGAGTACCACTGCTGCTAGGCCTTTCACTTCTGACGGTTCCGTGCTGTGGTATATGTTATGGTATGAGGGTTGCCTGGAAGAGATCGCTTCCAGCAATAAGGCCGCCTAGTATTCCACTAGCTTAAGAAGATTCTGAATATCAAGTAAATTCGCGGTACATTTTTGACAAAATTTACGTTTCGGAGGAAAACTCTTTTTACCCCTTAAAATGTAACAAAATGTTATATTTTTGGGGTTTTGGTGGCAATCGCTTGAATAAGAAATATTGCATGCTCGTACTTTGTCTTATATTTTTCAGAAAAGTTTTTAGTTTATGTTTTCTTTTCAGCAAAGTTTTGCGTAAAAATATGACTTTTAAGAGATAAGAATCTACTAACATTAAGGTCATTTAAAATCTGTACAAAGTAAGACTTATAGCTTTAGAGATTAAAGTGCTTATTGATTTTGAATGGACAAATTGCCGCCTCACAATAGCCTAAGAATTTCACTTTCGTTTGATTGTTCTTTTTATATTTGTGTGCACAAATGAGTTTTTTATTAATACCAGTCTCTCGCAATATCTGTCTGTCTCTGTGTTTATAAACATGTCTTATAACCATATTAAATATCTTGACCTTTAACATAGAATTTAAAAATATAGTAATAGTTAAGCTTAACTTTTCGTATTGTTGAAGTAAAACTGATCGGATTAGAAGTCATTTCCAATATTCGACCTCAGCAAATTTTTATAGATGAAAAAAAGAAAACAAATTTCCAGTTCTATTCTCGCAACGCATATTGTAACTTATCGAAACCTATATTTCCAGAGTTAAATTGGAATACCGAAGGCGATCGGTAAAAATATTTTATAACATATTTGCTCGTAAAGTGGCTGTAATTACACCAATTTCAATATCGTAATGTATTTCATAACGCACTTGTGCTTTATTGTAATGTAAAACGCACGCCGCCACCGACTGCAGAACTCTGTGGTCTCGTTTCTCCTACTTTCACTCAAGAGAGTGAGAGACATTACGGCACTTGTATTATTGTAATGTAAAACGCACGATGCTTCGACTGATGCACGACTTTCACTCAAAGTCAGAATTTTATTAATTTCCTCGCAAATATGTTATAAAACGTCGTATGACATACGTGCGCTTTGACTTACCGCACTTATACCATAATGTACTATTAACCCATATATGCCCAGAACTATTCGGTCTTTTGGTACCGTATATGCCTTTTGTATCAAAAACGATACAAAAACGGAGCATCCGTTAAACCTCCATAATTTTTACATTTCTCGCAAAAAGTGAATTCTACCACCGTATAGTTATAGGATAAAGTACTTTCTTCTTATTACGTTTAAATGTATATACTACAATAGACGATTTAGACAATCATTTGTCAGTGCAAATTTTAAAATGATTTTGGCGCGCAAAAATCATGGTGCCCCCCATAAAAAGTAAGTAGTTACTCATAGTTTGTTAAATATATGGGTTTAATGTATTTTAAAATAAATGTAGTGAAGGAAAGAATATTTTTACGTAATTGTTATTTGTATAACATTCTATTTGAATACCTAAAATTCAAATAAATAATCAGTGTTTCGAAAACGATACAATGGGTAGATATACTGTATGTTTTTCTATTTATGCTTTTTGTTTTTCAGTAGAAGCGATCTATTGATGACCAATGAAACAGTGGATATTGACAATAATTTTGAATGACATGATGAGATATGGATATCTTTATTGACAAAATGTTTTTACGGAACAATGGAACTAAGAAGTGTCCCTTGAGAGACATTAATTTTTACAAAAAAACAGAGAAGCTATCACGACAGTACCAAATTGCAATTAGGGGGGAAAATTCAATATTCCAATTATGTTCTTCAAAAGTATGGAATTGATAAACAGCGGCCAGGCCTTTCTAAGATGGTTTCTACCATTGTTCCTCCATAAGTGTATTGCTGAGCACATGATTGGCAAAGCAACTAAACGAAACCAATGTTCTCTTGGCAAAAATATGGCGGTTACTTCGTGTCAAGTTAACGAACAAACGCTAAATATTTCATTGAACTTCATTCCTAAATTTTCTAAATACTAAGATATTTTGTGTTAAGATACTTTGTAAATATCACATTTATAAATATGTGGTTGAAAAACAAATAAGTACATAATATATCGTTGTTTATTTTCTTTTAGTAAATGTAGGGGATATGCCCAATGTCTCGTTTTGCGAACATTAAAAAAAAGGGTACTTAACCGAAACGTACCTTCGTCAAAGTAGTTATAGAGTAAATATATACACCTATTAGCATAAACATATCCAAAATTTACAAGATTTTGAGATCCAAAATAGTTCTGGGTAGATAAGGGTAGTGTTCGTTTTCGATACAAGGGGCATATATGGGTTAAAAAGAAATATTAGAACTGACGCCGACGGGGCAGTAAATTTGTAAAATGTACACTATAGTATGTTTACCAAAAACGTGACCAGCATAAAAGAATGTAAAAAAAAGTTTTTGCCATAAGGTGTATACCGTTACGTAGCCTAATATTTTGACAAAAATTTTTTGATAGAATAATTAAGTTATAGAGTAGTACTTAGAATAATAATTAATTTAAATAGTTTTTATGTAATGCCTTGCGCGAGTTGCGCGTCATAGTTAATGCAAACATAACATAGGTATCTACCTCTATTAAAAGTGAACTAAACATATTCTTATCAAGAACAAAAAAAACATTTAGTAATCTATTAAAATTAAGTTTTCTATAAAAATCTACAGAAACTACTGATTAGTCTCAATAAATCAGTTCATTTAGAAATCTATAGGACAGTTTTATATATCTGCAGTGAAATTCAAATCATTAATAGAGATCATATGAAAATTGATTATAATGAATGGGACGTTTTAAGACAAACAAGTTTTTGATGGAGTTTAGATGTTTTTCTATTAGACGTTGTTTCAAATTTAGTTAATTATTTCGATCTTTTGAATTGTTGATATACGCAACTAAAAAAAAGACTAGATACTCACAAAGAATATAAAAAGAAGAAATTGTGAGAAGTTGTGATGAAAATATACCAAACCCCCTTGCCGAATTACCATTTACTATCAGGCAGACTGTCTGCTTCCCCACCGCCGTAAAAAAATACAATCAAGCGCGTCATCTCTAATTGATCCCAGAATTAGAACTAAAGCCTAATTTTAGACAATAAAACAGGTTCTTTCCCCTGAAAGAGCCAATTACAGGAATGGCGGCCGCATGTGCGCAGAATGCCAATAATTGGAAGTAATCACCGGAACTAAGCCCGAGATCTATTGGGACATATCGCCTGCTTCGGATATTTTCCAATTGGTATCTGATCGACCGACTTGCAAATAATAAGGAGGTTCTCTTTTTTTCATCATTATCATTCGATCATAGAATGTCCCGTCATCCCGCGCTACATAGGCCTCCACAACAGATATCTAATAAGACCGGTAAGAAGCGGCTTGCATCCAGCGCGATCTTCGAACTTAATAAAGCCTCTTGACTGTGTTTACCTCGAGGGTGGACGTCCTACGCTGCGCTTGCCGCTATCAGTTTTGGTTGCATGGTCCTGAATTTTTTACAGGATGTTTTTTGACGGGGCAATTTTATCAATGATAAAGTAATAGAGTGGTTGAAAATCAGCAGTAAAAATTTAAAATCGTTCGTGACACGAGAGTATTTTTTTTACAAAACAACAAATTATTTAATGCTAGAATTGATTAAAGAAGTAGGTACTCGTAGTAGTAGAATAAAATTATTCTTAATTGAAAGAATAATATCATTCTAACCAATATACCTATTAAACAAAAATTGTCAAAAATATAATAAGGCCATAGAGAAATAAGAGCAAATGCTTTTTATTTTTTCATAATACGAGTATTCTGGTAACCACTGCAGCAAAATGTTCTGACTTGGAGCAGTGCCTAATTTTTGTGCTTTTAAATTTATTTTATTATTTTATACGGAGAGTGCATAATTTGTGTTTTGTACAGCATAAGTTTTATGAGTAGGTTTAACTTTATATCCATAATAGTATATATAAATAGCTTTAGAGATATTATTGCTATTTTCTTTCTTAAACAATTACGAATTTTACTTCTCAAACTCTTGTTAACAATAAAATAATTTGGAAAATAACTATTTTCGACTTTAAATTATTTAAAAACAATAGGCACACTAACTTACATTACTAGTACTCTATTAAAAGAGTTTTATTTCTATCAAATTGCAAAGTTTCATCCTAAGTTTCATCCAAACTGTCATATTTATCGTCACATATCTTCATATTTTTTTTGAACAAATTTAAAAAACATCAGACATATATCTCTGACACCTTAATTTTAATATTACCTGTTAACACCCTTCTTTAACACTAATTATTCAATCAGAACCCTTGAGCAGGCGTAAGAATTTTATCCGTAAATCAGCCGATCTCCATTAGCAGACTCATTCGAGCTTCCAACTGACTTCATTCCAACCATGTTCAAGTCATGGACGTACTTGTACTTCCATAGAAACTGGACATAAGCATTGAAATGGCATAGTATTTGGGTAACAAGGTTAAAGAATATCAAAAAACAAGTTCCGCCGCGTGTCTACCATATTGCCAAACGAACTGATGTAATTTTTTTGTATTGCGAATAATCTTTCCTGACGATAGTTGTCGTTGTGGGTGAAGTGAAGATGAAGCTAGACAGTCTTAGAAGATACCTTTTTAACTTGACCTTCAAATTACCAAGATTAAATTTACCGGAAAACAAGACTCCGGTAGTTTGTTCTACTTTCTAGCTGATAAATTTAGAAGAGTCAAGTTATGTTCAAGTTCAAGTTTTTTTTTTTTTCTGATTAGGTTTGCGTTTGACCATATACTGCCTGATGATGAGCAAATAAGCGGTCTAGGTTGTAGCACCCTTACCTAGAAGATACATATTTACTCGGGATTTGAAGACGCCCACGATCAAATCATGTAGTAGAAGATGTCAAATCATGTAGTATTTATAAGCGTTTCTATACAATTTTTCAGACCGACTTGATTACAAATTCTCTTCTTAAGTGCCTCCTTGTCTTATTACCTCCATGGTTCAAGCTAACTTTGTTCATTCGTTCGTTCCTTCCTTCCATTCGCATCGCAATTGGCTAATTTGATTGGCACTGAAGCAGCTGGCAACGGTGTGAAAACTCTACCAGCGGGATTTCACTCACATTCAGAGTATATTGATTGGTCTGCTAAATTTAGCTTTAAAAAGAGATAAGATCTATTTTTAACCGACTTCAAAAAAGAAAGAAGGTTCTATGTTCGTCTGTATGTATTTTTTTTGTGTATGTTCATCGATAATTTCGCAAATTGTGAACCGAATCGAAAAATTTTTTTTAGTTCAAAAGGGTATACTCCCGAGGGGACCACCCATTTAAATTTTAAAGTAATCGGCTGAGCTGTTTTCGAAAACTAAACAAAAATGTTAACAATTCGAGCGAAATATTCAATTTTGTACATGATGGAAGGCGGTTTTGCCATTTTTTGTGAAAAAAATTATTACTAAGAAAGTTCATTAAAATAAAAAAATAAGTGATACCTAAAGTCCGCCTCATGAACGAAGTTCCGAGGCAATGAGTGAAACTAATTTTTATAGACTGGTTATGCGACTGTTCTATGGGATTTGTTTCTTGACACGGACTTTACTACATGATTTTGTCTCAGCATATGTATTTAATCAATAAAAAAATGCGGCTATACTAACCGTGTATACGGGGTTATTCAGAACTGGTGTACTTAGCCGAAAGGAGTTGATTTAGGCCATCATTATAAAGCACTTTTAATATGGGGCCAACCAGAAACTCGACAAAAACACAGCTGTTTCATAGGTGCATTTTATTGATTCCTAGTGGTAGTTTTGTATAAAGAACAGCTGACTTTTTCTCGGATTCCAGGTTGGTCCTATAGTAAAAGTTGTTCATAATGATGGTCTTAACCTCCTTTTTTCGGATTAGTACAGGGCCAATAGATAACCCTATGTGTAAGTACATAATTTATTTAATAATTATTCTAGATTAACTATCAATGCCTAAGGACAAGGTGGATGCTATCCTCTCACGACCGCTCTTACTGAAGATCTATACCTATAGAGATGACATGTGTTTAACAGGGGGCGAAACACGGCTCATATGATGATGATGAAATTAAAACTAATCTAAACCCTACCTCATTATAAATAAGTACGTTCCTCACTGACCTATTTAATTTTAAAGCTAGGAATTCCAAATGATAAGGAAAAGTTCTAACACGGCAAAGTGGCACCTATCCGTCAATTTAATTACTAAACTTGTAGGTCAATGGCCATATACCGTTACATGTCCCAATGTCTCCACACAAGAATAGATTAAACATAAATAAAACATTTGAAAACACCGCATCAGATTAAAAAACATTTTCTCTAAGCAGCACGTGAGTTGTCGACACAGAAGACTTGAAATAAAATTAAAAGGTTTAAGAGACGGCTTAAGTTTTGATTTATGGAATTACATATTAAGTGTTCGTTCGGTAGTAATTATGCCATAAATTTTCCAGTTTTGCAAGTAGCTAATCTGTTTAGTTAATGGTTGCATGAATTAAATATAGCGTCTGCTCGCAGTTTTCCTTTCAAATTGACAAAAAAAGTGATTTAAATTATAGCATAGGGAAAAATGTGATTACAATTTTTGAAAAAAAATCGCATAAATACGTATTTGTCTCACATTAGACAAGACGTACTCAAACGTTAACATGTCCTCATCGACTTGGCATTTTTTCTTTCCCTGTCCTACATAAAAAGATAGAATTATCAGAATCCAGTTAGTTGTTTCGGGTATCATTATGCCCTTGACTACTTAGCTTACTTACATAGCAATAATAGTGTAGTTTCGACATCGTTTTGATTACCAATTATAATATCGTTGATGAAGGCAAAATTATTCAATAGAAATAAATTGTTATACGAGTGTCGCAGCTTCTATGATTGGAAGGCTTTCATAGTAGTTATACATTACCTTTCGATGTCACAGTTTAATAACAGGTAAGGAGCTAGTTCGATTTGTCGAGTGGATAGTTTAAATTAACCAAGCGTATTTTGTGAGAACCAGGAAATGATGTGAGGAATTGATATGTTACCTTTTACCATACACTGATAACTTACGCACAATATTTTAAAGACTACTTTCCATCCATTTATCCATCAGCCATAGGACGTCCCCTGCTGAAGATCGGCTGGAAGCGGCCTGCATCCAGCGTGTTCCCGCAATTTTTATTACATCGTCAGTTATAGTCGGTGGACGTCCTACGCTTCGCTTGTTGGTCCGCTCTCAATCCGTGAACACTACCCATCGGCTAGATGACTTTGGTATAAAAAAAATGAAAAACTTTTACAATGGACCAACCCCAAAATCGTGACAATAAATCAACTGTCCATAGTTTGTACATACATGTATTTTGACAATAGTTTCCTTTAGATTCGTTAAAAAAATGTGACCTGTAGGTACCTACAGGAGAAGCAACAAATAAACTCACATGTTCGCTCGCTCAGTCCATTAAAAATAAATAAATTAATATTGATCAAGTAGTCCAATCGCCTTTTAATGCACATTTTTAATATCTAATTAAAAAGAGAGAGTTTTTGTCAATATTGGCACCAAAATTAGCAAAAAGTTCTAGGCTACTCTGCCATCGCACGGTACCTACACACATGTTCTAATTAATTGGATCAAACGGAGGAAATCCTCCACATGGTATCCTTTTTGGTAAACACGAAAAATCACTTCCGCTATTTGTGTTCGAAGATAATTGTTAAGTAATTAATCGGGAAAGGAAATCGAATGTTTGGTACTTGGTGAGTCAATTTTGGTCATTCGATTTGAGTTATGGTTCGACCTTCGTTTATACTCATAGGCAATAGATATTGATAGTAGGTGGTGTTATTTTATCGTGCGTGCATTCGGCGTTCATCGATTTATAAGATTTTATTACGTCAAAAACAAATCGTCAAATTGAAAAAAAAAATGTTCTTCGTCTTCTTTTCGGCCATGGGGTGTCTACTGCTGGACATAGACTAAAGATCTCCAATAAGACCGGTTGGTAGCGACTTGCATCCAGCGCGATCCTGCGGTCTTGATGAGGTCACCTGTCCAACTTGTGGGTGGACGTCCTACGCCGCGCTTGCCGGTACGTAGCAAACAATCTAAATAATAAAAAAGGAAGAAAGATTAGGCATCATGCTGTTATAAGAAACTATTTATTGCTATTATAACATTAGGTTGGCGCGCGTCGTGAGCTGCCAACGTCTCTCTAACTCTAGACTTAAGTTAGGCTTTAAATAGGAAGGCCAGATATGTGATTTCATTTAATGTTGGTGTCAGCTCTTCGTCCTATAAATATAAATCATGAAGTATTTATCACAGGTTTTTGTTAACTTTTTGAGCCGCATCGTGCATCGGGCATTCGTTTAATTGTTCCTCCGTAACAAAATCCAAAAAACTCCAGCCGTTTCAACTCAACGCCAAAAGAATAGGGTGAAAAAGAATTAATCATTAAACTTAATGAAAAAGAGAGAATATATCAATCTTTTGTCTCAAGGCGGGAAGGAGAGGGGAAATTAAGCGCTGAAAAATGGGGTGGCCATTATGAAAATTATTATTTGTTTCTAAATAAACGGTGCATTTAGGGAACAAACTTAAGAGATATATCGCCACTTTGTTTAGATTAAAATGACCTTCTCATCAGATGCTGGGAAAATATTTTCCTTTTAGAAGGTAGAAATTATTTGGGGCTATTTGTTTAGGTACAGACAGCCTTTGTAAACATTAGAACTACACGTGGAATAGGTTTTGTTATTTTTTCGAATTTACGAAACAAAATGTAGTAAACGTTGATTGGGCTATGTTTGATAAAACATGAGCGAAAGACAACAATGACGTTATTTTAAATTAAAAGTTAAATTAAACCTATTAACAAGAATTCATGATAGGTTTTAGTTTAATTATATTTTGAGATGCCAAACAACTTTCTATATTTATATCTTCATAAGTCATACTTTATGACTTAAAAAACATAGTCTTTTTGTATCTGAATACAGTATTTAGAAGATTTCAAGAAAATTTAAATACGTCCATTTCGGGACTATATTCTTTCGAACTAAAAAAATATTTTTGATTCGGTTCATAATTGGCGAAAATATCGATGAACATACACAAAAAAAAAACATACAGACAAACATAGAACCTCCTCCTTTTTGGAAGTCGGCTAAAAATGACACATAATTTACCAAAATATTATAGAACATGTTCACCGCTTTGTTTAACATCACCGCTGTGTTTGCTGCTAAGCTGATCAAGCCGTGGTTCTTAATTTTCATGATGACCAAAGACTTTGAGACTATCGAGACAAATAGACGATCTTATATGTTATGTAGATACATTTAAGCATTTCAAAACTTTTTTCCTGGTACTTGGCTAGTACGAGTACCATGCCACGTATAATGTGACTTGTAAGTATTAGGTAGTAGAAAAAAGAGAAAAAACCTTTGTGAACCTTGAGTCTTAAACCCCACATTCAAACTGTTGATTATGTTTGTACAAAAATCAGTCCTTACCTAATTAGTCATGAAGCAATTTTTATTTGGTATTGGAACTAAACCGCCATCTTTTCTAAATAAATACCATATACTTGTATATACGGAATAAAGAAAAAAAACTTGTTTTATTCTACGATTTCTCTTTGTGTACTAGAGAACTACTTAAGTACAAAACGCATCGTTTCCAATTATATAAATAAGGATGATATCATCATCATCTTCATCCACAGCTTTCTTTTTCCCATTGCTAAGTATAGGCCTCTCTCTTACTGTGCCAAGGATGATATACTAAAAGTTTATTGATTTTTTGTATTATTAAGCCTACAGTCCTGAAATATTCTATGCAAACTTCACACAGCCCACGGCATACTATCAGAACCAATGCAACAGTGATAACCTCTTAAATTATGACTAAGCATCTCAATTTAAGAGCCGGGTGAGCGTTAACGTTTTCGCTCCGAGCGATGCTCGATTGAAAAATTGTTGCGATCGCTCGGGCTTACGTAATTTCTGTACTAGAGCCCGAGGGCGGGCGGGGACATGGGACGGGTTCTGCCCCACTATATCGGGGAGAACGGATAAGCGAAATATTTGGGCGGCAAAGGGCAACTAATCTAAATGATTACATAATGTTATGATGTGTAAGGGAATATAAGTAAGTCTACAATGAAGACCTCGAAGAGATGTGGGTAGAGTTCCTGTCGTTTGAGTGATATATGAAAATGTATGTTCACTTTAGGTGCTCCAGGTATATGGGCTCAAAGTTTATCAAACAGCTTAAAACATTTTTTTACCACTGGCTTGTTTTTTTTTTATGAAATAAGTGTTGACATAATTCGTTTTTTTAGTATGTTGGATCAAATTATAAAGAAATGTTTTTTTTTTCTGAAGTTATGGTTTAGACCTATTAGAAAACTCGTAGTGATATGGAAAAAAACAGCTTCTGACTAGTTCAGTGAGTTTACTGATGAGGCTAATCTGCGATAGAAAGTAACGTTTTCATAATGACGATTTGGCAAAGTAGGTAGCTGAATAATGTCGGTAACGTTATGAATGTTTTGTTAGGACTCAAAATCATGGTTGAATTATTAGCAGAGTATGCTACGTATTTGAGGTTGAAATTCCGGGATTCAGTGACCTAACACAACACGCTTTTAAATACAAACAGACAAAATACACAGAGAAAATGATTTTTATTCACTCAGCTTTTTTACACGGTAGTAATTTTATTAATAGGTACAAACTGTAATTCTAAAAGGTATATTGTGATGATTTGAATGTACTTCTTTAGATTGTAGCATACTGACTTCACAATTATCGATAGTTTTTTTTACAAGCTTTTATTTAACTTGCAATTGATATGTCTATTTTTCTGTTTTATGTGTGTGTGAATGTGAATCAACAAAGAGTTCCTATCTATGTTCCTATCTAAGTTCGGATGGAATCTTGCAAGTTAAATTTGACCAACTTGCATATTGATAAATTTGACTAAGATGTATATTGTGTGACAATGCAATAATGTAGTACCATGGAGCTGATCTGATAATAGAGTCGGAAGGTGGCAAAGGAACTTTTGTACTAAATAAGATAGACCCTTCGTGTTTGGGCTCGTTTTACTTGTCTTGGCTAGCACTCTGCTGCTACATGGTATCCAGTTATCTAGGATCTCCAAAGCTGGTATTTAAAAAGTTATATTTTTGACCTGACCTGTGGCCGGTGGCTCGGATGATACATACGTCAATTGTAGGTTCTCGGTTGTTTTAACTTTCTTTTTTATTTATATAATTTTAGTTACATCAGGCTTCTTACAGTTTTGGAGTTCTTAAGCTGATTGATTCTGTAAAAATAAAATGTATCATACCTATCTATGATCTTAAGTAATTATAAAACTCTCCTCGTATACTTTATTTCATGTAGAGTTAGATTAAGTGGCCAGCCCTAGTGTCTGTATAAATACTCACAATACATTATACAGGGAATAGAATCGGATTAACTCAACACAGAGGCATGATGTTTGATATAGAAGCCAGAAACCTAAAACGTGTAAGCCGTGGGACATGACTGCTTGTAAAATTTTCAATTTTTATTCTACGAGCCGTAAACAAAGTCGAATTCAGTTAATACAAAAAACATATTTCTGCTGTGTTATCTGAAAATAGAGTAAACCTGATTCTTTAATTTAAAATTTTAAAAATATTCTAAGCTTTTGCTCTTGTTTGGTAAAAACTTAATTCGTACGCCTTAACCATTCTTGTAAGTTTGTAACATGGAATTGTTAGGTATTTGTTAGGACTCGTTGAGTTCTCTATTTTGATGAGAGCATCATTGATACCAGAAAAGAAATCTGATTCCAATCAGGCTACTTCCATTAGGGTGGCCTACGATCAACAATGAACGGCCTACGGACGTGAGTTTATAGTTTGAAACGACATTATGTTACATGGATCATAACCACCAAATTATTTTGATTTGGTTTTAGTCAAATTAATTTCATTCCGAAATTCAATCACTGAATGTGACGTTTAGTGTCAGTGCTAAACGTCACATTCAATGAACGAACATAAGAAATTATCTAGGCATCATAATTCACACAAAATGTTTTTTTAAGTGGCGGGTCCCAAGGCTTTTACGTCTAATTTTGGCCCCGGTATCCCAGTCGCGATGTTTTGTTTTGCGCAGCGCCCGCTGGCTTTGACGCGCTCTACCCCTTTATGGGGCTGTGGACGATGGAAAATTTAAACAAACTGCGCCGATTCGAATTTGAATAATAGTATCCAATAGCGATTCGGTCGCTTAGTGGCGATGATTGATAAAATAATTTACAATGGTTTGATGGTGATAACGTAATCTATTGGATTTAACGCGGAAACGCGGTTAGCTTTTCTGTCCATGCGTTTTCAATGGATTTCATCATCATTGTATTAGTCGTAATTCTTCTACTACTAATACATAGTCATAGTCATATTTAATAGAATAAAACCGGAGCTACTTTGTATTATTAATTATGTTTCTATGATCAGTTGCCCACTTTATCAGCTTGTACGCATCAATATCTGACTATCTGTGCATATCTGCATAATACACACTAAGCTACTCGTATGTTTCCAAAGCAAAATATATGAGAAGTTATAGAGTCCCATTGTTCTGCAATCATGCAGCGCTTTTTTGGAATTATTGGTAATTTGGTATTTGAAATTCGTATTTCGTAACTTAACTTACTTGTACTTTTTTAAGCAAATTGCTTTTTTTATTAGTATCTGAAGCTCTAAACTTATGTCTTTACTGATTACGACAAACGGAATGTGAGCAAAACGTTTCCCCATTTTAAGCACTTTCAACAGTCCTCCATCGCATCTTTGAAGAATGTTTCAAAACTCCTCAAATTACTCTCATTTCGCTTCAACATCTCATTAAACTGAGCAAATTTTTCAAACATGTGTCCTCAAATATTCTAGAACGTACCAGAACACATGTTGCGGGTTCCAAGTCTCGGGGGATAAGAATGCACACATTTATGCATTTACATAGGACAAGAGGGTTGCCAAAGAAATACATTTCGACCAAGAACCTCTCAGACATTCTAATGAGGGAGTTATTTGTTGAGAATGAACATTTTAGGAGCACAGCTGGATTTTGCTGTGAATTATTTTTAAGTTTGTGAAGCACCTGTCTTCCACACTTCACCTGGAACCTTGTTCGGATGTGACTTTGTCGTTCATTTAAGCTCTTGAAATTGAGTTTATTCGAGGTTTACTAGGCAAGTTTTTAACGTAGAAATTTATAAAACAGCTGACGTTTAACTCGCACAAAAATTTACTGACAACGAATCTACTGATTTTTTTTTTCATTTTTGGCATTGTACTAAATGCCTAAATACTAACCGGTAAACTGGCTTCTATGACGCCGCAGCGTAGGCAATGTAAGGTAGGCATACAATTAAGGTGTATACATCACGGAAACATAACTCGAACGCTGTTTTAGATAATCAATGAAGTGTACCCAGTTGACGAGACTCTTGATGAAACATGTTTTCTCAGTCTGCCTGGAGAAAAAACCAGTACTTTAATAACGTACCAGGTAGTCATGATCTTCGGTTAGATGCTGGTGCGATCACCACCACAGTCTATTTCGTCCTGGCGTATGGGCAGATTCAGAATTTGAACGCCAAAGCACTAATTTCCGATTCGTAATTCAAAACTCAGGGGTGGAGAATGTCCGCGCATCTTAAACAAACATATCATATCACTCTTATAAATGAGACAAAAAAAAATTCAAGCATTTGACTTACTTGTTTGAAAAGATCCTTAAAATAAGCATTTATCACTTGAGTAGATAAGAAATATTCTTGTTTCTAGTATTTATTGCTTCGATGTAGCATTAAATGTTTTTCGATTTAAATTACTTGTAACAAGAGTCGTCACTTCAATTTAGTAAATGAGTTTTTCAGTCTAGAATATTTTTAACTCGAATTAAGAATTTATTTCGTTCGTTATAAGAAGTCAAATTTAATGAATGTTTTACCAAATATTAAAATGTAAAATGTTTGTTTTCAATATTTGGTGCTTCATTTTAGTATTTAATTTATTAGATTAAATTGTTCATGTTTAATTTTAGTAAATTAAATTCATTCAAAATGTTTAAATAGATTTAAATTTTTAGAATTCTAGAATTAAAGTTTTGTACTTAGTACAATCAAGGAAATTCTTTATCGGCAGTATTGAAGAAAACAAAATACTCGAATCAAGTGTTTTTACTTGAATTTACACACTTTTTTCTCTCAGGGTAGAGAGCAAACACTTTAAGCGGAAGTACTTTTACTAGCTCGCTTCGTAGGATTGAAAATCAATGGGTAGAATGTTACAAGATCTTTTATTTTGAGAATTTATAAATATACCTAATTAAAAAACCCCCGACACAAAAATATTTGACAACAAACTTTCAATTGACAACCATTTTGGGCACATTTGTAGAATTTTGGTTCTTCCATCCCCACTTTAACCCACCATAACTCTTAAACGGCTCAATCGATTTTTATAAAACATAGCTAAGAACACTCTCGATTAAGTCTCCTTTCATCCAAAAAAAACTAAACTGAAATCGGTTCAGTGGTTCGGGCGCTATGATGCCACAGACAGACAGACAGACAGACACACAGACAAACAGACACGTCAAACTTATAACACCCCTCTTTTTCGTCGGGGGTTAAAAATATCTCTTTACTCACTATAAAGGTGTTAAATTTCTCAAATAATCCCACTCAGGTTTATCACCGGAGAGAATTTAGCCACTTGTCGTAAAGGACATCAAGGTCTACATTGTTTACTTTACGTTCAGTAAAATATTCAGTTTCATTAAATTTCCAAATTTCGTTAAATGCGTTACACGTCCTGAGCATAAAGTCGCAAGTTGTTTTCTGGTACCACACGCATCCATTCTCACTCTCCCTTTTCCAGCAGCAAGGTAAACTACTCGTCGCGCACTGAAATAGACAAAACACCTGGTGACTAATCTCAAATTGGGTTGCAAAATCGACTAAAATAATTATTTTTCGCAAAAAATGGCAAAACCGCCTTCCATCGTGTACAAAATTCGAATGTTTCGCTCGAATTATTTACATTACTGTTGATTTATCAAAAACGGCTCAGCCGATATTTGTTAAATTTCAATGAAACCATCTGGGGAGATCATTTTCAATTCGGTTTACAATTGGCGAAATTATCGATGTTCATCGTGTACAAAATTCGGAAATTTCGCTCGAACTGCTTACATTGTTGGTTTTTTCATAAACGGCTCAGGCGATTTCTGTAAAATTTAAATGGTACCACCTCGGGAGTATCCTCTTTTGAACTAAAAAAGAATTTTTTGATTCTGTTCACAATTGGCGAAATTATCGATGAACATACACAAAAAAAATACATACACACGAACATAGAGCCTCCTCCTTTTTGGAAGTCGGTTAAAAACACCTGGTGATTAATCTGAAATTGGGTTGCAAAATCGACTGAAAATAGTTACATCAGGTGAAACAATACTTACATATCCTCCGTAGGGAATGCAGTTTTCTTTTATTTCTTGTTCAGACGTTACTAGTCTTGCAGCTAATATAAAACTTAAAAAAACTAGGCAGTTCATTTTATGTTTTATGTTTCGATTATTTTTATTTATTGTTAGAGCTCCAATCACGATTCACTTAACCGTGCGATACTACATTAAAAGCAGTTATTAAATAATATTTTATTATGGAAACGTGTTTTTCACACACTTTAATGTTTATATCACGTGATTGTACTCAAGTTTATCTTTTATAGTCATTATATAGTACGACTATAGTTTCGATCGCATTCGGCGATCTTTCTCAAGTCGAGCACGCGGAGCCGTCTCGGACGGCTCCGTAATTAAATCATTAACCATTACTCATTATTATTTTTTAATGGAACATAAATTAATTGCCATTAAATTCTTTTCAATGAGAAATGTAATGTTTTTGCATTACTCATTTTTATTGTTAATGAGTATTTTGATAATCTTCATTACATTTTTATAACAATAAGTAATGTACTGATAGCGCGCGAGTTGAATGCAGTCGGGGTCTGAGGTAAAGAGCGGGAGCATCTCCCCCCGCTATCCGCACGCCCCACCTCACGCGCCTGGGCGGGTTGGGCGTGCGGATAGCGGGGGGAGACATTCGCATTCCTAAGCTCTGCATTCAACTCGCGCGCTAACAGTACCCATATTTCATTTCTTTTTTTTAATGAAGATGTAATGAGTATCCTTGTAATAGTTGTTATGTCGTTGATGTTAAACTGTGAGCCGGATCATATAGAATGAAGTTGAGGTATGCAGGTACCGCGACAAACCGAAAGATTTTTTGGTGTTGTTATATGTAGTATATTGTATATGTATTTGATTCAAAAATACAATTTGGATAACACAAGACATAACAGTTATTTTATCAAAATGTGATAGTTAAACTAAACCAAATAAACACCTTATGCTGTCTTAAAGCTGGGAGAACACTACAAACCATTATTAGGTCATAATTTTGGATATACTTATGTAGGTAATATATCTCAAATATTATGATAGAATAATGACTTGCTACAAGGTACTCTTCCAGCTAAGATGTTTTACGTCTCAATTGAACAACAACGCAGTCTAGCAATAATTATTATTAGCAAAAATAGCACGACCCACTTCAACCGTGTATAGAATTCCCGAATATTTCGCATGGATCGATGTAGCATTTCTCACATTATTGTTGATTTATCAAAAATGGCTTAGCCGATTTCGATATATATTCAAAGAGTTATTTTTATGATAAACATTTCAAAAATTCGTCGTGGATGCAGGACTCGAAGCTCTTCTTCTTTCTTGAAATTGCGTCTTCGGATCACTACCCGACGCTCTGCCAACTGAGCTAATCCATAGTACTGACCCTGCGCCGAATTTTGTGAAGTGTTTATCGTTTTAACCAACTTATAGCGTTGGCGATATATTCTTTCCAATAAAAAAAGAATTATCAAAATCGGACCACTACGTAAAAAGTTATACATGGTTATACATAAAAAAAAAAAAAAAACATATACGCGTCGAATTGAGTACCTCCTCCGTTTCGCCGGTCAAAAAGCATACGAGCAACAAAATGTCACTAAGCGATGTGGTTGATTGAAAGATTCCAACGAATCTTAAGTAGTACATGACCTACCACAATTTTATAAAGGGAGGCATGACTCACTGGGCTTTTAAATAGGCTTTTCTACGAGTCACGGCGAAGGGTGACTCAAGTCTATACGTGGATTGTAATCAAGTGCTTATAATAACACGAACGGCGTTCACACAAATAGTGAAAACATTTTTGCATAAATAACTACGTTCCATGGTTTTACCCGCTTGTTAAATATTGAAGCAAACATAGGTACATAGGGTAGATGCATCGGTTGTGGCCATCTTAGTGTATTTTTTGGCAACTTCGAATCTTAATGACTGTGTAGAGTATAGACAATATTAATATTAACATAATTTTTTTAAATAAATTTTTCGAACTTTGTCATCGAAAACCATTTTTATGGTGTAACATTATTTATAATTTTACGCAATAATTTTGAAATCAAATGGCCAAAACCGGGGCAGTGGCCATAACCGGTGCATCTATTTTTTATCTGTAGGTACTTTTTTGATTCGTTGAAACGTGTATTGCTGTTGGTGGAGCAGGACAAAGTGGACCGATCTAATCAACTGCAGACTGTAGGATTAAGATGGATACAAGCCACTTCCAATTGGCCTCGTGGCAAACCCGTTGGGTAGGCAGCAGTGGATATCCTATGGCAGATATTATGATCATACGCGTACATACATATAATATTAATTTGCCCTATTGATGTTCTTATAAAATAATAATATGTATTCTATAGAGTACTTCATGTGTCAGTTCTGTTGAAAATATAACGTTGCAGAAAACATTATCCATTCAAAGGGAAAAAAATAATCATCCTTCCACACCACAAAACGCTTTCAGAACGGTATTCCAATATTATGAAAAGGAGGAAAAACGCTAAATTTTATCGTACAAAATAAACAATTCTTCACATTTATACCTTTGCAAAGCTAATTTGATTCAGCGTTCCAGCACAAAACCGTGATTTCTCTATTTCTTTCGATACTCAGATTCAATATTTACTGAATATTTCTGCCGTTTTGTCGAAACAAGCACGAATAAAAAATACTTTTACATCAAACGAGATCAGGGTTTTTCTGTTGCTCCCCCACACGCGGTCCTCTAGTTTAAACAGTTCACGTAGCTTGCATGCAATATTAAACAGAATGCAGTCACCCTCCTGTAGGTACTCTAGTAGGTATAGTGGGCGAGCTGGCCGTTACTGCAGTAATACTCTTACCTCTGTCGTAATTTGGCAGATACTCGTAATTAGCAGTTGTAGCAATGTCGTAAAGTTATTAGTCCTCTGTAGACGTTATTTCGTTTTTGATGGTTTCGTTTCTTTTAAGCTCTTAGTTTTTAACCGAAAGTTTTTCGTTTCTTAGTTTTCCAAAAAGGAGGATATTTCTTTGTTCGTCTGTATGTATTTTATTATTTGTGAATGTTCATCGATATTTTCGCCAATTGTGAACCAAATCAAAAATCATTATTGCACAACTTGACGATATTGATGTTATGTTCGTTTCTATATTATCACTTATCAGCGATTTTCTGAAAATCTAAACCACTAAGATGCAAAGATGCTATATTCTGTTAGTTTAATTTGATGAATTTATTTTTTCGATTATTATTAGGATTATCTTTTAGAGTCCAGGAAAACCTTTCTCTTTGCCCAGGCAAAGCTTAGGTTAGTTATTACCGGTGTTTTTTGATCGAATGATTTGCAGAATAATTCTTGCCAGTATCTATTCTGTAAATAAATTGAAATGAATGCTATCAGCATACTCATTTGATATTACATGTTCACTTCTTAATGAAACTGCGCGCCATCTCCCCAAGTATAAAGCATCAGTAGGTAGGAGAACGAGACAGGGTAGATACATGACTTGTGCTAAATACGAGTGGAGGGCACCTTCTGTAATCCATTTAATTAAATTTATACATTGACGTTTTGACGCATGAGTAGGCCTTAACTTGTTTTTCGACTGTCTGATGAGACTACTTTGATCATTGTGCTTGATTTCTTTAATTTGGTAGGTAAATAAAAAGAAAATCTAGTTATGAAATTACACCCAATTTGTTTTTCTACTACATATATACCGTGTATTTCCAAAAGGAGTAAAACGATGCCTAGACGAGACCACAATTCGCACTATCAACAAGTTTTCAGATCTCATGTAGAGCCAAGCTCTTAACTCTATACGTCGGAACTCTTCAAGGGCTTACTTTACAAATTCTACATCTTAGTCAATAAATGTGGCTTGGGCCGAACACAAAGCTATTTAGAAAATTTAATCAAGACTTAATCTCAAGCCCATCTTATCGTTTGTAGGTACCCATTAATAAATCTCAAGAATCAAGATTACTCACTCAATAAGTTCTTTGTTAAAAGAAAAGGTATTTTATGACTTCTTTTTTTAGGGTTCTGTACCCAAAGGGTAAAAACGGGGCCCTATTACTAAGACTCCGTTGTCCGTCTGTTCGTGTGTCTGGCTGTATCCCATAAACCGCTACAGCTAGAATGCTGAAATTTTCACAGATGATGTATTTCTGTTGCCGCTATAACAAAAACTATGTACTAAAACAGAATAATATTAACGTTTAAGGGCTCCCATTCAACAAAACTGATTTTTAACCGTTTTTCGCTCGATATTAATAATGGTAACAGGTAGATGTTTGAAATATTCACAGAATATTAATTGTATATTCAATTCAATATTAAATAATTAAATTAAAATAAATATTTAAGGGAGGCTCCCACACACAGTCCTACTCGTACTTGGCCGATTATTTTAACTGTTGCAAACTCAACCTGAGTCATTTGCACTCGTCCAATGCTTGACCGTTTGACCTTAGTTCAGTTTTATTGCATCTCTAAATGCATTAGTCAGATAATGGTCAGTGAGCACAATGCGGTGCATCCCACGCGGGCATCATTATTCAGTATGGCACAAATGTCTGTGTTTTCCGACATGCAAATGAGTCGTTTGTGTGAGGCGAGTCAACTGGAAACACGTGTTTGTAGAGCTAGATAGAGTTGGCAATCATAGTTTCTAGGGCATTCATTTGTAAATACTATTTAAAAGGAAAGTCTAAGAGCTCCAATAACTGAGCTGAATATTTAGTTTTTTTGCAGTTTTCCAACTTTTGTAGTAGACAGTGTCGCTTTTACACAGAATTTACAAAGTTTTGTATAGCATCCCTCAATGTCCTAGTTTTTTTTTAAAGTTAGAGCATGTTTAGGGAATCATCAAAATATTTTTGGCATTTATATTATAGTAGTTTAACATCAACAACTTTTTTTTTAATCGGGCAAAAATGCCTTCATTAACTACAACAAAATACAATAGGTACTACTTTATATGATAAAACTACCTACTCTACTACTACATAAAAAGCATTGGATCATCCACAGACCCTTGAAGGTCTAAAGATAATCCAAATGCTCAAGCCCACTGCCAGTTGGCAGCATGCTGGCTGCATTGCCACGCTGAATGGCATTTACATCTGAAACTGATTATTTACTTCATCTTATGCGAGTATAGGTATTTTAAAAGGATCTCTGTATTCAGAACTATATTAAACATCTTAAAAAATGTGAGTAGGTACAAAATTTCTAATAAAACAAAAAGCAAATTAAAACAAAAGCAAGTTTAAGCGAAAAATAATACTAGTCTCATTTTATAGGATCCCAGTATTTTCATAATAAAAATGATTCGAAATTGTGGGATAACTCTCTTGACGCAAACGCGGCATCCGGAGCATTGTTTACGTATGATTACACTGTTTTCATCATACATACCATTGTTTGTACAGCGGGTATTGTATTTAAGTGGATTACACCCCGCAATGGACGACGTTTAGTTTTTATGACCGTTTAGCTTTAGTACGAAAGGGGATGGATGGGTACTTTTCTATGCGCTCAATGGTAGGGCTTTATTTATTACTATTGTTTGTTACTGCTGAAAACAATAGACATAAATTACTTGAAAATTGCTTCGAGCTTAGATTTGTGTGCGAATGTCAGAGTTTATGTACTTTATTGTGGGTTTATGTTGTTTGTAGAATCGGTTGATTGTTTGCGACGTTTGTAATTAAAACGTTTACGTTGACACGACTTTCGCTTTATGAAGGCTACGAAATTATATAGCTTTGTGTTACAATTTGTTCATTTTACTCAGAGCAATATAAACATAACGTTGTGGCGTAGCTACATGGCCACGTTAGTAGGTATACGAGTAGGTAATACCTAAATAAACATAATTATGTAATACCAAAGTTTATGCGTAAACTTTCGTGAAAACCTAAATTCATTAGTATTTTCTACGTTTCAACGAGCAATGTGACCTATGTATACAGGCTTTAAATCACCCACTTACGGCATACACGTACCTTATGTAAATAACCTAGGTATTTGTTTGTACAAAAAAGTATCTACCTTTTTTGAAAACAACTCTAAAGTTTTTGATTATTAAAAGCTACCTTGAATTAAGAAGTCAATGTACCAAAATAGGTGACTGCACTAGTAGCACACTCCCGATCCTTTTTGGAGTTCCCCAGGGTAGCGTACTCGGACCGACACTATTCATTATATAAATAAATGATATTCATGCGTCGTGTTCTGACAACGCTGACCTCATCTGTTATGCAGATGATACTGCCGCCATATTCTACGGGGATACGTGGGAGGCTGCATTCCAGGAGGCTGAGAATGGTATGGGACTCTTGAAGAAATGGTTGGATAAAAATCTTCTCACACTTAATCTTGGAAAAACAAAGTTTCTTTGTTTCCACAAAACCAAAGCCTCCGAACCAGACATCACACTCAGCCTCAGAATCCACTCTGCTTTCAATCCATCATCGTGTAAATGCGCAACTATCTCGCGGTCTTCCACAATAAAATATCTTGGGATTGTCATTGACGAGCAGTTGTCTTTTAAAGCACATATTTCAGCACTAGCGAAAAGAGTACGCAAACTGATTCACGTCATGCGAGCTCTCCGAAGTGTTGCCGATAAGAAAGTATTGAACCTAGTCTACGTTGCTCTCTGTGAATCCGTTATATCCTATTGTATACCGATATGGGGAGGTGCAGCAACCACAACCATGATTGAAGTGGAAAGAGCTCAGCGAGCAGTGCTAAAAGTCATGTATAAACTGCCCTACCGACACCCGACGGACAAACTGTATGCACTAGCGGGAGTGTTAACGGTTCGACAATTATACCTACACAAGGTTTCCCTGATTGTACACCGGACGGTATCTTCTCAAAGCTCCTCTGACTCTCCAAAAAGGAGGCCTCCTCGGGTAAATGAACCCCGCACTAAAACTACCTTTGCTCAACGCTTTCCTGAATTCAGATATCCCTACATTTACAATAAAATAAACAAAAAGTATCCCATTCGTGACAAAACATTTAGAGAATGCAAAGTAGCCCTACCAAAATTCCTAAGTACTCTCACGTATGACGAGACTGAAGAATTTCTGAAAATAATTAAGTAAATAACAAGTTACACAGCAAACATACACACACCACACATACACACCACACATACACACCACACATCACACACCACACACACACTCACACCATCTTCAGGCCATTTGTTCAATAAAGCCGCACCAATATGCTTAGTCTGGTAACTCATTAGAACTGTTGAGCCCTGCGATACAGTACTTGTTACTAGTGCAGGTCTCACAATCAAACTGTTAAACCTTATTTTTGCTTTGGTGACGATGTCTTTTATTTGTGTAATTAAAATATAAATTAATTGTATAAATTAACTTTAGTTTAAATTGTAACTTATCTTAGAAAACATTAATTGTCAATCTAATCATTAAGGTTGTTGTAAAGTTTTTTTGTGAATAAATTATTTTGTATTTTTTTTTTTTTTTTTGATGAAATTCGCTTTTTTTAATCTCTATGGGCGGTACTAGTATTTGCGAATCTGGATTTTTTACAAGCTAAATAAAAGCTTGTTAATGGATGTATTGTCTACTCGTGTGTATGTACCTATGTAAGTTCGGGTGGAATCTTGCAAGTTAAATTTTACCAACTTCCCGGTTTCCGATTGAGCTGAAATTTTGCACGCATATGTACATCGTCATCGCGTAAAAATGCAATAATATGGTACATGGAGCTGATCTGATGATGGCGTCGGAAGGTGGCCGTAGGAACTCCAGTACTAAACAAAATAGACCCGTCGTGTTTGGGCTCGTTTTACTTGTCTTGGCTAGCACTCTGCTGCTACATGATATCCAGGATCTCAAAAGCTTGTATTTAAAAAGTTATATTTTTATAATAATTTATTATCTGCAGAGGCGATATTTGCAAATGTGTTTTTTAAATTATTTCTAAAATTAGGTACATAATTTTCAGCAAAAGTTTCCATCGCCAGAAGTGTGCCGTAATAACTAAGTATAGAGCAAGAAGGTACTGATTTTACATCAATACATAGTATAAAATAAAGTCGCTATTTTGTCTGTTTGTTTGTCTGTATGCTTAAATCTTTAAAACTACGCAAATGATTTTGATGCGGTTTTTTTAATGGATAGAGTGATTCAAGAGGAAGGTTTATATGTATAATACACCTGTGCGAAGCCGGGGCGGGTCGCTAGTACTTAAATAAAACTAGCAAGTGCAGGTTTCATATAAACTCGGTGCAGCAAAGGCTTCATAAAAATCTAGAGCACGTTAACACGTGCCTGTATATTTTATTCATATCGCAGCTGCAGATTGCACTCTAAGCTATGCAGATCAATAATTTGATTGCTTCAAGTTATTCTTGCATGAGCACGTTCTTTGAATATAAAATAATGTTTTGGTGTCTACTATAATACCTATTGGAAATTTTGCTAAATTTCTAATTGCCCAACTTAAGGTTCATATTTCGAAGACACAAGAATGTTGTTAATCTACACGGATTGAAATTTCTGTAAGGAATTTTCGAAAAAGTAATGATAATCTTTAGCGAAATTTACCTACAAAATCTGAGTGAACAAAAACGCAAACAGTGACTTTATAAAAAATAGATTTTACATAGATACCTATTATATTAGAGAAGATATCGTAGCATTGATGACATCGCCAAACAAGGCTAAACAAAAGGAAAAATTCAAATGGCAAAGCGCCTGCCGGAAAAATGACATTACAGCCTAAATGCGCGTTATTGCCATGCATAAGTGTGCAGGCGGCTGTAAAACGAACAATTCACAGCCACGAATGAGCAGACTGGCGATAAAAACTATTATTTTTTTACTCTGTTTACGTATTAAAGCACTTCTTATGATACTACAATTGAGTGCTGCTAAGGATTGAGTGTCGACAATTACGTACTTAAAATGTGTAGGTAATGTAGGTACCTACCTCTCAGAATAGCTAGGGCCATTAGTTGCACTTGGTGGTTTTCTCGAACCAACAAGGTTTTTGTTCTGTACGAGTAAGCATGCAATTCATTTTTAAATAAGTATATTTGAGTAAATGTATTGCAAGCACAGCGTAAAACGTCCACAAACTAGGTGGACTGACGATATAATAAACTCCGCATAAATGCGCTGGATGCAGGCCGCTTCCAACCGGCCTTATTGGAAATCAATAGGAGACACCTATGTCCAGCAGTGAACGTCCTACGACTGACAGATGGACGTATGGATATTTTACCTGCAATTTAATATTTAAAAAGGTATTGCTAGCTCTTTTTACTTTTAGGCACTGAAATTCATTTAATGTAGAATATTTAGATTTTTTTAAGGTCGCGATTAACCTAGAATATTTTATTAGACTGTTCGCAAATATCTGTAACGAATTGGAATGAAAAGCACATCAATTGTTTTGCAATAAACCGATTAAGAATCCAATCACGGTAGACAGTCTAAGACTTAGGATCAAGAGAGCATTTTTAACCCAACTTACAAAAAGAAGGAGGTTCTATGTTCGTGTATATGTATTTTTTTTGTACGTTCATCAATAATTTCGCGAAAAGTGAACCGAATTGAAATTTTTTTAGTTCGAAAGGGTATACTCTCGAGTTTGTCCCTCATTTAAATTTTACAGAAATCGGCTGAACCGTTTTTGAAAAATCAACAATTACAATACAATACTATACAAAATATCTATATTATTGCACCGAATGTACAGAAAAACTTAAACTATAAAAAATAACAGTCCGGTAAAATAATGGGCGGCCTTATCGCCTACAGCGATTTCTTCCAGGCAACCCAAATGGAGCACATTTATGGAAAAACAATGTTGCGGTCGGTGTTGTATGGTATTATAAATAAAATTCGGACATAAAGCACTCGCAACTTCCGTAGATAACATAGAGTTTCTTCATACGATCTGTTAAAGTTACGTATTCGTTCTTAAGCGTTCAAAGTAAAAAAAAATGATTTCTGGGGTGCGTTTTTGAACGTATATATACGCAACTTTGACAGATTGTATGGAGAATCTCTGTGTTGTCTATGGAAGTTGTGAACACTCCATACAAGTTCCGTATACTTACGTTTCGAACGTTTGGTCGTATACGGTTCGATCGGAGGATCTGAGGCCTGAGGATCGTTCAAAAAACGATCTCCAGGCCTCAGACCAACCAAATTTAAGCAGCTGACCTTTTGATAAAATAAGAAGTAACAATGTGACCGATGACCCACCTAAAACTAGCTAGCAGATCAACCAGTATAATCCCGGATCAGCGCAGTCAGGTCGAGTCACCAGGCGTTAATGAAAGGCTTAGTCCTCGGAGCAAGTTCTGCGGTTTCTTCAACCGGCAATATTAAAGTTTCCGCGGCCGACCCTTGTGCGGTGCGTCTACAAATTATGTGAAGACGTGCTACAGGGGTTGTAAGGCATAAAGATTTTCAAGAACTCGCAGGCTTGTGAACGTTGAAGACTAGGTACTGCTTGTTATTATATTTCACTGTATAGCTTTATTCATTTTACTGTAGACTGTTGGACCTAGGCCTAGCTTATTGGGGCTATATTTCGTTGACCGATTAAAAAAAAAACAAAATGTCTAAATAGCCATCGACACGAAATGATGATGATGTTGACCGTTGGTAGATTTTGTATGAGTGTGAAAGTGTTTACTCTTTTACTTTTACAGTTCTCGCTCGGTCGTCTCTGCGACCGAACGTATCCAAGTCAATCCGCGTTCTTACTATACCGGTCAATACCGGTTCAATCCATTAGTGATGTGCTGAATCGGTTATCGACAAGTTTGTCGATAAAATGGAGCAATACCTGAAAAAATCATCGTCGAATCCAAACTTGGTTAGCAAGAGGCCAAGAGATGAGGCATCTGGTACAGCAGACAACTGGCGCAAGCCGAAAAAATTTGCCAGCTCCGCAGATGGCGCGACGCAAAAAGAAAAAGAAACTGAAACTAGTAATCGCTTCAGCAGTCTTCCAGTAGATGACATAGCATCAGAGACTTTTAAAAGGGCTACAAAGAAAAAGCAGATTAACCAAATTCCACCAATTTTGGTTGAACTCGTGGGCAACTGGAGTCACAGTAATATCAAGGATGTGGTCGAAAAATACGAAAAAAGTTTCCACTTGCAGTACAGAGGTCGCAACCGAGTCAAAGTACAATGTTACTCAGCAAAAGGACATCAAGCTGTCAAAGAAGGACTATCTAAAGAAAAGGTCGTATATCACACATTCACTCGCAAGGATGAGAAACTATCTAAAGCCGCCATAAAAGGCTTACCCAAATTTTTGCAAGAAGCACTAGTTGCAGAGTTAGATTCCCTAGGATTTCCTGGAGTGACCGTAACTGAGCTCAAGACAATGTACACTACAGAGTGTCCGCCATTACTGGTACAGCTGCCGATTGGAAGTGATATGGGCAAGTTCAAACAAATTAAATACTTGTTAAACTGCGTAGTTGAAATTCACAGGTACAAACCGAACAACAAAATAGGCACACAGTGCTTTCGTTGCCAGGGTTTTGGGCATGCCTCAAAAAACTGCAATAGACCTGCTAGGTGTGTCAAGTGCGCCTTAGCGCATCCTACTTGGGAGTGTGTGAAAGAAGACAAGAAAGATCCAGCAGTTTGTTGTAATTGCCAGAAAAATCACCCTGCCAATTACTCACAATGCCCTGCAAGGCTTAAGTATCTAGAAAGGATCCAAGCGAAACGTGATAGCCTGAAAAAGACCGTTGCCCATAATGTCGAAGTTAAGTCATGCTCTGATCTAGCAAAAACCGACTGGGTCCAGATTCCTATCTCCAATAAGCGTTGGCCCCAGCTCCCTGGACCAAAAGAAGATTCAAAAGCCGCCCAACCCTTTAAGAAACCGGTCAATCAAACTCCTGCATCATTTACTGATCTGCCTAAGGTGGCACAAGAGTTGCCCAATGAAACATTCGTCAAGGAGACGACAACCCACGATCTAGCTACGGCTGAAATGTTGGATATCCTAAACACTCTCAAGTCTCTCAAGAAAGAATTCTCCAGCTGCAAAACTTTCATGGACAAAGTTATCCTAATCCTAACACATATGGGTCACTATGTCTAGTAGCTCCTCAGGCCTTCGAGTTCTTTACTGGAACGCCGATGGCGTACGCAACAAACAGCAGGAATTGAGCCTTTTGGTGAGCGAGCTAAGCATCGATGTAGTCGCAGTAAGTGAAACCAAACTAACTAGCCGTTCTAATTTCGATATTGCAGGTTTCTCTTGTTATCGTAAGGACAAACGCCCTAACGGTACAGGCCAGGGAGTCGCGATTTTGATTAGGTCTGATCTAGTACATAACACAGTCCCGTCTCCATTAACTTCGAACCTTGAAGTTATAGGAGTCTCCCTCAAACTCTTCAATAGTGTTACGTTAATTTATGCCATTTATCAGTCACCTAACTTACCTCTCATACAAAATGACTTTAACTTACTAATGGAATCGGGAAGTACAGTTTTGGCGATGGGTGATGTTAACGCTAAACACCCTTACTGGTCTTCTGGACCTGTCAATGAACATGGTAACCGTCTGTACCAACACATGTTAAACGGAGACTACGTTATTTATGGACCTCAGGACGCTACTCTTATTCACTATTGCCCCAAATTTAAGCCATCAACGCCTGATCTATTATTAACTAAAAATATGCACAACTTAGATAAGATAGTCACAGTTAAAGCTCTTACATCAAATCATTTACCTGTATTTGCTAATTTTAAAGTATCTGTTCCACGCAAGCCTATAACTACATTTAATTACTCTAAGACAGATTGGGTTCAATATCGCCATACCATGAATAGTCGCATTTGCCTCTCTACCAACACCTATAAAACTGTTGATGAAATTGACACTGTTATCTCTAAATTTCAAGATGACATCATAGATTGTAGAAATATATGTGTTCCCAAGACATCACTCAAACCCTGGGACAAGGCACTACCGCGACGCATAAAAAGGATGATACAGCTAAAAAATCGTATCCGTCGCTATGCTGCTTCAGAACCAGTTCTCTTAATACGTAAGCAGCTAATTCAAAGAGTTCACAAACTACAATCAGATATCACGTCTGCTATGAAATCCCACAACGACAGGAAATGGGACTCCAAACTCAAAAAAGTAGATAACCCTGGCACTGACTTATGGCGTGTGGTCAAACAGCTTCGTTCTGATTCTTCTCCTTCCATTCCTGCACTTAAAACTTGCGATGGCACACTTACGACTACTGAACAAGAGCAATGCGATGCTCTCGCCAATGCTTTCTTGGGAAACATGCTTCTGACACACCACTGGAATAGTGACGAACAAAAAGCTGTCGCCTGCTCGATGAAAGTTTTAGATGATTTTAACGATGAGAATGACGTTATAATAACGGTGCGTCCCACCGAAGTGAAAAAGATTATCAGTAGGTTAAAAAATCGTAAGGCTCCAGGGTCAGACCATATAACAAACTTGCTTGTGAAAAATCTACCTCGAAAAGGCATTGTCTTGCTAACAAAAATATTCAACTCATGTTTGACATTAGACTACTTCCCATTAATTTGGAAAAAAGCTAAAATAATCCCTATACATAAACCCGGAAAAGACACGTCAGATCCAAAGTCATATCGCCCTATTAGTTTACTACCATGCCTGGGCAAAGTATTTGAAAAGATCATCTCCACTCGCTTGTTAAAATACACTAATAGTAAACTAATCAATGAGCAATTCGGCTTTCGAGCAGGACATTCCACCACCCAGCAGTTAGCTAGAGTTTCTGAAATTGTGATGCATAACTTAAACCTAAAAAGGTCAACTGGAATGTTCTTGCTCGATATAGAAAAAGCTTTTGACACAGTGTGGCATGATGCGTTACTCCATAAAATGATTAAGTCAGGAGTACCGCTAAAATTGGTAAGGATGAAGAGATCTTACCTCACTAACCGTCCTTTTCAAGTATGTATCAATGATTCGTCCTCTTCTCCTAAAATCATGCCCGCTGGTGTACCTCAGGGTTCCATTCTAGGCCCACAGTCTTTCTTGGATTACGTTAATGATATACCTGTGCAACCACGCACAAATATAGCGTGTTTTGCGGATGATACAGCGTCATTTACGTCTTCCGACGATATCGATCTGATAATTGGCAGACTTCAGCTATCCATCGAACTATTATCTTCATACTTTTTAAAATGGAAACTTAAAATCAACTCCTCTAAAACAGAAGCTATACTCTTCAGTAGACAACGTTCTCTACCTTCTCGTAATTTGACTATAGAAGGGTATCAAATTCCTTGGAGCCGCTCTGTGAAGTATCTTGGCCTTGTCCTTGATAATAAGTTAAATTGGTCCTAAAACTCAGACAAATTACGACTAAAAGGTACTAAAGCCATCAATGCGTTAAGTCCAATTCTGAACAGAAAATCCTGCCTGAGTAGTAAAACTAAGTTAAAAATTTATTGCACCTTAATTCGGCCCTGTATAACGTACGCTTGTCCAGTCTGGAGCAACACTTGTCCTACTAATATCAACAAACTACAAGTTATCCAGAACAAGGCGGTGAAATATTCCTTTGATACACCCCTGTATACAAATCTTCGTAAGTTACACACATACATAGGTTTACCTAGTATATCCGAATATATTTACAAGTTGTCAAAAAGCTTTTACTTATATAAAAATCCTACAAATAAAAATGAATTAATTCAAAATATCTGCAAATCTCGCAAACTTGACTTAAGATACATCGATAAATACAACCGATACAAACTGCCCCATCACTGGTTTCTCGACTGCGATGAATAGGTACAGTGAGTCGCGCAGGCGCGTGCCTCCGCCGGCCGCCGCCGTGCGCGCCACTATCGCCCGTATTATCCTAGGATATGCGGAGCGGAGTGGCGCGCGCGACGAGGCGCGGGCGGCGCGCGCTTGCGCCTCACTCTCGATATACTTGGCTCGCTTACCGCTGGTTATTTGCTACTGTTGATGCGCTAACCGCTGCTTATCCTAAGTGCTTACCCTCATTTAATTATTATTTTCTAATATAGTTTTGTTAAAAAATTCTGTTGTAAATGCAATTCTGGCTCTAAAGGTTGCATAAATTAAGTAAGTACATAAGATGTTACAAAAATTCGCCACATTCATTGTCAATAAGTTTTGTTCAGTTACCTGCTATTAGTTTATATAAGTTAATTATTTTAGCTTGCAAACGTATTTATTTATTGTTATTTCTTGTCACCTCTAGGATCTAATGTACACTAGAGATGTACATAATTTGTTAATGTCTTGAAATTAAATAAAGATCTTTTAAAACAACAAACAAACTCTTTTACTTTGGGATACAAGCCACTTTTAATATGTTCACTGTTATTCCTTGTCCGAGAACTTTCTCCTTTTTTAGATTCTTAAAGTGGGGAGAAATATTTTTGTCAAAATTGATTATATCTAACATTTTGAATCGTGTTCACTATCACCATAATATGATATTGTGGAAAGTCGATTGTGATACAACCTGTTTATGCATTCAAATATAGTATCTTTAAATTGTTGACTAAAATAAAAATCACAAAAAAAAATCTATTTCTACAAACAACGCGCAATATCGTGGAATCAGTTGTCGTGAAGTACCTACATAAAGTCACCACAAACAAGCTATGAACGAAAACAAGCAGTAGCATCTCTTATCTAGTCCGTCATGGTAGCCTTCAGCCGGCACAAATAGACGTACGTACGTCCGACACGGAACGTTCAACGATACAACTTGATGGGAATCCCACTGGGTTACCTAAATTAGAATTGTCTAAAAACACTTTCAGGTAGCCTAACATATAAGCTAGTTGTAAGTTCTGGAATGCAGACAAGTAGAAATTGTACTGGCAAGCGCAATGTAGGTTGTCAACTCGCAAGATGGATACCTTGACTAAGACTGTGTGTTCGCCAAGGCTGCGCTGATCGTTATTGTTAGAAATCTCTTAAAGAAGCTTTTTACGGCTGAAATGACGTTGTTGACAAGCAAGTGGAAATTACGGTCGATACTGAACACACACACAGGAAGAACTAATGATCGATGGGTTTGCAAAGCTATTGAATTATTAAATTCTCAATTTATTTCTCATAATTACCTATAATCTAAGACATTTGTAAATGGTGTAATTCGTATATATCCAAGGATTTTGTATACTAATGTAATACATCCATGTTTGTGTCTTAATAAATAATTGAATGTAGACTGCGTATTCTGTGGTACTGTGCGCAAGTACCTTATGACCAGATGACCTTACTAATACCTACCACGGGGTTAATTTGGTAAGCCTAACATAACTGGCTGTTATCTTTCAGTGGTTCATTAACTTTACAATCTATTTATCTTCCTCTCTTTATCTTTGCCTCTCTCTATTTTAAAGCCTTTGATCTAAAGTTATTCTTTGTAAAATTGAAGCTGCATAAAAATACACGCAAAACAAAGATAGCAATGCTCATTTTCATGTTGCCTCTGCAATATGACAAGGCAAAGCTGCGAAAGCTTCTATAGCCCGGCTCCGCCCTAGTTTGTAAACACATGTCACATATCTGGGCAGAATGCAAAACGCCTGCACAATTACAAATGGCAAAGCAACAAAAACGCGTTAATTTATTCGAGACTAAAAGGGGCGAGCGGGTGGATAGCATTAAAATTTGAACGTTGTCAGGTGCTAAGTCCATAATTTCCCTGGGGAACAATCCTGGATCGCGTTTTAAGGGTATGAATGGCAGGTCTAATTTCTACCGTCGGTCGTCTCCTTTAGAGTTAAAAGGACCGTTGTTTGAAATTTGTTTTGACCGTGAAATCTTAGGCAATTTCAAGTTTCGGCGGTTTAATGTGTTTGCTCATTTACAATTTGCGGTGGAATATTAAGTTGGCTAGAACTTTGATGCCTATCTGTTTTGTTGCTCGCTGTTTAGGATTTTTATCTAAATTAGCATCTTTATTCTAGTCTGTTGTCTGCCGATTTCGGTAATTAGGTACTTCTTTAGTAATAATCGTGCTATCTTTTTGTTTCAGGTAAACGATTTCACCTATTCTGTCCCATCAACAGATAACGTGTGAAGTAAGTGTCAAAGTAACCATTTTATTTATTGAACTATTACACTCCACAGACTCCGGGGTCTGTGCTCTTTAAGATATACATTAAATGATTTGATACATTTTTCTTACAACTAAAGGCTTCACAAGAGGGCTCTACACTAAAATAAAAGTGACCACTATAATAAGAAAATAATCGGCCAAGTACGAGTCGGACTCGCGTACGAAAGGTTCCGTACCGTATGAAAGCCCCCCTAATATTTTTATTTTAGGAGAATATACAACTTAATACACTGAATGTTTAAGGCATCTTCCTGTTGCCGTTATAAATATCGAGAAAAAAAATATATTTCTTGTATGAGATGTTTGTTGCAGCTCGATGGAATGTTATGAGTAGGGGAACTTGGGGCATAACGGGATAGTTAAGACAAAATTTATTGTATCAAAAAAATCAAATAGTTTATTCTTAAAAAATCTTAACCTAAATGATAAATGAAGATGTTGCTTTCATATTATTATAGTTTCATTAACATATTCAGTCTACTTTTTTGTATAATAGGAACATAGTAAGTAGTGGCAATTTTCCTGTTTTGCCCCACATATGGGGCAAAATGGGATGTGCTATGGGGCAGAATGAAGACAATAACTAATCTGGCAAACAGTGTGCACAAATGTGGGGATCTTCATCATCTTCATCCATGCCAGCGCAAGAGTTATGAGCCCACTCACGGCACTGAAGGCACTGAACCCATCCTTCATTCGATTTCGAATACAGGTACCCACAATACAAACAAACACAGTCATCATCTTCGTCATTCGATGATTCAGAATCGGTTATGTCTACTGTTTTTCGTCTTTTAACCTGAATGTTTCTTGGTTTCTTTTTTTCCTTCTTCTCAGTCTTTTTCCGCTCTTTCTTTCCTGTCTTTTGGTTTAGGTTAGTTTTCTTCTTCATATTAGGTTTTTCTAGAACCAAGTCATTTTTATAAGGCGACTCCGTTAAAATGGCACATTTTCCTCGTTTTCTACTCTTTCTTTCCTTGGTTCTTATTTCTTTCGGTATAGGTAGAATGATATTTGGGCTTATTAAAAAAGATCTTCTTGTTGATTTTGGTTCTGGAGTTTTCATTCCGCCTTCAAAGGAAGTTGAAGGCAAATTTGTTTCATTTGACGAAGTATTTCCAGTGTACAGTGTTCCTTTATGTGTATCTGTAATAGCAGATAAATCTTGTTCGGATAAAGGAAGTACAGCAGAAGGGTTCTCAATCGTTTGTTGCACGGTCTCTGTTGACACACTGGTTTCGTCAGTTGAATGTTGTGGTGCAGGAAGTACAGCAGCAGGGGTCTCAATCGTTTGTTGCACGGTCTCTGTTGGCACACTGTTTTCGTCAGTTGCATGTTGGGGTGCAGGAAGTACAGCAGCAGGGGTCTCAATCGTTTGTTGCACGGTCTCTGTTGGCACACTGGTTTCGTCAGTTGAAAGTTGGGGTGCAGGAAGTACAGCAGAAGGGTTCTCAATAGTTTGTTGCACAGTTTCTGTGTTTGTTGTTTCAGCGGCCAAGAAATCTGCATCTGTAAACACATTTCTGTCTACGGGCCATATTCCACATTTTCGGAAACCATTTATGGCAGTGACCATTGTTGCTGCTTGTAGATAAGCTCTTCCAAAAAGCATTCCAACTTGGTAAGGAGTCACGACTCGTGCTGGATGTTCTCGTAACCATTTTTTTACCTCTGCACTGTAGTAGGTGCTTAATGGTTTCATAAATGAAACATCAAGGGGCTGCAATTTGTGAGTGCAGTGTGGTGGCATGCATAGTAATATGACATGATGCTCTCTCGCAAACTCGATTAGATCGAGGTTTTTTGTATGAGATGCATGACCATCAAGCATAAGTAGAATTGGTTTTTCTTTTGTGGGCTTAGTAAATTCAACAAACGATTTGAACCAGTCGAAAAAGATGTTAGTAGTGATCCAACCATTGTCACTGCATGTACCCCAAAACCCGGCAGGCGCTCCATCAAGAAGCTCATTTTTCATACGTTTCCTAGCAAAGATTAGCATAGGCGGGACGTAGGTTCCTGTTGCACTAAAACATATTTCTGCTGTCACCAATTGGCCTCTTTCACCCGATGTCAAACACCCAACCTGCTTTTGTCCTTTTAGTGCAATTATTTTTGACTGGCTTTTTGGAACAGTGCTGACACCAGTTTCATCGACATTAAATATTCGATCCGGGGTAAGAGCATGTTTATCGACAACTGCCTCAAGCAAATCAAAGAATCCATTCACAGCTACTCTATTAAACGCCATAGCTCTAGCAGCTGAAGTCGACTCTGGGCGTCTATACGATAGATCAGGATGCCTCTTTAAAAAGCCGTCTAACCAGTCTTGCCCAGCCATACCGGTCTCCACATTAAATGGATTGTCAATATTGTTTCTTTTGGCTAACTCAAAAGCCAATATGCGAAGCTCTTTACCCGTAATACCAAAAAGCCTTACTTGCATAGACTTTACGTGTAAAACTAACTCATCCTCCTGGTCTTTAGAGAAAACTGGTTTGAAATGTCCTAGACTTTTTCTGCCGCAGTCATTTTCAGAATCCGTGTCATCATTAAGAGTATCTCGAGCTTTTCTGACCCGCCGTTCCAAGGTGGATTTTGGAACTTCATAAGCAGCTGAGGCCCTTAAAAATCCCATATGACCTTGAAGTACAGCTTTTACAGCTTTTCGCATGTTTTCCTCATCCCATTTTTGGCGGTCTGTTTTTCTGACGTAATCGCGTACCATGATTACTGCAAACAAAAAATAACAATTAGGAAAGTAGAAAAGAGACGGGGGCAAAATGGGACACTATCCCATAATGCCCCGATCATTTTGCCCCACGTGACATATTTCCATTAGGCATTTGACAAATTCTAACCTCTTTGAGTATTCCGCGTAATAGTCGCGGAAATATATGATCAATAGTATGCTTACTAGCTAAATGCAAGAGAAATTAGATAACGTACACACTTACCTCTCTGTCCATTGATAACAAACTGAAAAAATATTAAAAAAATCCACGTAAAATCAATATTTTAATCACTGTGGCGCCACAACAAGTAGAAACACGTTCGTCGCGCGGATGCGGGTGACGCAACTGAACGAACGAAGAGTGGCAACGTCGCAGGCGCGCTGTTGTATAAACTAAACGCACACATGCACGTTTCCCGTACTGCCCCCAACCTCATTATGCCCCAAGTTCCCCTATATAAGCTGTTGTTATTTGATATTAAGGGAGAATATAGTGAGATCGAGAAACAGACTCAGTCAGGCTAGTATCTTATTTTAATCCTATTGTCGCCCTGGCATAATGTTCTTAAATATACGGAACCCTAAAACAATTAACTCTGAATAATATATAGGACGCTTTGAAAAAAGTGCCTTATCAACGAGTACGACAAAATTATTAATAAAATATTAGATGCGTACGACGACAAAACTATCAATTATATGCATCTCCGCGCAGGATTTCAACAGTTAGATATCAAATCTTCAACAAGTAATGTTATTACAGGTTGCGTTTTTTTGTTTATAAAATAAAATGTAATCATACATCATAGTGTTCGTCATGCAAATTAATGCCCGATAATTTAACTAAGTACGTACATTCCTGGTTGGGTAAATACGTAACAAGCCATGTACTCGTAGCACGCTTTACTAGATTTCAATCCTACATTCTTCACAACAATATCCATTAAAACAGTCCACAAACTTTGTAGTCGGTTGAGGCCCGTGGTTCGTTAGGCTCTACGATCTGCAAGCAAAAGTTTCCCCGGTCTAGTATCTACTCTACATCCCAGTGGTGGTGTCGTGACCACAATATGTTGGCTTGTCTGATGTTGGGTTATATCTAAGTTTAGATCTACACTGTGCATATCGGAGAATTTTAATACCTACTATTATTGTAGGTTGTGTTGGCTATGTCCAAAATAGATGTTGATGGGTTTAACTTTAGATCTACATTGTGAAAATCGCAGAATATTTGGTTCGAAGAATTTTAACCTTATAGTTTTAGATTGTGTTGGCTAAATCCGAATTATTACCTATGTTGCTCTTGTTCATTTCCGTACAGTACAATTACCAACTAGGTGATAACTATGTAAGTATTATGATACCTTTAAAATTTTTTCGCAGTTTTAACTTATCTCAGCAAGTTATTTACAATTCAAATTCAAATTCAAAATTCATTTATTCCATTGACATATTACATGCGCTTAGAAACGTCATAACAAAATAAATATCATTAAAAAACTAAATTGAACACGTAGAATTCAATAAAACAAAATAATAGGTACTTAATAAAAAATATCAGCAATAGCATCGTCAAGAACAATATCATCAATTAAAATTACAAGGAAAACAAAAGAACAGATAACAGTGCATTATACATTAATAGTAATAAAGTCGAGAAATTGACCGGAGCACTTTAACGATAATAGCTAATACGTCAGCTTATTATCGATGAATCTAAAAAACGATTAAATAAAAAAAAAGCTGTACTAGTTTTCTATATAATAATTAACAAACTCAAACTTAATTATTGACAAAACACAGTAAAGTCTTAAAACTGTTAACTTTTGACTCACTTCTAGATTTCTTTTGAAACTGTAGGTGTGGGTTTCACCATGGATTAATAATAATTGACGTATCCTAACTGCGTAGTAGAAAACAGAAATGTTAACAAGAAGATGTGGTTTTGACATCAATTTGTCTAAGATCACGTACAAAATTCGCAGCGTCCGATAGTTCGCTGTAAGGACGCACCCCACGCTGTTATTCCCTCGTATTCTTGATATTCCGAAGCCGATGCTCGTCACTAACTTTGTTTCAAGTTCCACTAAGCAAATGACCATTGAGAGTTTTAGCTGGTTTAGGTACAATTGCGGACGAAAGCGGTTCGTTCACTATGTACCAAGTATATTGTTCTTTTTGTTCTGATATTGTTTGTTTTTAGGGTTTCATACTCAAAGGGTAAAAACGGGACTCTATTACTAAGACTCCGCTGTCCGTTCGTCTGTCCGTCTGTCTGTCTGTCACCAGGCTGTATTTCGTTTCGTTTATGGGTCGATTCGCATTTTTTTTAATCTGTAGAGAAATATTGAGAAATGGTTTCTTAAAATGATCTTATACTAACTTTAATTTCGTATTTTTAAAGCAATTAAAAAATTTGCGCCTACAGAAATACAATAGGAAAATCGTTACTTCGCTTTCAATCGATTCAAAGAAATGGATGTTACATTTTTGTAAAATAATCTGTATAGTCTGCTGCTGCATATAGTTTGCTACAATATCGTACCTTTAAGGTCGTTGTAATCTTTGTAGGTATATTAGTAAAGCTTGCTTTTATCTTTACTCCTAAACATTAATAGGTATTCTATCCCAAAGTAATAGATGTCTCCACAAAGTAGGTATTCAAGAGGTTTTATCGCCGCCAGTACATTGTTAGCGTCTGTGAAAGTTCGTTACGCATCCGACATCAAAGTTTGGCCACTTCGGGAGGGCACATCCAATAGAAATTTTACAAAGACGTATACCTCCATAAGATAAAGTTATTAGTTATTACGCTACACTATTGTACCTATCTGAAATAGATGATTACAACCGTGGTGGCCTCGTGGGAGAACGTTCGCCTTGCATGCGTGTGGAGTGAGTTCAAAATATGGGTTCTCTAATTTAATCTTTAGAACGGCTAAACGTGTTCGCAAATGGTCACGAGTCTGAGTAAGAACAGGGGTAAGCATTGAAGATTTATGTTTGTGCGAAGAGGATAGAGAAGCTCAGTATGCGATTCCTTTCTATCGGTTTATAAATTGAGCTCCCGGTCCCTTGAATGAATTAAGTTCCAGTAAAACTTCTTTGGAATGTATGTCCGAATTTACGGTTTTCTGTCAGTAGTACTATTGATTAGTTCCATTGAGGGTTTACATACCACTTGATTTTAAATCAAGAAAAACATCGTAATCATCATCGATGAAATCTATTTGAATTACTCGTAGAGATTTATTAAATCTGGTTTTCTGTTTTACTTATTTATTTGTACATGTACCTACAGGTTTATTTTTGTGAAACTCAGTGAGAAGCACTAGGTATTTAAAAATTACGCGATTCGTTGCGGTTCATATCACTTTTAATTCTGTTCTAATTGGTAATTGTCACTTTAGCTGATATCAGTACTGTAAAATCCGTTAATTTAAAAATGTATCACATAAATTATTGCTGAAATCGTCAGTAAAGTTCAATGGTCTGAAATGAAAGGAACCAACAATGGCTCTGTGTTCTCGTCTAGTTGATATTTTTGTTTTTCATCCGGAACGGTAATGGATGGCCGGTGCTGAAATAGTTGGACTCTATTATACGGATGATAAACTTTACAACGCGAACGTTTTACTACATGAAATATTAATTGAAGTGGCCCTGTACTAAAACATGGATATTCTGTTTTTATGAATTTTAGTGAGATGCTCCATTGCTAGTTCTGTAATGAGATTGCGGTAGTCTTTGCGATATATATTTTATCGTGTTTGACTCTGTATTTAGCAGTCCCAGTGCTGAGCATAGATTTTTTTTTCTTATTTTTACTAAATACTACTACTTTACATACTCCTTTGTTTAAAAGTAGGTTTTGTACTCGTACATTTCAGCTTCAAACATCTTTTCTTATTCTGTTTTTAGTATTTGTTGTTATAGCGGCAATCGAAATACATCATCTGTGAAAAATTAAACTCTCTAGCTATTACGGTTCATGACATACAACCTGGTGACAGACAGACAGCCAGACGGATGGACAGCGGAGTCTTAGTAATAGGGTCCCGTTTTTACCCTTTGGGTACGGAACCCTAACAACCATCACCGTTCATCACCATGAACCATCAAAAAGGTGGCCAAGTAGGCCGCCTTCTTGATACTATCTTTAGGATCACATTTATGCCCAAAGCTACGAGTATCTATTATAACATCGCCTGCATAGCCGCTTTAATAGGAAGCTTTGCCTACTCGACTGAAAAATCTAGTGACCCGATAACGGCCGGCGGTCCATCGCCATTCCGGAACTTGGGCCAAAGCCTAGCCTCCACCAATACGGAGCGAAACGAGTTCACCGCGTAAATATCATATTTGCCAAATTCGTAGGTGGTCGGTATATAGGCCGGGTAGCTTCCACTGGTGTTTTTTTTTCTGAAGGCCATTGACATAGCTAAACGAACCTACACGTAAGCGTAAATGGTAACGAGTCCAAGTCAGAGCAGGAGTGAGCATTAAATCAAATCAAATGTTTATTTATTGACATCAAACAGGTGACAAAAACTTTAATGAATCCACTGGCTCCGAACTAGTCTTAAAACTGTATTTCTAAAGCCAGTGGCTACTCCGAATTTTTTACAGATTATTATCAATAGAAAAATTACAAAGAAAAATAACGTATTTGAATTTACAGCCAAATACAGAAAAAAAAAACTTAATAATATGTAATTAGTAAATTTGAATTGAAAATTACAATTTTGATAGGTTATACATAGCTCATAAATAAAGTTATTATTTATAAATAGCCATAATAAATAACACAAACTTAACTTAAAATAGTCATTTTGTTAAAGATCTGTGTTAGTGCGAACGGGTAATAGAAGTATGCGATTCCTTTCTATCGATTCAAAAATTGAGCTCCTGATCCACTTCATCCAGCTCCACTTTGATGGAGTATGGTCCTAATAACTTCCATTTTATAACTTCCTCGTTATAATCAAATCGGGAAAATTCTTCTGCAGGGGTCGCGATTCCGATTGCTTTCAGTTTTTAATTAGTTCACTCGACGATTGGGCAGGGGTGACGAACTGTCCAACACTTAGGAGCAAAAGTTACTGGATTTGTTTGACTCTGATTGGTTGAAATGACGATCGATGTTTTGAGAATTAGAGCAGAATATTTTTGTTGATCTTTTCTTTAATCTGCAATTAGTAGAAACAGAAACTAAACACCACAAACCAAACAAAAAACCTTTTGTTGATAATAATTTGCAAGTAAAAAATTCATCAATGGTATAAATTGCCTTTTGCACGAGCCAGTGCTGTAGTTTGGTTTTAAATATATTATCGATCACTGAGATAATGACGATGATCTTAGATGGGATAGTGATAAAACCGTGATCTACGTTTTTCTATAACTTTGCAATCGGGACATATCCACTAGGCTTATGATGTCCCAATTACAAGTAGTTGAATGTATAGTTGAAGTACTGTAGATATGTCATCGAATATCATCAGGATGTGTGAAGGTTTCTTTACGATATTTATCTTCCCGAAAAAACCGATTCGAATTTTTTTAAGGAACGTCACGATTCTAAGAGTCGAGCATTTTCCTACAAGATCATTCCTCAAGCTTTAAGCGAGACCTACAAGAATCAGATTTTTAATTTATTCGCAATTACACTCCACTTAAGAGTCTCAAATTAATTTTCCTTATAAAAATTTACGGAGCATCTGAAAAACGTTTTCCTCTCTCTTATTTGCGCAATCTCTTCGACTTGAGAATTCCAATTTCAAAATGCGCGTCTCCCATTCGTCACCGAATACTTGACACATCTCGCAATCACAGTTCCACACTCCTTACATTTTTCTTGAATACTTTTGTGTGGACAGTGATGAGTTTTCATTTTTAAATGTGGAACGACTTCACTATTTCTTGTAAATATATTATTAGATGTTGATTTGATAGATTAATGTCACTAAGTTAATTTTTACACGAAATAAGCTTGCTATTGATCGCATTGTGGCTGATGATGAGCAGATTTGTGAAAAGATGTATTAAATTTACATATGTGGTAAAATATAATTAAAAAACCCAAAGGCTCCTGAACTTATTAAAAATTGTATTTCCGTAGTTGAAATGCTTACTTGACGAGAAATAGTACACTAATAATCGGCCAAGTACGAGTAGGACTCGTGCATGCAGGGTTCCGTACTGTATGGGAGCCCCCCTTAGATATTTATTTTATTTTAATATTATTATATATTGTTGAATTGTAAACAGTATTAAACATTCTGTGAATACTTCAAGCATCTACCTGTTTCCATTATTAATATCGAGCGAAAAACGGCTAAAACTTCAAGTTTGTTGTATGGGAGCCCCCTTAAATATTATGTTATTCGGTTTTTAGTATTTGTTGTTATAGCGGCAACAGAAATATATCATCTGTGAATATTCAGCTTTCTAGCTATAATGGTTTATGTGATACAGCCTGGTGACAGACTGACAGCAGAGTCTTAGTAATAGGGTCCCGTTTTTACCCTTTGGGTACGGAACCCTAGAAAGCACCGACTCAAGAATAGTATTGCGCTACACAAAAATGATTTAGGTAGCTAGATATATTATTATTGTTCTTAGGCGTAATAAAATAAATTTTTTTGATGTAGGTATTCATTTACAACAAAAAGACATCTAGTCATATTTTTAACAAAATTTAAACGTGAGAGCAATTAACGTTCTACCTGTGCTGTACCTGTTCAAAAAACTGTTACCCTGGGACTACTTTCCAATAAGATAAAACTAAACGTTAAGGGCTTAATGTCCTTCCAAATGACGCAGCAAACATTTATAATGGCGAAGGGCGACAGGGCAGGTCCTTGAAGAGCTCTCGGGCCGCGTCTAGGTGGGCTCTTAACAATGCCTACTCAGGCTCTTAAGAACTTTGAGCTGTAAAAGCATACTATTGGTGATAGGTCGCTGAACCTTTTGGGATTCATAATCATAGGTTTTGACTGTTGTAGAACTACCTAGTTATTTATGGTGTGTAAGGAATCGTTACTCATATTATAAAATATAATAATACTAAAGTAGCCTTTATTTACTGAAACCTACAACAAATAATAATACTAAAGTGTATTTGTTGTTTAAAGTATTGGTTTTTAGGGTTCCGTACTCAAAGGGAAAAAAACGGGATCCTATTGCTAAGACTCCGATGTCCGTCTGTCTTTCTGTCACAAGGCTGTTTCTCATGAACCGTGCTAGCTAGACAGCTGAATTTTCACAGATGATGTATTTCTGTTGCCGCTATAACAACAAATACTAAAAATAGAACATTATAAATATTTAAGGGGGGCTAAGGTTATTTGCTCGCTATTAATAATTGCAACAGAAATGGGTACGAAACCTTTCGTGCGCGAGTCCGACTCGCACTTGACCGATTTTATTTTCTTACTCTTCCACACATAAACAGAGAGGCATCGACTTGATTTATAGTCAGTGGTCGGAGAGTTTCATAGACTACTTATTATCTAAGAATAGTAAAAGGTTCCTACGGGATAGATCAAAAACCAAAATTAAAAGCAATGATTTTTGATGGTGCAGCTACAGAATCATAAGAGGAATTATACGAACGCTTTGTTATGGTTTGTACAAACAGACAAACAGATACATAATAGGTTTTGGTATATGATTTTAATGTAGGTGTAAATTTTAGCATCTCATTATAAAAAACATCGGTGATTCACTTACTTTTTATGTTAGTCCATCTAAAAACCTTGGATAGTAATCAAAATTCGAAATCATAAACGAATTTCCAATATGAAAAATATATGGATTTCAAAGCATTGTTTTCGAAACAATACCAACATTGCAAATATTAAAATATCGTGCTATTTTTTATAAATAAAAACCGCATATTTAGGTCGCATATTTTGGGCACACGTTGTTTGCAAAATGTTTGAATTTATGTTATAACTTTTGTGAGCGTTAAATAATATACAAAGCGCGTTTCGTTTGAAAACATTCCAGAAGTTGTATCCACATGAAATAAAATATTTTTTTTTTTTTTTTTATTTGAATGTTACACTCCACAGACTCCAGGGTCTGTGCTTTTTAAGATTAACATTTTTTTAAAATGATTTGAACAATATTGCTTATAACTAAAGGCTTTACAAGAGGACACTAAAATGAATCTAAATCTAATTTTCTTTAAATACGATTTTAAACTACGATTAAATTAATTATTTATTATTTTCCAAATAACTACTTATACTGCTCAGGGCCTCCATCACCGCCGCGTTCCGGTCTTTAATGGCCATCTTTAAATTATAGTCTACGATGACCTTAGGTGACGCAGTAGTCGCACGCCGCACAAAGCGGCTGATGGCGTCTTCCTCGTTGTCGGCGAAGTATGTGAAGGACCTGGTGTGCCGTGATACTGCGACGACCGCGTGCGAAACGCTTTCGTGCAACCTCATATTGGCCTTGATTTTAATGGCGATGACAGAGTCGTATGTCAGACCTTGAGCTTCGTGGATGGTAAGGATGCGCGACCCTGACCCCTCTCCATACCCTTGGCTGATAAGGGTCTCCTTTTCTTCTTGAGTGTGAACCAAAAAGAGGGTGTTGGGGAGGTTGTGGGGTATTTGCGCACCCGTGTATCTTTTCTGCTCTAGAGATCTGACTTGGAATGCTGAGGAATATACACCCGTGTATATTTCCCTCAGTGAATACGCTACATCCATGGGGTTCCGGTGCGTACATAACAACTCCTGGCTGATGTTTGCGACCAGGTTAGGGCGATGGTACCTCATCTCAAAGAGGTTTTCTCTATCGATATAAGGTAGCTGATTTACGTCTCCGATGAGGATAAGTTCACTGGCACCAGACAGCCTCAAAGCCATCACTATGGCTCCAAAATGATTCATGAGAGCCTCATCCACCATTAGACGGTTGCAACTCTCGAAACTTCGGAAACCATTTACAAGAATGGAGGCCATGGTACGCACCTTAGTTCTTACTAAGTTACCAATACGGTGCGCCAGTTTCTCTCTTAGATTTTTGGCTGCTTCAGTTGTTGTGGTGATGATAACGTCCTTATCCACATCGAAGTGTCGTACCACCCAAGTTGTCTTGCCGCAACCGGGCACTCCATTGACCCACTGGATCTCGGGTACCGTCCAGTTGTCCCACCGCACCTCGACTCCAGGACTGCCCTCGATGGTTTTTGCCATGTCAGCAATCCTGTCGTCCAGCACTATTTTGGTACACCTGGCGGTAACCACAATAGGGTCCTCTGGTGGTGTCACGTACTTCAGTTTTCCCGTCCGATCCGTCTCATCCTCATTTAGGGCCACGAATCCTTTTATTGCATTATAAGCAGCCATATATTGACCTCTCATTGTTCCCTTGATGACATGGGAAGTGTCGTTATTGTATATGGCTGCTTCTGCTTCTTCCAGTCTCGCCATCAATAGACTCTCATTTCCTAGCCGAAAAGCCTGCATGATGTTTTTGCAGTTCCTGAGATTGACTTCTCTAGTCGCTCTCGTTATAGCTAAGAATTCTATGAAGGCGTTTCTGGCGTGATCTGTTGCTGTTGAGGCGGGAATATAGAGGGGTGGAGTGACCTGTCCCATGTCCGCTCTGGTTGGAGCCGGTTGCCTTGTTCGAGGTGTTGTTTTCGTGGCTGATTTAGTGCTGTGCCATTTTATTTTCGGTGTTTGTAGGAACAAGCTCTGTGCTGCGGCGCTGAATGCTGTCAGAAAAGCCGAAACTTGACCTCTACTCTCGTTGCTACTGCCACTATGATGTTTCGCGGCCTTTTCTGCCGATATTCTTTCTTGTACCCTTTCAGAACCGCTTTGATTGGATGAACATGGAACAGGGTGTCCCCAGCTGTCGGTTGCAGAGTTTTCTGACGAAGACTTCAGAAAACTTAAGTTTTCTCCCCTGTCTTCGTATATGATGACCTCATGATTTTTGGAGGCCTCCAGGCAACTTAGCCGGTCCGCGACTTCTCCTGTCCAGTGCGCTACAACCATGGCGTCGACGCTTATCACTCGGGAGACACTGTCTGCGTTTTCACCTAGTTTCTTTAGCAGTAAACCTGCCTGTGTAAATGGAGTCTCGGTCGTCCAGTCAAACAGTGCAATCGTTTTATTTTTCGATCGCACCAGTCGACATCGACAGCCCGCAACATCCAGTATTGGCATCGCATCGTAAGTTTTCTGCTTCATGGTGGTTTTAGAGGTGCTGCCATTGAGCAGACATGCTAGTCCAGGTGACAGTCGGACACGTTTTTTGTTCCGGGTGAGGCAGAAGCTTATTCCAAACCTCTCTTTATTGTTATCCATGAAAAGGGCTGCCCCACGGATGCAGACCCCTGACCTTCCTCTGTCCGCAGAAGCGAGTAAGTAGTCTACTGCTACGTCTTTTATGGTGGTTTCTGAAGGGCATCTTAAGTTCTGCGCACTGGTGGTGGCTGGTGTTGTTATGTGTGAAAGGGAGGTGGGCTCTGTGTGTAAAGACGAAGTAGAGGCGGAGGGTGCCATCAGGCTGAGAGAAGAGGAGGGTCTGTGAAGAGTAGAGTTTCTTTTGGCTGCTATTCGAAACGACCTATCAACAAATGATAGAAAGTGTGGTCTGCTTTCTTGATCTTCTAAAATATTGTGGAGATCTGAAACCATGAGCTTTCTATCAATGCATATTTCGAGGTCATTTCGTGCCGCAATAAAACGTGGGCAATCTGTGATGATGTGCCATACCGTCTCCGAGATATTCGAGTCACACTCGCAACCTGGACTTTCTTTGAGCTTAAATCTGTACAAATACTCCGCTATTCCTCCGTGCCCTGTCAGCGCTTGCACCTGAAAAGGCGTCAGTTTTATAGTACGTGACATCCGGTATGCTTTGGCGATATCCGGGAGAAACTTATATGTAACTCTACCAGTGCTGGAAGTCTCATACCGGTCCTGCCACTTCCGGACTGACTCTTGTCGGATTTTCTTTTTGACATAGGATAAGGGGATCCCTTCGTAATCCCGGGACGTGCCCGTGAGTGCTGCCGATTTCGCGAGCTCATCGGCTCTTTCATTACCGGCAGTTGCCACGTGTGCTTTCAGCCAGAACAAACGAACGGATCTTCCTTCTGCACTGATCTTTCCAATGTTTTCCTTTATACATTTGACCAATGGATGACTCGTTTTGGGATTACGCAATAATTCGAGTGAAGACCTTGAGTCACTCAGAATGCTGACCATGGTGTCACCACTCGACATCACTGCTTGAGTTGCTTGGTATAGTGCATAAAGTTCTGATTGGAAAACTGTGCAGTCGGAGTGCAGCGTAAAAGTAGCGCATCTGACTTCTCGGCCATTCTCCCACCAGGTAAAGGCAGCGCCTACATGGCCCCCTATTTTACTACCATCAGTATAAATCTGGGGACCATTTATCGGGCTAGAGATGGTTTCTAGGAGGTCGAAATCCAAGGATATCTGTGTGGACGGATGAGGTTGGTCCAGAAAGTTTAGATTTCGTTCAAGCTCCGTGTCTGGTGCGAGATAATCCACAGAAATATTTTTCTTTGCTTTGTACAGACTTGCAGCTTCTTGTATTCTTAGGTCCAAAGGGAGTAGACCAGATAGAGCCAGTGCTGACGTGAGGGAAACAGTACGATATGATTTGCATATTTTTTGGGCGAAGCCTCTTTGTAAAGAGTTTAAGTGAGTCTTAACCTCTTCCAGTTCTGTTGCTTGTGCCCATACGCTTGAAGCGTATAAAATGATTGGTTCCACCACAGCGACGTATATTGTTCTCGTGATCTCGCCATTGAGCCCCCAAGACACCTTCGCTGCACGCGCAAGTTGTTTGTATATATCCGCTGCCTTTTTACATTGAGCGGTTACGTGTGCTTTGAAGTTGAGTCTTCGATCAAGCAAGAGACCAAGCAGTTTGATTTCATCGACAAGATTAAGCGGGACGCCAGACATAACCAGATTTGGTGGATCGTATTTCAGCTTTCTCGTCATTAGCATCGCGTTGGTTTTATGCGCTGCAAAGCTGAGTTTGTTACGTTTGCCCCACTCTACTACTGCATCTAATGTCTTGTTTGCTTCTTGCTCCAATTTCGTGCCTGACTGGCCTGTGAACACGAGAACGACGTCGTCTGCAAAAGCTTGACAATATACCCCCTCGGTTTCCAATAGACGCAACAACGAGTCCAAGATAACATTCCAGAAAGTTGGACCACCAATTGACCCTTGAACACAGCCCTTGGTGGTCCCCTTCCTGTACGTCGCTCGAGCGTAGTTTACTTCAATTTCTCGGTCGCCGAGATAGGAGCATGCCATCTCATAGAGGTTTAATGGGGTCTTTTTCTCTGTCAGTTGATGTTTCAAAGCGGGCCACCACGCGTTGTCGAAGGCGCCTTCTATATCCAGGGAGATGAGGAGTACTAAGTTCTTATCAGATACTCCTTTTTTGATGTGCTCTACCAGGTTATAGAGAGCGTCCTCTGTTCCTCGCTGTGGCATGAAACCATACTGTCTCGTACTGAGTGTAGGTAGAAGATGCCATTGTAGTCGACCGATTAAAAGCTTTTCAACGATCTTCCCAATCACGGACAACAGACCTATGGGGCGTTAGGATTTAGGGTGAGTATGATCTGTCTTGCCTGGTTTTCTTAATACAATCACATGGGCCACTTTCCATTGCTTCGGGAAATATCGTAGCGTTAGGCACTTATTAGCTATCGCCAGGAATAACTCCATATCGCAATGAATGGCTGATTCACAAATGTCAGCGGTCAGTCCGTCTGGCCCTGGGGCTTTTTGTGGATTCAGTGTTCGCAACACTAGCTCGAGCTCTGCCGACGTGAAAGGTGGATCATCTGGTGGCAAGTCCACAGGTACATCTTTAGTTTTTTCTCGCAGTTCTTTGTGACACGGTTGGTCTGTGCTTTCAGAGTCGTCGGGGTAGAAAGTCTTGGCGAGAAGCTCTGCAGAATCTTGTGGTGATAGAGTGTTTCCTTCTGAATCTCTCAATAGCACATCATCTTGCTTTTCAGAGGTTTTCCTGATCACTCTGTAAATCTTATCCCACATGCTTTTTTTGTTTTGATTCGTGCAAAACTCTCTCCAGTCTACTGCTATAGCTATTTCGGCCTTTTCTTTGTAGTCTATCCTGGCCGATTGATATGCATCTATGACTGATTGAATGCGATCGGGAGCTGCATTTTTTATTCTTCTCTTTCTTCGGAGGACCTCTTTTTTAAGATCATCAAGCTCCTTTGTGTACCATGGTGGGACTGGATTCCCTTTTCGTAAGCCCACTTTTAATAAAATATTAGAGATAGATATAATATTTTAGAAATAATTTGAATGCAGTATGAATGTTTACAATGCTATTTAGAATGTTTAACGATCTTGCCAAATAAATATGTTATCAAAATAAGTTAATAGGTAAATAGAGCTAGAGAACATTTACCTCCTTCTTGCGGGAAGCAACCAATATCATATCAAAAAATATCAAAATCAAAAGAAAACAATAAAAATCACCGACGACGAAACACAAAAAAATATAAAAAACCCGTATCCCAAGTTTCTTCAAGATTCGTTGAATAATGTGACCAGCCGGGCTAGTATACGCACCACCACAGAGCTATCGCACCACGAAATAGATCTTTAGACGTGTCAGAACGCGACAGAGTTATAGTGAAGTATACTGTCACTTTTTCACACGTCGAAAAGAGTTTTCTCGTGTTAGTATGTTAAGCTAGCCGTAAATCAACAAACAAACGGAAAATTCAAAATCGTCGAGTCAAAACTGAGAATCTCGCTCACTTTGTGCACTCGGTTTACTGTTCAATAGATATTATCTATACTGTTATGATCATCAAAATAAACATTCTGAATCATAAGTATAAATTAAGTACTATAGACAGATACAGTGATAAAATAAAGTCGCAATCCGCCCTGACTAGAAAATTTCCATGCGGCGCGATGGAAATACATCTTCCTAGGGACCCCAGGGATTTGTACCTCGAAGTGAACTTTACTGTATTTGCTGTGCTACACGAAAATAATATTTATGTCTCTCATCCAGTGAATATAAATTAAGTTTTCATGTAGAAGGTGTACCTTTGAGTCTCAGGACGCTGTGCCGTGTGTTTTGTTTGGGTTAACAGTTTGTCAGACTGTTATACTCACCTGTTTGTATCTTTGTTTTTCTGTGACTTTTTCTTGACAAATTAATGTTTTGTACATTCTAACTATCTAGACATTTATATTTTTAATGCGAATAAGTCCGTGCTTGACCACTAACTCGCCTGATGGTAGGCGACGTTGTGGTCGAAGATGAAATACGAATACTTAGAAGATACCTATTCCCTCTGATCTTGAAAAGCTTGAAAATCGAAAAGTATTCAAAAATTCAAAAAAAAATTCAAAAAGTATTTATTTACGAAAGCACATCAAGTTTTCGGAGGCTCTAGCTGCCAAACTGGGTGTAGGGAACCCGTGTTTTGGAAACTAGTTCCTACTCAAGGAACAGTATTTTGTTGTGTACATATTTATTTAGGTTTTTGCTTTTATTTTGAACATTAGAATTAGAAAATAAGAAGAAATTGAATAAGAAATATGTAGTACAGATTTGACATTAAGTATATTATTTTAAGATATTATAACATAATGCATAAGGTATATAATTTATTGAACTGTAACAAAAACAATGGAGATAATTATTTTGTTTAGTGTTTTCCACACAATAATGAATAGATACAGAGGTAAGCTTAGAGTTCGGTATAATAAAACCTTATTTTAAGTATCGATAATAATGAAAATAGGTCAAATTACTGCAAGATTTTAAATAGGTTTTCAGTTTCATCGTAAGTAAGACTTTTCAGCCAAGAAGTTAAGATTTTTTTACATTCTCTATAACAGAGCGGGTATAGACATAAATATACGCTAACAGCTTTGTATAAGCGAGTGCTTATAGCTTCAAAATGACGGCATGCTAAAGCAGTTCTGTGCCTTTCAATTACGCAGACACGATCTTTCCTACGTTTATTTTCGTGTAGTGTTAGGTCGATAGTCGATGACAAAGATTTGTGTTTGCGTAGAATCACTTGTAGGACAAAAAGTTGGCGTACTGAGAGTACGGAACATTCTTTATACAGCTGGACTGTCGGATATCTGAATGGCCTGCCGCTCATTACCTTCAGAACCGCCCTCTGTGCCACCTCCAAGCGTTTTAAGTTAGTAGCGTATGTACCGCCCCACACAGGAATGCAATATGATATGATAGATTGTCCCAGCGCACAATAAACTTGACGAAGCACTTCAGCCGGTGCAACTGATCGTAGTTTTTTAAAGACAAATAATAATTTTCTAACTCGAGGTACCAGTACTTTTAGATGCTCGTTCCAGTTAAGAGTTCTGTCAATCGTAACTCCTAAATATTTGAGCTGTGTGCATCGAGCTATTTTGAGACACGTACATGGTGATTTTGAAATAATGTCACAAATATGGGCTCTAATTTCGAAAGATTCTGCGGGTTGGGAATTGGTATTTGCGGAAAAAGTTATAAACTTGGTTTTATCAACGTTAAGAGTAAGAACATTTTTAGTTAGCCAATTCATGACAGTCCTAAGAGCATTTTCAGCAAGTTCGCGAGTTGAGTCCCAGCTATCACCATGTATAAGCAGAGCTGTATCATCAGCGTAAGTGAAGATCTTGCAATTCGGTATAGAAAGTTTACACAATTCGTTTATGTACTCAATGAATAGAGTAGGCCCGACTACACTTCCTTGTGGAACACCGTGTGTTACATCTTTATCTGAGCTGATATGTTTTTCTATCACATTGTTTCCTATCAGTAAGATAATCTTTATGAAGTTCGTGAGCCACGCCACGAATTCCCGAGCTGTTCATTGTTTTGAGTAAGATAGGAACAGAAACAGTGTCGAAGGCCTTAGAAAGATCCAGAAAGATGCACAGAACTTTATTTTTCTGTTCTATATGTCGTACTATATTATTAGTTAAATCCAAAACAGCGTCTTCCGTTGATTTTCCTTTTCTGAAACCATATTGGTTGTTAGCGAGGATGTCATACTTGTCAAGATAGCTGGTTAATCTTACGTTCATAACTTTCTCAAGAAGTTTGGAGAGAGTAGAGAGAACTGAAATAGGCCTGTAGTTGTTGACACTGTTCCTGTCCCCATTTTTAAAGATAGGGTGTACTAGTGCTCTTTTGAATGCTTTAGGGAAAACACCTGAAGAGAGACACAAATTGAACACATACGTTATTGGTGGTACTAAACTGAGACGTGCGAATTTTATAACTTTGGATGGTATGTCGTCCCACCCTGTAGCGCAGTCATTGCGTAGTCCGATAATAAGTGAATCAATCTCTTTGAAGTCAGTCGGTAATAGGACCATGGAGTTTTGAACGCTCTGGGAGGAATAAACAATTGAAGAGTTGCATGAGGAAGATTGGCTGGAGCTGTCAATTTTATCTGCTAAAGTTTTGCCTACATTTATAAAGAAATTATTCACCTGATCTACCGATGATACAGGATCATGTGTTAGGCTCAGGAGATCTGCAGAACCGGAGACGTTAGTGTTTAGACCAACTATATTTTTAATGGTGTTCCATGTTGCTTTAGGATTGCCTTTCGATTTGTCTAATTGTTCTTTGTTAAAATTACGTCTTAGTTTTCTAATAAGATTTGTGCAATAGTTTCGATATCGGGTATATGTTAATTTCAGAATAAAGTTATCAGGATCTAGTTTTACTTTTTTGTGCATTTTGTCTCGTAGCCTTAGACATTTAAGCACACCAGGTGTAATCCAAGGTTTTAATACTCTATTTTTCTGAGAGATCTTTACTACTTTAGTGTGGTGTTTTACAGCCGTAGATATAACCTTTATAAGATTTTCCGCAGCACAATTTGCTTCATTACAGGTGAACACAGATTCAAAGTCAGCTTTAGCTAGTTCTTGAGCTATAGCTAGGAAGTTTGTATATGTTTTCTCTTTTGGATAGGACTTTTTCTCTAGTGTCTCATTTATACTCAGGAGCAACGGTGAGTGATCTGTTACAAAAGTGTCAAGGATTAACGTTGTGACATTATTAAAGTTTACGGAAGTTTTAAGCAAGATATGGTCTATACAGCTTTTTTCCCTGGTTGGGTGTAAGTGTGTCGGGAAAAGCCCATGTGTTGCTGCCATGCATAAATATTCTTCAGCATCAAGCATGTCACCCGAGTCTGGATTTATGTTGATATTTACATCACCTACCACAATTATGGTTTTGTAAGATGACAAAGATACTAAGAGATCGTTTAGATAGTTAACAAAATTTTCAGTGTCTTTAAAGGATGGAGGTCTATAAACGGCTATTAAAGCTAGATCTCTTCCAAAAGTTAAAACTACACAGCTACAGTCTACTGGCTTAGTCTCTACGATTGAGTATTTAATGTTTGACTTGATATAAACGACTACACCATCGTTTTGGTTATAAAAGGCAGATTTAAAGCTTGTGTAGTTAGAGATTAAAGGTAGATTAATGACCTTGCTTAGCCATGATTCAGTAAAGACTATAATATCACATAAAAATTCCATTCTCGCAAACATGGTCATCAGTATATCAAAATTTTGGTTGATGCTGCGGATGTTAGTATGAAAAACTGTAAATACTTTAGAAGAATCAGGAATGTGTTGGTTGCATTCTTCAGGAGAACAGATGTAGTATTTTGTTGATCCTATCGTTTCTAGATCATTATTAATCTGAATTATTTCATCCATAATTATAATCTAAGTAAAAAAGTGGGTCACTGATAGTGTTCTTAAAAAAAGATACAGACGTGTATCGACTAGGAGATGGCATAGAGTTATGGAGTGGATCTTGCAAAGGTATTATATGTGGACACAATGTTTTTGATACATAGAGATGTCCTGCTAAGTAATTATTCAATATTGAAACCTTAAGTTTATCAGTACTACAATAAAATATTCTTATAACTAAACACAGCATGCAGTAAAAATTCGTAATAAGAAACGCGTTATAATAATATAGTATAGATGGAGATTAGCTCATTGGACATACTCGTAGCTAGACTGCTAGACTTACTCTTTGATGTAACTAGATGGGCATAAGCCTCCCCTAAAAATCGCCAGTAAAACTGTCTGGAACCGGCTGGCATCTAGCACGATCCTGCGGTTTTAATGAGAACCTTCCACCTTGTGTTAGACTGGCACGAATTTATCAAAGAAAGAAATGGGTGGCAGAACTAAGTATCAGAATCCAAGACACATTTTCGGCTCAACAGAGATAGATAGGTATAAATTTTTCGGCATTAGAGTATCAATACTTTGTGAAGCCAAAGAAATTCTATCGCGCCAATCCATGTTACTTCCCATTTTGTAAGGAATGACGCTTCAAGGTCGGAACGAAATTAGCTTTTTGGTTCCATTCACGAAAAAGGTTTCTTATACCTAAAGTGTAGTCATTAAAAAAAAAAGTAACTAAAGTGTAGTGTGTAAATAGGTAGCATTTGACAGTTCATTTATGCAAAGAAAATTATACCTTATACTAAAAGAATAAAACTCATGAAAACAATATTGACGACGACGGCTTGGAGTTTTATTCCTTTATTGTAAGGTATATTTTTATTTCCATAAATGAACTGTCAAATGTTACCTATTAAAAAGACTCCACTGTACTAGTCGTCTGAGATGATTGTTGTATGTAGGTAGTTTTAGGTTTTTATTAATTAAATGCATTATGTGGGTACTTAGAAATTAATCAGTTGTCTTGTAACCGAGCACACGGCTGTTTGATTTATATGTTTCCCGGATACTACATGGTGGTAGGTGTGAACAATAGCAATTATTTTGAGTGGAATTGTGTCATTATCAAAGGATAACATGTCGGTGAAATCGGAGACAAGTCGAGCGACGCCGCGAGACGTGGAGTACGCGGCGCTGCAGCAGCCGGCCGCCTGAGCGAGGACGGCAACATGGCTGCAAACTGGCGCGACTGGAAAACTGCATTTATTATTATCTAATCGCCACGGGCAAGGAGGATGCAGCGTCCAGGGAGAAGTGCGCGTTATTTTTGCACGTCATTGGAAAATACGACCGGTAATTATTCGGGGAATTGGACCTGGATGACAAAACTGATTATGAAGAATTAGTATTGAAGTTCAAACTTCATTGTGATCCGACACGTAATATAAACTACGAGCGACACGAGTTCTTCGAAACTTTTCAACGTGAGGATAGTTTCGATAAATTCCTGAGCGCACTAAAACTACGGAGTAAATCGTGCGAGTTCGGTCAGTTGAAAAATAGTCTCATTCTGACTCGGATTATTAGAGGTATAAAGGATCCTGGCATGCGGGAGCGAATGTTAACCAAATCGAAGCTAAACTTGGAAGAGGCAATATAGTGGAGCTGTGCGGTAGAAACTGCAGGCCGAGGCGTGCGCCGGGCCGGCCCTCGCGCTGAAGGCGGTGCGAGCGGGCGCCGCCGGCGCACGGCGCACCCGGGCTCGCGCGCCCTCAGCTGTGGCTGCGCGCCAGCCCCAGAGGTTCCAGCACAATGTTAGTGGAGGAAATTCACATATTTCGTGCGGTAATTGTGGTCGACACGGAGTTGTTTTGTGCGCGGCACGACAAGTGAAGTGTTACAAATGTCAGCGCATTGGTTATTTTGCGCGTATGTGTCGTGCTATGTATGTGAGCGAATTGGAGGACTAAGAGGAGATCGAGGACTGCAACGAGATATGTGAGTCGTTGTTATGTTGTTCATCTCTCGACGAAATAAGCGGGCATTAAGCCCAATTTTAGAGGTGTGTAGCAACGTAAAGGTTTTTTCTCTATCGAATGCCTAAAGTAAAAAAGAAACAGAAATAGTCAAATTAGCTATTATAGTTACGATGGCGCCTCTAAAATTGGGCTTAGTGTGATTCTTGGTTTGATGACGTCATGGGTGATGGTATAAAAATAAACTTTAAGCTAGATAGTGGGGCGAAGGCTTCCGTGATGTCGTTACTTACATTTAAAGAAGCAGGCTTTTCAGAGAAAATACTAAAAAAAACTACCTACATACAACAATGATAATTCACTAAGACCAAACTGAAAACATAATTAAACATGTTATAGCGAAGTAAACGGATGTCACTTTAGGCAATACAAGTTTTTATTAAAACACCGGATTATCCACGTTTGCCTGTCACCTCTCCTCATCTCGTAAGAAAACTGGTAATAGCAATCAAAGATGGATTACCTAGACTTAGATCATATCGCTATTGGAGGTTCTGCTCGTCACTCTGACTTTTGAAATTCAAATTGTACCTCTTGGGAAATATAGAAGCATCGGTAACGGTAATTTAAATTGATTGGTGTTATTTCTTTAGGTTGTGTCGTGTCGTGTCGAAATATAGTAGCCTTTTATCGAAATAATATTTTATGATATTACAACGGGATTCATTGCATTACTTTCGAAAATTTGCCATCGTATGAGCACGGTCTCATTTAGATATTTTCCAAATAAAACTTCGGGACGCATCCACATACCTCGCCTAAGGTAGCAATAGCCATAATACTATAACCGATGAGTATGTTTTTATGAGGAATCCGCGGTACGCAATATGTTTATTTAATGACATCGTAACTTCACCGCAGGACGTGATTCCTCATCTGTTATGATGCTACTCTCCCTAATTAATGGCAACATTGGCGACCTTGTAGTAAACTTCGTAATGATGAATCCAGTAATGGCTAAGCTCATAAATTGGGAATTAATGCTCTCATAACTCATTAATTAGATTAATAGAGTGCGAAATATGGCCGGGTTTAGCACATTAGCGGAGATGAAGAATAAATACCATAATCTTTGTTCATTCGTTTCAACCATTTGACGTCCACTGTTGGACATAGGCTTCCCTCATACATTTCGAATAAGACTGGTTGCAAGTCGCAACGTCGTTATCAACCGCAATTTTACGGTCTTAACGTCACCACAAAATAGTTCATTGAATCAGGCGTTACTTTGCGGAAGTTCATCTTCAAATTCTTGTTTTGAATAAATATTTAGTGTATTCCCGCTCTGTCGTAGTCATATAAGTTAAGGGTACTATTCAAAATCCAAATTAAATCACAAACAAAATTAGTAATTAATCATCAAACTGTATCATGGCTCGACTATGGTTAGGTCAGGTTAGAAAAGTTAGGCTTAGGTATGTTTACAAAATATGAATGAACCTGAAACAAAATTTTTTAATTAATCCGTTTAAAATAATAAAAAAAAAAAAAAAAAAATTAAAAAAAAAAAAAAAAAAAACCTGTAACAAAAATAGTGATTAGTAATCTATTTAAAAATTGTAGTAAACCTGAAAATAATATTTAATTAATATGTTAAAATTACAAATATAATTTATTTATAAAAAATGGTATAAAATAATCGAAGCGATTAATTAAATATTATTTTCAGGTTTACTACAATTTTTAAATAGATTACTAATCACTATTTTTGTTACAGGTTTTTTTTTTTTTTTTTTTTTTTTTTTTTTTATTATTTTAAACGGATTAATTATAAAATTTTGTTTCAGGTTCATTCATATTTTGTAAACATACCTAAGCCTAACTTTTCTAACCTGACCTAACCATAGTCGAGCCATGATACAGTTTGATGATTAATTACTAATTTTGTTTGTGATTTAATTTGGATTTTGAATAGTACCCTTAACTTATATGACTACGACAGAGCGGGAATACACTAAATATTTATTCAAAACAAGAGTCACCACAAAAGTTTTACGCACACTTTTGACAATGTTTAACAGTACAAATTACGGCGTTAAACAGTGTTTAAAGCGTGTTTAAATCTTTTGTGGTAAGTCGGTTATTGTCTTAATGAGTTCGTCAGTCTGCCTTATGGGAACGTGGCCTTCTTAAACTCCTCATTCCTGATTTGATCTCACAAAGAGGCTTAGAGCATAGCCCTCTTCGTAAGATGGTGGGCTACTTCGAGCATGTCCATACGGTATTGTTCCCTGATCTGTGATACGGTATATACTATGTTCATTGATAATTTTGCCAATTCTGAACCGAATCGAAAAATTATTTTTTAGTTCGAAAGGGTGTACGTCCGAGGTACATCCCATTTCAATTTTACAGAAATCGACTGAGATGTTTTTGATAAATCAACAATAATGTAAACAATTCGAGCGAAATATTCGAATTTTGTACACGATGGAAGGTGGTTTCGCCATTTTATGCGAAAAATAATTATTATTGTCCCATGTTGAGTATAATGGCTACGCTATAGGTAATAATTGTTTTGTGAAACGAGAATGAGATGACGTATTTTTCGGAAAGATGTCTTTTGAAGCGTTCAAGATTTTTCCCGACGTTCGATTCATTACTGGCACAAATGCGATGACGACGTTTAAGTTTTCGAGGAGCGCAAAACACGCTGGAGCCTGAATGTAAGACTATTTCGAATGCTAGAATCTTATTACGAAGGAAATGTTCATCAGTAAACTTTCAGATTAGACAATAAACGCCCAACAAAAATACTAAAATGTTAAAGATGAAGCGATCTTCCATCTAAATATAAACAGTACCAACTGCATCCAAACAAATTTATGCAGAGAAAATCGTACTCCGGTCGGCAGTAGAAGACGGAATCGTACCCTACCATAATAAATCGCTATTTAACTCTCAGTTTTCCCGCTTTAATACGAGGACATCGGTATTTCGATAATGTCCCCTTTATCTTCTATATATCTCCCCTCCACAGATGGAATTTATCAGGGGTGAGCATGCGAAAAAATGCGTAATAATCAGCATGGATAGTACCTACCTACTTTGCAGCTTTTTGCATTTGAAATAAGATACCTTTCTGTGTATTTGTGCCGAACTCTATAGTTGTACTCGTACTAAGCTGGATGCATTTAAGTTCTACTTCCGTAATTGCGCTTCTATTGCTTATGGCTTCGCTTCTATTATTTTCTATGGGTTTAGATAATATTTTGATTTACTATCATAGAAAAGATAAAAAATCCAAATCAAAAACACTTTTAGATCAGAAGGTGCTAAAGTAAAATTGGGATATTTGCCTCATAAAATATGTATGTATACAACACGTTTGTAATACACGTTTTTCATTGGAAAATGCGAGTAGATATTTGAATTTTGAAAGAGAGAGAATCGCGGAAAATTATTAGTTTAAATAAAATTTAAAAAAAATACAGTTAGTATAATAGAGCTACGATTTCGAGTGCTACAGGTATGCTACGAAAGCTACGCGCTTGCAACTCATTTAGTTTCCATGGATAAAGAGTATTGTTATATTTACAAATTTTTAATGAAAGAATTAGATCCTTTTTTTTTACAAAAATAATAGGGTATAATACAGTCAATAAATTCACAAAGATCTTTTTTCTATCGAGTTTCTTCTACGGACGTATGCAGGTTGCCTCACGATGTTTTCCTTCACCGAAAAGCCAGTGGTGTTAAATTCCGTACATAAATTCCGAAGAACTCATTGGTACGGGACCGGGATTCATATCCGCGACCTCACGATTGTAAGGCGGGTGTCACTGCCTCTAGTCGGTTTGACATTATAAATATTAATATTCAACATTTTTATGGTAGGTACTTATTCTCAATCGCCTTATCATATTTTCACAGCAACTGGCTGCGGTGACGATTGGTATATTGTATCGACCTCCAGCATCTCGGTTATAAATTCGAAACGTCAGCAAAAGTCATAAAAACAAATCGATAACACGAATTTAACCCTCCGTTAGAGTCCCCACGCTATTTTCCGCATTTTGATTTTCAGTTGATTAGGGCTGCTACTCTATCGAATCATCAAAATAATTTCAAATATCGAACTATACTTTCAACTATTAAAATAAGTAAAAAAAACGCTAAGTACTTAAAAAATATGATAGCAAAAATCTTTGTAACAATGAATCGATTAATTGAAAAGTGCAGATAGAATATCAATGGTTAATGTTTTGTTTATGAACATCCCTACTTGTAATTGGATTTAAACTACCCTCCTAGTATGTTGATAAAGGCCGCAACAAAATTAGAACCTTCCGAGTCAGACCTTTATGAATATGAAACGGGAGTTTTAGAGCAAATTGTATCGTTTAGCAAAATTAAAGTTACGTTTTCATGATGAACTATTCTGATCTACATAAATATTGCACATATACATTGCTAAAAACTAGGAATTTTCGATTCCATTTTTAAAATTCATAGAATTCCGTTTCTGGCACACAGCTACCTAAAAAGTTATATGGACCGAATTTTCATACTCTACATCCCGCATTTCTTTTGTATGCAAATTACGATTCCCATTTTCCTTACCATTATTGAAAAGTCCACTAATTTCACGAAACACAAAGCTTAACGAGTTTCGCTCACGTCGACAAACTTTTCATTTGGCGAAACCAAATTTCATTCGAAATATTTTTTAACTTATTTCGGCTTTCTGTCAGAATTGATATGGTTCTTATGTTGTGAGTGGTAGGGGCGTGTTTTAAGTGGATTTTTTCTATGATGCATGTTTTCATTTTCGCGTAGTGACAGCTCAAGGGGACGTATGATGGGCGGTCTCCTCGAAAATCCAATATGACAAATTCGGAAGTACGTGATTGGAATGAATGTAGAGAAGGAATTTATTTTTGCACTGTGGTGCCGAATGCCGAGACACCTGGGCCGAATCACGCTCGGGTGAATAGATGAATTTCAGATAAGATATTGTAAAATGATGGTAAATATCAAACCAAGAACCGAAATTTGTTTGGGAAAAAACGAATTCTTGTTGGGAAATCGAGTTGGGTATTGTGTGATGTATAATTTAGCAGCTTTTGAAATTTTGAGGCATATTTCATCGTGGATTTGTTTTTTGCAGTCCAATAGCTAACTTTAACGTTAAATGCAACATTGAAAATATTTGTTTCAAAACCTCTTGAAAGCATTTTCCACAAAACTATAATGACCAACAAAACTGCTAATAACAACTTAGGCAAATTAAATCAAAGGAATCACCAAAGGAATAACAATAGCAACGATTATGTTATTCTAAAAAAATTGTATTGAAAGACAATGAAGTAGATATGAGATTGAAAAACAATTAAAACACTCTCAATGCAATCTCTCAAAAACCAATTAAATAATAATCCTGTTATCCCAAACACGTATAACAAAACCAACAACCCCTAACTGGTATTTGTTAACACCGCAATAAGAGTTTCGAAGGCAGCTGAAATAAGATAAATATTTGTTCCGGACAAGCGAACCGAAAAACCCGAAAAGGAGGTATCGATCGCTAAAGTAACACTAAAGGCCTAGTGCAATCGCCTGAGGGGTCTACTCGGAATCTATACTGGGACCCGCCCTGTTCAATGTATCAGAGTGAAAGATTTAGAGGCAATAACGTACGGTGTTAGCGAGGAGATATTTCGTCTTATTGTTCGTGCCGTCGGATTAGTCGTAACAGAAGATTGGAAGGTGCAATCGGATTGAATAAGATTCAATACTGATCTGGTAGGTACTCGTTGCTAACACGGTTGTGGTACAAATCCAATTTTCTTTATTAAGGTCAAAGCGGCCTGAGTTTGCATTTGCCTCTCATATTTATCATGAAAAAATTGAATTTAATCTTAAAAAAATAATAATAAACAAAACGAAGTAAAAAAAATAATTTAAATTGTCAAAAAATGAGTAGCACCAATTACTTTTGTACCAGATATAAGATGAGTAGACATTTTTTAAATGTTTAAAATAGTAATAATTATACCAAATATCCTTTGCCGTCAAAATGACCATAACTAGTAAATTGATTTGATTTCATAACAAAACAAACATGCTGCATTAAAAAATAAGTTCACAGTAGTAAACCGAGTTGACATTGTATAAAAGCCTAAAACGAAATCCACATTCACGACCTAAATGTTTTAAAATGAAACATCTCAATTTACCGCAGAAATATGACTTGTTACGAGCTCCTGAACCAAAATCCTGAGGAATAAGACCCACTAGATTCAGCAAAGGCATTTAATAAAGGGACCATGCTCCTTCAATGAGAACATTACTATTGTCTACCCTCTTTCATTTCAAACGGCGAATGGAAGAGATTCGACGATAAAATTTAAATAAAGGTCATTTCTTCTTTTTAAAGTTCAAATCTTGGTGCTATTTTAGGAAACTTGTGGAACACTTTTGTGAAGGAACAAGAACGGCCACTCAGCGGTTCCTTGATTGTTTCGCACTCAATTATTGTTAGCTCTGCTTTGTAGTATTTTTAATTCAATTTTATAAAGTTGTTTTCTTCTGAGTTTTGTTATTTTTTGTGTCTGTTCAAAACAAGTTTTGTACTCAGTTAAAATTTATGATTATTACTTTTCTAAAACTAAATTACTTAACTTAGTCTAAACTGCGAAATTGACAGAGCGAACGAAAAGAGAGAGAGTCTCAGTTTTGACTCGACAATTTTGCTTTAACCTTTCTGCATGTTGATTCTTCTCTACAATTCATACTTTTAACGAATCTTGAAGAAAATTGTTTCATGAGTTTTTTGTATTTTTGTTATTTTTTTCGTCGTTGATTTTGATTTTTGCGGTGGGAGGTATTTCTTTCAAAAAGGGAGGAAATTTACTGTAGCTGTTTGTCAACCGATTTTGATAATATTTGGCAAGGTTGTTAAGTATCTAAATCTTAACAAAATTGTCGATATAGGCTTCAGATTCCATTAAACAGTAATTCAGTTAAACAGATGTGAGTTATACTGTTCGGTGAACAGTAGTTCTCCAACTCTCTAGTTATAAGAATATAATTTAAATGATCTTAAGCAAATTCGCATATAATCTAACATGATCAAGAGCATAAGTAATTAAATAAATTGTGTGACGAAAATCTTGTTAGTGTCAAACATATGATATAAATTATAGAATTCGAAACAAAAAAAAACAACAAAAGAACTTTACTGTTGTTTAAGAACATGCAAAATTCTCTTTTACAACTTAGTTAATTTAAGTCTAAAGTTGTAGTTATGTCAATAGAGTGGTTCAAGCTTACAGCTATATATTTATATATCTGGTGTTCAGAACACTTGATAAGTTTGAAGATGAAGAAGAAGATAAAGAAGATTTACTTGTGAAGTTTGCAAGTACGTGCTTATATTTACAGAAAATATAATAAGTACACAATTGGTACTTGTGTCTTTATACGTCAATAAAAATCATTTTACTCCCGTCGTAACGTTTTATGTCACTTTACTCCACTGAATTGTAATAACTGTCGAAATCAGAAAAAGACATTCGGTGCGACCCTTTTCAATCTCGCTTCCTGCTTAAACTTGAGTTAGTCGGTCATTCTTCTTTTAAACACCGTCGCAAACCTGGACCGACATCACTTGTCTAAATATGTATAATAGTGTTTTTATCACTTGCCATATATTATGGGATTTTGTCTGGGCAGCAGACTCGCTTTTTAGGGTTCCGTACCCAAAAGGCAAAACGGGACCTTTGTATTAAGACTTCGCAATCCGTCTGTCTGTCTGTCACCAGGCTGTTTCTCATGATCCGTTATAGCGAGATAGATTTTTACAGATAATGTATTTCTGTTGCCGTTTAAAATAGAATGAAATAATTATTTATGGGGGCTCCCATACAACAAATCTGTTTTTTTTGCCGATTTTCGCTCGGTATTAGTAACGGCAACAGTTAGACGCTTGTAACATTCACAGGATATTTAGCTGTAGATTTACTTTAAAAATAAATAACTACTAGAAACGCGATTTCTTTTGCTCGATGTTAATAACGGCAACAGACAGATGCTTTTAATAGTCACAGAATGGATTTTAGCTGTAAAATCACTTCAAACTAATCATTAGCAAAGTGCAAAGAAGCTACAAGTTCAAACTAAATCCAACATGCTAGTAGTAAGACGTTTCTTTCTGCGACACGAGAGGGGTGAAAATGAAATTTAATTCTAAATGAAAGCCGATCTCGCCGTGAGATAAAGGGGATCTTCAATGAATTATATCCCTTCTAAGATCCCTTTGGCTTTCGCAGGGGTTTCAGAACAATAGTGTAATCGTCCAATTAAGTGTTTGTATGAGTTCAAGATGCCTGGAGGATGCTCTCGAGAATGTGACCAAGAAATATTGTGAATTGTCGGATGTAGGCGCTTTTGTTGAGATTTTTATTTTACGACGTTTTGACTGGTTCTTTTATTGTTCTAAAAGCTGTAGTTAAATGGGTCTTGTAGTTCGTTTCTTATAGCGTTTACATTTCATTGCTTTTCGCACACATTATTAATTGTCAACGTCAAAAATTTACACACAAACCTAAACCAAACGGAGTTAGTTTTATTAGTCTTGAACAAATGTGAAAGAGAATATTTCCTATTTGCGGAAGCAAAATATTTAAATTGTAAGAGCTCAATATTTCTTTACATGTAGATAACAAGTAACTCTATTTGCGTTTATATATTAAATTTCTCTTCAAAAATATAGTATTTTTGCTGTAGCTGGTTTTCTCCAACGACTTTCTATTTTTCAAGTGTCGCAAAATATTAATGGCACTTTTTACATAGAAAGAAGGCTGATATAGAGAAGAACATTATACCCAGTTGTAAAAAGATACCATCAAGGTTACTTTAGCTACCTAGAGATAATTTTGACTCCACTTTATATGTAAGCTCAATGGTTTTAATTGAAATAAAATGTCACCCTAAACCTACTCTAGGGAAGGATCCATTCATATTCATAGTCTAGAGTTCACTAAAGCACCGTAAATTCCGCCCGGTCTGTGTTTTGGACGTTTCCAGAGGGAACTGGTACTAACCGGTTTGAATCGGTCATAATTTCCGATTTTCCGTGCAATTGAGCAAGATCAGCACCTTTTAGGTATTTATATATTTTAGGTATTTGGTGCTTTATTGTTATTATAGAGGGTGGGCGATAACAAAGAACACATTTTAGCTGTATTTGATTTGTTCAGTTAGTTTTTTTACCTATTTGAACTCACAATTGTATTTCGTATACTCTTAATTGTCTGCCTTTGTCTTACTAAGTGGATTTTGTATTTGATTCCTGAATTTAGCTCAGATACATGAATAGGTACAGTATGAGCAATTGAGCATGCCCTGCGAAATATCTTAACAGATAAATTAGCAAACATTCGTTTAAACTATATATTTTCATTTATATTATGGTTAAGTAGTTTTATCATTTATTATACATTATTATTATTTTTAAACTAGCGGTCCCGGTGAACTTCATTTCACCATCTGTCAAGTGTCAATGACATTTTGTACATGCCGGAAAATTTTGTATGGGAAAATGAAATCCATGTTGTTGTTATTTTTCTCGCAACTGTTATAAAATTTCTCACCGTTTAAACCTTCCCTTAACTTCCACAAATATTTCAAGACCAAAATTTGCCAAATCGGTTCAGCTGTTTTCGAGTTTTAGCGAGACTAACAACCACGATTCATTTTTATGTATATATTTTTATGTAGAAGATAGAAGATTATACGTTTGTCATACAGCCTGATGTTCAAATATGTGGTCTAGGGTGTGGCGTGCTATCCCAGAAGATACCTTTTTACTCGAGATTTGAAGAAAATGTTGTACTTTAGATGAAAGACAGACGCGGATATATACCAGTGAAATGAAACTTTACCATGTAAATTTTTACTAACCAAGAAATGATTTGTACATAAATAATAATTAATCAAACACTTGCATACGATTGGGTGCAACCGCATCTTGAGCAAGAATTTTGTCAAAATTCATTCGTTCTTTTCGTTTGCCAAAATTCAAGTCGCGTCGTATTTTTATTCCCGACGCCATACGGTCCTAAAATCTGTTCCAACGTTTCTATGGGTGCTTAGTAGCTTAGTAACTTAAAACACTAGGAGAAGTTAGATGTGTCCTGTTTGTTTTTCTGTACACATTATCCGTTCGTTCTATTTATTATTGCCTTGTTTGAAGAGTTTTGCTGTTTTCCGTTCAAGTTTGTCTGCAGCCTGTGACATGGCAAAACGGTTAAAACAACCGAGACGCTGTCAGCGCTTAGTCGTAGATAAATGCTACTCTCAGTCACCCACCTGTACGAATGCACGACGAATATTGCTTAACTTCGGTGATCGCTAAGAAACATCTAGTCAAAGTACGCAATGAGCGCTACAAGAGATGTACTAAGGCACTTACTACTTGTAATTTAGTTAAAGTTTTGCGATAAAAACGATTTTTGTATAGGACACTTAGCCAGTTTTAGGCCAGTTATATTTTTGTCTGAAAATGCGATCAATAATGAGTTCAAATAATATCATTTCAATTTCAAACACGTCTTCCACAATTTCTGAGATTTAATTTAAGTTATCGGTTTACGTTGAGAAATGATCCTACTACGGCGCGAACACTTTCGCGCCATGATTTTTTGTGACTTTAGATGTCGCTCTCGACGTGGCATTTTTTCTGTTTTCCATATCGATGGATGTCGCCTACTCGTAAAACCTGAAAAATCATATGATAGACTTGAAATGGTATTAAACAATGAAACTTATTCTAAAGTACTCTAAAGTAACGGTGCTCAAGATGCGGTTGCACCCAATCGTCTGCAAAACGTGTTTGATGAATTATTTCTTGGTTAGTAAATATTTACATTATAAGGTTTCCTTTCACTGGTTTACCCGAGTATGTCTTACAACTAAAGTACAACATTGTCTTCAAATCTCGAGCAAATAGGCATCTTCTAGGTAAGCTGCCGTATAATGCTAGTATGATGATTTTAAGCATGGTCGGTTCATTTTGAGGGATGAAGAAAGAGGTGGTCACCCTTTGATAACTGTTACGGAAGAAAAATTATACATCAAAAGATTTAGCAAATTATACAGAAAGAATCGGAAAGTGTTTATTTATACAAATTCTTCTCAAAAATCTTTTTGTGAGGAGGATAGTTTCAGTAGTCGCACGACCTTACCAATTCTCAGAATTCTGAGAACATGTCTCAGCCAGGGGTAGACTGCAAAAAATCTTTCCAAAGTATTAGGTTAGTCACTTGACCTACATGAAAATACTTAGGTGCCTACTTTTTTTGATACTTTGTATATCCTAGTGCGGACTTGCCTTCATAAACCTTGGGCCATTCGTATTCAAGTCTTGGACGGGACATAACGCGGTAGCCATATTTGTCAACTTGGTTCTGAAGCAGCTAGAATTATCAGCCAGTTCCTCTTCAGACTAAACTAGACGCTTTGATTTATTGGTTCACTTTCTATCTTATTTGATTTAATGGGATAGTTATGGATTGTGGTGTCTTATGAACCGAGTTAAGTGGCAAAAGCTGTATTTCAGTGCCGTAGGATTGAGCCAAAATTGATTTGGGATGCTATTTTGATGCTTGATATTCTGGTATTTTATTTTCTAAGTACTTTACATAATTCACTGATGAACGGTGCGAAATGAAAAAATATCTATATTACATTCTTATTATGTCACTATACGTTTTATGTATTTTCCAGTACTTATAAGACTATTGTCAAGTTTTACGCGAAAATAGTCTTAGTCACATTCTTAGTGCCAAAGAACTCTACATATTTTATAATGAAGTGCTTCCCCTCTATAGAACACTAAATTAATGAAATACAACTACTTACAAAATATTTATAAGTTTACGAAAACTATAGCTACGATATTGCAACGAGATTTCAGTGAAAACCGCTATCACCAAACAAATTAAAACCGAACCACAACAACAAATAAAATTAGCAACAAATATAATTTCAGTGTGACCATTAAAATAATAAAACGGTAGAATCTAGTGTAGTGTGCATGTGAATATTATATCTCGAGAGATAACCCATCGTAACTCATTACTGTAAGTGGTTTATAGCTGGCAACATAGTCTAATCGTATTAGTGTTCGTGGTAGTACACAATTAAAATACGTAATCACAATATTACGAACACGTGAGATTAATTTTGTAACTTTATAATTTTACAGAGAGCTTAGACTGGATGGCGATTTTAGTGCTCAATATTGTAAAAGAAGATAGATAGATACCATCATTATTTCGGTCATTGAACGGGCACTGTTAGTCAAAGGGATAGTGTATCTAGTAGTTAAATAGCTGCCCGTCCCGGCTTCGCCCGGGTACGATTGTCTAAATAAGACAAGAGTAAGAATCCCTGATTTTCTTGAAAATATAATATAGCCTATGTTCACCGGGGATACAATACAATACAATACAATATATCTTTATTTGCACACCAGTATAACATAAAGCTTAGACTAGAAAATAATAAACGATCTGGTAGAATAATGGGCGGCCTTATCGCCTGCAGCGATTTCTTCTAAATGAAATAATTTTAAAGTAAAATGTTGATGCGGTCGGTGCTACACAATAGCATAAACTACATAGACAAAAATACATACATAACCTACAATACTTACATGATAAAAAATAGTAATCACAATGTAATAATTACAATTAAATAATATATACCTACATACACAATATGATACATACATAAACCATAATAAAATATCTACATATATGTACCAAATTAAGAAGTAGATTTATAGTGATTAAAAACAAGAGATTTAAAAATATTAAGTGATTTTGCCTGTCTGATCGTGACAGGCAGCGCATTCCACAGCATGACGGATAGTACTTTCCAACAGTAAAATCATTTTTCAAATCGGTGCAGTAGTTTCGAAGCCTATTCGATGCAAACAAATAATCAAATCTTTCCTTATTATAATATTGGTATAGAAAAGTGCATGCATACAATATGCAAATGCTAATTTCGTTTTTAAATATTTTAGGACATCATTTTACCAACGTTCACTATAGGACCAACCAATAATCGCTGCTCCATAAAATAAAATCAGAGACGGAAAAATGTATGTGACACCTGCTTTTGCCGTGATTTCTGGTTAGTTCGAAAATTAAAAGTTGGCTATAATGAATAATAGATAAGACGATATCTCTGAAAAATTTGCTCCTTATTTAAGTATGATTGAACTAATGATAAAGTCCTTTATTCGCAACCCCCGCTAAACGGCGTTAAAATTATGCGCTGATTAATCAAAATGCATTACCCTCTTTGACTTGTAAGCCAACCCTTGCATTCAGCGTTCTAAGAGATTGCTTACCATTATTTACAGTTATCTTCTGTCTCAAATAGGAAACTACCTGATAATTTTATTACAGCAATAAATCACTTCAAACTTTAATAGGCAGGTATGTGTTATTTGCTGCTGCAGTTGTACTTACTGGATTTTGTTCATAATTTTGATTTTATTTTACTTTGGAATGACCAAGGTACGTTTTTGACTATGTCGAATGATAGAGATGAATGGAAGAAGTGTAAGAACATACCGGCCTTAAATAAGTGGAATATGAGTAGGTAGATGATAATTAAGTTTATGTAACATATATCATTTATGCATTTAATGAGATACTCGTACTATAGATGGTAAGAGGTTACTGTAGCTTTTTTCAGAGACAATGTGTTTTTGATTCCGTGGTTCTCGGTTGAATTCCGGCAGAAAGACTTCTGTTTTGAAAATTGTGTGTAAATTTGAACGGTAAATTAAATTACCCAAATATAGTACGCGTCTCAGTTTAAGCTCTGTAGTAAGACTATAGGTATACACATACTGGATTTTCCCCTATAGAAGAGAACGAAATATTCCAGCTACTAAGTTGTATTCAGCTCTAAAGTTTATAGTACCTTAGTATGTATAATAAGTAAACAAGTACCTTATTGCAAAAATGGACCCTAAGTAATATTTACAAAAGCAAGGGAGCTGCATTTCTTTATTTGTTTCTTATTTGCGACATGGAATGTGCGTCGAATAATGACAAGTCCTTACAAAGTTAAACATCGCCTTGTTTTGTCCATTTGTTTAGTCCCAGATTTAAGTCTTTAATACTTTCCTTTGTCTACGAGTTTAAATTGGCTCATTTTATTACGCAGTCTTTGCAGGCAGATTTTGCTAGAGCAGATTATTTGAAAAGACGATAAGGGTTTTTGCTTTATGAGTGAGGCGTAGTATTTGATTCACGTTGCTATAATTTTTAGGTTTATAACTTTTTCGGCTTTTATAAGGTGTAAATAAAACATGTTAATTAATACGAAAACATAATTAGGAATTATAAATACATATTAGGGGACATATATCATAAATTTATGGAGGATTATGTCCAGCAGTGGGTATCCTACGGCTGATAATGATGATGATGATGATTAGGGGACTTCTTACACGCCATCTTGGACCCCAAACTAAACAAAGCTTGTGATGTGACTGCCAGAGTAATTCAAATACATATATATATATATATATACATATATATATTATATTTATATAAATAGTTACACCCAGATCCAGATCAAATAGCAAGTAGTACACTTACTTTTTTTGACTACAGAGTTTCCAGGAAATAATTGTACAAAATTTAATAGGTCTAAGTTAAGTTAGTTAGGAGGACACTGGGATCTAGTTAATGAAGTTTTAAGGATAGTAATTAATAAACTCGGCCAAGTGCGAGTCGGACTCGCGCACGTAGGGTTCCGTACCGTATAGGAGCGTTTACCTCTTGACGTTATTGATATCGAGCCAAAAATATCACGTTTGTTGCTGAAATATTTATTTTTTACTGTTTTTAGTATTTGTATCAGACGGACGGACAACGGAGTCTTAGTAACAGGGTCCCGTTTGTACCCTTTGGGTACACAACCCCAAAAAGTGGTTTGCCTGTAGTGATTATACTTCACCATTGGTTACTGCCAAAAATTTTGCACAGACACCAAGCAAGATCGCCACCACCACCAAAATATTTACAGTGAAATATTTAAACATGTACGTACAAAACTGCAGACAAATTAGATCTCGCAAAGTTACCGTGAAAAAGTTGCTAAGTACCAAGTTCGCGAGCCAAGAAAAGCTGCAACTTTCCTCGCAGTTTTGTTCGCCATCTGTTAGCTAATTAGAAAACAACTTCCCGAATTGGAAACATCATTGTGTAGCCTTTAGAATCTAGCAAAGCGAAGCGAAGCGAAGTTGTGATTCATTGTGGAATCGGTGAGTCTGCAATGGATTACAACGGTTGATCTAATATACGAGTACATGGTTATTCAAAACTAGTGTACTAAGCCGAATGGAAGTGATTCAGACCATCATTTAACAACTTTAACTATGGGGCTAATTTTCATACCTTTTGTCGATTCCGAGTTGCGGTTGTGTATGAAACATTTTTTTTTGTTTTTTGTTGATCTCATATTAAATTTTGGTGATGGTCTTAATTACCCTCTTTTGGCTTAGTACTGGATAAGCAGATAACCCTGTATTGTCGGTCTGATTTATTTCTAGAATATATAGAAAAATATACATTTCAAGTAATCGACCGTTTAGATGGGATTAATATTTTACGAAATTTCTATATCATTCTTAATTCTTACTTATATCAACACATAAACAAGTACCTAATGGAGTACTGTTTGAGTTTATTCGTCGACGGAAAACTACGGGAGCTTCCGTTTGGTTCCGTTTGGTTCTACTACACTACAGTTATAGTTTTTGTGAATTATACAAACTTTAATTATTTTTTGCAAAAAATGGCACCACTAACTTCGACCGTGTACAGAATTAATGGACGTTATTTTTGATTTATCAAAAACGGCTCAACTCATTTCGATAAAATTTAAATCGAATCACCTAAAGGAAAAGAAAGAAAGGATTGGATCCTTTAAAATAAGAAAGATTTTTAAAATATGTTCACAATTGGCGAAATGAACATTGCACCTCCTTTTTGGAAGTCGGTAAAAACAAAGATCTCAGAACAAAAGCCTCCATTCAGTTCAGTTCAGTTGACTATTTTGTTTTATGTTTTTCGCTAAGTAGGTACTTATGTCATACTCTCGCGAAATATTTTGGCATTTAGGACAACAACACTTTGTGGGGTCCGGGAGGTCATCTTGTCTTTCTGAGTTTCTGGTGGACGCTACGCGAGATCTTAAAATGCTGGGCTTTATTTGGCTCAACGTATAAGCATTGCCGTTAACCGTGGCAATGCTGTCAGCATGCTGGGCACGCTGCCAACTGGCAGTGGGCTTGAGCATTTGGATTATCTTTAGACTTTCAATGGTCTATGGATGATCCAATTGCTTGTTATGTAATAGTAGTTTATGTAGTTTTAGATTATGTAGGTCTTGTATTTAGCGGTAGCTAATAAAGGCACTTGCCTTTTATTTACACTTTGTACAGCTCCGTTTCGTATTGGTGGAGTCTATGCCAGTTATTTCTCTCGCATAAATCTTGATTATATGCAAATTTTATTTCATTAAAGCGGTTACTATAAGCAATATTGCCGGGGTGAAATACAGCCGGTCTGCCCTTGGATTAACTAATGGCTATTTATCTTGTAAAGATCCCTACCCTCCAAGATCCTTGTAACTTGTAGGCTCTTGCTTGATTGCTTGGTTTGGTCTTCGAGAGTGTTAACAACGTCTCACATAGGTACTTGAAGATTATGTTTCGATGGTACTAATTCTAGCGAAGATAAAATTGGTAAAAACTTTTTTAAATGAAACCGGTTTATGTACCAAAACCTAAAAAATAATTATTCGATACTAAAATCGTGGCACCATTGCCGGGAAGATTTCATTTCATCGAAACTAAAGCTGTGTATCAAATATCATATCAATCTGTCCACGGGTAGGGGGTCGAATTTAAATTAGCAAATTTGGCATAAAAAACGGGCAAGTAAAGTTAAATAAAACCGTTTGAAAAATAGTCGTCTATAATAAGGTTATGAAGCAGTGAGAGACACAGTCCTTTTAAATAACTGGTTATGAAAATGTGATGGGAGATTCCAACATCGTACTCGTACTTAGACCCAATTTCACCGGACGGTGTTTGTTAGTTCTTAATGAGGCATTAGCTGATGGGTCTTTAAAAGTAACAGAACTGTTGGATCATCTTCTGTCCTATGAAGAAAATATAACAAATCGTTAGTAAATCCCACGTTAAGCAAATTGTTCACTTCATTCTCATTGTAATACGACCTAATCGAAATGTTTGTATTTGACTTATCATTGCGTGTACATTTGCACAACTTTCTTCTTAGTTGCATGTAATGCTATGTGACCAATTTTAAATAACGATCACACTGTAGGATTATAATGTTTTTACTTTAATCCATCCATCCATCCATCAGCCATAAGAAGTCCACTGCTGGACATAGGCCTCCCCTATGGATCTCCAATAAGACCGGTTGGAAGCGGCTTGCATCCAGCGCGATCCTGCGGTCTTAATGAGGTCATCCGTCCACCTTGTGGGTGGACGTCCTACGCTGCGCTTGCTGGTACGTGGTCTCCACTCGAGAACTTTCCGACCCCATCGGTCATCAGTCCTCCGCGCTATGTGCCCTGCCCATTGCCATTTCAACTTGCCAATCCGTTGGGCTATGTCGGTAACTTTGGTTCTTCTACGGATCTCCTCATTTCTGATTCGATCTCGCAGAGAGACTCCGAGCATAGCCCTCTCCATAGCTCGTTGGGCTACTTGGAGCTTACTAATAAGGCCCATAGTGAGAGACCACGTTTCTGTGCCATAAGTCATCACTGGCAACACACACTGGTCGAAAACTTTCGACTTGAGGCACTGAGGTATGTCGGACGAGAAGACGCTACGCAATTTTCCGAACGCTGCCCAGCCGAGTTGGATTCGGCGATTGGCCTCTTTCTTGAAGTCGGAACTACCTAACTGTACTACTTGTCCTAGGTAGATGTACGAGTCAACGACTTCAAGAACCGAGTTCCCAACAGAGATCGGGGTGGGTACAACATGGGAATTACACATGACTTTCGTCTTGTCCATGTTCATCTTAAGACCCACCTGTTGGGAAACCCGATTGAGGCCTTCGAGCATCGTGCTGAGCTCTTCCATCGATTTTGCCATGACTACTATATCGTCGGCAAACCGAAGGTAAGTGAGGTATTCGCCATTGACATTGATGCCGAATCCTTTCCATTCCAGGAGCTTGAAGGCGTTCTCCAAAGTAGCCGTAAACAGTTTCGGAGAAATGACGTCTCCCTGTCTTACGCCTCTTTTTAAAGGGATCGCCTTGGATCTCTCTTCCTGTACTCGGACCGACATAGTGGCGTTATTATACAAGCACTTCAACACTTCGATGAATTTTACTTTAATACTTAGGTAAAATGTCAATCTTGACTGAAGTTATTTCTGTGCCTCCTGTGAAAAGTGATATAAGTCAAAAATCACCATTTTACAGGAGAGCAAAAACAAGTTCTAAAAAATCTAGTTCGTGAACTAAGGGGCTTTAGTTACATTTAAGTGCCTCGTTTTGTAGATAAAAAACATTTACTTTCAATGTGCATTTAAATTTTCATTTTACATATTACAGTTTTAAAGTAGTTCATGAACAATCTGTAAGTTGTACCTTTTTTATTTTTACTATGTGTAATTACGTGGTAGGTGAAATTAGGCCTTAGCTAGCTAAAGCAGAATTTAAAGATTAGTTTACATGTTTACATTATGACTTTACAGCTTTATTTTAACTACTTTAGAGCTACATACTTAAAATTGTGTACCTAGTGTAAGTTTTTGCAATAAAAAATTATCTTATATCTTATCTCTTATTTTAGCTTTAGCGGCGACGGCCCCACAAAAGTTTTCGTTTTCATTATTCTATGTTACAAATAGTCGATGAAACTCTACCAGTTAGTGAAAATGTAGCTAGTAAGTAGATAATGTTCTCTTCTAGATCAACTAGCTTTTATTATTTAGATTGTCTTCTCTCGTACGTGTATTATCTTAATGTTTATTTTATGATAGAGAATCTACTACTAGTAAAACTAAGTAAATTAAATTTTACCTTGCATGTGATCAAGAATTCTGATGTAACCGCTGTTTATTAATTTATACATTAAAAACTTTTGTAATTCAAATAAAACGCAAAACAGTTTTATAAATAAACAAGATTTAGCTTGTAATAATCCTGGTCGCGAAACCAAATTGTAATAATCCTGGTCGCGAAACCAAATTGTAACAAACCTAGCCTAACCTGATCACGGACGCCGAAATGTAACATGCCTAGCCTACCCTGCCTAATTACCTCATTTATAAACCTAAGAAGTGTAGAACCAATTTTAAAAAACCTGTCTAAAATAAAATGTCAGATAAAATGATTGAAGAAACTTCATTTTCTTTCAATGAATCCTAGCTTTATGTCAAACAAGCTATGTGTCCTGATTCCACTTGAATTTGAGCAAATTATAAATTGAACCTCATGAAAGAAATATCCTAAAATATTAAGAATGCATTAAATATTGATACAGACATTCAATATGATCCCAGCTTACATTTCGTAATGATAAATAACATGAAATACAAAAAACGTAACTATGAACCTCGCAGGTTCAAGGTAGAATTATACTCCTAACGCCATCTGCTTGATAAAAGACAGTCTACATTTTGATACTAGTATTCAGCAGTGTGATTCCTAATTTATTTACCTATTTATACGTTAGTTTGGCCAGTGTTCGTCTTGTGGTAGATCCTGCGTTATAGACCGCATAAACCCTAGGTAAAGGTGATTCGAAATATCTTCCTAATAGATTACCTAAGTCCAGAACAAAAACCCTATGTTTTATCTATTTTGAACTTGAAAGTATATTACTAATCTCAGAGTGAAATGCAGTACCTAACTAATGTCTCAAGAGCTATTTAGAAATAGTGATTCTAGAGCTTCTCTGTTATATATGATGTTAATTTAGAATATTTGTGTATAACGTAAATAAGCTTCAATAAAGCTAGATATAAAATATTAATTTAGTTGCTTAAGAAAATATTAGACACGAGATGAGAAGGAAATTCCATTAAATTAGTACATTAGAACAAAGAAACTCTATTATTGAACTAATATTATTATCAAACTACGAATATAATAAAAGATTGGAATGCCAGAAAGAATAGTATTAATTTATTTCTGACAATTAGTTCTAATATTTTAAATTTATTCAATTTTATTTAGGTATCAGAGATTTATTTTATTTTATGTTTATCTCTCATTATTTAGTCAAGCTGAAAACCATGAAAATGACTCTACTCTGCTTTCGTAAATCTAACGCCATCCTGGGAAAAGAAAGCAGGAAAGAAAACCAGGAGTCGCGAGTGTGTCCGTAGTCATCTTATCTACATCACTTCATAAAGTCAGGAAAATCATAAAACTTGCATGAAATCCAGAGTGTTCACAAGAAAAGCTTCTAGATTACTATAGATAAAAGTTCGAGAATCGACTTCGCCTTATAAAATAATATTCAAATCAATAAGCTATCAATAGCTTTATTTCAAAGTGATCAGAATTTACACTCTTAATACGGACACGGGATATCCCTCCATTTCGGAAATGAGAATCACTGGCCCAAGCTCTATCTGGCTTCAAGAGTTCTGCACACTAATGAAAATACAGCATTGATCAAGTAGCACTTACGGCTAGTATTTAAATAATGAGATGTTGCAATAATGTGGTATGGCAACAGTCGACTCTGCGATCCTCAAAACATAAAAAATGTACAATTTATCTATGAACATTCTGTCCTTCGCAAGTTGTAGGTAGTCATGTCAGTCAGGAAATTGTATTTTGAATCCGCTTGGATTATATATCCCTATAAGATTTCTTGTTCACATATAGTCGAAGCTGAAAAAGACAAATAATTAAAACATTTGTAATTCATACATAGAAATCATAAAGGGCGAGTGTTAGAAGCTTCTATCTCCCACTCGTGAAGAAATCTTGGTCTAACTCCATTGATTCTTTTACATTCAATGATTAGACTATAACAATATTGACGTTTCGATGAAGGAAAGTTTCGTCAGTAACATAGGTACTTCTATAGAGTGAAAACATCGTAAGTCAACTTATGCAAGACCGCCATAGGAACCTGAAGATGTATGCGTATTTATCAACCCGCAACAGGTCAGAGTAGATAATATTGCCTTGTTTCCGTGGTGTAGCGTAGCGTCGTAAGCAAATCGTTCATACTCATAAAAGAATAGATACATATGAGAATCCTCCATACCACATCGTTTCAGTAAGGCGGATATAGGCCTATCTCTATATGATAGACCTCCGCTTTTCATCTGATGTCCATTTGTACTTTAATACAACAGTAAATCATCCAAAAGTCCAATGCAGTACTGATCTGGCCGACTCGCAGGAACTTCATCTGCTGAACAATTCTATACCTACTATGACATATCTATTTAAAAAGTGATACGATTATACGAAACCAAATCCTCTAGGAACATCCTCGTCCTTCGATCGAAAACAACTTTCTTCCAACTTCCACTTTTTAGACCAGGAACAAAATTCTCCTAGTTAGTAAACTCTTCTCTGCTCTTCCTTTCTCTGAATCTTGCGGTACAAAACTAAAAATATCCTAAAAAATGAAATATTCCAACATTTTCCTATAATTTTCTCAAGTGAAGTCCCTGCTGTCCGTCACGTAAAAATCTCTGTTCTTTTTTTTCTCTTATTTTAAATTCTCAAATTCTGCAAAGAGTTTTTATACCTAGATTGAAGATCTGTTGCTTTTTTTAAAATGTTTTTATTTACCTGATTGTTTGAATATCATTTGAATGGAAAGTTTCTTTAAATAATATTAAAAAGAATTATAACCTCATGTGAGATACTCCTGACATACAAGAATGCCTTCTTTCTATGCCCAATTACTCAGATGTGGACGATCAAACCATCTGAGGTTTGTTACAAGCTCGATTTCACACACATTTTTCCGCTTATCTACAAACTGTCACTGCGAAGAGTTAAAACTATGTAACATGTTAATTTCGTCTGATGTTTCCAAATTTTCATACTCACATCATAAGCGACTTCTCTAATTGCTTTTGGGGAGGCTAATTGTTACTTCCCAGTAAAATTCTGCTCAGTTAACTGGTAAATGTATGCACCTCGTCAAATAGCCAATCAACGGGTCTGACAGGGTCGGAATTCGTGCGACAACACTCGATGTGTCTCATAATCGAGACAATAGCTCGCCAGTATTCATTCCCATCACTCATTTGCGTTATTGAATCACGCCGTCGATTATTTGAATCGAAATCTGATAATCGAATACGGACGTATTAATTCACGTTCCAATATTCAAAAGCGGGTCATAAATCTCTGATGGGATGTCATTTTTACCAATTTATTGCGCCTGTTTGTGAGAGATACGATTTTGTTTTGCGTATTCTGTAATTAAATGCGACTGCGATCGTATGGTATGTGTAAATTATTCGTAAAATGTAACTGTAAAACTTCGAATACTTTTTGTTCCATTCGAATAAGTTATTTAATTTTTACGTGCGATTTTCAACCGCGCATTTCGTGCTCAAGGCTTGATGCATTTTGGAGAACTGTTTAGAAAACAATGAATACAAATGCGGCGCGTAAATGATAGACCTCGAGAGGTGTGAAAGCAATTTTCTTCGTTCAAACACAAAGGGCTTGCATATTTTTCTACCTCTTCTATACTGCTCTTTTACAAATGAAACGCGACTGTTTATGTTTTCACACAGTGATTAAAGCGAAGTGTCGAAAACAAAATGGCAACACGTTGCCCCTTAGGGGGTGTGACGTCATCGCAGCACCCCTAAGGGGGGCGTCATTTTTGCGTCGCGTCACTGCGGTACGTTATGGCTTTGACGGGGTGTCGATAGTGGTGAACGCTGAAGGCAGCAATTTCTCTTTGTTTTGCTCGTTTTAAATTTCAAGAGACTTTTATGAGTGCTTTGAAGTTTGTGAGTTGAGTGTTGATAGTGTCGTCTATTTATATTGAGGAAAGGCAAGAAAATACAAAACTACTTTCATTTTTCCTAGTCTTTTATCTCTCCAATTTTTCTAGGTATTATTTTCTAGCAGAAATAGCTAAAAACATTCTCTTAACTCAAAATAAATTTTACGAAAAACGTAACGCCACGGTAATAATTTCCTACCACGTCCTTAAAAAAGCGTCAATGTCACTCACAGGAAAGAATCCCTTAAATCTCTGACATAGAAAAATCCACTTCTTATCTCCAACCCGCAGTCTTTTTAAAAACAAAAGGGCAGGGTTGACACTATCGCTAAGGCGCAGAAATCCTAAGAGATTACGTACTGAGTGATTGCAGTTCCCAAACTCTTGCGGCAACATTTGCAAGTGAACACTGCACCTCATGATTTACCTACACAAGTTTTTCAGGGAATAATAGACAGTGTTACGTACTCACGTTGGTCGTTTTTAGATTGCAAATGATGTTAGGCAAAATTGGTGGATTGCCATCTCTCGATGTCTTGCCGTGATGGGGAAAGTTTTCTTATTATTTTTTATTTATTATATTCCCCGCTGTTCCAAGTGGTTTCGAGTACCTATAGGGCGTTTTATTATAGTAAAGTCGTCTCAAAATTTTTGGTAAATGGTTAAAAAAAATGGTTGAAAATCCGCGTTGAGTTTTTGCTAGTGTTAAGTGCTTAAAGTGGATTTTTAAATCAAGTTTTAAAAAGTTGGAATAAGTAATTAAGAGGCTGAATATAGCTTGTAAAATAATTGATGATCGATAGGGCCGCCACGTTTTTGACTAAAGACGGCCAGCGCTACCGGGCGTCCATCAACAATCTAGTAAATTTGTCCGACCAAAATTGTAGGAACACGTTGATTCGGCTTTCATATGAAGCCGAACCATTCACGGGTTAAGTCCTGTAGGCAAGTTTATGTTCAATAGTGATCAACTTGCAGCTGTTATAAAGATGATGAAAAGATAAAATATTGGCAAAAAAATAAGATTACAGCTTTGTATCGCAAGTATAATGTCGAATAAACTTACTGCAATCGATTTGCTGAGAACAATTTTTAAAATTAAAATCATTTCTTTATTGAAATTGTAGTTATTCGAATCAAAACAACCAACATTCCATATCAGTGCACGCGTCATGTTGCAGTGACATGAAGACAGGGGTAGCAACCGCAGTCATTACACTGGCGATAGGGTATCTGTCGCTAATTGAAAACAACGTAATTTACGAATAAATACACAAAATAATTGCAGGTGCAGAGTCGTTTCTCTTTTGCGTTATTTGTTGCTATATATGTTATTTCTTTGCGTTATATTCTTTATTAAACATAAAATAGTTAAAAGGATAGAGACAGTAAATTCAGTTTGCGTGTTTTATAAATTATGCTATAGTCTTTGTCGGTCAATTCCTAGGTAAGTACCTATATACGAACTATAAATTGTAGTTCCATGGACAGAAAGACAAACACAGTTACACAGTAATACAAATCAATCATAATACATTAATCGAACCTATGTAGAATAAAGCTAGTTATATATGTAGACCACAAAAAAATAGGTTAAAAACTTTTTTTTATTAAACGGTTTTATGTACTAATTTAAAAAGTACCAATTTTATTTTTGAGTTTTTAGTTTTTATTTTGTAACTAAAAACTGTGTTCTACATGAAAAGCCTTTTCATTTGGTACCCATATTGAGGGGGTTGTGTAAAAAAATGTAATCCTTCATGTTTTTACGGCCGTCTTGTATTTACGTCAACACTGAATATAAAAAAAAAAAAAACAATGTATTGTCATCGAAACTAAAGCTGTATTTCAAATATCATATCAATCTGTCCACGGGAAGGGGGTCAAATTTCTATTACTAGATTTGACCCAAAAAATGGGGAAGTGAAGTTAAATAGACCTGTGTACTAAGTTTCGTCAAGTTTCTTTGAAAAATGCGATCTGTAGACAATGGACAACCATCTGGAGAGACGAAAGCAAAATGTTAAAACGAAGGTCTCTCTCACTTGGTTCGCTCAATCAATTAAAACGGAGATCTCTCTTACTTCGTTCGTTCAATCAATAAAAAAATGATTTAGTAAATCCTATTTTTCGTAGTAGAATTTTTATTTTTCCCGCTGGATGTGAATCGACAACACCTGATATAGGCGACCGCATCCGGCAGCGCGTCCGGTCGCCGCGGATTTCACTCATTGTTTGATTAATTCGTAATCAATGTTTATTGTGCCCGAGCACAGTTGCGTTTTATTTGTGTATGTAGTTAGTTGTATGGGTTTATTTATGTGTGAACGTGATGGGGTGATTGTACGCGTTTACATAGTTCTAGTCTCTTAGTGTATGTACAGTACACATGAGAATTTTATGATCCAACGTAGGTGATATAATATCTATTAATGTTAAAAAGATATAGCAAAGGTTCATTTCAAAATAGGTAGGTGCAGCAAATCCGATACTTGACCAGCACTTCAGACGCAAATAAATGTCTATATTGGTTTAGCTCACTATTAGTGGACTAAAAACCAGGCGCCATAATATTATGATGTAAAAAAATATTGAGGCATTTTTCTTATAAACTGCGGGACTAATCGCGCACTGTATCTTACTATCCCGACGTTTCGACCGAGTTGCATCAATCGTGGTCACGGGTAGATATCGGGTAGACGGGTAGAGAGCGCGATTAGTCCTATAGTTAAGAATAATGTGTTCAAATTGCGATGCTTATAAATAACACATATTGAAGTGTAAGAAGGAATTAAAAACGTTTCAAAAGATTAAGAAAAGAAGAAAGAATTTTGTTTCCGTCGTCATTGGTCATAGTTATTACAAAAAAAGTTTGCCGCAAATAGTGACAATTGTATTCATCATATAAACAACTTTACCTTTACTGTAGTATCACCTTCACTAAATACGATTCAATATTAATATAACCTAAGCTCGAAAGTCTCAATCAGCAACAATTTATTACCTATACTCTACCTATTGCTATTATAATAGTGCATAATACCTTCATACCCAAATCCTTTCCGTCCAATCTCCCCCGACGAAAGGTATCCGCAACATTCCCGGGTCATTGTTAAAAATGTCCGGTCACTGACGATAAATATAGAATACATTTTCCCCGAGATGAGAATATAATCCGGATTTAGAAAAGTGCCGTTTTTTTTCAGACTATGTCGTGAGGGTTGGGCCAGACATATGGCGATTAAATAATTCTGATAGAAGTTTATCCATTTCAATTGCTTTATTTTTTTATTTTGACTACCAATTCGCCTGATGGTAAGCGACGTTGTGGTCGAAGATGAAGCACGCAGACCTAGAAGATACCTATTCACTCTGACCTTGAAAAGCTTTAGATTATATCTCTTAGGAAACAGGAAAGCAGGAAGACTGTTCCATTCCCTGGCGGTACGAATCAGAAATGTTGAGTCAAACCGCTTCGAACGTATCGAAGGAAAATCGACAATGTAGGGGTGGTGGCACTACCACTAATTCATACTAATTCATAGAAAACTAAGTAAGATCGCAGTGTTGAGCATTTGGATTATCTTTAGATCTTCAAGGGTCTGTGGATCATCCAATTGCTTGTTATGTAGTAGTAGTTTATTTAGTTTTAGATTATGTATTTCTTGTATTTAGCGGTAGTTAATAAGGAAATCGTCAAAACTGAATGTCGTCAAAACTAAATCGTTAATTATTCTACATTTCAATTACTTTACTTAGATTCCTTTATAAATAAATTTATTTTTTATTCTATTTGAAAAATGTGTTAACCAAGTTTAATGTCAATTGGTCTAGAGAATAAAAAGTTACAAACTATCGATAAGGGCCCGTTGTACTCGTACCACCTTAGAGTTAGTAAGAATCAAACATTTCCAGTCAAATTAATTAATTAATTATCTATAGATATTAATGTATTTTGTGGCTCAAAAATGTTCTTCTCGATCTTTTCTCCTTACGTTTCTCTTTCTCTAGATTTTGAACATAGCTGACGAAACTGTTTCTCGCTAATCGCTAATACTGTGCCATCACAGTAATGCTTATAAAAATGCGCATATCATAGGAGAGAGAAAGGACAGTTGCGGGTAAACTCGGGTAAATCTCGCGCTTTGTTGCGGCCAGCGGTCCTTTGTGGTGGGCATAATAAAGAAATAAAATTTTCGCGTACATAAACCTGGATTACCTTCTTTTTGATACTAATATGGCTTACTCTAGCTTCTGGTAAAGTTTCATAAATTCAATGCGTAACATTTTGTGGTGAGTTTCATAGTTACTTTTGGACTTTTAGACTCTGTTTTATATTTTTAACTGACTTCCAAAAAGGAGGAGGTTCTTTGTTCGCCTGTATGTCTTTTTGTGTATGTTCATCGATATTATTCGTCAATTGTGAACCGAATCAAAAAAATCTTTTCTAGTTCTAAAGGGCATGCTCCCGAGGTGGTCCCATTTAAATTTTATCGAAATCGGCCGAGCCGCTTTTGAAATACAACAATAATGCAAACATTGTATACATCAATTCGAGCGAACTATTCGAACTTTTTACACGATGAAAGTCGATTTTGCCATTTTTTTGCGAAAAAATAAGGGTAAATCTATGATTACCTGCATGCAATGGAATTGGCGCAATGTAATAGGTATGTGAAACCAATTATTGTTTTGACTTGATTTATTCTTTGTTAGCTTAAAAAATAAAAGCTTACTGTTCTTTTAAATCAACCTATTTACTTACACGTAAGGTAAAAGTATATATGCAGGTACTTCTACTACACATTACGTAAATATTATAGAAAAGCATTAAATACTTTACCCACACCTAGTGCTCATTTCAATATACCTACCAAGGTACATTAGGTACGTTGTTACAATGATATTGTACAAAACAGTAAAGTCCCACATATGACCAAAAATCGACTATAAAACTCTCATTATTTCTCCTGAAATCTTTATTACTGCCATATAATAAAGGGCCGCCCACCGTGGAATGCGAAATTGCTATAAAAACAATTAGGAGCTCGATTTTTTCCAAAACACGTAGCAGTAATTACGCACAGATGGCGCTAGTCGTTAGGGGAGATATTAGTCATTCATTCGTTACGGTCAAGTAGGTATCAAATTGAATACCTAATGCAGTTGACCAACTTGTAACATTACTTCTTATTGCATCTTTGCAGTTGTGCTTAAGCACTAAGATCGTGAATAAATAAAAAGCGTTTTCTCAATCTTTACAGAATTACCAAATATCTCAATGATTGTTTAAATCATCGACCTAACTGTGTTATGTATAGGTACTCAAAATTGTTTGCAGAAAATAATATGGCACTTTATTGTATAATGCTACTACTCTACCTACGTCTTAATGCGTAAATTAGGACGGTGAATAAGGCAATGGTGAAGTGCCAACTTGAATACCTCTAAATATTATCCAATTTGAGTGATTTTTCGTGTAATCAACAATTAAATAGTTAGGTTTATACGTGTTCGTTTTTACAGTTTTTTGAATGACCTTAAAGTTATAAGCCTGTAAAAAGTCATATTTTTACCCATAAGTTTGGCTGAAATGTGTACAGAAACTAAAAACTTTTCCGAAAAAAAAAAAATTCACAAGCGTGCAATATTTCTTATTCAAGCAATTGACACCAAAAATACAACATTTTGTTACAATATAAGGGGTGAAAAGAGTTTTCTCCCGGAACGTACATTTTATCAAAAATGTGCCGCGATTTTTCTCGGTGTTCTACGGAAAACGCGAATACACTGATCGGTCCAGAATCCTCTTACGATACGTAGGTTCACAAACGTTGACATTTTCGCAATAAAATCCCGACCTCATATCGTACTTACGTCTACATTGTCTCTCAAACATTAATTACAGTTTCAGTATTCCGCTAGTCACGTAGAATCAGGCTGACCAAGCCTGAAGGAAAATAAATTAATCTCCCAAAGTTCATTATAGCACGATTGAGGCTAAAGGGCGCGACGAAATAGAAAGATAAAGGGATTTGTTGAGTAAGCTTCCCTTTTGTTAGGTTCTGTAAACACTGCGGGATAGAACTAACTACTTTGACGGCCATGACTTGGTTAGGTATTCGTTTGCCTTTTAGGTTGGTAGTAGGCATGATAACTACATAATTATTTTGCGCAAAAATGGCAAAACCGCTTTCATCGTGTACAAAATTCGAATATTTCATTCAAAACGTTTACATCATTGTCGATTTTTCAAAAATGGCTCGGCCGATTTCTTTAAAATTTAAATGGGATAATTTCGTACCCTTTCGAACCAAAAAATAATTTTCTGATTAGGTTCTCAATTGGCGGAATTATCGATGAACATACACAAAATAAATATATACAGACAAACATAGCACCTCCTCCTTTTTGGAAGTCGGTTAAAAATGTAATTAGTCCGTCAGATAGATTGTTAAAAAATTTAATATTTTATGTATTTTTCTGTTGTCAATTAAACAAAAAATTATTAAGATTACAGTTCCGCGTGACGTCACGCACGAGTCTTTTACAAATGTATAGATTTTCGTGAGAGACGTGACGTCACGGCCCCCACTCCCAAACTTTGACAAGGTTTATCTTTGCCATTTGTTGTTTTATTGACAAAAGAAAAAATACCTGCCTAAAATTTTGTTGATAATGTATTAAATGACGGACTAATTAAAATAATATTTTTTTACAGTCATCATGCCAAATTTAACTGCCATGGGTAAGCGAGATAAAAAATAATAATTGGCCAAGTGCGAGTTGGACTCGCGCACGAAGGGTTCCGTACCCTATGGGAACCCCCTTGGCCCCATTTCAAGCGTCTACCTGTTGCCGTCATTAATATGGAGCAAAAAACGGTTAATAAATTACGTTTGTGTTATGGGAGCCCCCCCTAAATATTTATTTTATTCTGTTTTTAGTATTTGTTGTTATAGCGGCAATTTTCACAGATGATGTAGGTTTATCTATACATCATCTGTGAAAATTTCAGCTGCCTAGCTATCACGGTTCATGAGATACAGCCTGGTGACAGACAGACAGACAGACGGACGGACAGCGGAGTCTGAGTAATAGGGTCACGTTTTTACCCTTTGGGTACGGAACCCTAACAAGGGTTGCACTCCGGGTGTGCCAGTAGAAGTGAAAACTTGATCATTTAAAGTACTATCATGTATGTGGTAAAATACAACAACACACGCCACTCGCGCAAGCGCCCTGCGCCATCTTACGAATTTCTGATCAGGTCACGTGTCCTGACGCGAGTTTAACATTTTTTACCCATCCCAAAAAGTGCACAACACCGCTAAAGAAGTTTTCACTTCAAAATTACCTTACACGTCAGTAACTTAACAACCGGCCAAATACTCGTGCTCGTTAGTAGTTCTTGTTAGAACCAAGTGTTGTAAGAAATTTCATCTAAGTACTAGACTTAGTAGGTATATAAAATTATCCCTGTCTGCCCCCATATCCTCCCTCTAACTAAAAAGGGGAGATGATCTTCGTGCTCAATACCTACATTTTTTGAGTTTAGTCTACCGCCTACTCAATGCGATTATTCCAACAAAAACCAAAGTGTTTTTCAAGACAAGAGTGGTAAAGTTGCGAAATTTTTGGAAATGTATTTATTAGGAAGTGAAGTATTTGATAACAAAGATCAAAGGAGATAGTGTAAATATGTACCAAATGTTTCTCCCGAAGAATATATGAAAATCATCAAATTCAGCATAGATCAAAGTTCAATTTTCATTCTTTAAAGTAGGAACTTGAACAAACCTATAAAATTACACATTTGAAAATAATTATTTTTCGCAAAAATGCCAAAACCGTCTTCCTGTTCAAAACAACAGTTCTCTTGTATTGTTTTATACAATTTTTCCAATATTGTTGATTTTTCGAAAATGGTTTGGCCGTATTCGATAAAAATTAAATGGGACCGCCTCGGGAGTATACCCTTTCGAACTAAAAAAGATTTGTTTTATTCGGTTCACAAATCGCAAAAATATTGATGAACACACACAAAAAAAAAAGCATACAGACGAGCAAAGAATATGTCGCTGTGCTCGTCATAATTATCAAATTTCACTATGGGACCAAACCCAAAATCCTAAAAATAAGTCAGTAACATACTTTTTGTCGACAAAACAACAAAAAGTATGTTGATTTTTTTCCCATTAATTTCCCGTATTTTCTCGTAATTTCCATTATTTTCCCGTTGATTTCATTTCCCGTTGGTCCCATAGTAAAAGTTATTCATAACATAGAGTCGAGCACTACTACATCCTAGAGTTATTGCTAATGAATTCGAACTAGTACGTAGAGTGTAAAGTGCATTAAAAAATAAACTATAAAACATAATTTTATTTTCCGCCAAAAATGACACAACCTCCTTCAACCGTGTACAGAATTCGACTAGTTCGGAAGAAACAGTGTATCAATTGTATCATCGACGTAGTATTTTGTACATTACTAGCAGACCCGGCGAACTTCGTTTCACTGCCGGGCTGATTTGTGATTCTAAACCATCCAGGGCGCCACACAAACGCATACTAAAAGTATCATTAAAATTGATCCAACCGTTTAGGAGGAGTTCAGTGACATACACACGTACAGTAGAAATATATATTTAAAGATTGTTAATTTTTCAAAAGCAGCTTGGCTAATTTCAACAAGATTTAAATGGAACCACCTCTGAAGTAAGGTTTACTAAAGAAATAAAGAATCGTCAATTAATTTTAATTTAATTCAACTGTATAGTTGAATTAATATCCTTCTTTTTTAAAGTCGGTTGCAAATGACCTGAACACCCTTGCGTGTGTTCACATTCTAAAAAAATACTTTATAGACAACTTCACAAACCTTTTCTATCGTATTGGGATAAGTAGGCGTTCTATTTGAATACCCTACTGGTACTTTGATAAAGCGGACCAAATCGATTAGCATACCTTTAAATATTTATTTAGGTCGTATAAATTAATACTGTCGTTGGCCCTTTTAATTGAATTTTTACCGATATCTAATCAGGGTTGCCCTTTAAGGGCATTTTCTAGGGTACTTTAACTAATTTTAAGGCTTTTTAATTTCGCAGGCTAACTGTTGCCTGCTTTGAAATTTTGAAAATAGCGATGTTGCGTAGTGTCACTTTATTTTTCTATAACATTTAATCAAATACTGGCTGTATTTTGTGGTATCACTAATTCACTAACGTGTATAAACCTTCATTAACCGTACAATCTATGTATAATATGTGATATTGAATAATCTACGCTCCAGCCTCTAAGTAACAACATCAAGTAAATTGGTTGTATTTTTTCTGTGGAATGAAAAAACTACAATAAACACACCCACGCACGTGTCAGTTAAGAATTTCTAGTTCAAATTGTTCTTTCGTGTCCTTAAATTCCGTAGAGCCACGAGGGATAAACGAACCACCTTTTCTAGTCTATCGCACGTAGTGTAGTTACTTAATAAAGTAAAAAAAGTCCTATAAATTAATAATTAATAACGAAGAGTGATATGAGTATCAGTTAGAGAGAACTTTGAGAAATAATGATGGTCTTCGAAAGATTCAAATTGGATTTTGAATGAATTCGGATTGAATGATTCTGAATTCGGATTTCGAATGAGTTTTAGCTATGAAACTTGCGGGAAAAAATAATCTAAAAGATAGTGAAAACCACATTGCAATCTGTTGATTTGCTTAGAAGATCTAAGCGAATACACAGACAGACAGACACACACAAAAAGGCAACTTTACTTTACAGTATGTAGTGATAGATAAGATAGTGATAATGATCATAAAACAAAAGTTTCGAACAATCAAATACAGACCTGCGATATTCTATTAGTGAATGGTCCTCTAGTACTTTTGTGAACTTATCAATATCAACATTCATGTTTAGTACCTCTAAATTATGTAATTCACATATGTATTAAGTATATTTTTGTAAAGAAACGCCAATCATGCATATTCTACGAAAAACAATAGCGATTTTAGTGATATCATTAAATGAAGTTTCACAAACTTTCACTGAGTTACAAACCAAATGAAATTAGTAAGTCTGGCGTAGGGAGCAGTACCTTTACCTGTCCGATGTCTCCCCTTATTCTTTTCAATAAACCCGAACTTGAAAGCTTTTCAGAATATTCATGAATGTCTCCTTCTTTTCAGGTGGGTGCCTACGATTGGCTGCGGTGAACGTTTACGTTTTTTAACGTTTTTTCTGCGCCCAGGTAAGACTTAGTTAAGTAAAACTTACCAGACAACGGCTCGATTTTTAATTGAAGAACTATTAAACTGGAATACCTGATTATTTTCGAGGAAGTTGGCTTGAGTTGCAGTTGTTAAAGATTTTTTCACGTTTTAGTAGATTTTGCCTAATTTAATGAAGCTTCGTTTTTGAAGTTACGAAATTGTGGAATGGCAACTTTTTCAGAAGAGTTTCGGTCTAGACGGTTCAGCTAAGTTAGGTTTTAGCCAATTGTCATGCTTACTGTATTGTACAAGGCTTTTTAATAGTTCACTGTTACTCAGCAGATATTGTGGATAGAATTATATTCATACGCTTCGTGTTATCGACGAAAGATGACTGGGCCATATCTACTGCAGTACTATGAATCATGTTATAAAAATATAATTATTTTTCGCAAAAATGGCATGACCGACTGTATAGAATTCGCGAATATTTCTCACGGATCGATGTAGCATTTTACAAATTATTGTTGATTTATTAAAAATAGCTAAGCCGATGTCGATAAAATTTAAATGGGACCAATTCTGAATAATATTCTTTCCAATTTTTTTTCATCTAAATCGGACCACTATGTAAAAAGTTATGCGGTTACACATAAAAAAAATATTTTTTTTCGCATAATGTTAACAATGGACGGTGATTTATCTGCATTGTGTTACAATAACAATCATTTCTCTGTCAACAATAAATACTTGGGTACACTCCATCATAAAACATGTTCACGTCAGCATTGGCTGTGCTTGCGTTGTTAATTTATTGAAGCTTCGCTGAAGACAGTACTATGTCACTGTCTCTGATCTAAAGCTTGAACAATTGAGCACATGGTTTGACATCTGGCTATCTTTAGTTTATATAGGCGTGTAATAATATTTATACTACACCTGCTCGGAAAGTACCTTGATACTTTATCAAATTTACGGTAGAAAGTACGTCATTGCATATCGAACAAATATGCGGGGAGAAAACGCATCTGAGCGGGAGAGAAAAGTGTATGAAAATCCATTTCTTACGTGGTTTTTCTTTTTTAATTTTGGGTAAGACTATGCGCTGGTAACCTAAATATCAAAAGCCAAAAAGTTTTTACAGTGAGTTTTTATCTCCAAGTTCGCAAAATGACACTGGCCACTAGCTGTGTGTTGGATGGTGTCAAACAATTTGAAATAAGAACATGTGAAAATTGCAGACGCCATTGGCGACATTTTCAAGTGTAATAAGAACCGTACTAAAATAGCAAGAGATCATCACTTTGACCTACTTTAAATATGAAAATTTTAAAGGTGTTAGAAAAAGATGCACATACACCCGAATTTACGTAATTTCGAAGGGCTTTACAATCTAGCATTGAGCTATCCCGGCTGTCCGAATTCAAAAAGGTAAAAAGTAGGAAGGTAAAATGATCAGAGATTTGAAACTTCTTACGTTCGAATTTCCGATCAGATCGCAAAAGACAAAGACAAAGTAGATATGAAAGAAGACAGCTGTAACATAGATTTTATTTTGGCATAAAAGACCCAAAAAAAAAACAAACGAACAAACATTTTCTCAAGGTTCTGGACAGAACCGTGCATTTTTTTATGTCGTATGAAAACCTCATCCATATTACTAAGCGAAGGTTACAGTACTGTGTTTCACAAAACACCTTTCATAATACAAGAGGGAGAACATAAAACGCTAAGCCCAACACCTCTTTCAGGCCTCCTAAAATAATCTCTAAACCGCGTTTTATAAAACACAATTTTGCATACAGACAGGGAAATTTGTCAACTTTGTGTGTTGTGAACTGCCCACCTGGTGTCCGAAGTAGGCCTTTACCTTATTAACCTGTGACCCCATTATGTGGCATAATTTTGTGTCTATTCAGGGTTACAGAAAATGGTCGCATTATGCCGAAAATAATATACCACGAAAATAATATTGTTGTGTTTGATAAAATTTGACCGATGTGGTGAGAAAATATAACCTGTATTGATTTTTTCCATCTCTTTTCAAAAATATACCAGGAAAGCATGATAGAAGTTATTTTATCATTGCATTATAATGTAAGAAACATTACGAAATCAGTTTTTGTTTGCATTATTTTGTGTCAAGCAGCTTTGATTATAATACTTTATTTACCATGGAACTTACATAGATATGACAGGTTTATTCAGTTCTGTTCATTTTTATTCAATGCGGTAACATAATATGTTTCAGTATTGAATAAAATGTTTCTGCTCATTACAACTGTCATAATTCTATAAGTAAGTTCCATAGTTGATAAAGTTATCGATAGTTAGGAATATGTTAATTTAAAAAAGTAAAAGGTGAGTTCAGCAGTTTGTACGCATTAACTTATCTTACTTAGCTTAGCAGTTATGTTTTTATAATAAGCGATTCAAAAATTGTCACGAACGCAGGTTTATTTCAAAGAACTCTTTGAGGTAATCCAAATGTGGGAACTAGTATAAATAAAATTAATGTCTGTAATTTATCTATCTTAATCTTCTTAATACTAAATTCTACTAACTCTTAAACAACTTAACCGATTTTAACCAAATTTTGCACACTATGTCCAGTTTGATACTACTTGAGAGATAGGTTAGTTTATATCTCAACTAATAATCGCGTTTATCATACTTTTAAAATCTGTCCGTACCGGGGCGAAGCCGTGATGGGCAACAAGTATTGTATATAATAAGGTTTACTGCAACCCTTTTAGTGAAATTATCCATTTTATAAATAACCCTGTATCATGTTTCGTGGTAAGACGAGTTTGGTAGGCGGACTTGTTATGATGGAAGTGGTCAGTATAACTCGCTTAGGGGAGGATTAGACATGAGTTAGAGGCTTGCTAATTACTAATCAAAGTTCAGAGTTTAGTCTAAATCAGAGCGGACAGGTTGAATTAATTGTAATTATCGTTTGGATACGATATTGATTGCCATATCGTATCTTTACATAACATGAAATGATTGCCATATCGATCTTGATATTTTAACATTATATTAACAAAAATGTGTACTTATTCAATATTGAAATGATTAAATTGTTATAGTGCTTCACACACTAGGATTTATCACAAAGAAATGTTCTTTATGTTATAAAAATTTTGCAATCGCGGCAAGTTTTTGACATGTTTTTAACAAAAAGATAATTTCCTTTTCAATTTTGTTTTAAGGTACGCATTTTTCGTTGTACAAAATTAGTATTTCTATGCATTTAAAAAATATTGGAATAATCGTTGAATGCGCAGAATGTACAGAAATGTATGTATGATTTTATTTTTCTTTGAAGTACTTTTTGATAATTTCTTCTAGCTCTAAACAGTAAAAAACTACACGGCAAAAACTGTCGCGTCTGTACTGTCACAGCCTTTTTATAGTCCACTGCAGGACGTAGCCTACCCACGAAGGGTGATTGGGCCATATCCATCACGCTGGCCCAGTGCGGGTTGGAATCAGAATCAAAATCATTTATTGACGTATTGAGCTTAATACTATAATTTAAAAATTTAAAATCTGTATAGTAATACCGCCAACAATAGCTCTCTTCATTCAACTAAGAAAATACTACTTTATTTACAAAATTGAAACTAGTATAAATATTTAAAACAATTGATTAAAAATAATACAAAATAATTCAATAAGATTGGATGCTGTAAAGGGGCAATAAAATGTATAAAAATGTGTTGGTTGGTGGATTCACATACGCCATCGAATTTCTTCTCCGGACGTATGCAGGTTTCCTCACGATGTTTTCCTTCACCGATAAGTCAGTGGTGCTAGATTCCGTACATAAATACCAAGGAATTCCTTGGGTCAGGACCGGGATTTGAACCCACGACCCCACGATTGCCTAACAATGTCATTACCACTAGACCTCCACGGCTTATACGCCTGAGAGATTATAATATTTATCGAAGATGTGAGAAATCTGCTAATTTGGTTCAGCCTGCGTAGATAGTAGGTAAATTGTGGCCAAAAAGTTATAACGAAACCTGTGCGCATGATTGATAACGAATAGACAGTAAAATGTTAACGATATTTTATGATATTTAGTCAAAACCAAAATCTTTCGTGTTTCGTGTATCTCATGTTTCCGAATCTATTGCCTGTCAAATTAAGGCCTACCAAATAACAGATAGACAAGCTTCATTAATTTTACCTTGGAATCTCAAGCACATCACGGAGCATTTCAACAATAAATTGGCGCTACAAATCAATTCATGGACATTTCAAGATGCGCAGAAGTCACGTTTTACCCCCTGTCGGTGGCCAGGGAATGACGCCCAAGGGACTGACGTAAGATTAACGTGGCCTGTCTGTCCTCGCCCTTAAATCACATTATGGCCCCTCACTTTTGTCTAATGCTTGGACTCTTCCGATGAGACCGTGATTTCGCCCGGGATTTTTAAGTGAATTGAAGTCGTTTTAAAATTGTCTTTTTAAAAGACAAATACACTTAAATAGCACTGCAAAGGAACTCGTAGCTTGGAAATAATAAGTGTTTGCAATTTCATTTTACGAGCTAGAATTCGACATCTTAAGAATTAAATATCTCTTTTTTGAACCTGTACTGTCCCATGGGTGAGCAAAGGGCTATAATATAACCTATTTTCTTTCGAGTCATAATCTCCTGCAACCTACATTCAACCCCTCTCACGTGAGTCAAGCTCATCATTTTAGCTTAATTAGACTTTTCACAAGACTACCTATTTTATTTAAAAAAGTAATAGTACGTCATTTCGTTTTTAGATATCTATCTTTTTAGATGGAAAGAGATATACCAGAATCCAGAAAGATTTGCCAAATCTTAATTTTTAAGCTAGACTTTGTATTTTGTATACCAGACCAGTAACATCTGTTTATTGCTGTTATATTTCAACAACGAACAAAAACATACGTAAAACCGTTAATTCTGGCCACGCCAGCTTTCCCCAATATCAATTTTTGTTTTCTCCTGATTGCGAAACTTTACGGGTCGACTCAGCGCAAAAAATGTCCAGTGATTTTTTGTAAGGTCGTGTCCACAACGTAACGATATATTTATTAGACCACCAGAGTGATCGTGTGGCAATTGCTTTATATGTATTATGTTAGGTTGTGAGTTATATTCAGAACGGAGTTGAAATTAACAACTTCCCTGTCCCCATAGAACTCATTTTGACTATGGCCCACGTCCACTACGTACTTGAATCTCCACTACAGTAATCCGAAAAAAATTACGAAATTTTCTTTTATTAGTTTAAACATGAAGTTGTTAAGATAGCTTATCTTCAATTTCGACTTTAAGTATACCGACATAGTAATTCATTTATTTTCATAATAGAACATTTTAAAAATCTTTATCATTATATTTTATTTATATGATTAGATTTGATTTGCTTATCCATCTTGATACTATTAAATAGTGCCATTGACTTTGACTTTATTGGCCTAGTAGTAGTAACACTCACTTTATAAATCAGGTCATGAGTTCAAATTCCGGTCTTGTGAATTCTTTAGAACACAGATTTAAAATTAATATCTATTAAAGATAACAATAAATTTTCGTACTAAATATTAATATAAGTATTTAGGACAAAGCTAGATTTTTTCCTTCGGAAGAAAGTACTTTTTAGGAAGGATAGAAGATAAAACCACGGCGCACATTTCATACATTTAGCAGATACCAGACTCGCAGCGGATGCCGTTAATACACCCTTGCGCAAACATACGTGAAGGTAATATTGATTTATTTATCTCTACATTAATGAGAGAATAACTCGATATGGGAGCCACATGTGGACTGTGGGGTAAACGCATCGATTCGTTGCGGCTGAAGCAAACGTGACTGGCGATTTATAACTCAGTGTCGGGTTTCTGATTGCACTGAAGGTTTGGATTCAGTTTGTAGAGAAGAACAGTTTTTTTCTTAACTTCATCACACGTTTAATTAAAAACATATTATTATGTATGTTTTGATGTATTTGTATTAAATTAAAAATACTTAAATAACGTTGAACTAAATTCATAGCAAAATATAAAATTCAAAATAACAATATAAATTTTCATATCTTCAAAACAAATTAAAACTGAATCAAACTTAGCTTTGTTCCGCGTTAAATAAGTACTTGAAGACAACAACCAAAAAGAAAAGAAAGATAAGATAATATGTCTAAATGTTTCGGAAGCTTATTACTATTTTGAGAACTCAGGAACCAAAGTTATTGACTATGTCGATATATTTGATTCTGTCCTAATACTAATACCTACCATGAATAATGTAAACATAAACACATATTCACATTTATCATCATAAACCAAGCTAACAATGCAAAACAACTCTATTATACGTAGAAACCTTTCAACAGCAAATACTTAACAAACTATTCAAAGCGGCTGAAACTCTAACAAACAAACCAATAGTGTTTGAAGCTTGTTAAATAATTCTATCAATACCACAAATGGTATAAATCTTGAAACTATTCCTTAATACCGCAAGCTTGAATATAAGTTAGAAAACTAATTGCGTTTCGCAATTTTACCGTCAAAGTTTTGTGTTATTTTTCAGGAAAAACAACGCATGTTAAGCGCAAAGGTTTCTAAGATTTTTAATATCTTGTGTTTCGTTATTCCGAGTTCTGTAATGATAAAAAATATGAAAATGTGAACCGGTTCAAAAGATTTTCAAACCACTTTTGTTTAACATGGATTGAATTTTGCATTTTATATACAGTGCTTCTAAATAACATAAATGATTGGTCTCACTGCGCTCCTGCGCAAGACCAATAATAATTAATCTAAGGTTTGATCATTGTTGAAAAATTTCAGTACCGTCGGCTTAAACTTGTATATTAGAGAAAGGCTATTCTAAATAAGTTCTGGTGTAAACGTAATTTATAAAAGCGGATTTAATTAGATTTTTTGAGACCGTTTGATTTGTAAAAGTACAGGACTGCTAGTTTAAATTCGAAAAGATTTTAAGATACCAGTTTGAATTTTTTTTCCAAATGAAATAACATTCGTCGACAGCAAAACTTGCTCTATTCACCAAAACAACTATTTGTTTCGTCGTCGTTGTACCCTCGTAGTATCGTAGCGGTAAATCACAATGACGTCACGGCGTAGCGCCAACGTAGCTTGCGTAGCACGTAGCCTTGTTTACTAAAATGCTGTAGCATCTAAAGTTAGCTGTTTAGACTAGCTAAAGGTTCTTGAACTGTGCTCAAAATTAAGTTTGTTTTCTTATAATTGTTTCAAAGTAGCATTTAGATTTAGATCTTATTGTTTTAGTCTGACAGTAGACATGTTTTTTGCCTTGAACCAAAAATTGTGTACAAGATTATGGAAATTATTACGTAATACTAATATACGGTAGATTCAAAAATACTGTGTTTTTCATGTTTTAATTTGTTTTATTTTGACGAAATCTTATAGTATTTGTTAAGTAATACTTAATTACGTAAGGGACTATGTTGGTGTTAAGTAATCACTTAACATATCAAACTAAGCATAAGCTTCTTTATATTTCTTTCCTTAAATCTTTTCCTGAAAGAAGCAATTAAACTTAACGAAATCCATTTAATTGGATTAAGAAAGAAAGCTTATTTTATTTATTCACCATTTTGGAATAAAGTTTCGCATTGGAACCCTTTATAAAGTTGAAGTTGACAAAGAAAGGGAGCAGTCGGACTGACCCTTGCTTAGGGCGTAACTTAGAAACGTATTTTTCAAAGTTAGGGGTCTTTGCTAGTGAACTTGAAAAGATACATGATTTTGGAAGTAACCAGGAAATGGGATAAAAATAGAATCGAGGAGCACAAATGGAAAAGTTGTATCTGTGTCACAATAATATTATTGTCGATTTTTATGTGGGCGCTGTAGATAGGTAAAAAGTTTTTTTTAGTTGTAGAGAGTATCGATAATAATAGCGGTCAAATGTTGGTTTTAAATGTTTTTACTTACACAACACAGAAAAATAATTAATTAGGTGTGTGTGAGGGAGAAGTCATAGCTAAATACAGATTCAGTCATAGAATTGAAGTAATTAGTCATTTCAGTGATTTGGCAATAATTATACCATGGTATGATGTGGCGAATACTTAAAATATTTGCAAAATAAAATTGTTACACATGTCTAAGCTAGGTGTGTACTATTGAGAATTTTAACCTGTAGGGACCAGCGCAAAAAGGTGGCGCCATTCTGGTGAGCGGCACAGCAGCAGAAGATATTGAATTTAATTAACCGACTTCCAAAAAAAAGGAGGTTCTATGTTCGTATATATGTATTTTTTTTTTGTGTATGTTCATCGATAATTTCGCCAATAGTGAACCGAATCGAAAATCATTTTTAGTTCGAAAAGGTATACTCTCAAGGTGGTAATTTAAATTTTACAGAAATCGGCTAAGCCGTTTTTGATAAATCAGCAATAATGTAAACAATTCGAGCGAAATATTCCATTTTTGTCCACGGAAGGCGGTTTTGCCATTTTTTGCGAAAAATAACAATTTTTCCCAAGCATTTCTTTGAAAACAACCCGTAAACTGTCACTCCGTAAGACAGTAATGTTTGCACAGAACTGCTTTCACCACTATTAAGTTACACAAACTTAGGTAAAGTTAAGCCTTCAGAAAGTGCACAATTTCTCACTGTTTTGTAATTTTGTGCCAGCAAGTTAAGGAATAACTTATAACAGTAGTACTTGAGTATGTAAGTTTGTATAGGCTGGGTGGCTAGCCCTGGTGTCAGAGTTTCTAAGCCGCCTTAAGGCCTCTGACATGGCTAAACGGTTAAAACAACTGGGTCCTAAAATTTAACGTGTCATCCGAGGCACGGTAGCGCTCAGTTGTAAATGCCACCCTCGGTCATCCATGCGAAGACTGACCGTGCAGGGGTCTGATTCTCTATTGACAAAACGTAACGTAACGCGGTAAGTATTATTTTTGTAGGTATTTCCGTGAATTTCGTTTGGAGAAATGTTAAGTTATGTATATATTTAAGTTATGTTATTAGAAAAAAATATATTTTTCTCGCAAATTTCTTAAAAACAAAGAGCACGTTAGAGCGCGTTACGTGCTTGTTTTCGTACAGAATCACCCACCAGTTAGTTAGTACTCTACCTCTATATACTTTATAAACAGAGCTATGGACGTCTTGCCAAGGCCAGGTAGAGCAAACTCTATCGGAGCCTCGGACTTGTTTATCAAACGGTAAAGTTCAAGTGTCGTTAAGTTTATTAGCTATCTGCTATTAAGGACAGCTTTAATGGTTTCGCCATAGGTACTGTTAGAGAGACGCTGTAATGGAGTAATTATGTTGTTTAGTTTATACGGTGCTATTTTATGGACTCTTGTTTTATTTTAGTTGTTAAACTTGAAATTTGTCTTTGCAATAGTATCATCATTGTAAGCTTGTATTAACTTACTGTTGTGTGTAGGCCTCCCGTTATATGTGATATAGCTTTTTTTCTTGGGATAATTTCATCAATGCATAGCCTGTAATATATCTGCTGTTGTAAACCCTGGCAGATCTGCCCTTGACATGTACACGTCACGGGCTGTGTGTGGTGTGCTGAACAAAACACAAACAGTTTTTTTTTTAAACATTTAAGTAGTGTTTATTGTTTACAGTTATTTTTAATGCTATCAGTGATCTGAGTACGTTTTCAACTGGCAGTGACCAAGAGCACTTAGACTATGCTATTTTTAGATTTTCTAAAATGTGTGAATGATTATATATCCATAAAATGTTGGTTCGCTGATCAAACTTTCTAAATTTTACTCTGGCATATCCGTAAACCTCCAGTTTTCAAATAAATGACAAAGTGAGCAATTGAATTCGTAACGACCGGATAGCTAGTCTTGGTGTCAGAGTTTTTAGGCCGCCTGAAGGCCTCTGGCAATGAAAAAATAAAAGCATCCTATTGTGCTAAACATTGAACGTTAAAACTAAATCGCCTACTTACATTCTTGACAATTCCGTTCAATTTCCCTAAACACTTGGAACATAAAATAAAAGGTCCTCCAAGTTCGTGCAGATCGTACAATCTGCTCCTTCCCACCGGGAACTTTGTAAAACATTCGCTCGATGATTTATTCTTCCCCTTATCTTTGGGTACATGTTCCTACTCCATTAAGATTAGGTATTCATGGAGCACACCTGATACTTTAAGAGCATCTGACAATGCGGCGAGGACGTAAGCGGTTGCGTGTGCAAAATAGTCGGTAAAGTATAGATTGGGGATCAAGTTTAGAGAGGATCAGGTTGATAGTAATGACGTTTGACGTTGTGCTTACTGAAACCTTAGCATATTCGTTTAAATAACAAAAAAAAAATAAGTCCGTGCTAGGAGCCAGGTATAATAATTGTGAAGAACATTCGATTATACCTAAATCTAGGCCACTAATGTTTAGCCGTTAAATCATAATAGAAACTTTTATTTATTTGTAAAACTCTTCTACCAGGGCTATCTAAACCCCCTGCCTATATGAACTTACATATATTAAACTGTAAGCCTGAACATGAACATTTCGAACCAATATTAGCTCAGCCAGACATGAGAAAATACCCATGTTCTTTAGGCGTTTTACGAATAAAATAATAGAGATGATAGATATGATAAAGAGGAACAAGTGACTAATTTAAATAAGGCACAGAACCCAGTGACCGTAGAGCCACTACTACCTAAATCAAAATAGAAAAATCTTAAGATACTTTGAATCAAAATTTCAAATAGTTGAACGTTAAATGTTTTATAATTGTGGCATAGAATGCCGAAAAATGTGTTAGTTTTGTTCATATCAGGATTCTTACAAAGAACCTAACTAAAACTTGCCTATTCAAACCCTCTTCACGCTGATAGCTCTACGAAACTCGAGATCGTTCAAGCAGGTGAGACAGTTCTTAAGTGGTATTAGACGGCGTCCCTGGATTGACTGGGGCTCAGGTATTGTTTAAACAACTCCTGAGGAGTCTATTAATACCGACTTAACAAACACTCTCACAAATGTTATTGTGTGAACTGTTAAAGTTACGCAATATGAAACTTAGCGTTGGAACGCTTGAACTAGTTCAAATAAATCAAAGAAGATATAGTGCAAACTTTTCCATGTAATCTTCAATCGAACTTCAAACAAAGAAGTTTCTCAGTTTGACTCTATGCTCTTACAGAAGTTGTTCATTTGCTGAATATGATGTAAAGTGAGGATGAGTATAAAAACCGGCCAAGTGCGAGTCGGACTCGCGCACCGAGGGTTCCGTACAAACCTGCAAGGTTTACAAAGTTCGTTCATTACGACAAAAAAAGTAATAAGTTTATATTTATTAAAAAATATATATTTTGTAATGTAACTAAAAATTTAAGGTTTTCGGAATTTTTCCTTTATGTGTGCTATAAAACGTTGCTTCATGCCAAATTTCAAGATTCTAGGTCGACTGGAAGTACCCTTTAGGTTTTGATTCCCTTGCGAGTACTTGCGAGTTTCAAAATATGCAGCTTAAATTGCTGTTTCTTTTGATTGCGTTGACATAGAAGTTTGATTTTGTTACAGCTTAAAGGTATTATAGACTTGAGTATTTGGTATGAATTTCAATTTAATACCTCTACGCGTTTATGAGGAAATGGGTAGTAAGGTTAAAATTATTAAAAAAAAATATATTATGTGATGTAACTAAAAATTTATGGTTTTCGTAATTTTTCCTTTATCTATGCTATAAGACGTTGCTTCGTACCAAATTTCAAGATTCTGAGTTCACGGGAAGCACCCTGTAGGTTTTGATTCCCTTGCAAGTGTCGAAAATTTGCGGCATAAACGGCTGTATCTTTTGATTGCGTTGGCTTAGAAGTTTGATTTTTTCACAGCTTCAAAGGACAGTAGACCTGAGTAATTGATATAAATTTCAGCTTCATACCTCCACGCGTTCCTGAGAAAAAGGGTCTTGACAGACGGACGGACGGACAGACGGACAACAAAGTGATCCTATAAGGGTTCCGTTTTTTCCTTTTGAGGTACGGAACCCTAAAAATGAAAAAGTAGTAGTAAAAATAAATAAAAAGTATAGGAATCTATAGATATATATAGACTCTATCTATACTATAAGTGTCCCCCAACGTATACTCTTGTCACGTCCTCTCAAAGTCTCAACCACAGAAAGAACAAAATGTAAGCCTAAATACTTAGTCACTTCGTTTTTATCTAATTTCTTGCCCAGAAATGCTACAGTTATTGAAAAGCTTTAAAATATATCCTCAGTGCTCGTTTAGTTTGTGAAGAAATCACAAACTAAACGAGCACTGAGCACTCAAATAAATGGACACTGCAGATTCTATGCCTAAACTGTACGAGAATGAAACAACTATTACGTTAGAATCCTTTCTAACATTTAAACTTAATTCCAATCAACGGAACACCGCCCATAAAAATACACGAACAATTTTATTTCGATATTGAAGCGGTTCAGATGTCGCCCGAAACGAAATTATTTTCTAAAAAGTCTCGGCTAGATAAAATTTTCCCTCCGCTAAATGCAAATACATCCAAAATTGGACTCTACTTGTTCATTTCTAAGCTTAAATTTATAAAACACATCATATTTTCTATCTTTGATTTCAGCCCAGTTACGAATTTTGTACTTAATCCTTTACAGAATAAAGGCGCATATCAGTTGCTCGATTTAGAAGAAAAAGCAAGCGCCACCGTTTGTCACGTTTAAATATGATTTATGCAAGTAATTTTGTTAAGTACGAATAGACATTACGAGGTTGGGATAGATTAAAATGTTCGGGCTTTGTGTGGCGCCTCACCGCGTCTCTGGTGGTCTTGTGTGTTTTTTTTCAGGGGTTAGTATTCTGGTGCACTCGAAATTATCTTGTTGAAACTCTAGAGATGGTACTTAAGAGCTGACATCTCCAATTCTGCACTCCTGGATTCGACATAATGATTGCTATCAATTTTGTGAATTTATTACAGGCTTGCTTTAGACGAAGGCCTTTACGAAGTGACTTATTTTGAACAGATAATTATTTTTCGCAAAAAATGGCTAAACCGACTTCCATTGTTGTCGTTCGAATAGTTTGTTCGAATTGATGTATATAATTAATACATTATTGTTGATTTTGCAAATACGGCTCAGCCGATTTCGATAAAATTTAAATGGGACCTTTTCACCATGGGAGTATACCCTTTCGCACTATTTTTTTTTTTGATTCGGTTCATAATTGGCGAAAATATTGATGAACATACACAAAAAAAAACATACAGACGAACATAGAACATCCTTCTTTTTGGAAGGCGGTTAAAAATTCAAATGAGTTACAATATAATTTGTTTCAAAGTTCAAATATCTACTAGTTAATTGCGTACTAAGCAACGATGATTTGCAATGTTAAATTGTTACTTTCCACAAGTTAGGTAGTTACAACATTTTCTTTCGTATTGGAGCTAAAAACGTATTTTATTTTAAACAAAGAGCTATTGTTGCAAATGTTGTTAGGTAATTAATCTATTTAATTAGATAAATCATTTTTTTTTAAAAATAATTATGGTTTACACTAAGATATGTTTTTTTATGAAGACTTGTAATAATTAGCACCTACAACACACTTAAAAAACCAAATGAATGACTTGATAGGTAAAAAAAAAATTTAAGAATTTCAAAATACGTCCCTAGTATCACGTTGTAAATTATAACAAAGTTGTATAATGACTCCCTTTGATGCCATAACTTGATAACCGTTCCGAAATACGTCAACAGCTCTCCCGACATCAATAGCGCTAACCCGAACCAACGCGGCAGAAAGTAACTAGTAGTGCTACGTTGGTTCTTATAAGATTTAGAGCAGAACGCTCAGAGTAATACATTAATAATGGTAATAAAAGGATGTGTTACGTAAAAATCCGTATAAGTAGGTACAAATCAATGAAATGGTAATTTTATTACTTGTACTCGTACCAAGGCAGCGAGTACACTGAGTTCATGGCAAAAATATTGTAGGCAGTCCAATTGACGAGTAGGTTGCGGATAACTTAAAGTGGATTAAGCTAAAATATAACACAAAATACTGACTTTAAATATCAGCTTAATCCTAAAAATGTTTAAACTATGTCGATTCGAAACGAATAGAACATCCGGTGATCTGCAAAACTGAAATTGTTGATTTTCAATTGGTTCTTGGATGTGGAAAACACGCTATGTGTATTTTACGAATGATATTAAATTTGCTGCTGCCTTATTACTTGGACTAATATCCTGGATGTTTTAACCAAAAAAAAATCAAAAATTATTTATTGTCACAGGATACAAATTATGCAATGGTTATAGAGTCACTATTCCCCAAACTGGGTACAATAAAGCACCCGTATCTTGGGGCCTAGGCATTCTCGCTATTGAATAGGTATAAGAAATAATTTGTAAATTCACAAAATTTCAAGTTAAATGTCAAACATGAAAAATTTGATTAATTTAATTTGAATGATTAACCGTTTAGCCATGTCAAAGGCCTTTAGGTAGCTTTAAAACTGACACCAAGGCTAGCCATCCAACCTACACGAACTTACGTTTTTTTAATGTCAAAATATTCCTACTACGCTATTGAGCTCGATGTAGTCTTATCACTTGGACCATAATCATGACTCATCGTTACGATTGCTTGGAAAACTCTCCAGTCACGTGACAATCTCGTGATCGGTTCATCGATATTGACATGACAATCGAGTTATCAATGTCATGGAATAATGCGGGTACTTGTATGTAAATAATATTTTAATGAGTTAGGTAGTGCTCGCGTACTTACTTTACATTTTACTAAGTAGAGTAATACTTCAAAGAGATATTATACCATAAAATAGATAAAATCTTTGTTTCCATTTTATCTTTGATATTTTATAATTTAAAATAGGTATTTAATAATTTCGTTCTGGTCAGGAAAATTTGAGCATAGGCCATGCGTTGCCATGATTTTCTTTCTTGCGCCAGTCTCGTCCATGTACTCCCAGCTGCCTCTACAATGTCATCTCGTCACTTCCTTTTCGGCCATATTATACTATAACTTATTACAACTTATGTCTATGATCTTTATATTTTGAATATTATTTTTGATAACATACATCTTCATCTATTGTATGTAAAAATACTTTTTCTGGTCTTATTTTGACGAGCTAAAATCTTATCTGTCGCGTGAAACGTTGTGTCTGAATATATTAATGTCGATCTAAATGTAACATACTTACAGGAAGAATGAAGGAGGAGAATTTGAAGTACGAGTTTTAAGTTTAAAGTTACTATATTATCAAAAATATTTTAGAGCCAAAGTGGTTTTATTTTAAACAATTAAGCACGGTAGCAAAATTTTTAACTCTATAGTTTTTTTTAAATCAAGGTTAAAAATACAGTGATTGATTAGGTATTTGATATAGCCAACTGTTAGGACAGCGAAAATAATTGGCAGCATCTTTTCTGTTTTAGAAAAAACTCTAAATTTCTAGCAAAAAACTGAAAACACTGCCCTATTTTCTATCATAGAAGGATAAAAAGAGGACAGGCGTATGAGTCATCATAGAAAATTATCCAGCCACGTGACAGCGCCGTGATCGTGGCGTGATATCAGCGTGACATCTGTTATCGATGTCACTGCATAATGTACGCACTTGTATGTAAATAACCGTTTTAATGGGCACACCAATTAGGATTTTCCCCTTTTCACGTAATATATTTTTATACTACACCTGCTCGGAAAGTACCTAGATACTTTATCAAATTTACGGTAGAAAGTACGTCATTGCATATCGAACAAATATGCGGGGAGAAAACGCATCTGAGCGGGAGAGAAGAGTGTATGAAAATCCATTTCTTACGTGGTTTTACTTTTTTAATTTTGGGTAAGACTATGCGCTGGTAACCTAAATATCAAAAACCAAAAAGTTTTTACAGTGAGTTTTTATCTCCAAGTTCGCAAAATGACACTGGCCACTAGCTGTGTGTTGGATGGTGGAACATGTGAAAATTGCAGACGCCATTGGCGCCATTTTCAAGTGTTACATTAAGCTTCACTAACTGCAACAATTTCAATATAAATTTCAATTAGTAAAGATTTAGTTTTTTATTTTCCTCATAGGTGTAGTATAAAGCACTATGTATCACTCGAGAGAAAGTGCGATTCCCGATCTCGGGTGTTTTAAAGCCCTCGCCTACGGCTCGGGCTTCAAACGACACCCTCGACGGTAATCGGTCACTTCCTCCTCTCGGTGAACAATGTACTATTAACTACGAGCAAGAGTATGCACCTATACGAAATGTTACTAAGACCAGGCAACCATTTTTTCCGGTATACGAGTAAAATGCTCAAGCTGAAAACCCCGTACCAGGAATGGTTTTTGCGTTTACCTTACTAGGAAAACTAGTCGCTGTCTTAGTAACCGAACCGAATTATTCTTAGTATTACCCAGTACAATAACCGGTAGGCAAAAAGGAACTACATTGCTTTCACTTTGTTATTTCTTAGTCCAAATGAAGTAATTTTCTAACTCGCGTACGCAATACGATTAATAAAAATCTTAATATGCAAAGTACTAACTGTATTGACATCTACGTATATCTTGCATAAATAAATAAATATAGTTCATTGCAATATTATTTAAGGAACAACATTTTTAAGTATCGTCGTTCGTGGTTTCAGTCATAGGACGTATACTGTTGGACATAGGCTCACTCTACTGGAGAGGTTGAAGGTAGCTTGCATCCAGTAGAATATTGCGGTTTCAAATTTTTCAATGAGGAAGGACGTCACTTCGGCTTCCGGAACGTTCTGCACACTGCGCTTGCCGAAAAGTACGTGGTCTCCACTCGAAAAATATGCTCAGTCTACTGCCATTTCATTATAATCCGCTGTACGTATACATTAATTATAACATAATGAGTTCGTGATGTAGACAGTACAAACATTACTTACTTACATTAAATGTACCTACAAGCACTTTTGAAAATACACCGTTGCCAAGAAATATATTTACACATCGCATACTTTGATAGACATGTTAATCTAATTGAAAGGTGTGGAGAAGTCTGTTTGTCTTGTCTAGTTTGTTCTACGGAATATTTTGATGATTACTCATGAGGTGAGTGACTTTGACACGCCTAAAGCTAAAATGTTGCTAGACATATTGAATGAAATGTGGTGTTTGTTATTTTTAGCTGAGAGAGAGGCAGAGAAGAATTAGTATCCAGAGGTAGTTTTTGGAGAGCCTTGGTGATTACAGGCTCCAATTAGGGACTTCCCTTTTGACTGCGATATTTCTTACGACATTTTTTCCTAAATACGGCAAACTTAAAAATGATAATCCAATTATTATAAATTTATAGTAGGTAAAACTTGTGCGAGAATTTTTTTTTTCATCAGAATGATTTTATGTTCAGTTGTTTACTTATTACGAGTATGTGTTAGCTAGAGTTCGTTTTCCTGCTTCTTATATTTTATAATTCTAGATAGTTTTTGTAGCTTGTTCTCCAGTGATCTTTTTCCATCATTCGCAAATCTAACAATGCTGAAACAATAGTAACTAATTTTATACTAAAACAATTTTAGTTACAACTTAGCCGAAAATACATCATTTGACCTATACCATAGATATTTCATGCGTGTTTCTACTCACAAATGTATGTAACAGCTTAATAAACACGTCCAACCGAAATGATTTACCGACAAGGCTGTAGAGTGTAGGTAGAGCTTCGGACGCCTTACTCAGGGGTTACAGGCCCCTAATGATGTATGACCCTAATATACGGATATTAACTTGCACTCTGAGATGCCTCGACCAAAAGTGCAAGATTAAGAATGGGTGTGTAACACGCGATTGAGGTAAATCGAGTGGTGTTTTTGCAGGTATTTGGAATATTCATTAAAAGTAAAGCATACTTACGAGTATTCTGTACGGACTTAAAAGATTAATTGAAGGTGTATGTTGTCCGCTATTGGTGCTTTTAGGTGTCAAAAGAATTACGTTGGAAATTAGAAATTTCCGATCTTAAAAAAACTTGTGAATAGTATTGGGTTTAAAAACTCAACATCACATTGTATCATTATTATCGTCAAAGCTTCAATGAGGTACTTGATGTCTGAAGAAGAAGATATTCTTCTACAACATTATCATCCATCCAACAGCCACAGGATGTCCACTGATGGACATAGGCCTCCCCTATGGATCACCAATAATACCGGTTGGTAGCGGCTTGCATCCAGCGTGATCCTGCGGTCTTAATAAAGTCATCCGTCCACCTTGTGGGCAGACGTCCTAGGCTGCGCTTGCCGGTACGTGGTCTCCACTCGAGAACTTTTCGACCCCATCGGTCATAAGTCCTCCGCGCTATGTGCCCTGCCCATTGCCAATCCGCTGGGCTATGTCGGTAACTTCTGCGAATCTCCTTATTCCTGATTCGATCTCTCCGAGACATTCTATACTATTATAGTAAAAGCTTGGGTGATGAAAGGTCTTTTATCAGTTAATAAGTCCACTCACGAGGTGGACAGATTATATTACTTAGGAAACCGATAAGGAAAAATCTATAAACAGCAGTGGATATCCTGTAGTTGAGACAAACATTATGATAATAAATCTATAGATACGTTACATTCTTATTTGAGGTTCCCCTTATACCACCCTACGTGGGGATGCTACTTGTAAAGCAATTAACTTGCAGTTTCGGTATCCCTGCAACTGCTAAGATTAAAATGAGCGTATATCACGCGATCGTTTTTCATGAAGATTGAGATGTTTCGGTGCGGTTAATGATAATGGAGATGTAATCGCTTCTGGTTGCAAAAAATAAACTATTTCTTTTTAGCAAGCTTTTATTTAACTTGCAATGGATGTACCTATGTATGTATGTATGTATGTAAGTTTGGGTGGAATTTTTCAAGTTAAATTTGACCAACTTCTCGGTTTCCGATTGAGCTGAAATTTTGCACTCATATAGTATGTACTAGCAGCGCCCCGCGGTTTTACCCGCGTTGTGCCCGTTCCCGTGGGAATTTCGGGAATTTTTATACATATAAACCTTCCTCTTGAATCACTCTATCCATTAAAAAAAACCGCATCAAAATCCGTTACGTAGTTTTAAAGATTTAAGCATACAGACAAACAAACAAACGAAAATAGCGACTTTATTTTATACTATGTAAGGATATCGCGTGACAATGCAATAATTATGGTACCATGGAGCTGATCTGATGATAAAATAGGAAGGTGGCCATAGAAACACCTAATATATACACAATATAGACCAGTCGTATTTGGGCTCGTTTTACTTGTCTTGGCTAGCACTCTGCTGCCACATGATATCCAGGATTTCAAAAGCTTGTATTTTAAAAGTTAAATTTTTAAAATAATTTATGTTGTTTTCGAACGGGCCAACTTTGCTCCACATAAAAAGATTTGACGTTCCTCTGAAGGATGCTTTTGCATGGGTATATCACATCGTGAATTATATTTTATCCTATTTCGTTATATTTCAGAGCTGTACTGCTTGTACTATACTGAACCGGCTTTTAATAGTACACTGCTGAATATAGACCTACTCGCAAAGGGCAATGCTGACTCAGTATCGAGTAATGTGGAGTATTTAGAGCACGATACAATCAACAGTATCAAATTAAAAAAAAAACCTTTTTTTTAAACAACATTTTACTCGCCAAGACGAATCAAACCAGCCGAAACTCGATAGGGTTGCGTCGTTTCATTACAGAGTTCGTATGACCACCTTCCAGCTTCATCATCAGCCTGATTACCATTGAAATAGAAACTACTCGCCAAGACCAATCAAATGAACCCAAACTCGATGATGTTGTATCGTTTCATTGCTAAGTTCCTTTGGCCACCTTCCAGCTCCATCATCAGATCAGCACCAAGACATCACAATATTGCGTTTTCACGCGATTGTCATGTGTGCAAAATTTCAGCTCAATCGGTAACCGGGTAGTGGATCAAATTAAACATGCAAGATTTGATTACCAGACAACGGGACGGTAAAACTAAAAAAAAGCTTGTAAAAATAGTAAAACAAGAAGCAACAGACTAAAAAAATACAATTACCCATATCGTTAACATAAAAGCTAACAAAGCCTAACTTTTTATACCAACGTTCCGCAACGTACCCGATTTTCAATTAGCGCTTTAGAGTTTTTTCCCCCGATGACTGTAATCTGCCTTGCAGTGAAATGGAGCAAAAATCCTCGCTATATTTATACTAAGTGTTGCAGATACCTACTACTTTTTATAACTGGCGAAGTATCTGGTAAAAATACTGTGAACTTGTATGTTTCTTTCCTTGAGGTGTTACTGTCTTTGTAGTATAGTTAGTATTATAATTTTTACTATTGATACTTTTCACATGAAGTGCCTAAGATCGATACTTCACATTAAATGGCAAGACCGAGTATCAAATTCTGAAATACTCAGACGAACTAGATTAAGTGGCATTGAGTCTATGCTTATAAGAGGACAATTGAGATGGTGCGGTCATCTTGTACGTATGAGTGACTCCAGGCTGCCTAAAGCTGTCTTCTATTCACAGCTGAAGGAGGGAAAGCGCACACCTGGTGGTCAATACCTACGCTATAGAGATGTCCTAAAGCGCCATCTTTCCGCACTAGACATCTCGTGCGAAGGTTGGGAAGAGCTAGCGCAACAGAGGCAAGAGTGGCGCAACTCTGTCTATAAGGCTGTCACCATCTTTGAGGAAAAGCGTCTACAAGATCAGGACGCCTTATCTATAAGACCCGCCCAAAGCCTTCCTATACCTACACATTTAACGCCAGTGGCCAGTTGCACTGTGCGTCCTGCAACAGGTCATTCAAAAACAAGTTCGGTTTTGCGAGCCATGTAAGAGCTCATAACCGTTAGCAGCTAGCCAGGGATCGCCATTGACGGACACGTCAAGGAGGACGATAAATATATAGTATAGAGTAAAATAGGGTTCATTACTGCAAGTGGTTCCCTGAACAGTAGACTTCGTGACTATTAGTGTAGCATTTTGAGTAAATCTGAAAAAATACGACCTGTACAGGAGAAACAGCATCCAAACTAACATACGGGCAGATAAAAGAAAATTTTGCCATCCGAAGCATTAGATTTATTGTTCGATCACAACGTCGATTACCATCAGGCGAGTTGGAGGTCAAGCGCGGACTTATTCGCGTTAAAAAAAATGGACCGATTTAGATGAGTAATTAAATTACTACACTCTCACTATGGGGCCAAGCCGGAATTTAAGGAAAGAAATCGGCAGTCCCATTCTACATTGCAACTCATTAATTATCGACAAAAGGTAATCGTATGGACAGCTGTATTTTCTCCAATTCTGGATGGGCTCTATATAATGTATTCGTAGTTTTTTAGGGTTCCGTACCCAATGGCTATTACTAAGACTCCGCTGTCCGTCTGTCTGTCACCAGGCTGTACCTCATGAAACGTTAGCTAGAACGTTGAAATTTTCACAGATAACGGTATCTATGTTGCCGCTATAACAACAAATAGAAAAAATGAACATTTAAAGGGGGCTCCCATACAAGAAACATGATTATTTTTGCTCGATATTAATGACGGCAACAGGAAGATGTTTAAAATATTCAGAGAATATTACCTAAGTTGTTTATTTCTTTCAAAAATAAACAAATAAATTAAAATAAAATAACCCAAGGGAGGGCTTCCGTACGGTACGGAACCCTTCGAAACTGACGTGCACTTGGCCGATTATTTTTAAGTTCATAACAAAGATTTCATAATATGGCTACATGAGGCCACCAACTAGGCTGATGGAAAGTAAGTAGGTACATACATATGATTATGAGTGTAAATACCCCATCAGTAACTCTGAAATGAACAATAAATGTTTGTTGTAAATTTCAGTTTCTATTCAGTCAATTATTAACATAGTTTTTGATTTACGTTGATTCATTTAATTCTATTATTAAAACGGTAACTACAATAAATATGCAATCATTAAAATAAGCACGACTATGACATGCAGGTGTTTATTGTATTGTGCACATCAAAGTAAAAAATAGTTACTCATTAGTTATGTTTGCATTTTCATATTGACGTAATACGAGTAGTATTGTTATTTTGTTTGTTAATAAATAGTTATTTATAGAACACAATATTGGTTCAATTGCAACAGCTACTAATTTTCCTTCTGCGTCATCTACGATTAAAAGACAAAGACGGAAAATGTTCTGGTATGTAATTTTCAATATTTAGTCCAACTTCACTGGGGTATTTAACTTTTTTTGACTCAGGTTAAATCCTTCATGGATTTCACCGCGCCCTGGGCTCCCCCCCAGGGCACGGTGAAGGGCGCAGGGTGGTTATGCGGGAGTCCTTTTTCTGGACTGGTGCCCACTAAAAATTTTGAGATAATTCGTCTTGCCCTGACACTTTCCAGCACCCATAGCATGGCAAAAAATGTAGTACATAGTTCTGTGGCAAAAAATGAACTATTTTACCATCCACCTTTCCAACTACCAACCATCCACTTTTAATCTCAGTTGCCAATGTCAATCCTTTCAATTTTTTTTTATTTAACCTGTACTGTCTCACTGCTGGGCAAAGGTCTAAATTTTATGTAGAAATACATCCAATTGTGTTAAATCTAAGGCAACATTATTTGTCTCCTGGAGTTAACTGACCCAAAAAAGTTATCCGGGCGGCTAACTTTACGCCCTTATTTGCATAAAGCAATCTGAAAATAAAGGTGTTATTATCGCAGTTTTTGTTCAAGCCGACAAAAAACTCACTGAACGTGACGTCACTGAAGAATTTTCTAGAGAGAGAATTGTGTTTATAGGCTTTGGATTTAACATTGACGTACCTACACCGAAATTTCCGGTTTTACAAGAAGAATCGATATACTTTTTACTTTAGCAGTATTATTTTGCTTTTCTTCTTGTCGTTATCTCGTTCAACTTATTTATTTTCAACCTTGCAACAGTTTGCAATTATCTTATTATGGACACTAACGTGGTTTTTACAAATTTTAATGTCACTCTCGATACACTCGACTTGAGAAAGATTGCCGAATGCTATCGAAACTCTAGTCGTACTATGTAATGACGAAGAAAATTAAACGTGAGTAGGTACAATCTCGTGATATAACACAATAAATAGTATGTAATTAATTTTCAAAACCTATCCTTATGAAATTTTGCACACTTCTTGTTGCTTCTCCGAGTTTGGGCTAAAACCGTTAAAACCTAACTTATATTTTTTTACGCTCACGTGCTGTAAATAAAATGTAATTATACTGGTTGTTTTATTGTCTTTATATTTTATAAATGTGACTTTTTGATTTCGAAATACAAAAAATAAGGGCTAAAAGATAAATACCCTGTTAATCTGAATCTGTCTTAATGTACATTGTTGCAAGTGTAATTTCTTAGTTAATGTCTTGCTTGAAAAGCTAATTTATAGTAATAAATACACAATACTTGGTTGAATCAGTAAAATGTGTATCTAACTACCAAACCAATGTTTTGCTGACTTACAGAGCAGCAGACTTTGATCTACCCTACTCATAACAACAGGGGTTTCAAATCCAAGATGAATATTATAAGGAAATAGATATTCATCATGTGCATTGAGGCTGATCTCTCGCTGGATCTGTGAGATTTATTGTGCTTTACGGTGAAACTGATAGGTGCACCACGACCCCTTTTTAAGTTGAGTGTTTTCATATTGCGCAACTGGCAAAAGCTAGTCCAGATAATTATTTTTCGCAAAAAATGGCTAAACCGCCTTCCATCGTATACACAATTAGAATATTTCGCTCGAATTGCTTACATTATAGTTGGTTTTTTCAAAAAAGGCTCAGCCAATTTCTGTGAAATTTAAATGGGACCACTTCGGGAGTATACCCTTTCGTACTAAAAAGAAATTTTCGATTCGGTTCACAATTTGCGAAATTATCGATGAACATAAACAAAAAAAAAACGTACACACGAACATAGAACCTCCTCCTTTTTAGAAGTCGGTTAAAAAGTCCTCGAATCAAAATTGATAAATAACAGTGTATGCTTTCTAGACCAACGATATTCATTGAATATAAAAAAAAAAAAACTCTAGATAATCAAACTAATCAAACTGTACTAATTACTACTAGTACAGTTTGATAAGTATTATTTTTGGCATAAAGAATATTATCAGTATTTTGCAATTGTATTCTGCGAGCTTCTTAAATTAAGTACAAAAATTACACAACCAAATTATTTATGAAATGCCTCAGGACTTTTTACCTTTAGAACAAGAAATGGAAACACGTCTTTGGAAACACATACTTTACCTTTGCTGGCTTATAACATGCATACATGCTTTCACTTTGCTGTAAGCATGGAAACTGGGAGAGTTTTTACCGATACTGAGACAGGGACTCTTACGAGGTCAGAGGGGAAGATAAATAAAAACAGAATGACAAATAAATACGTCCAGTTTATCTGAAAACCGCCTCAGACCTAGTAAAAAAAACAAGACTTAACGTCGTGAACAGACAAGTAAGGCCGGTTTTTTATACATGTGGTGAGTGCGTCGGTGTTGCGCCGCCATAGTTCGACTGACGATCCAAGGCGTAGTTTCCTTGTACGTGTATGTGTGTGTAATTGTGTTTGTGCACGGCAAGGCGTAGTTTTGCCGGCCTCACTTATTTTGTTCACAACATTCGGTCTAATTGTTTTTTTTTTTATTTGGTCTGAGAAAACCAATTGAAATTCGGTTATAAATTTTAGTTTTACTCATTACAACGTTCGTAATATGAACGTTTTCGTAATATGAAAGCGGTGTTAAAGATTTTCTGAATATTGTTTTAGCATTCTTTTTTGATTTATCTCGGCTTGTAGGTGAATTATTGTGGAAAACATCTACAAGGTAGATAAAATAAGGTGTATGAATCTTTCAGGATAGATGAAGGAAATGCGTGTCAGTTTAAGCGTAAGCAAACGATTTAGTTGTTAAATCTAAGAATGGGTGAGACGTTGAGCAGGAAATAAAAAATAATTGAGTTATTTTATTGCCTCAAAAGATGTGAGAACTGAAACACTAATAATAATATTTCGCAAAAAATGGCAAAACCGACTTCCATCGCGTACAAATTCGAATAGTTGACTCAAATTGATGTTTACAATTTTTTTCATTTGTTGTTTTTGCAGAAACGGCTCAGCTACTTTAATAAAATTAAAATGGGACCACCCCGGGAGTATACCCTTTCAACCAAAAAAAGGTTTTTTTTAATTCGGTTCACAATTGGCGAAAATATCGATGAACATACACAACAGACATAGAGTATTAAACCTGTACCTAATTAATTTCGAAAGATGTCGCCGTTCCAATTTTCTTTTCTCATTTTCTAAACAAATGTTAATTCCGTAGAACGCCGACAAGACCTGTACTTACTTACTTTCTAAGGTTTCCTATCGCGAAGGTTCATTCAATTTACAAACGGCACGTGAGTGTATTTACAAATACCTACTTACCTCATGTCTGACGCAAGTTTGAACATGCGTGGATTCCGTCGGTTACTGAGTAACAAGTGCTGGCATGGATTATTCAATTAAAGCTCTAGTATAATATTAGAGCAAAGGTGTATTGCTTATCTTATCATCGATTGGTATGTAGTTACATTGTATTTAAATTGGGAAACCTTCTGAATCAATGGCAATGTGTAGCGCTATAGGTGGTTCAAGCACAAATTTATGTAAATAAAAATTAACATTGGTTGTTAGTATCGCTAAAACTCGAGATCGGCGAGACCGATTGGGCTAATTGTGATCTTGAAGGAATTTAAGAAAAGGTTTAAACGGTGAGACATTTATTAAAGTTGCAAGAAAAATAATAAAAACATTAATTTCTTTTTCCCCATACAAAATGTTTCTCAGACATCTGACAGATGGTGAGACAAAGTTCACCTGATCACTAAATTTGTGTTTAGTGATCTGGATTCGGGATTTAAAAAAATAATTACGTAAATATTGAAAACCATGATGTTTTCAATATTTGTGTACTTTTTTTACGCAAAATAGTAATGTTCAGAAATTTATCATGACAACAGAGCCGTAGGTATACCTAAGTAAATTAATATTTTTACAGGGAAAGTAATGCTACAATGAATCCTGTGACATATTATGTTTATTCTAAAAAGTAATGTGAAACTTAAGTTTTCCTTGTTCTCAAAAATGTAAATTAAACTTTTGGTGTATCATTTCTTCTGAAAAATAAATTTGTAGCCTTTGATCTATTAAAAAACCGTTGGGAAGGAAATAGCATAAAATACCTTTTGTACCAGTCACGCTTGCGCATTATTTCATAATGCCATGCCTCATATCCTCAGAGCGTGATGGTCCTGTACCAGGAACCGTCTAATGACGCATTGACGGATGGACACAGATTTTTCTCCAATGATTGTGGTTATTTGTAAATACGTTGAATCATGGGTCGATCGTGAGAAATTTGTAAGGGAAGTTCTTGTTACAGATGGCAAAAAAAGTCTGGTATAAAAATAATGGAATTTTTAAGCACTGATCTTTAGCTGGGACATAATATTGGGAAAAGTTTACTAAAACATAATAATTATTATAAATAATAATTTTGATATTTTGTTTAAATATTCATATTATGTGCTTTTTGTTACTGTACTGAAGATTACGAAGGGATATTTAGCAAATAGGTAAATACAATTAGATTTGTAGATACAATTTCTACATTGTAGGTACGGAGATTTTTGTTCTTGAACTCAATATAGGTAATATACTAGTAAAGGTATTTTTATATGAATTATTTAAAAAAACTACTAACTTTTCTAAAATAGGCACAATAAATGACAAAGTGAGTTTAACTTTCTGACTGTATCGTACTTCCCTCTTCAAAGCTTCATAAGAAAAGTATTACTAAATTCAAGAACGTCTGTCTCAAGAACAGCAATTTACTTTAAATAGCAAACATCAGAAGGAACAAAACGGATTTTTTGGAAATTTGTCTACTATAGGACTACGTAAGAATCCTATTCATGCATCATAAACAAGGTCAAAAATAGCTTGTGACAAACACGGTTCGCAAATACCATGTTATATTTTCCTGTATGAATCGATATTGTTATAAAAGACCATAATTTTATACGATGAAGGCCGTTCGACCTGTGGCGGTGAGTCATACTAAAATTGGGGCATTTCGGTGTGCGGTTGAAGTATCATCGATCAATAGTGTTTAGCCTAAAGCCGAATGTAAAGACGAATTCGGTTTGCTTAAGAACTCGTTCGAGATTGAGTTCAAAGATAAAGTTTGCCTTCGGATACTTACTTAAGTATCCGAAGATATTTGAATGGAAACAGAGATGTTTCTTTTGGTTTTGAAGTTGGAATATTACTTGATTTACTTTTCATTTTTACTTGATTGAGTGTCTGTTAAGATAGCTAAGATACAAAATGGTACAATACAGCCTAATCATTATCATCTACCTATATATTGAAGAATTAAATATATGCATTAAATATTATATTATTAAATATTATGCCTTCTCTCTTTTATGTCATTTCTTCTAATTAGTTTAATTTCATATGCGCGTGACCCGTAAGTGACCTGTAGTGACAAAAATCGATTAGTTCGCTCGAATCGATGTTTACAATTTTTTCATTATTGTTGATTTTTCAAAAACGGCTCAGCCAATTTTATTTAAATCGGACCACTTCGGTAGTATACACTTTCAAACTTTTTTTTTTCGATTCGGTCCACTGTTGGCGAAAATATCGATGAACATACACAAAAAATACATACAAACGAACATAGAAATTCCTCCTTTTTGGAAGTCCGTTAAAAAGTACCCACGAATCAATTTAACCTCTAAAAACATCAAAGCTAGTTTATATTTTTGTCACTGAAAAACCTGTCATAAATATTACCGAATTTTAAATAAGCATTTGGCACAACTCTACCGTCATTAATTTCGTTCTGATTATAAACACTCAGTCTGTTTCTGTTATTTCGATACAAAAATGCGTAGACTGTTCGTGTGTGACTAATGTTAGATATCGTGCTAATTTCGCAGCCATTGTAAAAAGTTGTTAGGAATACTGAAGGACCTTGACCCTTTATAGACTGGGTGAGTCATAATGACTAAAAGCGGGTAGTTTACGTACGTTTAATAGTATATATGTAGTTGGCACAAGAATATGAGTTGTACCTATACGGTAAAGTCTAGACAAAAAAGTTCTTGTCTACCGCTTAGTTCGTCACGCTTTCTGGCGTTACTTTGCGGATGCTCATTTTTAAATCTGCTTTATAAATAATTATCCTATTTCCACAACAGATTTAAACAAGCTTTAAACACTGTATAACCTTGAGATTTGTTCTGTTAAACAATGTCTAAAGCGTGCGTAAAACTTTTGTGGTAAGACGGTTAATGTTTAGTGCATATTTTCCGCTTCAATTTTTCTTAAGACAATTTTTTTTGGTCTGGTAAAATTGATGGATGTAAATATATCAGAATAATAATTGGTGAAAAATTTTCATAAATTATAATATTTGGGCATGTCCGAGGACTTTTAAAGTGGTTCAGCTTGTGGTTACACTTATCTACAAAACCTTATGTTTTAGTAAACATTTATTAAGGTAAAATTAATCAAGCACGTCAGATAAAATATATAGATTTCAACAATAATGACTTTTAGGCGACACGTTAGTATCCATCCACACATCAGCCGTAGGACGTCCACTGCTGGACATAGGCCTTCCCCATGGACACAGCCCGGACACTCCGCGATTTTTCATACAAAATCTGCTGTCTTACGCACACCTACACAGTACTTACTCACAGACAACACACTTACGCACGGTCGCTACACGTGCATTTGTGTGCGGAACGTCTATGGCTGTCAGCGATCACCACGACGTGACGTCATGCCGCGTGAGTGAGACAGTTGCGTACTTAATTTGCAAAAATGAATATTAATCTAGTGCTTAAAAAAGTATAACAATTACTTAATTTGGAAGCATTTTAGCAAAAAGTAACCGATCTACTTCTTTTGTAAGATAATATCAAGAGGAAGTTACCAAATAATGTAAAATAAGTTCCTATTATTTATCCTTAGGGAAACATTAAAATTTCTTGTTTTGTTACGTATCATTGATATTCAACCATACACAGTACAAGTGTTCCCTATTGTCACAGTCTAGGTAGTTTTTATTAGAAAATCCACCGGCCAGTGCAGCCCGCGCGCAGAGTACACGATGCGGTACGTAGCGCGGGGTGGAAGTGAGGAAGACTCAAACGGGTGGGGGGTAACGAGTGGCCGTTCTATACGTAGTATTATTATATATTCTTTGCCATGGATTCCAATAAGGCCGGTTGGTAGCATACAGCGCGTTCTCGCGATCTTTACTATATCGTCAGCCCACCTAGTCGGTAAACGTCCTACGCTGCGCTTGCTGGTCCGTAGTCTCTATTCAAGAACTTTACGGCCCCATCGGCCATCCATTTTCGAACTATGTACACGATACACACGTTATTATATATAGTATTCCCATAGTTATTCTATTCAGTTCTGTAATTCCGTGTTCGTAGGGATAATTTTGTTCGTTGTCGTGTAATTCCGTGCGGTAGCTATTACTGCTAAAGTTCGTAGGTGAGGCTGCGGCTAGTGAATATAACTTTATTTTGTAGGCGATCTGTAGCTCAATATTGTTTTATTAATTTTTACGAATGCGAATGTGAATTACCGAACTTTCATTCTAAATCGATTTTTTCTACAGACGCATGTAACTTTATGATATTTTTCTCTAGTGGAAAAACACCGGGAAGTGATAAAATCTGAACTTAAATTCGAAGTTCAAAAAATTCATCGCATAGTGACTGTAATATAAATCCACGACCTTAATTTTTTTCTTATTCTCTTCTCTTCTCTCTCAAAGTTATCACGGCTACATTATTTGTAATTTTGGTGAAATCCAATAAATAATAAATATAAATGTTACGAGTACCATAAAATGGATTGGTAGCTACCGAAGTAGCTCTTGCTCGCGGCTTGGACCGCGTGATATTTTGGTGTTTGCAGTATCCCCTGAAAACTTTTTATTTTTTCGGGTTAAAAAGTAATCTGTGACACTCTTTGACCTTTAAACTATATTCATGCTAAAAATCAAGTCGATCCTTCAATCGTTTGCTGCGAGAATGAGTAACAAACAAACATTTTTTTTACCCCGCACTAGACTCAGAGGCGACCAGAAAAGCGAAATATACAAAAAATGATAATATGTTATGGAGGTGTCCTAGGTTACAACAAAAATTTGATTCTATTCCTGATTTAAACTAACAAACACACACTCGCGTTTTGATGTATACTATAATAATAATAATAAATCGTTTATTTGGACATAAAATAACAATGTTCTTAGTAATAATTGACCCAAAGGCTCCTAAACTAGTTAAAAACTGTATTTTAGGAGCCGATGGCTTCTCCTTAAAGTATTCACAATACATTTATTAATATTATGCCATTAATAGATTAAACTAAGGGATCTCAGAATATTAATAAGATTTAATTAGTTACAAATCTTAAAAACCAAATTCGAAAGCGATTACTAAGTTCGGTAAACTCAGTATCTTAACTCTTACTTAACCAAACAAACAAGAAGTCGCACATTGTGCAACAAAAGTAACTTTATTTGTAGAAATCATTTTGACGTGTACTATACTCAGCCATATATTTTGGTACACGACTTACAAAAAGCTAAGTCATTTGCATACAAAAAGAGGCTTGACTTGGCCTATATGCCACTAGAGCACGCACGGCTGGATATAAATGATGGGCACGTACAAAACCTCTATTTAGTTCGCAACATGCCACGTAATTTTGCCAACCTATGTTTTACTCTTTAGTTGGAATTATGTTAGCCTGGCTTATTACTTTAAGCCGGTTTTAGGTGGCGTAAGTACTTTGCTAATTCAAACTAATTACTAAACCACACATGAGTAAATACATAGAGAAATTATGAGCTACACGCTAAGTACCGAATAAAGTTTAAAATAGACGAACTGCTAATAGCAAACAATGTACTTTATTTTCTAGAAATTTTCTCGAAGAAAACAACTGTTTATTTTGTGCCTAACGTAAAAGTTGTTCATAATGACGCTTTCAGTAGCAGTGACTTCAAATCAGCTTAGTACGTGGTAAGCTTTTCATAAAATACACACACTGAACGTAGATACTAGAATTTTCATAGTCCATTGCTGAACGTAGGTTTACCCACGAATTGCGATTGGATTGGATGGACACTGCCGGCTTTGTGGTGTTGGCGCATCGCAAAAAGTATCGTTACAGGATAATCCATTCATGTGTTATATTTGACTACGGGACTTATCGCGCAATGAATCATATACTTATATAATTAACTACAACCCGGTCAGAATATCTGTGCACCTCGCTGGAATGCGGCGCCTCTCCCGCTTCCCCTGTCACCTCTCCGCGCACTCCCCGGTGCGACAGTACGGTTAGCATCTTCGTTGCCGATACACGTTCCGATTATAATTTACGTCCGGACGGTATACTAGACGTCCGGTAATGTATATACGTCCCGATAATTCGATATGACGTCACGAAATCAGGTGCACAGATATTGTGACCGGGTTGTACCTCCTTTCGCGACGTTTCGACCAAGTTGCATTGGTCGTGGTCACGGGAAAACTTTATTGCGCGATAAGTCCCGTAGTACAAAGATAAAATCAATTAATTTGGGTCAAAATAAAAATCTCCCCTTTTGACTTCCATTTTGTCGGGTAAAATGTTAAATATAGGTTACTGGAAGCACAAAAGCAGTGCATGGAATTTAATAGGTCAGTGAAAAATTCCACTTCTTCATCGCTCCAAACCTAGAATTAAAAGGAAAATTACAGTAATGGCCGTCGCAACAGTTAGTCCTTTATTTTTAAATAGGAAACCTTTTTCGTTGCGTGTGTACTAAAATTTACATACTAATGAGATTCTTATAGTCTGGATTTGAAGTATACAGAAACACATTATGCGAAGGGGTTCAACTTTTGCTAGACAAGCAGAATGCCTTGTGCGATAGAATTTTTGCAAACATTTGCTTTGCTGATGGTAAATAAAAATAAGCATTCTTCTTGAGATTCTGAGCAACTTTGACTGTTAAACGAGCCTTAAAATTAAGAATACAATAGGCTCAATTTTAGAGGCGCCATAGTAATTATAATAGCAATTTAGAGTAGCCCTGTTTCTTTTTCACTTTATGCATTTGATAGAGAGAACTTTATTTTCCGTTCCTATTGAATTAACGATGGCGTCTTTAAAATTGAGCCTAATCTACTAGTTAATTAGAATGTCATACTTAGAAGATCACAAAAATAATACTTAAATACGTTACAACTCTAGAATACATAAATTACATATAACAATATATTATATACCTAAGTTACCTAGATTTTGTGTTCTAGATGATAAAGATATTGCAGTGAGCCCCAAACTAAGCTGAATGCTTGTATTTTGGAGCTCGAGTGCGAAGTTTTTTTTAAAAAGTTTGTGCGACAAAAGTTTAACATGCATTATTAAAAATATTCTAAGATTGAGCCCTTTTCGTCCGGTCCCTCAAAAATCTACAAAAAAAAAACTAAATCTAGCAGCGGACATACGGTAGAGATGAATTTGATGAATAATTATCAGAATTTACAGGACAACTTTGTGTTTGCAAGTTTGGGGTTCGTTTATTACAAAGTATGCTATTACGATGAATCAACTTCATCCTTTTTGAGTCATTATAAACGTGCATCTTTGTGTACTCTATACAGGGGGATGCGAAAGAGATAAATACCACTTTGTCGAGTTAATGGATTCCTGTGTCACACTGTGGGGTGTCCACGACACGTCACCGCTGTCTCTGGTCACCCTAGTTTGATTTGTCTTTACATTCGTGGAAAATTTTGAAACACTAATCTATGTCAACTCCAAAGAACTTTTTAAGGGATGTCATCATCATAATTATTCATTATCTCAGCTATGAGACCTTTACACTGCTAAACTAAAAACCAAACAAAATCTTTAAGGGAGACCTATAAAACGAAACAGAACGAAAAACTGTTTTTTTGGCAAATTTTGCTAAAAGTGGAGTTAGATGAAAACTTTCACCCGGGTACGACAGTTTAGTGTAACCAAGTACAACAATAACCACCATATTCATATTCATTTATTTCGTAAAATTCATGTACATTTAAAAAAAAAAAATGATATAAATAATATACAAATAATCATAATATTAGCACTAGTAGCGTAATTTGACTAGGTGTTTGTCAGCGATCACTGAAATTATGCAACGTTCTGCACGGTCAGTATTTGGATGGGCGACCGAGGGTGGCATTTTCCAACTGAGCGTTACTGTGGCTCGGATGACACGTTAAATTGTAGGGCCCGGTTATTTTAACCATTTAGCTATGTCAAAGGCCTTCAGGCGGCCTAAAAACTCTGATACCCAAGGCTAGCCACCCGACCTATGCGAACTTACTTATCAAAATAGTCAATACCTGTAAGGATATACAAAAGATAAACGGGGGATGCAAAAGATAAATACCACTATCTCGAGTTAATGGGCTCCTGTCTCGCACGGTGGGGTGTCCACGAGACACCACTGGTCACCTCGGTTTGATTTGTCTTCGTTACGCGGACGTCGCGTCAATCGGCGCGTACTGAATTTTGATCTCGTATTCAATTAACGGGCCAACGGTGCGGTGGAAATTAACCGCCTTACCACAAAATATTTAAACACGCTTTAAACACTGTTTTACCTCGCAATTTGTACTGTTAAACGACGTACGTAAAACTTATGTGGTAAGACGGTTAATGTTCCTGCATTTCTAGAGCTGTGATATTAACGATACAAAATAAGATTAGAATAGATTTCTGTAGATAGAATACCACTTCGAAAATCATAATACCTAAGCTGCATATTCATAAATATTCGATACAGATTTTGTTTAATCTGTGGTACATGGTTGTCAGATTTTGGTCTCATATGATACCACATAGCTTTGTAAATGACACAACACACATTGTAAATGACACAACACACACATAAGTTGTGTCGATTTTTATTTTCATTTTTTTTGTTTTGTACATTTTAGTTTTTTTTTCAGGTAATTTACATTTACAAAGCTATGTGGTATCATATGAGACCAAAATCTGACAACCATGTACCACAGAATAAACAAAATCTGTATCGAATATTTATGAATGAAATGAAATGATAATGGTTTATGCTAAACAGGTTAAGTTCTGGCCATAGATATGTTCAGTCAGTACCACAGAATAGGCCCTATTACACAGGGCAGTACTTACCTAAGATTAAATATTCGAGAGCCGGTGCGAACTAATGCAGACGGATAGGCTACAACGGCAGTTGATTCTCAGCCGGGCTAGGATGCGCACGACGTGATATTTTTTTCGACCTGTCAGAATGAGACAGAGTTATGGAGAAGTATATATCTGTCACTTCGTCGTTCGTCGAAAAGACTTCTTGTCGTGGCTTTTCGTGGTCGCATTCTATGCCTACAGGTACTACATATGGAAACACACTGTTAAGTTGCTTGTGGTGAGATTTGAATGGGGTAGGTACAAATTCCAAGAAGAAAACCTTTACTTGGCTGTGATTACCTCGTAGAAAAAGGGACAATTCATTCAAAATATCAGTTTTAGTTCAGTTTTAAAATTGAATAGACTAAGTTTTGCTCTGTGTTAATCGTATTCTTCTACATTTCTTTTACTATCTACAAATAATAATAGGTACTGGTAGGTCTGAGTCTGAGATATTCAATGGTCTGAATACTTTATTGATACTTCACTTGGATCTATGTAGAATGCTTAAATATTTCAAGTGAATATCTCCTAGTATAGAGTGTCATTGCTATCAATCACCTACATTTTAAGACGTACAGACAGACATAAAGCTTGGAAACTGTCTAGGGACAGAAAGTTATTTATTTCACGCTACTTGTGTCTCGCAAGCAACATTTATACTCAAGACCGTGCAATGCATTTTTCCAACTTCTCTTATTCTCCGGTGTAATTTAAAAGTTATTGGCTTCTTTTAAGGTTCACATTGGATTGTAGTAAATGAAACAAATACCAGTAAGTCACCGTCGTCACCTGAACAAACGGAGCGTTGCCCCACAACAGGTTTATAACAATTTTCCGCTGCCTGCGTCTGGATCGGGAAAAACACTTAACCGTGCATGCGAGCCTTTATGCTCTTTTGAAAGTAGTTTTATTTTTCTAACTTTAAAGGCGCGGTTATGGGGCTAGAAAATGGTGTATCGAAATGTGTTCATGCTCTAATATTTTTTTCTCAAAAATGCTGTTTTGTCTGTATTAATTAATCCTTGAATCGAATGAATCCATCGAATAGGTACCTCGTTTCACATGACCAAACAATTTCTTGAAAATTAATATAACTTACTGTTTTGGTAATTTTACTAAAGAACGGCTAAAATCGGATTCTGTTATTTCTCGTGTTTATAGGGTTCCGTACCCAAAGGGTAAAAACGAGACCCTATTACTTAGACTCCGCTGTCCATCCGTCTGTCGGTCTGTCCGTCTGTGTGTCTGTCTGTCACCAGGCTGTATCTCAGAAACCGTGGTTGTTAGGTAGCTGAAATTTTCACCGATGATGTATTTCTGTTGCCGCTCTAACAATAAATACTAAAAACAGAATAAAATAAATATTTCAAGAGGGCTCCCATACAACAAACTTAATTTTTGGTCGTTTTTTGCTCCATTTTAATAATGGCAACAGGTAGACGCTTGAAATTGGCCTAAAGGGGTTCCCATAGGGTACGGAACCCTTCGTGCGTGAGTCCATCTCGCACTTGACCAATTTTGTTTAAGTAATGTGGTTCAAAAATTGCTAAATATTTGACATTTATTCCTCCAGCCATATTTAAATGAGCCATCGATCATAGAAAAATTAATTACCTACGTTACAGAAAGTATTACGCACTAAAAATAGAGTGATAAAGACAGACAAAGATAACTTAAATACTGTTAAAAACACTATTTTTATCACAGTGCAAATAAAATTTCAATGTCCTTTGCATTTTTTGACACGAGTAGGAGTTAAATATAACGATTCGGGCGTAAACAATATTTATCAAAGCTGTTCGTATTGTGTCGGTCATATATGAATCATTTTTTCGTCTGCGGCATTTCAGTAGGTGAAGTTATTTTAAGCTTTGTGTGACTCACGCTTAGATATTCGTGTTTACCTAATTCCTGAATATATTGAAGCTTGCCGCTGTATAATTAGGTATAGTGAATTTGAGTACGTGTCTGTGCTACTACTCAGCAGAAGCTAGTTAGTAGAAACCATGGTGAATTAGTGGTAGTAACACTCGCCTCACAATTGATCGTGAGTTCAAATCCCGTTCCCGTACTAATGAGTTTCTTAGAACTAGCACGGATTTGGACACCACTGGCTTTACGGTGGAGGAAAACTTGAAGGAACTTGAAGAACAATATGCTCCTAGAAGAAATTCGATGGCGTATGTGAATTCTCCTTTATTAATCTCATAAATTTTATTGATTACGATTGTAATACATCTGCATATTTTCCTATATTAAAAAAAAAATGCCCAAAATAAAAATAAAATAAATGCAAATAATGAGGTACATCCACTATAAATATCTTTGGAGGTATCATACTTAATTTAACTTTGTTGCTCTTAACATTTTTTTTCTTTGTTCCTGTTTCCGTATCGTACGACATGTGCCTCTATGCTATCTATAGGTATTTGCTCTACAGATTAGAATATAAACCAATCATGTCGGCAAACCTTGGCACGCGTTATGTAAACATGGTCATTTCTTCGTTTACATTTATTATGATACAGAAAGCTTTACGATTAGCACCAGGGGGAAGGAGTTAGGGGTATTATTGTTTTATCGAGATTATATCATTCACTAGGTTTTAATTTATAATGAGAATAACATTACAGTAATCGTTTATTCCCAAATGTATGTGAAGGTTGGTTGACAGTAACTAGAGTGTATCCAATTTGAAATAGCTGTATTTTAAAATCTTTTTAGCTTATTTAATGAAAATATTGAAAAAAAAACTGCTGACTCTTATTTTTTTTATTTTAATTTATTGAATCTTGAACTACCAATGCAATTGCAGTCCTCAATCATATTCTTAGGTATGAGTAAGTCTCATTATATAACAGACATAATAATATTGTATAAGACCTTTGTACATCTGTAAGATATGACAGATTGAAATTAATTAAAACGAGCATCAGTAATTAATCACGATAATAGCAAGTAAACAATAGGTAAGTAAAAGTAAGTTCGTATAGGCCGGGTGGCTAGCCCTGGTGTCAGAGTTTTTAGGCCGCCTGAAGGCCTCTGACATGGCTAAACGGTTAAAACAACCGGGCCTACAATTTAACGTGTCATCCACGCCACGGTAGCGCTCAGTTGGGAAATTCCACCCGCGGTCATCCATCCAAGTACTGACCGTGCGGAACGTTGCTTAATTTCGGTGATCGCTGACAATCACCGAAATTAAGCAACAGTAGGTAAGTAATAGAAACGAAAGGCAAAGAGATGGTTATTAATATTATTCGCTACGATCTGACCTTGTTTATCAAGTTGGCTATATCAATATAATCTCCACAAATGTGGTCCGTATTATGTTTGTACATTTTCCTGTTTCATACACTCACATTCCAGTGGGTTTTACAAGACGTCCTTGTGTCCTAGCTTGGAATTACAGTTAAAATATTTGAGTAGGTAAACGCTGTAGAAGCTTGTAAACAAACCGGATTTGGGTTTGAGTAAAGTTGGCGTTGTACGAGAAATGTATGGAAAATTCTGATCCAGGTTAATGTTAAAAATCCCTTTACACAGGTAAAGTACCACGCCAAAACTATCGGATGCAAAAAATAGCAAATGGGCCTGTATGTCTGTAAAAAACTATTCATTCTGATTTGTTTATGCACAAACAGTCGTGCTGGGGATGTCGAAGATGGCAAATTGTATGTTTTGAGTTTTTTTTAGCTAAGTAAATATGAATTTGTTTTGTAGTGTCATTACATTATCTAGCCCATGAATAGTTGCGATAGTCATAAAAAGAAGAGTTAAGACTAAATGTTTTTTTTTACTGGTTTGATAAGCATTTCAAATCTTCTTAAATCTGTGTGCAATGATTCTTAATAAATTGTACTCGTATAACTGTTGACTCTACTATATCGTCGTAGATATATAGTAGAGATACGTTCTATGTAAGTAGTTTTTTTTTTTAGTTTCTGTTTTCATACTTTGCCCTAAACCATGACTATGAACACGTTTGTAAAACATTCAGAAAAACTAAAAAACTCGACATAGAACGTACTCGTATTCAAATATCAACAAAGATAATATTTACCTAGATATACTACATGAAAAATAGACGTTTTATTGGGTTAGCTTTGCACTACATTTCCGATCCGAATTAAATTTTAACAAGGTTTCGGATCACTTACTGAGCATAAAATCATAAAATGCTGACAGATCCAGGTGGAGCTTCAAGCGCCATCTTGAAAAAAACGTTTTTGGCCGATATCTCGGAAACTATTTTTTTTTATTTCTTATAGATTTGCGTTTGACCACACACTGCCTGATGTTAAGCAGATATGTGGTCTAGGAGGTAACACGCTTACATAGAATATACCTATTTACTCGGGATTTGAAGACACCTACACTATGCACTTAAGGGCAAAAGTCATTAAGATCATTATTGTAGAAAAAATTATTGCATCTATTGTTTCAATTTGGAGCAGAAATTTAGTGCGAAGTTAAATTATTTTTTCCTGTACTAATAGTTCTACTCAGTTTTCGGCTCTACTGTATCGTAAGTAACTGTGTACCAAAACTTCATTCCAGTTTGGCCAAATGACGTAACTTTATCTGTTCAAATAAAGCTCAAACTACATTGGGTCGTACCTCGCTTGCCTAGAAAGGTTGTTTACTTGAATCGCAATCAGTCCGTCCTTGATTCTGAACAAAAGAAACCTCTCCTACACACTTAGGTATTTTTCTTGGAGTGCTTATTTTTGTATGTAAATATTCGTAAGCGTTTACTCGAGTTCGTGCGTGCGCATTTTGATAATATTTTAGCGTTCGGCCGTGGGAAGGACTTTATGTACATCGGAAAATTATACTGTTGAAGCCTTAGGAGGCCTTTATTAATATTTTCGCGATGAATTTTATCTTTGTTTATATTCGCCTTATAAACGTGGTTTTACTGTATCTGAGTTAGTTTATTGAAATTATAACAAATAGGTAAAATATTCGAATCACAGGTCAATCCTGGACACGATTGGCACAGGTCGATGGCAGATAGCATAGTAAAACAGAAGCATGTACCCAGCAGCGGGATAATTATGCTGTGCTTGCCAGTTTGTGGTTTCTATTCGTGACCTTTATGATTTCATTAGTTTTGCGTATTAGTGTGTCGTGCCTACTAGAGTTTGTGCAAAAAGAGAAGGGTCGCCGCGTCGTAGGTGAAGTCGCCCGTGTGCTATTATACTAATTTTGTTACATCGACAACACTGCTCTGTCATTGCTAGTACAACTAAAATTGTTTGATACTTGGTAGACACCAATTCGGTTTTCATCAGTACTCGCGTCTACCAAGTATAGTCGGTACTTTGGCTGCTGATTAAAATCTTATTGCTAGTTTACCGTAGTACAATACGACGGTTCTCTTTTTGGATATACTTCACCATTTTAATTTGCCAATCCGCTAGTATACATACTCACTACATCTGTTCCATTTACTTAATTAATCAAGTTGCGTAATAACATTTTTACATAACCTATATCAAACACAGTATTATACAACCTGATTAAATAATATCAGTTCATCTGGTAAAATAAGTATTCTAATTCGTTTCAAGACCATCTGTACTAACATCGATTTATCCTTTGTAGGTTCATACCTATTTATATCGTGACAATTACACGTGAGTGCCTTTTCAGTTAAAGCAATTGAAACTTTTTGCGTCTGCGGCCATATTTAAATGGCATAGCCGAGGGAAACAGGGCTTAGCATAAAAACAATATGAGTTGACTTGTTTTTTCCACGACTCTGTTTTACAAAAGCTTTAAGCTCGTAATTTTAAAAAGTACAAAACTTATTCTTAGAATACGCAGCCTTTTAGAAGAAGAAGAAGCCTGGAAGAGATCGCTTTAAGCGATAAGGCCGCCGGTTGTCGCACTATTATAATTATATTGTACTCTTTTATTGTAATATTTTCGATTGTGTGAACAATAAAGCGTTTCTATTCTATTCAATTCTATTCCTTTTGAATAAAAAAAGCGCTACCGACGATGATTATAGTTAACTTTGACTTAAAGCTTGATAACATGAGTAAGTTTGCATGAAAAAAAAAGAAAACACTACCTCGTTTGGCCCAACACTATACCTAAAATTTTTCACGAAAGGTGTTTTCTTTGACAAAAAAAGATTTTAAAAGGTATCATTATATCTTTTTTGAATAAATTGACCATAATAAACGTGTTGAAGAGAATTATAACTATTTATTTTCTTTCTCAACAAATAAAGTTATTCATGTTATGATGTAAATTCTAAAATACATTGCAATTCACTTTCGACCCCGTCAGTACACAAAAAAAAAAACTGGTATGCAGAGGAACGATTACTCTCCCTTCCGAAGCGCAGAAAATACTTATAGTGCCAATTGCACACATGTTGGTTCCCTGAGCACTTCTATTCGCCTTTTTACTTCGCTGTAGGTACAGATAATGCTCTTTTGGTGTCGTCCTTTTTTCTTTCCTCATGGGGAGATCGAAAAGGTATAAAAGGCGTGTAGGTCGGTAATGGTTGAAATGTGTGAAGTCATGGCTTTAACGTGTAATTTGTAATAGTTTAGGGATGATGAATGTTTGACGACGTATTTGTGTCTCAGATTTCGAAATATTTTCGTATTGCTTTGGTGTTTAAATTTTGTAGTAAGACATAATAAATACCCAGCGTATAAATACTAAAATACTATTGCTAATTCTAAAATAGTTAAGTAACTAAGTTGTAGTGGCTTAGTAGGCGGAAAGCTTTCCATAGATTAGAATCGCGAGGTCGTTTGTTAAAATCTCGGTCCCGTATTAATATATTTTATGTACGGATTTTTACACCACTGGCATTGCCTTCGGTGAAAGAAAATATCATGATGTACCTAACCTGCATATGTACAGATTAAGTAGTTAAATTCAAAATCATGATTGAAGGGTTGTACTAAGTCTAAAAGTGCCATTGGCACTTACATTCTATAGAATTACAAACCCTTTATTAAATGTAGGGCTATAAAAAAGTACTGTACTGTACCAGCCTTTTTAATAGTCCACTCCAAGACGTAAGCTACCCACGAAAAGGTTAAGAAATATAAACATTAAAAGTATAATAAAATCTTAAATTGTCATGCACACCTCAATATAATTACAATCACTATTATTACATAGTATAAAACAAAGTCGCTTCCCGCTGTCTGTCCCCATGTTTGCTTATATCTTTAAAACTACCCAACGGATTTTGATGCGGTTTTTTAATAGATTCAAGAGGAAGGTTTATAAAATGTATAATACACGTGCGAAGCCGGGGCGGGTCGCTAGTACAATACAAAATAACTAAAAACAAATCCAAACTGATGAACGTGACGTGCACATGAAACTCACAATCCGACCGCTCTGGCAACACAGTAGGAATAAAAACAATTCGAGCAATTAAGGTCTCCCTGTGTAAAGAAAAAAGCTGCGTTTGCGCTAGTTAGCGGAGCTGGATCACACGGAAATATTACCTCGGCAGAGCTGAGCGCATTTCTGCCCGTTGCAGTGGAAACAGTGACTTATCTTTAGAATATTTTTTTTACGTGAATATTGAACAACCCGCGCTTGAACACCAACTCAACTGATAGTAAATAAAATCGGCCAAGTGCGAGTCGGACTCGCCAAGAAGGGTTCTGTATCGTATGAGAGCCTTTTAGCTCAATTTGAAGCCGTAATTAATACCGAGCAAGAAATATCAAGTTTGTTCTATGGGACCCCTTGCATATTTATTATATTCTGTTTTTTTATTACTTTGCGTTGCGGCAACGGAAATACATCATATTTGAAAAATTTCATCTGTTTGGCTATCGCGATTCATGAGTCTTAGTAATAGGGTCCCGTTTTTACCCTTTAGGTACTGTAACAAACCTCAGATGGTTTGATCGTCCACATCTGAGTAACTAGGCATAGGAAAAAGGCATTCTTGTAGGTCAGGAGTCTCTCACATGAGGATATCATTATTTTTCATATTATCTAAAGAAACTTTTCATTCAAATGATATTCAAACAAGCAGGAAAATAAATACATTTTAGAAAAGCAACAGAACTTCAATCTAGGTATAAAAACTCCTTGCATATAACTACAGAATTTAAAATAAGAAAAAAAAAGAACAGAGAATTTGACAGGACGGACAGAAGGGACTTCACTTGAAAAAATTATAGGAAAATGTTGAAATATTTCATTTTTAGGATATTTTTAGTTTTGTACCGCAAGATTCAGAGAAAGGAAGAGCAGAGAAGAGTTTACTAACTAGGAGAATTTTGATCCTGGTCTAAAAAGTGAAAGTTTGAAGAAAGTTGTTTTCTATCGAAGGACGAAGATGTTTCTAGAGGATTTGGTTTCGTATAATCGTATCACTATTTAAATAGATAAGTCTCACTGTAGATATAGAATATGTTCTGCGGTTAATATTTGTCCTGATCAGCACTGCATTAGACTTCTGGATGATTTACTGTTGAATTAATGTACAAATGGACATCAGAGGAAAAGAAGAGATCTTTCATAGAAAGATAAGCCTATATCCGTCTTACTGAAACGATGCGGTATGGAGGATTCTCACACGTATCTATTCTTTTATGAGTATGAACGAGTTGCTTACGACGCTACGCTACACCACAGAAACAAGGCAATATTATCTACTCTGACCTGTTGCGGGTTGATAAATACGCATACATCTTCAGGTTCCTATGGCGGTCTTGCATAAGTTGACTTACGATGTTTCCTACTCTATAGAAGTACTCGTATGTTACTGACGAAACTATCTTTCATTGAGCATTTACTCACGAGTAGAAGAAGAAGCTTCTAACTCTCGCCCTTTATGATTCTATGTATGAATTACAAATGTTTTAATTATTTGTCTTTTTCAGCTTCGACTATTTGTGAACATAAAATCTTAAGATATTATATTCTATGCGGATTGAGAATCTCCAGAAATTGAGAAAATTCCAGACATGACATGCTTTACCTACTCGTACAATTTGCGAAGGACAGAGTGTTCATAGATAAAATGTCATTTATTTATATTATGGGGATTGAAGAGTCGACTATTGCTATTATCTTATTGTTGCTACATCTCATTATTTTAATACTAGCCGTAAGTGCTACTCGATCAATGCTGTATTTTCATTAGTGTGCAGAACTCTTGAAGCCAGATAGAGCTTGGGCCAGTGTTTCTCATTTCCGAAATGGAGGGATTTCCCGTGTCCGTATAAGAGTGTAAATTCTGATCACTTTGAAATAAAGTTATTGATAGCTTATTGATTTTAATATTATTTTACAAGGCGAAGTCGATTCTCGAACCTTTTTCTATAGTAATCTTGGAGCTTTTCTTGAGAACACTCTGGATTTCATGCAAGTTTTATGATTTTTCTGACTTTATGAAGGGATGTAGATAAGATGACTACTGACACACTCGCGACTCCTGGTTTTTTCTTTCCTGCTTTCTTTTTCCAGGATGGCGTTAGATTTACGAAAGCAGAGTAGAGTCATTTCCATGGTTTTCAGCTCTCTCGAGCGCCATGACTAAATAATCAGAGATAAACATAAAATAAAATAAATCTCTGATACCTAAATAAAATTGAATAAATTAAAAATATTGAAATTAACTAACTGTCAGAAATAAATCAATACTATTCTTTCTGGCATTCATATCTTTTATTATATTCGTAGTTTGATAATAATATTAGTTCAACAATAGAGTCTCTTTGTTCTAAAGTACTAGTTTAATGGAATTTCCTTCTCATCTCATGTCTAATATTTTCTTATGTAACTTGAACAATATTTTATACCTAGCTTTATTAAAGCTTATTTATTTAATTCAAAAATATTCTAAATAACTCCTTGTAAAACAGAGAAGCTCTAGAATCATTATTTTTAAATAGCTCTTGAGACATTAGTTAGATACTCCTTTCACTCTGAGATTAGTAATATACTTTCAGGTTCAAGAAGCTCAAAATAGGTAAAACATAGGATTTTCGTTCTGAACTTAGGTAATCTATTAGACAGGTAGGAATTTTGAATCACCTTTACCTAGGGTTTATGCGGTCTATAACGCAGGATCCACTACTAAACGACCACTGGCCAAACTAACGTATAAATAGGTAAATAAATTAGATAAATAAATTAGGAATCACACTGCAGAATACTTGTATCAAAATGTAGGCTCAAGTGATCCGGAAGCAGATGGCGCTAGGAGTAAGTATTAGAATTTGAACCTGTGAGGTTCACATTTTAAAATTCACATTTCTTATTATTTATCAATACAATTCGTAGGCTGTGATCTTATTGAATATCTGTATCAATATTTAATGTATTTTTAATATTTTAGGATATTTCTTTCATGAGGTTCAATTTATAATTTGTTGACAATCAAGTGGAATCAGGATGCATAGCTAGTTTGACATAAAGCTAGGATTCATTGAAAGTAAATCAAGGTCCTATAATCATTTTCTCTGACATTTTAATTTAGACAGGTTTCTCAAAATAGTTTCAACTTTTCTTAGGTTTATAAATGAGCTTAATTAGGCAGGCTAGGCTAGGTTCGTTACATTTCGGCGTCCGTGATTAGGCTAGGCATGTTACAATTTGGTGCCGTGACCAGGATTAGCAAAACAAACGATTCGTTTTATCATAAAAATAGGTTTAACATATTTTCGTGATAATAAAATATAGTCAGAACACATAAATATTAGATTTGTTAGTTTAAATTTGTTTAGGCAAGTTAATTCAGGTTTATTATAGGACTGTGTTCAGTAGTCAGACTATCTGAACACAATTTGTTGCTGTGAAATGGAGACGATGGTGATTCGAAATTTATAGGTTAATGATAACTAAGGGTTACGTAATAAATTCAATCGCGAGTTCATTAGACAAGGTATCGAATATCTCATCAATTTTCAGGTTTATCATTGTCTTAGGGTATTAACAGATTAAAACGTTGGGGGGTGATTTGTTTTAAAAACAGACTGCAAATAATAGCAAGCATTTTGTATCATGGGTAATTATTTGGTTCAGGTTACAAAAATAAGGGGTCTAGCTAAGGATCATTCGTCACTCATGTAATGTGTTTGTAGTAAATATGGTACAGTAGTTTAGTGTTTATATATAATTTATTGCTTCATGTATAAATATAGCTTGAATAATTGTAGATAGTAAATATTTTCAATTCAAAATAAAAGATATGATTATTAATGATGCACACAAAGCAAGGAATGTTATTGATATTATTTATGAAATAAGAAACTCAATTCGGTTATATAATTTTATTAAAGACTAACAAACTGGGGGTAGAATATATATACTAAACAATTTTAACTTACGACTTTGTAAATCAAAGTAATAAAATGTGAAATATTTTTCATTGATAGAGATTTGATTTAGTAGGTTACGGAATGACTTTGATTTTTTGGACATTTATATTTTACTACTTTTACCACAGGAAGTTAGCAAGTAGATCAATTTAATAATTCAATCAAACAAACAGGCTGTTGTACTAAATTCCTTATAAATTGCATACAGGAAAATTAGAGATGGGAATATATTATAAAATAAACATAGGGTTAATCTACATTGTGTATTTGTATTAATTGGGATTGCATAAATATTTCGAAGTCAATTTCTCTTGCATCAAAAATATAATATATGGAATAGTAGATAATAAAAAGCATTCGGTTTACATCAAAATTATATCGAAGTAGTTTAACAGTGAAAGAAACGTTTAAAAATGTATTTTTGTTGAAAATCTATCGGTTTCAGGTTGAGGTAACGATAAATTGAATTATTATTTCAAAATAATTCATCTGTTAAATAATTTTACTTAAAATAAGATAATTTGGGAAAATAGATAATTTGTCAGAGTAGTATCTGGAAAGGTGTAAAGAAGGGAAAATTAATTTAGTTGTTTAAATATGTAGAGTAATATGGGATTTCTAAACGGGAGGGTGTATTATCAAAAACATAATTATGCAGTTCAGAAAGGAGAGACAAGCTGGGTTTAGTAAATAATATTAATAAAATAAACTAAAACCCAGTAATACAATAGTTAGGCTAAAACCGGGTAAATGGGGTTTGTATTTTATGTGAATAGGTATCTATTTTCTAACTTCGCGTGCTTCATTTGCGATTACAAGGGTGTTGACTACCAGGAGAGTTGTTGGTCAAATGCAAACTTTTTGCGATTTAAAAAAAGAGGTCGAAAGAGTTGAGCAAACAAAAGCTAGAGTTATAAATTAAAGCAAGGAAATTTTAGTCAGGGGGGTGGAACATTTGCTCAATCTTTTCAGGTAAACTTTATTATTATTCTTAGACATCAGTTATAACTATTGTAAACAGGTGTTAGCTAAATCTTCAGCGATTATTCAAAACCTAAATAATCAGGTAAACTATAGTAGTTAATGCACTTAAAGTGAGTAAAGTAAGCTGGGTTTTTAAATGGTCGTTCATCAATCAAATCAACTCTTGCTGTCAGCGTATCTTTTACTGGTTAGCTAATTACTTAACGGATTAAAACAAAGCTGTGAGGATACTTGATTTAAGATGTTACAGTGTAAGCCAAAGTTAGTGAATGTAATGCAATAAGATAGATTTAAATTTTATTTTATTGTTAGAAGTGAGCAATGATACTGAAAACTAAACTAAGTAAATCAACAAATAGTTTTCTTTATCTCAAATTAAATATTAAAGTTCTTTCGTATACTTCTGCTAGATGTTTAGAAATCAGTTACACCAAAATAAGGAAAATGAATATAATTAGAAAATTAAAATAGCACATTATTAAAAATAAAAAACCTTGCAAAATAAAAATCAAGTTCATGTAAAATTGGGAAATTGATTTCAAATGTTCATTAAAGAATTCAAAGATGATTTGCTGGTTTGAAGGAAGTGTGAGCTCGATAGATTGGCTGAACTTATGTTTTAAAATATTAATCATTATCAAAAATTATACGCGTAGAGATATGTCGGGATTCAAGTAGGTTGAACTCTCATGGCCAAGCAATGCCGCGCCAGGAATTGGTTTCTCTAACCATATGGAAGAGATCCTTTCCACTAGAAGAGTGTAAATTTTATTTACTTGAAAACTTGGGCATATTGACACATTATTATCAAGTACAATTTCGTTAGTGGTTGAAGCCATTCTATAAGCTATAGCTGTTAAAACTAAAAAATAAATAAATTTGGAAATTAATTTTCTTTAGTGAACATTTTAACATTTATTAGCACATTGTTAATTTAATTAGAATACGTGAGATATTTTTAACAAAAAAACATTTAACAAAAACAAAAAAACAGGTTAAAATTATAATTAAAAATTTAACCGAGGTTCATATAATAATTAACCTCTAACTTGTTAATATTCTAGTAAGGATAGTGAGGTAGAAGTTTATTACTAGGGTGTGGACGAATTTTTAATATTTTACTATAGGGTGTAATGGGGAATGTGCAAATATTGGCTCGCTTTGAGTTCAAAAGGTGATGCTACGTCGTAAAGTTGGCGTGTAGACGGTGGAAGATGGATTTGAGAATTTTGTATTATGAAAGGCGACAGAGCGTTGATGAATTTGATGATATATTATTGTTTCATACATTTTGCAGTTTGTGAAATAGTAATGTAAAAATAATAAAGTAGAGAGTGATACTAAAAATTAAATCAGTACAAGAGGAACTAAACGACAATAGCATTGCTGGGATTTGAAGCGGTTTGTCAGGATTCGAGTTTTGGCAATCACTTGAACAAATAGATCTTTATGAAGGAGTGTGGTGTTAGGAGTAGGCCAGCAGGCAATTCATCAACATAAGTTGATTTCATAAGGATCTTTTACTCTACAAGGTAGGAAACTCTGAATTGATACACTGCACATGCTCCAATTTATAGATAATTGAATTTTAACCATTCACTCTTGGCGGGACATTGATGCCATGCGGAATTATTTTCCTTTTTCATGGACAATTCGTGTAGTTTGGAAGGGGTATGTTGGGAAAATCTCCGAACGGAAGATTGGTTCGCAGAGACTACTCAACATGCGACCATTCAGGTCGGTTCTACCTCAAAACAGAATTCCCTTACGAGGGCTCCGTTTCTGTCACCGAACCAGAACTTCCTTGCAGATTATAACAATTTAGTGGAGAAGGCGATTTTTCTTCATGGTAGATATGTAATCAAACTGAGAGCAGGAGGTTTTATGACGATTATCTGTGGACTGGTATAAAAAACATTTTTGCATATTGTAGTAGGGATACATTTACATTCTAAACATATAATTTTACTGTTGGAACTCGAATTTTGGTAAATACAATTATGCACTTGATTAAATTTAAAGTTATTGTAATTTTTTTTCGGAAAATTTACTTCGATTTAGATGTTTACCAACATCTTTTCATCTGCAAAAATTTTGGGGGGTGCTGTAACAAACCTCAGATGGTTTGATCGTCCACATCTGAGTAACTAGGCATAGGAAAAAGGCATTCTTGTAGGTCAGGAGTCTCTCACATGAGGATATCATTATTTTTCATATTATCTAAAGAAACTTTTCATTCAAATGATATTCAAACAAGCAGGAAAATAAATACATTTTAGAAAAGCAACAGAACTTCAATCTAGGTATAAAAACTCCTTGCATATAACTACAGAATTTAAAATAAGAAAAAAAAAGAACAGAGAATTTGACAGGACGGACAGAAGGGACTTCACTTGAAAAAATTATAGGAAAATGTTGAAATATTTCATTTTTAGGATATTTTTAGTTTTGTACCGCAAGATTCAGAGAAAGGAAGAGCAGAGAAGAGTTTACTAACTAGGAGAATTTTGATCCTGGTCTAAAAAGTGAAAGTTTGAAGAAAGTTGTTTTCTATCGAAGGACGAAGATGTTTCTAGAGGATTTGGTTTCGTATAATCGTATCACTATTTAAATAGATAAGTCTCACTGTAGATATAGAATATGTTCTGCGGTTAATATTTGTCCTGATCAGCACTGCATTAGACTTCTGGATGATTTACTGTTGAATTAATGTACAAATGGACATCAGAGGAAAAGAAGAGATCTATCATAGAAAGATAAGCCTATATCCGTCTTACTGAAACGATGCGGTATGGAGGATTCGCACACGTATCTATTCTTTTATGAGTATGAACGAGTTGCTTACGACGCTACGCTACACCACAGAAACAAGGCAATATTATCTACTCTGACCTGTTGCGGGTTGATAAATACGCATACATCTTCAGGTTCCTATGGCGGTCTTGCATAAGTTGAGTTACGATGTTTCCTACTCTATAGAAGTACTCGTATGTTACTGACGAAACTATCTTTCATTGAGCATTTACTCACGAGTAGAAGAAGAAGCTTCTAACTCTCGCCCTTTATGATTCTATGTATGAATTACAAATGTTTTAATTATTTGTCTTTTTCAGCTTCGACTATTTGTGAACATAAAATCTTAAGATATTATATTCTATGCGGATTGAGAATCTCCAGAAATTGAGAAAATTCCAGACATGACATGCTTTACCTACTCGTACAATTTGCGAAGGACAGAGTGTTCATAGATAAAATGTCATTTATTTATATTATGGGGATTGAAGAGTCGACTATTGCTATTATCTTATTGTTGCTACATCTCATTATTTTAATACTAGCCGTAAGTGCTACTCGATCAATGCTGTATTTTCATTAGTGTGCAGAACTCTTGAAGCCAGATAGAGCTTGGGCCAGTGTTTCTCATTTCCGAAATGGAGGGATTTCCCGTGTCCGTATAAGAGTGTAAATTCTGATCACTTTGAAATAAAGTTATTGATAGCTTATTGATTTTAATATTATTTTACAAGGCGAAGTCGATTCTCGAACCTTTTTCTATAGTAATCTTGGAGCTTTTCTTGAGAACACTCTGGATTTCATGCAAGTTTTATGATTTTTCTGACTTTATGAAGGGATGTAGATAAGATGACTACTGACACACTCGCGACTCCTGGTTTTTTCTTTCCTGCTTTCTTTTTCCAGGATGGCGTTAGATTTACGAAAGCAGAGTAGAGTCATTTCCATGGTTTTCAGCTCTCTCGAGCGCCATGACTAAATAATCAGAGATAAACATAAAATAAAATAAATCTCTGATACCTAAATAAAATTGAATAAATTAAAAATATTGAAATTAACTAACTGTCAGAAATAAATCAATACTATTCTTTCTGGCATTCATATCTTTTATTATATTCGTAGTTTGATAATAATATTAGTTCAACAATAGAGTCTCTTTGTTCTAAAGTACTAGTTTAATGGAATTTCCTTCTCATCTCATGTCTAATATTTTCTTATGTAACTTGAACAATATTTTATACCTAGCTTTATTAAAGCTTATTTATTTAATTCAAAAATATTCTAAATAACTCCTTGTAAAACAGAGAAGCTCTAGAATCATTATTTTTAAATAGCTCTTGAGACATTAGTTAGATACTCCTTTCACTCTGAGATTAGTAATATACTTTCAGGTTCAAGAAGCTCAAAATAGGTAAAACATAGGATTTTCGTTCTGAACTTAGGTAATCTATTAGACAGGTAGGAATTTTGAATCACCTTTACCTAGGGTTTATGCGGTCTATAACGCAGGATCCACTACTAAACGACCACTGGCCAAACTAACGTATAAATAGGTAAATAAATTAGATAAATAAATTAGGAATCACACTGCAGAATACTTGTATCAAAATGTAGGCTCAAGTGATCCGGAAGCAGATGGCGCTAGGAGTAAGTATTAGAATTTGAACCTGTGAGGTTCACATTTTAAAATTCACATTTCTTATTATTTATCAATACAATTCGTAGGCTGTGATCTTATTGAATATCTGTATCAATATTTAATGTATTTTTAATATTTTAGGATATTTCTTTCATGAGGTTCAATTTATAATTTGTTGACAATCAAGTGGAATCAGGATGCATAGCTAGTTTGACATAAAGCTAGGATTCATTGAAAGTAAATCAAGGTCCTATAATCATTTTCTCTGACATTTTAATTTAGACAGGTTTCTCAAAATAGTTTCAACTTTTCTTAGGTTTATAAATGAGCTTAATTAGGCAGGCTAGGCTAGGTTCGTTACATTTCGGCGTCCGTGATTAGGCTAGGCATGTTACAGTACGGAACCCTAAAACATCGTTGTTATTACCATTCACACTAGCGTCAACTAGTTTAGTTCATCCAATTTATTTTATTTGTGACTAAGGTACTTCAAACGTGAGCTACTCAATTACTGATAAGTAACTATTTATTGATTGCTGATTTTAATAATTAATTTGACTGTATGCAGCAGTGATACAAATAAAATCTAATAATCAACTTCAGGTACTGTAAGTATCAATACAGGGTAAACGTGGCGAAGTATGTCGTCGGCCAATTGGCCGTATGTTGCCGGAACAGCGTAGTGTTAATTGAAAATGGCACTTTTTCCTAATCCGACGATGTTCGGGTTAATCGAAAATGTCGTTTGGAAATTTAATTCGAGAGGGAGATAGCAAAAGCTATATATACTGTGCTATTGAGAAAATGTGCTTGGAGCCAAAATCAGAAGCAGGAAGTAACATTTTATTGTGTGGCTTATTGTTTCTATATGGTATTGTAATCGTGGGGTCAAATAGTTCTCAAGTGGAGATCACGTACCGGCAAGTACAGCAAGGGACTACCTATAAGGTAGACGGATGACCTCATGATCATATGCAAGCCGCTCCCACAGGCCTTATTGGAGATCTATAGGGGAGCACTATGACCAGTGGTGAACACACTACGGCTGATGATGGATGGATTGTAATTATGATCCCACCAAAACATATTCATTTAAAATGTCGCCAATACGGAACTATAACTCGCTCTATCATAAAATTATCTGATCTTACGTAGAGCCAAGCTTCTAACTTTAAAAACCCTAATTTCCCAAACTCTATACTTTAGTCAATACATGTGGCTTGGCCTTTCGTTAAACAACAACTATTTATATAACAGTAGAGTATGGAACAGGGAATGAATCTTAAACTTACACCCATGTGACGGAACCAAAACAGCCAAACCACATAAATACATTGACTAAAGCATATACTTCTCGAGTAAAATAAGTATTTTTTGCCAGTAATGCACAACCTACTTCTTTAATTGGTGGAGTACCTAATCGTGTAACACATACAAAAAAAAAAACATAGAGACGAAATGAGAACCTCCTTTATTGCTATCGGTTAATAATAACAGAGCTCCAATTTCGATAGTACTCAAAGTCAGGAAATTTTATTAGCAATGAGGTAAGTATGCGAGTAATAAAATCATACGCATGACTGATTTCAATAACACTTCAAGTTTGTACCGTTGGGTTGTTTGATAGGGGCTTAATGAAGCTTTGTAATTTCTCTTATTTGTAAAATCGGTATACTTTTCATGACGTAAACAATTCAACTAGCAATTCAGAACAAAGCTAATTTTTCAATTGCAAAAACAAAAAAAATTGCTGTCTGCTACAACTAAAATTAAAGCTCCGAATCGACAAAATCTACGAAACAGCTGATTTCTTTTCGGATCACGGGCAGGTTTCGTAGTAGTTTTTGATGGCCTGAAACACATTCGTTTGGTTGAGAATATACCCTTTTCTTTTTACTATAGGTAGTTAGAATACGTTAGTTTTGACAAAGGAAACTTGTAATGAATAACGCAGTGGCACGTGTACCTACTCTAAGATAGAATAATATATTTTTCCTTATAATATTGTTGCATAATATTTCGTAACTATTGCAGTGTTTTATTATTACACTAATTTATATAAGCAGAGATTATAGATAAAACTATTATTGTGAGTTGCGATGACGATAAAATAATTTATCAATCAAGTGATAGAAAAATTGCAAATAATCGTGATTGTTAAAATGCACATCACATCTTGCCTAATATTACCATTACCTAACGCTAACTACGAGATGCTCCCCTAAAAGTAAAAAAAATATACTACCATTAATGATTGTACCAAGCCTTTTTAATCGTCCACTACAGGACGTAGACCTACACACGAATGGTGATTGGGCCATATACACCACGCTGGCCCAGTGCGTGTTGTTACATTCACATTCGGCATCGAATTTCTTCTACGGACGTATGCAGGTTGCCTCACGATTTTCCTTCTCCGAAAAGCCAGTGGTGTGAAATTTTGTAGATGAATTCCAAAGAACTCATGAGTGTGGGACCGCGATTTGAACCCCTCACGATTGTAAGGCGGGTGTCACTACCTCTAGACTACCACGGCTATTAATGACATCAACAACTAAAAATTGTCCTATTATTCAAATGCTATTACGCATAAGACCACTTTTAGGGTTCCGTACCCAAAGGGTAAAAACGGGACCCTATTACTAAGACTCCGCTGTCCGTCTGTCTGTCTGTATGTCACCAGGCTGTATCTCATGAACCGTAATAGCTACACAGTTGAAATTTTCACAGATGTTGTATTTCAGTTGCCCCTATAACAACAAATACTAAAAACAGAATAAAATAAACATTTAAGCGGGGCTCCCATACAACAAACGTGTTTTTTTTTTGCGGAGGGGCTCCCATACGTTACGGAACTCTTCATGCGCGAGTCCAACTCTTACTTGGCCGATTTTTTCTAATCATAATCTAGAAAACATAATAATAAACCGTTCCGATACAAACAATAGAGTTGCCATAGCCTTAAAAAGTCATATGTGTAACTATACAATAAAACGAATGACAAATAATACTTATGAACCGCATGTAAATATAAATATTACAAAAGTTCGCATAGGCTGGGTGGCTATAGCCCTGGTGTCAGAATTTTAAAGCCGCCTGAAAGCGGTGACATGACTAATCGGGTAAAACAACCAGGGGCTCCAATTTAATGTGCCACCCGAGCCACGGTAGCGCTTAGTTGTAAATACCACCCGCGGTCACCTATCCGAAGACTGACCGTACCGATAGTTGCTTAACTTTGGTAATCACTGACAGACACCTAGTCAAACTACACTGTTATGTTACAATATAAAAATCGGTCAAGTGCGAGTCGGACAAAGGGTTCCGTACCGTGTTGGAGCCCCTTTAGCCATTAAATTCCTCTTGCCATTATTAATAGCGAGCAATAAACTCTTTAAAAAAATCACGTCTTTTGTATGGGAGCCCCTTCCTATGGGGTCCCGTTTTTACCCTTTGGGTACGGAACCCTAAAAACGATTGAGTATTAAATGAATATTATCACATACAAAATGGACCGGACTGTATATTGGGTAATGGGGGTAGGTACTTGATTAGTTCAAGGAAATTTCCAGGCGAGCAGCCATGATGAATTAATTGAATAAGTCATTCAATCGGAAATTCAAGGGCTCATTGGCCGTTTACATATTTGCCGAATTACGTATACATATACCTCATCTACAAAGCTACCTTATTTTTAGGGTTCCGTACTCATAGGGTAAAAACGGGACCCTATTACTAAGACTCCGCTGTCCGTCTGTCTGTCACCAGGCTGTATCCCATAAACCTAGCTAGAAAGCGGAAACTTTAACAGATGATGTGTTTCTGTTGCCGGTATAACAATACATACTAAAATCACAATAAAATTAATTTCAAATTAATATTTAACCCATACAACAAACCTGATTATTTAACGTTTTTCACTCGATATTAATAATGGTAACAGGTAGATGGTTGAAATAGTCACAGAATATTTATTTGTATATTCAATTCGATAATAAATAATTAAATTAAAATAAAATAACTATTTAAGGGGGGCTCCCATACAGTACGGAACCCTTCGTGTGCGAGTCCTTCTCTTACTTGGCCGATTAATTATTTACTTTTTGTTGTTTTTACCTAGTATATTCGACGAAACGCAAATAAAGATCGCGATTTCAGTGTTAGTTATATTATAATAAAATATGTTTGTAATGATTAGTAGGTATACAGAGTTATTTCTAATCAATTAGCATCCTTTTAGGTGCTTATTCTGTACATCAAAACTAACAACTTTTGTTCTACGACTTTTGTCAGAACTCAAAAAAAAAATCAGCTGTTCCATACATTTTGTCGCGGGTGAACGATATTTTTCTATGGAAAAACAAAAAAAAAATGATTAGAAATAACCCTGTATACAATGTACCGCTAGCCGATGCACTGTGCCAGACAACATAATAATTATATTTTGGAAATTTTGTGATTGCAAAATGAAGTCTGTTAGACTTGTATACTTAATACAAAGTTGAAAAATGTTTTTTTTCGGCTTATTAAGCTAATTCATCCAAACATCGTTTGTGATGATTTCAAGCGTGAAAATTGCCATAATTCATCAAGTAATGCCCCCATTTTGATAACCAATCACATTCTCGCGGAGTAAATTTCCATTAGAAAAACTATATCCGATTAAACAAACAATCTTGTGTACGTAACACAAAAGTTTAAAAAGTTTCTATGTACCTAGACCTATTTAAGCAAATTTGTACAAACATCGTTTGTGTTGATTTCAAGCGTGAAAATTGCCATAATTCATCAAGTAATGCCCCCATTTTGATAACCAATCACATTCTCGCGGAGTAAATTTCCATTAGAAAAACTATATCTGATTAAACAAACAATCTTGTGTACGTAACACAAAAGTTTAAAAAGTTTCTATGTACCTAAAGTCCCCGTCACGAGAAGCTATAAATTATGTAAACAAACATCTTTTACTAAGTAGACATTTTATACTGCGAGATAATAATAAATTGAACATATTCAATCGACATGAAATATAGACGGGTTATATGAAAGTAACAACCAATTTAATTTAGTCGGATCATATTTTAACGACGCAAAGCGCTATCGTTTTTGTTTCTTGGTACCGGAATGCGTCCGTCGCAGGGATTGTAAACTATCGGGACGCCATTTCGAAATAAACGCGTCATTCGAGTTTCGAATGCGTACGAGGTTTCATTGCTTTGCATATATCGCGGATCTGGTTGTTATTGTTAATTTTGTTATTGTTTCGTTATCACTTTTTATTGTTGTTAAGATATGGTTAATATAAGAAGTAGGTTTTAAATTGTGAAGTAATTGGTTAGGTTAATTGGTACACCAATGGTGATATAGCTTATATAGCGAATAATTATTCTTATATAATATATGTTTATTAATATTTGTTACTTAATAATTTATTAAATCTTAAACAAATTCATTTTTTTGTTGGTCCAAATGTTGTGAACTCCTGAACACTTGTTTACAAAATTTATAGCTTCTCGTGACGGGGACTTTAGACCTATTTAAGCAAATTTGTACAAACATCGTTTGTGTTGATTTCAAGCGTGAAAATTGCCATAATTCATCAAGTAATGCCCCATTTTGACAAGCACTCACATTCCCGCGGAGTAGATTTCCATTCGGGAAACTGTCACGAAACTTGGCGTTACATTCATCAAAAACACTGTCAAAAAACAAAGAGGTAGCCCGCAGATGCGACGCTGCGATGTAGGCACTAACTCAGATTATTACAGAGAGAAAACTGCAAAGAGATAGTACTGTATCAGCCTTTTTAGTAGTCCACTGCAGTAAGTAGGCCTACGAAGGGTGATTGGGCTAAATCCACCACGCTGGCCCAGTGCGGGTTGGTGGATTCACTTCGAACGGACGTATACAGGTTGCCTCACGATGTTTTCCTTCACCGAAAAGCCAGTGGTGTAAAATTCTGTACAAATTCTAAAGAACTCATTGGTACAGGATCGGGATTTGAACCCATGACCTCACGATCGTAAAGCGGATGTTACTACCTCTAGACCACCACGGCTTACAAACGGCAAAGAGATAAATTGAAAAATAAGAGGCACTGCCGGTAATGCAGATGTCCTAGATGGCGGTACCTTTTCACAATCACTTTGTTTACCATTTCATCACGACATATCAATAGAAATTGTACTCCTATCTATATTGGCGCAATTAAATTTTGTCATTATCCGATAGTAACTACAGCTGATACGATTCGAAAATACTCATTTATGACTAAAAAAAAAACAATATGTTCCTGTGGGATGGCACAAAATCAAATAATCACGCAGGTAAATAATAGTATCATATATCTTCTAAAATATCTGTAACCACGGTGGATTTTCCTTTTGACTATACACATCTGTATCTTTTCTCATCTGTAACAGAAAACTCATGCTTCACTGAAGCTTTTTGTCGAAGTACGCTCAAACACCAGTCTCTTTTGTCGTCGGACAGTTTTCTTTCCGCAATAACTCGACTCTTCTAACTCGGCTGTTTGCGAGTGACGTCTCTGTGTTCCGATTTTATAATCTTTGGAGGATGCTTGACTTAATTTTATAGTTGAATAGCGTCAAAGATTTAAATGTTTGGGGAGTTGTTATGTTGTTTGCAAGAGTTTGTTTTTAAGTACTTTGCGACTTTATACACAGCTATTATTTTAGATTTATGATCATGCCTGTAGTATAGTACTTTTTTACAGGATTAGAAACAAATTAAATAGAATTTAAAATTAAACGAGCCGTTTATTTCAGTGCATTTTAATTGATTTGTTTTTAAAATATTTCGATTTTCATGATATTGTATTAAGATAAGGATACTGATTTTTATAACATAATAATTAACAAATGTTAACTTACATAGCCAGTGTTTCTAGGGAAACGCGATTTGCAAGTTTTTAAAACATTATACCAAACAATTCTCGGTCACTTTCAAGTAAAACTTTAATTGAAAGCAATGAGTAAACACTCTCAGAATTGTAAAAACAAAGATAATAGCATTTTCTTAAGGTTAAAATTAACTTTTAATCTCTTACACCTTTTTACTAAAGCGTTTTGTGAAAAAAGTATGTTACTTATTAAAAAGAGCGTCAGATACCTTAAACAATCATCGAATAGGAAATTTAACGAAAATTTACCTAAACTTTAAAAAATCGTTGTCTAATAAAGTGTGCTTGCCTTTCTACTAATTAGGATACATCGTAGATGTCTGCAAGCCTAGAGTAAAAAGGTATCTTCTAGATTGCTACACCCTAGACTGCATACCTGCTTAACATCCGGCAAAATGTAGTAAACAAATAAAATAAAGGATTACCCAAGTACCTATGTAATTATCTAACATTTGGTTAGTTACAAAATAAGAAATGACTTAAATAAACGAGATATAGAGTGTACATTTTGGTATCTTCCTCGTCATAAGAGGAAAATTAAGGACCGTCTCGTAAATTTTACACCTATTCCGAGAACGGCTGACAGATCTGTGAATGATGATGTTAATTACGGCTAATATTAGACGTGCGATACTTAGCATCTATCTGTTTATTACCAGTATTAGGAATGTTTTGGAATCCTACTTAACTGTGTTTTAGCACGAAGGCTTGTGTCTACATCCTTTAAATAAATTGTCATGCAATAGTTTCAGTTTTAAATAATGAATTAAATGTTTTTAAAATGGCAAAACCGACTTCCATCGTGTACAAAATTCGAATATTTCGCTCGAATTGATATATACAATTTTTCCATTATTGTTGACTTTTCGAAAACGGCTGAGCCGATTTTAATAAAATTTAAATGAAATCATACAGGAGTAAACGAAGAATTCTTTGATTCCAGTCACACACTGAATGATGAATATATGTACACAAAAAAAAAACATACAGACGAACAAAGAAAACCTCCTCCTTTTTGGAAGTCGTTTAAAAATATACTTAGTGTATCTAATATCGTGTAAAAAGATATTTGTCAATATAACTTATCAAACTGTTAGACTAAGTCAAAGACTGAGTACCTAAAATAAAACGAGTAAATGATAATTGTCTATACCAATATTATAAAGAGGAAAGATTTGATTGTTTGTTTGTTTGCATTGAATAGGCTCCGAAACTACTGAACCGATTTGAAAAATTCTTTCACTGTTGGGAAGCTACACAATCCCCGGGTGTCATAGGCTATATTATATTTAAAAAATTAGGGAAGCTGCTAGTATTTGTGTATCTAGAGAGTGTGTGAAATGTGTACCTTGTATAGTATGTAATTTTGTATAATTTTCCCCATAAGCGTGTACAAATTTGGTGGGTTTTACGAGTATTGATTTAGGAATCTAAAATGGTCTAAACGTGTGGTTATTCATTTAAAGTTTCAAATATCACCTGAAAAATATCCCTTCTTCATAAGGTAAACGTACCAATGTACGGACGTTTTTGAACTTCGCTGACTTTGCAGTAATACTACGCTGATACTAATAGACTTGCAAGAACAAAGTGAATATGACCATATAGGGCATTTATCTGAGTTTTATAATAATTAAACTTTATCTAATTTGTTTAAGCTGTAGTAGGAATTAATACCCAAAATTTAAAAAAATACCCAAATGCACCAAACCGCGGACGATTTGTCCTAATGCGCGGAATGTCGTCCCAATTCCTGGACGCTATACGAAATTGCACTCTATTTGTTTTACATTAGAATTTAAATAGCCTTTCTATTGTATTATTATTTGTGCAAACTTTAAAATGGACCCAAATCTATTACAAATCGTCCCAATTCACGGACGCTACGCGAATTAGAACTCTATTTGCTTTACATTAGAATTTAGATTGCCTTTAAATTGTATTATTACAGATTATTTTAGTTCAAGCCATTCAATGTCTCCTAAATCAAAGAAATAATGGTTTACATGCAATAAAATATATTTCAAACAAAAAAATAATCACATTGTGAAAAAAAGTGCTGAAACGTTAGGTTAGCACAATAGCACTGGTATAAGAACCGTATTTAGTCCGTGGTAAGATAAGCGGCAAGCGGCTTAAATGATCCCCAAGGTAATGTGTTCAGTCTTCCCATGCAAAATAAAATGCGTAGTTTTATATAATTATATCCCACAGGTCCGTATAAGGTGACACATTTGTGTAATTTGATGATCTCACGGTAGTAAAATTGGATACCAGTCTCTAAGGCAACCTCAGTAGTATTTATATTTACCTTCAGAACACGGCATACCTGGATATCGTAAAAGTGGCGCAACATCTGGCGGTCGAAGAATTATTGCTTGTAGTACAAGAAAAAAACAAGAAACTAAAGTAGGATGTGATTCAAACGCCCGCTGTGTTGTCTAGGAATGTCACAATACAAATCAGAGGAGAAATGATGTACTTGACTTCATCTTCAGGCATTATTCAAATCTACTAAACCATGGCTCTGAGTTTATTTTCGTAACGTCTTGGGAATCAATTATCGACATCATACGAGCAATGTATCTAAAACAATCAGTGAGTGGCGCGTGGCAACTGATGAATACTCTGGTTCTGAAGCACGAACCTGAAGCAAACCGATATAGCAACTTTTAGAAATGAACTCATACCTATACATATTTTCATGCAGAACAATGATTTATAATAAGATAATATCTGTGGGCCCCAAACTAGGCTAAGCCTGTATTTTGGGCGCCCGGGAGATACCAAGCAAAATATGTCCAATGGCGCTGAGGTGTGAGTACCTATGAAATCTTATAACCGAACCGAGATTCTAACAGCTACTGGAAACAGTGAGGCCAAAGAAGTGATCATGTTCACAGTTGACAGTGCTGCTACTATCTATAAACTCAGAAAACCTATAACAAGGTCAAAATTAATCGCTGCGCGTCATGCAACATTCCAAACTCTATCAAATAAACACAGTGTGATGGAAAAAGAGTCACATATCATGTTTAGGCAATAACATAGCAGACACGCTTTCCAAAGAGGGTACGAGAAAACAGATTGAAGACGTGGCGATCAAACACTGTAAGCAGACAGCGGTGGAAGTGCACAAATTTCTGCGCCGTGATATCGAAAAAAACAACAGAGTATGTGAAATAAAAGGAAGGAATTCAAGCACTCTAAGGCTGATTTCCTAACTCTGAATAGAAACAGAATAAACGACCTATTGAAATTTCAGCGGCAAAACTTATGGTAGGCCTCATAACTGGTCACTGCCACTTAAATATGTAGTTACTTGTACGGAGAGCTGAGAGCTTGAGAGCTGAACAAGAGCCTGAGATCTGAACTGAAAACCAATGATGGCCCACTTTATCGTGGCTGATTACAGAAAACACTAGAATAACTAACAGATTGCATGACATTTCTCCATTGTCATCAGTTTCGTCATCTATATTGTTATCATTTCATGTACCATCCAAGTCACTGCAGCAGTTCTGCCAGTGGTCTAGAGCCACGCTTTGTTAAAAAGGAAATGCACAAAATACCTCACGCGGACGACTTACGCCACCACGCCAAAAAAGAACAAATTGCATTGTAGTATTTTTTTCTTCTAGTTTTAACTATTTATCACCATCACTTGTTTAAATGAGAAGATTCAGTTGTAACTTAGATAATTAAATTGTTTTATTATATTATAATCTTAATCCGTATTTTTAGGTTCTATAGTTCATTATTGTATCGATATAATAATCAACTTTTACAAAAAAATGGCTCAATCAAGATATAGATTTTCACTCCAATACTAGGACTAGCCACCCAGCCCGTACAAACTTCCTTATTTACTTTTTACTACTTATTTATGACAAATTAAATGTTTATTATTTTCTATTAAACACCAAAACTTTAGTATTTCATAGAATTAAAAACATAATTTCAAAATCTGAGAACAATAAATCTTACTTAAGATAATCTTATAAAGATAATCTTATAAACACAATGTAATATTGTTTAAAATATATGTTGCAAATATATCAACAAAAAATTTTCTATTCCTAATTCAAAGGGATGAGACGCAACCGAATTATAATAATTGCTTTTTCACGGTTTTGAAAACGACGTTCTAACATGCAAGGAAAAATGAGACTTATTTCAAGGCAATAAGGTCGAAATCCGACCTTTGGTACATCGGGTATTGAAGAACTGATGTGAGTCCCACTTCTCGGACGGAAAATGTGATTATTGTCCGTGCATTGGGACAAGTACGGGTTTAGTGAGTCCCATAAAGCGGATACGCAAATATTATAAATAATCAACAAGATTATGTCTAGATTAGAGGTTATAATATTAGGTAATTTATCTAAGCATTGTAATAAAATAGCACACTTACTGTATCACATTACACAACTAAGAAATGAACTGAAGTTGATGACAGGGTAGTCACCAAATTCAGCTACTGAATTAACAGATTAACAAAAATTTTACGACACCGCACTTTTGAGATCATTTGGTTTGGACACCATTACACTACGTGTACAGTTTTTCTTGTATAATACTTTGAAATATAACCAAGAATTTATCGTCATTCATAAAATTAAGTTAAACTTTCGTATAAAATTACAAAAATTAAAAAACCCAGTAACGTCCGCGTTCTGGGACTCGTCCGCAATTACGTGCGTTTACCTTACCTATTACTCCATACATACTACCTACGTTAATGTTAGAATTATTACACTGTAAAACATCACAAATGTTAAATTCACATTACATGAAAAATAATATACTTACACTTTCACGTACCTGAAAATCCAACCAGCCGGTTTAACAAGTGAAAATTACAAAAAGCTCACCGAAATACTGTCCTCAGCAGAAAAAGACGAAAGGCGTTGCGTATGCAGCCAAACACTGCCCTTTGCTGACAAACATGAAGGGTTAACAGTCTACTGCGTAGAGGGCGCTGCGGCGCGTGAATAAAAAACACCATCATGTACTTGTTTGAAACGTTTTGTTTCTGACGTGGGTCGGATCAGGAGTCAATTTGGAAGCGTTAAATTCTGGCTCTGACGTTATAGGCTTAGGATGTTTTGATGTTTCGGGTGAAGGGTTGAAATACTGTTCGGCTCTATCTACGAGTATAGCGTTGTTGTTTCTAGCTTTCAATTACATAGTGTTGATCTCGGCACACGCAGCATAGAAAGTGACGTCCCTGATATCAACTGAATACCAGCGCTAGACGTTTACAATCAGCAATATTCATAAATTATAACTAATGGGTATTTATATGCTAAGTTGGGATCAGTTCGGCGGCGAATCTTCAGGCATATTTCTGTGTTGAGAAATTTTTATATTTGTTTCTATGCTTGTGTACCTAAAATAAGGCCCCTTATTAACAAGACTGTTTCTACCTGATCCGGCGACGTCGATGCTGCGTGTACAGATAGATAAACATTATTTAGATATATTTTGAAGAAAGGCTTGAAATGCTGACTCTTTTGCAAAACTAAACAAAATCTAGTGTACAAAATGAGTACAAACTTCACAACAACGATAAATTTACTTTGGACGACAAATTCATTTCCACGCCCGCCATGTTTCAAAAACACTGCCAAAAACCAACCGTTATCAAACCTCACTGACCGCTGCATTTTGATCAACAACTAGACTTTTCACCATCTCTATTGATGCAACTACCAAACACCTATTGTGAACCTTAACTTTTGAACAATAAGGTTTACATCTTCCACAAGTTTTTAGTAATATGTGATCATTTACAGCTTTCGCAAAATGGTCGACAGGGTTTTTTTGACGCGCGTGTAAATCATGCCTTACGCTGATACCGGCCAAAAGCTATCAAGTTGATAGATGAGTGAAAAAAGAACCTAAAGTGGGGATGTTCTGAAGTATGGGTATGAGTAAAATATTCGACGTAAACAAAACAAGGCACTTTAGAAACGAGTAGATGAATTTGTTTCGTAGAATGTAAATGTAAAAATATATTTTTGAGCAAAATGTTGATTCAAATAGGGGGAAAATTATTTATCAAGACAGTAATTTAGTACATACACAAACCGTATATAAGACAAAAAATTATTTGTAAAAAAAACAAAAGATGTGTTGTTTTAATTACATATTATTTACAAATTTTTACTGTTACCTTTAATGATAAAGAGCAAAAAACGGCTAAAAAAACCAGGTTTGTTGTATGGGAGCACCCTTAATTATTAATTTTATTCTGTTTTTAGTATTGTTTGTTATAGCGGCAACAAAAATACATCACCTGTGAAAATTTCAGCTTTCTAGCTATAATGATTCATGAGATACAGCCTGGAGTCAGACGGACATACGGACAGCGGAGTCTTAGTAATAGGGTCCCGTTTTTACCCTTTGGGTACGGAACCCTAAAAAAACAATTAGTTTACCTCATTATACTTCAAAAGATAATGAACTAAACATGCCTTGAAAGCAATCGTTTATCATCATGTGCTAAAACAGTTTTGATAAGCGTGATAGCATTATCATTCTCACAGGTGGCTACAACGGATCTGCTGAGTAATTTTTTGCGTATCGATTATGATATTATTCTTATTTTTGATAAAATACCGTGCAATACTCATTTGGAGCCGGAGAGCCGTTATTGCTGCGATTTATTTTATTTTTATCTCGAGATATCCTCTAGAGGTTTTCGCAGGGGGTGTGGAGAGGTAGCAGCGAGGAGCGTGGTAAATATCATTAATAATTACAGCATACATTTAGATAAGTGCTGGCCAGATGCTAGGAATAAGGTTAAGTTGAATAGAACTTATTATCTTGCTGAAGATAATACAAAGAGTTTTTTAGGTTAGTTGCGGGTTTGTATTTTTTGTTGTCTCTGATCGTTAGTCTGTAAAGCAGAAATGCGGTCTGTACTGAGTATGCATGACTACAGGAAAACATTTACACAAATTTAGTTTTAATATTGAAATTTCGTGAGAAGCCAATGTCCATTACGGTGGCAAAATGCAAAATGGGTCAGCAATCTTTACATTATTTCAAGAACGGGAATAAACTTCAGACATAGGTTCTTCAGGTTGTACCTATTATTGATTTGAGTTGTTCTTTGCAATGCATATATTAGAAAATATAAAACGAAATATTGAGTAATGGTCACTGTATAAACAACTAATCGAAAATTTGGAAAATTCAGAAGTCATCATTTTAGTTTAATTGATGTAATTATCATAGTAATATTTAAATTATTATCTGTCTAAGGCGAATAAATGCTAATAAGCAATTACATATTATAACCAATCAGTGTCTAAATCACTTACCTACGCTTATGCGTCCAAAACGCTGACTTCACTCTTATCTCAAACATTCTGATATAGAGGACTAGTTAGGGTTTTATTGAAAACTTAAAGATTTATCCATTTGGGAATAAGCTTTATATCAACCCTTTTCTGCTATTCAGCGAGTTCAATCCCACTGCCCGCCCTACCGCTAACAAAAGAGCTCCGTACTTATTTCACTACATTGTGCATGTGCAATACACCGGTGGAATTGCTGGATGCTTGGGAATCCTTCACGAGCTGAGGTTAGGGTGGATGAAACATAGATTGGATGCGGCGAAGGGGACTGACCATTATACATACTCGTAATAAAGTTTTGCTATTTGCTTTGAAGTACTTATTCTTCTTCTAGCGTTCTAAACATTTCACTATTTTGAAAACATTTTTTTTGTCGTATCAGAAATTCAAAAGTTATATTACCAGTTTTAGAGACGTTTCTTTTTCGTAACCGGTAATGTATCAAGATGTTACTAAATTTTAAATTTAATGTACGAGTATATCTATAAAATTGTAATCTTTAATAGTTACCTCTGTTTCCTACTTGCTTTGAAAAACTACCTCTCGCTTGAAAGTTGTCTTGAAAATCAATTTCTTTAACAAATTTCATATCCTGTATACAAACTAAGTTAGTAAAGTTTCAGTTATTTCACTAAAGCTAGTAAGTTCGTAAATAGAGCTAGCCCTGGTGTCAGAGTTTTTAAGCCGCCTGAAGGCCTCTGACATAGTTAAACGGTTAAAATAACCGGGGCCTATAATTTAACGTGTAATCTGAGCTACGGTAGCGCCCAGACGTAAATGCCACCCACGGGCACCCATCCGAAGACTGACCGCGCTGAACGTTGCTTAACATTGGTGATCGCTAACGAAAACCTAGTCAATTACGTTTTGAGTGCTACATGCTAAATAGCAGGGAATTATTAGAATAAAGACATAGCTAAACAAGTAAATATCCAGAAACTATTGCGAAAATAAATACCAACAAAAGTGCCATTACTCAAGCAGACAGTCCGAAGTCCGAATCGAATAAACCACTAATTCCAGATGGAAATCTTGGACTTCTTCGGCCAATACTTCGAATTCCCAGGCGAGCTACCAACGAAATCGAATCGGAATGAATACTGAATATCGAATAACAGTTGATAAGACGAAATCGAACCGTGTTCTGGAGGAGAACGTTTGTCATGATTCATATTTTTGACCGACGATCCAAACCGGAGGAGGTACTCAATTCGACGCTACTTTTTTTACTACTACTACTACTACGGCGATATTTTTTTATGTGTAACCAAGCATAAATTTTTTCGTAGTGGTCCGATTTCAATAATTATTTTTTCATTAGAAATAATATACTTCGGAATTTGTCCCTTTAAAATTTTATTGAAATCGGCTGAGCCATTTTTGATAAATCAACAGTAATGTGAAAAATGTAACATCGACCCGTGTGTAATATTCGCGAATTCTGTACACGGGTGAAGTCGGTCATGTTATTTTTTGCGAAAAATAATTATTGTTTATCGATTCGGTATTATATAAACGCATATAATCATGGTGAGTTTGATTGCAGACCATTTGTTCCATTAGATATCAAATACCTTATCTTCTTTTGTACCTACTAGTGACAGAGATATTTTCTTTTTAGCGAATAGGTACTTTAAGCGATTTAAACAATACTAATACATCTAGGTAAGTATCGAAGTCAATTTTATTACAGTAAAAATGTAGATGATCAATAATAATACATAAAAAAATATTAAGGGACATCTTACACACGGTTTCGGTCCCGAAACCAAGCAAAGTTGTGATATGGATAAAATTATAACATAACATGTTGATCAATACATAATCAATTGTAAAGTAGCAGCGGACAGAGCTTTTAGATTTTATTCGAATGGGACGTTCAATGAGGCCATAAAGTTTTCGAATAGAGACCTCGTCGGTCATCCACCAATAAGGTGGACTGATTATTTAACACTCACCGTTGTTAAAACACGCAGCATGCAAGCCGCTTTAATTCCGTCTTGTTGGACATCAATGTGGAAGGCCTTTGTCTATAAATAGACGTCCAATGGCTGATATAATACTGTTCATGAATAAGTCTATAACCGAGTTGGTTTCATGGTCGGTATTTGGATGGGTGACCGCGGGTCGCATTTTCCAATTGAGCACTACCGCGGCTCGTATGACACGTTAAATTGTAGGTCCCAGTTGTTTTAACCGTTTCGCCATGTCAGAGGCTTATACGAACTTAGTTTAATGACGGTTAAAATGTTGATAATTAAAAGTTAAAATGAAATATACCATATTAAATCGATTGCCAAAGATACATAAAAGCTTAGCAGGTACCATAGAAAATTCTTCCTCAACCGCTGCGATTCAATCGGATCTCGATTAACAGTGGCTACAGAATAATTTAAAGGTAAGGGGCGAAGGGTACCACTGGATGTGGTAAGCCACTAGGGGAACACCGGGTAGTTCGAGACTGCGGCGATCGTGCACTGATTAATTGAAAATAGGTAGGTACTGTTTATTGTCGCTTTTGTAAATGCAGTCGTTTATTACCTGAAAAATAGAGGATTTGTTCGTTTCGATTGAATTGTGTTTACTTTTGCTCATTGTTTTGTCTGAATTAGTTGGGTTTATTTTGTTGATGGGTCACCTAAGTCACCTTCAGATAGGTACACCGTGAGCTTTGCGCTGAGTATAGGATATTCGGATCACATACACTTCTCAAGAGCTTCTGATGAAACTTGGTAGTTATAAAACAGTTTTAAGTATTTCTATTTTGGCGGTATTCGACATTAAAACACGAATCCTTTTGGCATCTCGTTATATTTCCGTAAAAAATGTAGTTTACGCTAACTACTCATACTTGTATTTCGAACACGTCAAAAACTAACGCATACTAAGTGTAGAAAATCAGATTTTGCAATTATATGTGATTCACAAATAATTGCAAATTTATTCATCTATTTCGCTTATTGACAAGTATTTCTAAGAAGAAACATAAATACGATAAATATATTTCACAATATCGTTACGAAGGTTCTTTGAATTCAAAAAGGTCTACATTAAGTCAAAGGGCGCTCACTTCCTGTCTCCACACAGTCGAATGTTAATTCACCGGAAATTAAAGTTGTTTCAACTTGTTACCCTTTGGACATGGCTCCTTGTTACATCTGGGCGTTCATGAATAAGCAATAACATTTTTCCGAATTTTTGAAATTTTTGTGACGGCTGATGTTTAATTTTGTTTTGCAGCTCTTGGATGTCTACTATCTTTCCTAAGTTTTTAACCGACTTCCAAAAAGGAGGAGGTTCTACGTTCGTCTGTATTTGTATTTTTTTTTGTGTATGTTCATCGATAATTCCGCCAATTGTGAACCGAATCGAAAAATTCTTCTTTAGTTCAAAATGGTATACTCCCGAGGTGGTCCTATTTAAATTACAGAAATCGGCTGAGCCCTTTTTGAAAAATCAACAATAATGTGAACAAGGCCGTTTTGCCATTTTTTGTGAAAAATAATTATTGCTATTGATTTACAGTAGGGTAAGTTTACACTAGAAGCTAGACTGTAAAATCGTGAGATCAAGCCCAATTTTATTGATTATTTGAACGTTTAAGTTTCAGAACCTTCCTCAAAGACGGTTCAAACTAGATTCAAATTGTATGTATTTGTATTGTTAGGATTTCCAGTAACAACATCCAATTTTAATTTGCAGATCGAAACCTCTATTGTGTTTAAAGCTCTTTGATTGAGCTCCGTTTATGATATGCGCCCACAAAATTGTTCAATTCATTATTTATCAAACATTACCCTTGGGCAGTAGAGTAAGAAACCAAATGAAACTTAAAAAGGCTAGTTAAATAATAATTTTTCACAAAAAATGGCAAAACCGCCTTCCATCGTGTACAAAATTCGAATATTTCGCTCGAATTGTTTACATTATTCTTGATTTATCAAAAACGGCTCAGCCGATTTCTGTAAAATTTAATTGGAACCACCTTGGGAGTATAACCTTTCGAACAAAAAAAGAATTTTTAGATTCGGTTCACAATTAGCGAAATTATCGATGTTCATCGTGTACAAAATTCGGATATTTCGCTCGAATTGCTTATATTATTGTTGGATTTTTCAAAAACGCCTCAGCCGATTTCTATAAAATTTAAATGGGACCACCTTGAAAGTACACCCTTTTGAACTAAAAAAGAAATTTTCGATTTGGTTCACTTTTGGCTAAATTATCGATGAACATACACAAAAAAAACATACATACGAACATAGAAACTCCTCCTTTTTGGAAGTCGGTTAAAAAGAACACCTACTTGTTGATGGCTCCAAATTCTCATTATATGCTTAGATATTACACCATGAAATAGTGAGCTTTTGCATTTAACTATTATACACAGCTATTTTTTCACCGTTTGTTGTGGTCACATATAGACATATAAAGAGAAAGAGAAATCAGAGTTTACATCGTGAAATATTTAGTGAGCTTTTGCAATAAACTGTTATAAACAGCAATTTATTAGCATGAAGTTCTGTGAATTCGCTATATAAACGAAACCGATTATGGTTGGCTAGACCATGCATAATGAAACAGTTCGCACCGAGGTTCCCTACAAGCGGTATGCTTAGACTCCACTAAAACAAGGCGCAGCAGAAATATGTGGAGCTTAGCAAAGCGGTTTAGTTGGTAAGCTTATTTCAGAAATTCTATATTTGCTTAGTGATTAACAACGCGTACGTTCTGTGGAATTGCAAAGCTACAGAATATTAGAATAGCTAATGGATTGCATGATGCTTCTGCATTATCATCAGCTTTGTCATCCACATCGCCATCTCATTCACCATCTAACCTACTGGAGCAGTTATGCCAGCGGCCCAGTGCCACTCTCCGTTGCTTAAAGAAGCTGGCTCGGGTAGACGCTGGAGGGGGAAATGCACAAAATACCCCATGCGTCAGTGCAATACTTATCGCCCCGTCTTCGAACTAGAATTTAGAACACGGCATAGGCAGAATGTATTTTTTTCCTAGACTGTCATTTATATTCCTAACACAGTGAGAGCTGCGACAAAAACGATCCAAGCAGTCCAAATAACGTTCACGTTCAACGTTGTCCAAAAACTGATCGAAAATCAAATCGCTCCAATTTATGCATCTTTCAGATAAGTACGACTTTTAGCAATAAATTACGTGACTACGAAGAAGAAAAATATACTTAGAATCGGGCAATGTGTTTAGGACTACAACGCTCTACGCAGCTTTGCCTATCTCTGCTCCGCTATAGTGGAGTCTGGACCTAAACCCCCCGTTTGGTACGTATGATTAAATGACGAAATTGTGGTAACTACGATTTAATCTCGGGCTGAGGTTAAATGAGTTTCTGAACTTGGGAGCAGCATTAATACGGTATCTATATTGCGAACTCCTAGAATAGGAACTAAATAATAGTGTCTCTTTCATAGAATTTGATCAAAATTTCCAGTTTTTCTATTATCCTTGATAGCTAAATTGATACTTCAAGTAGTGTTATATTTTCAAAAACATTTCTAAATCTCGTAAGTTCGTACAAATAAAGAACTTATTTAACGATATAGGTAAACCTATCACTTTTGTAGTCAAATATAAACGAGCCATGGCCTAGACCCTTCAAGCAAATATCTATAGAGTCAGAATCGTGCAGAAAAAGTGACCGAGCCAAAACCCTGCCCAAGCCACGTAGTGGGCAGGCTTTTTAGTTAGTCGTAAGGCGATTATTGCGAGTCGACTAAAATGCTACGCGATGCCAAAGTGCTCGGTTACAAGCACTAATTAGGTGACAGAACATCGAGATTCGAGAAAACCGGTCATTGTGTATTATTTTATGTAAATATCTAAGTATTATGTATGACGGCGCTCGGATATTTTTTACGACTTTCACTTAGGGACTGTGGCTCAGTAGATATTTGTTCGAAGCTTAGACCGTATTTCTGATCAGGCATGATGTGATAAAACTTATAGATATATTAATTAATTTGTTGTAAAAATGTTCATCGATATATCAATAAGTTTATTACAATGTACAACATGTACATATAGGAAACAACGAAAGTACTATGAAGTGAAAATTTACAGTAAAGTTGTTTCTGTAATATAGTAGAGTTCAAATTGAAGATCAAACATTGAGTCGGAGCAATAAACTGCACTTTACCGTTATCAATAGCATCTATTGATATTACGCGATTATCCCTAGCTGTTTGCTGATAGTGGAACTACAATAGCTATAGGCTATTGAATGTTATCTTATTGATTTGGTGATTCAGATCATAATGGAGTGACGTGTTGTGTTGTTTGTTACTAACAAATACTGGCAGTAAAAAATAACGTTTTTGACAAGTGATGATTTCTTTGAAGTTGCACCATATTGTTGAAATTTAGAAGTTAATAATTTTTGACAACCCAGATGCTGATGTATGGATGTACCTATGTAGTGACATTTTAACTGGCTTAAAATATTGAAATGGCAGTGGTAAGGGCACTTAGTTTGAAGAATGAATGGTCGATTGGACTGTAAAGTTGTCGAATGGAGACCACACACCAGCAAGCGCAGCGTAGGATGTTCACCGACTAGATGGACTAAATATATAATTAAGACTGCTGGAATGCGCTGAATATAGACCGCTTAGACTCTTTAGACTCTCTATAGACTCTTTATTATTTACATTTGATACATCTTAACATACATTTTGATAAATGAAATAGTAAAACGCCTCATTAATGTTTGACATTCGAATGATTTACTTCATCTTTCCTTCCATATTTTGCTTTATAAAATCAAACCATTTTATTACATTTTCTTAAGTAGCCCCAAAAGCTGGAAATGATTTCAGCTAGTTCAGACAATTTTAATGTCATAGGGTTCTATTAAGCTTTGCAAATGTGGTACTAATATAGACCCCTGAGGCAGACCACCCTTTCATAGTCTGGTGGGCTAAGTTACAAGCTGGTAACATCTGTCCTTAATTGATCGGAGGTGTCTAACTTATTTGCTTGCAAAGTAATTTGAATTTAATTTACTTATACCTTAAGTTCTAAGTTTGATACGAGTATAATGTATACTTAGTCAAAAGCTTTATGCTGATCAACTAAGTTTGTATTAAAATTACTTTGCATCTCTTCTGAATTTAAAAGTTATCATAATTAGGTCTTACTTCAGTAGATTAAAGATAACAAGTTATGATTAAGTTATTTCTGTGATGAGTCAGATTAATATTACAGCTTTATTTTTAATAATATGTTTAATAAAAGCCTCTTAAATAATTTCTTGTGATTTTATATTTCCACGAATAGAGATAGGGATTGATTACGAATTATTTGTAGATAAGTAATCATGGGTACGGCGACACACCAAAACTTTGGTTACTTTTTTATTTGCCCAGTACTAAAATGAGGCAGTAAAAAGTTCTAAAAGAAATATTACTCCATAGTGGGTAAGTAAATTCGTATAGGCCAGGTGGCTAGCCCTGGTGTCAGTTTTTAGGCTGTCTGAAGGCTTCTGATATGGTAAACGGTAAAAAAAACGGGACCTACAGTTTAACGTGTCATCCGAGCCACGCTCAGTTGGAAAATGCCACCGCGGTCACTTTGTAGTAACACGTTCAAAGTTCAAACTTAAGGTGTGCTGTTTTTGGTACTTGTACCAATGGTTTGAAAATCAATAGAAAAATACTAAAAAAATATAAGTAAATAAACAACACAAACAATGAGACTTTTTTGCAAATCTAAAATAGTCTTGTATAAAACTTGCACTGATAAGCAAATAACAAAATTAACACTTCCCTATCTTAAACAACAATAATCTTGTGACAATCAGATAATTTGTTATTCAGGGTGGCATGATTAATCGATGATTAGCCATTTCGATCGCAACGGTTATCTAAATCACTTGCAATCTAGTTTCGTATGTACAACGGGCAGTTAATTAAATTTCAGACCGTCTAGTATTTTAGCTATGGGCTAGAGAGGTATGTGGTTCCAACCGCATGTATTCGGCTATTCGCATATGAGGGGTATTATATCTCTAGAGGATGTTGCAGATGTGGACAGGTGTGCGCTGCTTGTTTACGACATTTTGAACACAGTATCTAGGAATTATGATTCAGAAATATATTAAATTCTATCGACAGTTGCGATAAATGTAATGTGTGTGATTAAAGTCTAAAATTGATCGGCAACAGCAGCAGAAGATGGCTTTGTATCATGAAAATACCTGATAAATAACAACGTTCTCTCAATAATTATGAGAAAAGTTGCCAACAGAAGAAAAGCCGAAAAAGAGAAATGCGGTTGCGCAACATCCGACAAAGGACAGGGATTACAAAAGACGCCAAACTCTTTCACTGTACCAAGGACAAGGCCAAATACGCAAAAAAACTCATTAGTATCTATCCAGAAAATAAATTATTGATTAAGTACGGTAAGAATATACTTAAAAATGTCTAAACAAAATATTACAAGAGAAAGAAGTATAAACAAGGTATGATTATGGAAACTACCGCGGTTTTCGCACATTATTTGCGAGACTAGTGCTCTATGCTAGTAATCAATAATTGAAAATATCGCCAAATACTGTGGGAACTCGAGTAGCTATACATTGAAAATACCTGTACATTTTTAATTATAATAAGTAAGGTATAACAAAAAGATTCTTGTCTTGCAATTCAAATTTTTGAACATCAAATAAATAATTGAAACGTAATTTACATAACTTAATTTTATCTAATGAAATGTATTCAGCAAAATGTTTAAATAATCCCTATTATGTCGTTATTATCAGGTATACATTCCACCGAAATAATTTAATATACATTTATGCAGCGGCAGCTGGTGTGTGTTGGTACAGTAGGATGTTTACAGTTAAGTGAGCAATTTCATCTCACGCATCAATGATATTTTAAAAAATAGCACTTAGCTATAGAAATATGATCCTGATGTTTCATTAGTGCTTCTGCCTTCATATCTATAGTTAGATAATCCAACGTCGGTCTAGCGTCAGCCCACAATGACAAATCCTTTGTTAGTGGAGGCCAAAGCGCCGACGTGTGGATGCTATCTCGGATTACAGAGGTAGGCTATACCAGTGTAGGTATAGGTAGTGCTACTGCGTTGTTGCTTCTAATTTCTCTTTGATTAGCCGCTGCTATTCTTATAGCGATATTGTCTGCGGGATATCGCATTACGAGATGATTATTGTTGCAGGAGGTATAGATGTTAATTATTATACGAGTAAATATCAAATTTCGATGTCAAGGGTCATTTCATTTTCGCTGTTAGTTATTTTAGAAATGAGATATGATTTTCTTTTATGCAAAATCCAGTTAGATACTCGTACTGTCTACTACTAGCTACTATCTTTTTGAAGTGAAACTTCTAATGCGACTTCGAACAAGGTTGCGTTAAACGTTTAACGCTACCATGGAGGGGGTATGAAAGCACTGTTGCGTCGAGGTTTCACTTCTTGCGCGCGTAGGGACTCCACTTCACGATTTTTTAAAATCTTTTGTAGTTATTATTGTTTGCGCTATTTAGTCATAAAACATAGATAAAATGCCATATTCCAGTCACTAATTGCAATCATGAGTTGCAGAAATGAATTCAAAAATGTAGCAACCTTATCATTTTATTGGGTAATAAAGTTTAGTGTCTGTAATGTTTTCTCTGTAAAAGTACAAGTTTCCATCCTATAGAACGGAAAATTTGCGAATATTTATGTTATAGAGTACAATATACCTATTTTAGTTATGGGACATATACTGTTAATAGATAAGTAAATAATGTTTTGAAAATCGAAAGAATAAAAGAATTAGGATCATTTCTGTAAAATATACAACACTTTGTATAATAACATATAATACCACAAAATAAATCTCGCAATTTTGTTCACAATAATTTTATTAGAAAATTAACATAAAAATATCGTTACGATAATAAAACCGCATCATAAATCACATCATTCCGCAATAATTAAAAAAAGTAATAATTAAAAGATGATTACAATAACAATTTACATTTTCAATGCGCATTCAGTTTTCGTCACCCCAATCGAAGGGGAACGAGGACCAAATCATGGACTGGCCATTATCGGCACAAGTCAATCCGAATCTGAAGCAGAACTGAATTAATATTCATGAAATACTAATCTTTATCGTTCATTTCGCACCATTAAACGCTGAAACCCGAAGGTTAATAAATCAACTACAGTTGCAGGGATCCTGGCTGGAAGCTCTGAATGTAGAGAGGAGGAATAGGGTGCCGTTTGGATTTATCTAGTGGTATTGTTAAGTGCCTTTGTATTTATGGTTTCTAGTTTTCTGCTTAGTACTGGTGTTTATAAATGCTCAGCTCACAGGATTTATAAACAACAGTACTAAGCGGAAAGTTAATTTTTATTCTAAAAATCTATAAGAACCATTACGTTATTCTTCTCTTAATATTTCCCAGAGGGTGATTATTGCCAGAAAACATGTTGTTGTCTTCCGATCATTCCATCCATCAGCCATAAGACATCCACTGCTTGACATAGGCTTCCCCTGTGAATGTTGAAGGCGGCTTGCTGCAAGCGTAATCATGCAGAGGATATCATGATGAGAATGATAGATGATGTCTACCTCGTGGGTGACTATCCTACGCTACGCTTGCCAGTAGGTATGTGAGAACTTTTCAATGTCAAATCCTAGGCGTTTGTCAGCGATCACCGAAATTAAGCAACGTTCCGCACGGTCAATATTTGGATGGGTGACCGCGGGTTGCATTTTCCAACTGAGCGCTACCGTGGCTCGGATGACACGTTAAATTGTAGATCCCGGTTAGTTTACCGTATAGCCAAGTCAGAGGTCTTCAGGCGGCCTAAAAACTCTGACAACAGGGCACAGGGCTAGTCACCCGGCCTATACGAACTTATTTTTGATACTTACTAAGTTTTTTCAGCTATTATTGTAAATACGAGTAGGTACGTCCCAACATTGTGTCATGTCTCTAAATTGTACTCAACTTGGTACGTTTTGGTTGGATGCGTTACAAAAGTCCTTAACTGGTAATTGCAGTTCCCATTCATTAACCGCACATTACCGTTCCTGTTTTCAGACCGTCCGTTTCCCGCATAATCAGTTTTGTCCCGTCACGGATCCCTGGCCAGTTTAAAATCATTAAACACGACAAAAGGCTGAATTACCTTCCCTTTGTGGACGACAATTTTATCTATTCGGACCAGTGGGCCGAGCCTTATGATAATCTGATTGAAGGGGCGGGCCCTGAGTAGTCCTTTAGGGATCATCCAATAATCACGTGAGGTTTTTTCGACTTCCTATTTTTCCCCCTCTTCCTTCCTGGTGATATTTGGTTAGATATTATAGTCAATGTTAAAAACTTAGAAAAAATTGCTTTGAAAATTGTGACGGGCGAGGAAATTGTAGGGAAGAGAGTCATACTCACGCGCTGCTTTTTGACCGACGAACCAACCGGAGGAGGTACTCAATTCGACGCGTATATATTTTTAGGGTTCCGTACCTCAAAAGGAAAAAACGGAACCCTTATAGGATCACTTTGTTGTCCGTCTGTCCGTCTGTCAAGACCCTTTTTCTCAGGAACGCGTGGAGGTATGAAGCTGAAATTTATATCAATTACTCAGGTCTACTGTCCCTTGAAGCTGTGAAAAAATCAAACTTCTAAGCCAACGCAATTAAAAGATACAGCCGTTTATGCCGCAAATTTTGAAACTCGCAAGTACTCGCAAGGGAATCAAAACCTAAAGGGTACTTCCAGTCGACCTAGAATCTTGAAATTTGGCATGAAGCAACGTTTTATAGCACACATAAAGGAAAAATTCCGAATACCTTAAATTTTTAGTTACATTACAAAATATATATTTTTTAATAAATATAAACTTATTACTTTTTTTGTCGTAATGAACGAACTTTGTAAACCTTGCAGGTTTGTACGGAACCCTCGGTGCGCGAGTCCGACTCGCACTTGGCCAGTTTTTATTTTTATATATAACCACGCATAACTTTTTTCGTAGTAGTCCGATTTCAATAATTCTTTTTTTATTGGAAAGAGTGTACTTCGAAATTGGTCCCATTAAAATGTTATTGAAATCGGCTGAGCCATTTTTGATAAATCAATAATAATGTGACAAATGTAACATCGATCCGTGCGAAATATATCCGAATTCTGTACACTGTGCTGTTTTTGCGAAAAATAATTATTAAACAACGAATGTTCAAAATGTTGAAGAAGAAATAAATATCTAGTACCTAAGAACTGTACCAGCCTTTTTAATAGTCCACTGCTGGAGTAGGCCTCACGAAGGGTGATTGGGCCATATCCACGGCGCTGGCCCAGTGCGGGTTGGTGGATTCACATACGCCATCGAATTTCTTATACGGACGTATGTAGGTTGCCTCACTATGTTTTCCTTCACCGAAAAACCAGTGGTGTGAAATTTCAAAACCAAAACGTCCTCACGATTTTAAGGTTGGAACCTTCCAATCGTGAGGTCTTGGGTTCAAATCCCACCACGATTAGACCACCACGGCTTTTTTTTACATTACCTTTTTCTTTTAGTTCCTTAGTACAAATTATGATTTCTGACTGCACCGGCTTCTCTCTTGGTGATGTTTACTCGTAGTGATTTTTTCGACACTCTCATCTCCCTTTTTTAAGCCTCACGTGATTAATGTCACTGAAACGTGGTCTCTTACCATGGGCCTTATTAATAAACTCCAAGTAGCCCAACGAGCTATGGAGAGGGCTATGCTCGGAGTTTCTCTACGGGATCTAATCAGAAATGAGGAGATCCGTAGAAGAACCAAAGTTACCGACATAGCCCAACGGATTAGCAAGTTGAAATGGCAATGGGCAGGGCACATAGCGCGGAGGACTGATGACCGGTGGAGTCGAAAAGTTCTCGAGTGGAGACCACGTACCGGCAAGCGCAGCGTAGGACGTCCACCCACAAGGTGGACGGATGACCTCATTAAGACCGCAGGATCGCGCTGGATGCAAGCCGCTTTCAACCGGTCTTATTGGAGATCCATAGGGGAGGCCTATGTCCAGCAGTGGACGTCCTTTGGCTGATGGATGGATGGATGGATGACGTGATTAATGTACGATTCCTCGTCTGACTTCGAAAACGAAGTTGAAAGAAAAGTTCTTGAGGGTAAGAGAGAGAGAGACAAGTATTTATGGATTAGGCAGAAACACCCTTACGTAACGTTTTCTCAATAAAAGTTTGGGCGTACAATTGAAAGTTAATAACTAAGTAAGAGCCAGTAAGAGGAAAGAAAGAACTGCCAGGATAACCTTGGAAGGTACTTATATGGGATGAAGCTCAGCATAAAGGATTCCAGGAAAACAAGTTGTAGTGAAAGGGACTTTACAAATTAGTCACGCATTTATAAATAAGTGGTTTTCCTTGGAATGGCATGAGCTGGTAGCTATGAACTGTGGTAGTTACAAACCACACTACCTACGTGATGTGAATACACATCGCATTATACGTGATTAAAATTAGTTTATTGGAGACAATTACATTTGACCACTGCTACTGTTGAAAGAAAAATTACATATTGCAGTCAGGTGACAGAAATTGTGGTTTATGAGTTATGTTTTCCTCAAACACTTCATGATTTATCTATCATTCTATTATGTAAAAAGTTTTTATTCTTATTTTTCAATATATTTTTGCTTAAATGAAAACTACATAGGTACTTAAACCTTTTCAAAGACATCATAGCATGATAAAATATATATGATGTGTCTAAACTAGAAAATTATTCTTTGATTTCGATTACTCAAAAACATTTAAACCTCTTTAGATAGATTTCATTAGACTTTTTCATAATATATTATTATTAGGCAAGTATTGTATTATGTTATCGTTTTAGAATAAAGCCCACCAATCAGCAAGCATAGCATATGTTCACTGACAAGGTGGACAGACAATCTAACCAAGATCACAAGAACGCGCTGGATGTAAGTCGCTTCCAGCCGATTTTATTGGAAATGTTTAAGGCAGAAACTTTGCATATAGACGATGCACGGTTTTCGCATTTAGAGGAGGCTGCGGTCGGCCAGTCGACGTCCTACGGCTAGTAGATATATAGGAAAAAAACAAAGGCAAAACAAGTAACAACAACAAAGATTAGAACTAAACTACCCTTTGTTTTATTTTCGTCACCATCAGTCACCAGTCCCACCTCAGCTTGGTGCCGGTTGTAGACAACCGGCGCTGTTCTTCCGTTGATACCGGCAGGAGACGTCGCGTACAATACGATAATGTAATGTAATGTCCTCACTGACCGTAAATGCATAGATTAGTCAATACCTCATCAAAAACATAAAATGTGAAATGTAAGCTAAAGTGTTCAGTATAAAAATATGCGTTGTTGTTGACTTCGCCGACAAAAGAATTGATTTATACATGGGGCCAAGTGTTCTGTAGAAAATCCTAAAGTGTAATTTACAAGAACATGCAACATTCTAAAGTGATGTACATTATGTAATTCAAGCTCAAGATTTGACTCTTTCACTTAGGGACTGTGTCTCTATAGATATTTGCTCGAAGTTATACACAGACCGCTTTAGCACAAAAGATTTAAATTGTGTTCACACTGTGTTTAACCGTGCAATTTGAACTGTTAAACATTGTCTAAGCTATTTTCAATTATACCTAGTGTTAGCAACCTGTATGTGTATATTATTACTATGTACTACGGGACTAATCGCGCACTCAAATTACGACATAAATAAATACCTCATCATCCCGACGTTTCAACCGAGTCACATGCTTCGTTACGTAGGTCAAACGAAGCGTACTATTGCTGAACGGATCAAATAACATATTGCGGCAGTCAAAAACCGACAGGTACAGAAGTCTGCTATAACAGAACATTTGCTTAACAGAGGTACTGGTCATTGGATCGAGCTCCACGACCCAAAAGTCCTCTCCACGGATCGACACAATTTTTCAAGAATAGTTCGTGAAGCGGTAGAAATCAAAAAACATAACAATTTCAACCGGGAAGATGGATTTAAGTTATCGGCGTCGTGGAATCCTGTTGTCAACAAAAATGTAAATCGCGTAGTGTAGGTAGCAAGACATTATTAGATACCGTCATTGTTGTGTGTCGGAGTGACAATTTTGCAAGTTCAAGTTGAATTGGCGGTACCAGGTGATTCACATTCCAGTCTACCCGTGTCCACGACATCGGTCGAATGCATCAGCAAATCGTATGAAACGTCGGGATGATGAGGTATTTATTTATCTCGTAATTTGAGTGCGCGATTAGTCCGTAGTACATAATAATAATGTGTTTAAATCGCGAAAGTTTAAAAACCACATCTGCATGAGTATGTTATAATTTTCTAATTCTAATCGTAAACATTCAAGAGCCAAGCATTTGCAAACCTACAACGTACGAGAATACCATAGCAACCAATATCCATCACGAGAACTGTCTGCATAACTCAATATCAAAACTATTCGACTATCACCATACCACTGAAGTCCGCAGACAAGCTAACGATCCATGTCGTTATCTTATATTGAAGCAGAAACCAAGAAGATGAGAAATTAAATTTTAATGTAGGGCCAAATTGAATTTCTGCACCAGTTTGCATGTTTTATGTTAACAGTTTTTCGCGTTAGAATATTTGTGTAAACTTATGTAACGTTATGATTGCATTTCTTTAAGTTTGAGGCGCGGTTTTGCTAACTGTCGTTGATTTTTTAGACATTTTTTTTTATTACAGCTGATAATTATGTACCATTCGTATTAATAACTAAGTAGTACATAGTATAACTGAGTATTATTTTACACGACTTTCAAATTGAAAATTGATACATTTTGTGAACGAGATAGGTATGAATACGAAGGGAAATCATTTCTACTTTTTCATTCTATTCAGATAAAATCACTAGTTGGTAGTTGGTCTTATTACCTATGTACTGATTTAGGCAGCCTAAAAGCCAGGTAGCTTAAAGTACCTAGTACATTATTATGTCCTATGACCAATTAGTGATTTTATCTGAATAGCATGAAAAAGTAGAAATAATTGATTTCCCTTCGTATTGAATTCGTAGTAGTAGGCTACCTGGTAGCTTAAAGTACCTACTACGAATTTAATAAAAACTAGCGGACCCGGTGAACTTCATCTCACCATTTGTCAACTTTTACATGTAGGAACATTTTGTATGGGAAAATTAAATTCACGTTTTTAATATTTTATATTTTTATATTTTCTCACCGTTTAAACCTTCCCTTAACTTCCACGGATATTTCAAGACCAAAATTAGCCCAATCAGTCCAGCCTTTCTCGAGTTTTAGCGAGACTAACAACCACGATTCATTTTTATATACATATATGTATATGGATATATAAGATATAGATATATAGATAGTTTTTTGAGTTGGAGGACTGATGACCGATGGGGTCGAAAAGGTCTCGAGTGGATACTACGTACCGGCAAGTGCAGCGTAGGATGTCCACCCGCAAGGTGGATGGATGACCTCATTAAATCTGCAGCATCGTGCTGGATGCAAGCCGCTTCCAACCGGTCTTATTGGAGATCTATAGGGGAGGCCTATATTCAGAAGTGGACGTCCTATGGCTGATGGATGACTTTTGAAGTCAGGGTTGAAAATATGGTAAAAGATAGCCACTTACCAATGCACCTAAGACTTACTCGTACCTACTAGTCTTACGTAACCGCACCCAACCAAGTGATCATATCTAGGTTAGTTCGTAGACATCAAAACACTAAATTGCCATTTAGGTTCTATTCGAGAACAATTTAGTTATCGACGCGATCTTTATGGGTCTGAAAGAGTATGTTAAGAAGTTTTTGTTTTAAGCCCGCAACCGACACATTTGCGGTTTGAAATAATTTATTGCTGTACCACAACAATGATGAGAATTGATATACATAAAATAATCAAACTAACCGAATGACTCGCTTGTGATTTAAAATAAATATGTACTTAATTTTTATGTACTGTACGGGATTAATCGCACACTGAAAGGATATCATATCACCTTTAATGTGCTCAAACTGCGAAAGTTTATAAGTAACAAATGGGTAGGTAGGTACCCAAAAAGCAAACTCAGTCTTGCACGAAGATAAATTCAGATATTATGGAAACATAAACTATCTATACCAATATTATAAAGAGGAAAGATTTGATTTTTTGTTTGTTTGCATTGAATAGGCTCCGAAACTACTGAACCGATTTGAAAAATTATTTCACTGTTGGGAAGCTACACAAACCCCGGGTGTCATAAGCTATATAATAAAAAAAATTAGGGAGGTTACTAGTACCTATATAAAAATATATGTTAACTACATGAACTATACATTTTGCTCTGTAATTTTTCAATATCAGTCATTGAAAAACTATCTACCTCTGATTTGAGGCAATCTTTGTATGTGCCGATACTAAGTCGGTAATTATTTAAAAGCAAAAACAAATACTTTGAAAACTATATTACAAGCTCAAAGCAACGACAAAGCGTAGGCGGACGTATCTAGTTCAGGATCCCTAACCAGGTAATAATGTAATAAAACTTTAAGACTGCTGCTAAAGTTACTCGCAATAATCCCTTACAAACTATTCCCAAGACAATATCCTCTGCGATAAATTTTTTTATTAAACTCCTCCGCCAACAGTTTCACAAATGGATTGTAAAGGAATACTTTAACTTTAAAACTTGGTATCGTTTCGCAGCTTTATAATTAACGGTCTTTCAACCGGCTACAGCTGTTTTACTCGCACATTTCCAAGTTTAAGTACATTGACCGCTTAACCACCAAAGATTTAAACATGCTTTAAACACTGTTTAACCGTGCAATTTGTACTGCTAAACATTGTGTAACGCGTGCGTAATTTTTTTGGTGTAAGACGGTGAATTTGTAAAACTACTACACGTTTATCTACATATATCTAAATTTAACAGATTGATAACGCTGTTGTCACATGAGACAATTCTCAACTACAAAAATGCATGGAAAATATTTCCAAGCTACTTTCAATACTGTCAAATAAGAATTGAAATTTGACGTTCCTTGTCTAAATATCTGGCAATCGACATCGAATCAAGATATTTTTCATGTCTCTTTTTAACTCGTGCTATTAAATCGATGCATCTTTTTCAGATTTTCTCGATCGATTATCCCTCTGGTATCTCTGTGACTCGTATACCTAGTAAATTAAAAGGAAAGTCACTTTTGCTATAATACAAGAGGTTGGAAAATACTCATTCGTTTTTATCTACTATGTCAAATTAAGATATTTATGAACTTAAAGTTTTACAACACATGTGTAATATATGACGTACTGCATATATAGTTTTAGGAAATTTACATAGGGTCATTCCACGCGAACATTTTTTGATTTCGGTAAAATTTGAGTATTTTCTACCTATACATGTCTTTGATACGTATTTTTTTCATATAATGAATGGTTAAGGAATTAAGGGGCTTTGAAATTTTGTCAAACCAGTCGAGACAAAAAATAAAAAAAATCGTAATGGTCTTACTTTGTAAAAATTCAGCAAAAAATTAAATCTAAATTTTTTAATAAAAAAAAAAATTCTTTTCTAAAAACAGATAAAAAGCTCATAAAATTAAGTAAAAAATTCAGTGGTTTGATTATTTTAATCTATAATTTTACGACTTGGTAATCGGTTTTGAAGGACTGCGTGCCCACCGGTTTGACAAAATTTCAAAACCCCTTATTTCCTTAACTGTTCATAATATTACAAAAATATTTGGCACATGTATCAAATACATGTACATGCACACAAAATCGAAAACATCGATTTTTTTTACCTGTCCGCTTGGCGTGGAAAGATTGTGAATTTTATTTTTTTTACATTGCGCGAGCGAGATGGAATTTGGCATATAAAATACCTTTGGCAATAAATGTATTATAAAGGAATACTTTAACATTAAAACTTGGCGTCGTTTCGCAGCTTTATAATTAATGGCGTAAGACGGTTTCATTTTGGGGGCCAAAACAAAAAGATAATTGTGCTCAATTAATTTTGGCTCCTCTCAAATGAGGGCGGATTCCCTTTACGTTTCCTCTACGTCCCTTTTAAGCTTTTATTGGTTTTCGGTGATATTTAGATTGTCCGATTTGTTTTGTTCGGACTAATGGATTTGCTTATTGGATTGGCTGTTAGAAGTACGATTAGGTATTTATTTATTTCATAGTTTTATTAGCTTAGTTGTTTTTAAATTAATAGCGTGTTTACCAATTCTAAACTTAGGTTTTAGAGAGAGGTTAGAGAATACTTTATTTAATTAAACAAAAGATTTAATAAGATATTTTTATTTAACCATCAGAATTAAACGAGTTCAAAAAATATCGATGTGGCGACGGGAAAAAGGCATAAGTCAAATTTCTATATTTGACCAAAACAAACAATCACATAATTTTAACACATGGCTAAGCTAAAGAAAACCGTAAAACAGAGCATTTTCGTGAATGGGTTTCGTTTTTAATGTTTTAAAATCTAATGAATAACTGCATTATTAAACATCATTTTTTGTTAAACTACACTTGTCTCATTAACCGACTTCAAAAAAGGAGGGGGTTCTAGATTCGTGTGTATGTTTTTTTTTGTGTATGTTTATCGATAATTTTGCCAATTGTGAACCGAATCGAAAAATTATTGTATAGTTCGAAAGGGTATCCCGAGGTGGTCCCATTTGAATTTTACAGAAATCGGCTGAGCCGTTTTTGAAAAATCAACAATAATGTAAATTATTCCAGCGAAATAGTCGAATTTTGTACACGATGGAAGGCGGTTTTGCCATTTTTTGCCAAATATATTTAGGTATATTTGTATAGGCCGAATAAAACTTCTTGTTAGCTGTGAAGTTAGCTAGTTGTGCAAAACCCACAGATCAGACAACAAATAGCCTTGTTCTCTGATCTGTGGCAAAACCCAATTCTGACTGTAGCTCACTAACCGCTGCACGAGGATTGAGTTTCGCGCAGCTTGTAGCTAACTTCGCAGCCTCCAAGAATTTCGATTGGGATATTTTTATTTTTATCCGTGAAAGAGTTATAGAAATTCAAGTTGTTTTTCACTTTGTTTCAGGCTGCCCTCTGCGCCGACTACAGCGTACCAGTAGACTGCGTGTCAGCGGGACAGCCCGCGCCCAGGCCCAGCTCCTTCCATGAGATCTCTGCGCCAAAGGTAAAAAAAATCGTTTTAATATCAGCTATAGGTCCCGGTCTCGTTTTAATGAGTTCTTTGGAATTTAACTATGTAATTTCACAGCACTGGCTTTTCGGTTACGAAAAACATTGTGAGGCAACCTGCATACGCCCTTAGAAAAAAAACGTTGACTTATTGGATTCCACTAACTCACACCGAGCCATCGTGGTAGCTATGACCTAATAGACTTTTTTGTGAATCACCTAAAAAGATACGATGGACTAGTGGTAATGACACCCTCCATACATTCGTGAGGTCGTGGGTTAAAATCCCGATCCCGTTGAGTTTTCCGGAAATTATGAACGGAATTTCGCACCTCTGGCTTTTCGGTGAAGCTAAACTTCGTGAGGGAACGTCCGTAGAAGAAATTAAATGACGTAAGTGAATCCACCAACCCGCATTGGGCCAGCATGGTGGTTATAATGGTCCAATCACACTTAGATTACACCAATCACTATTAAAAGGCTGGTACAGTACAGTACCTTTTGTGGATGGACCTACGTCCTGCAGTGGACTATCTAAAAGGCTGGTGCAGTACAGTTTAAGACGTCAGCTCTTGGACATATGATACACAAATAGTTAATTGTTTTCTATGTTATTTTTAAACTTTCGCTATTTGAGCACATTATTCATTACATTTATGTTGTTGAGCGAGATTGTGTGAATCGCCAGTTACTGGAATGCCCTATTTTAGTCATTGTTTTTGACGTGACAACGTCTTATAAATTGGTTTGCCGGGTGACACTTCAAGAAACTGCGTTACGCTCCGCTCACACTTCATGCGCTCTCATTCGTCTCAAAGTCGTTGTCACGTAAAACTTTCGCCCGTATACCGACTTTACAGGCAACCAATTTTTTTTTTAACCGGCTTCCAATAAGGAGGTTCTATATCCGTCTGTATGGACTTTTTTTGTGTATTTTCGTCGATACAATCGCCAATTGTGAACCGATTTATAACAATATTTTTTAGTTCGAAAGGGTAGTGCTGGGAGGACCCAACACTCAACGCTGGTTTTCTGGTGAGCCCCTTTATTTAAGCAATAAAATTAATAAATTTAATAAAAGTAAAATCAAAGTTATTGAGATTTTATTTTAAATCAAGTGAATTCCATTCAAAAATTTCCGTACAGAATGACTAAAATTCTGCTTAGCTTAGATTAGTTAGTAGTAAAAAATACTTATACAGTAGGTTTAAAATAATAGCATAAAAGCAAAAAACTACCACAATACACAGTAGGATAGGTTAATGGTATCTTTTTGAAAGCTATAGTATCTCAATTCTCAACAAATGCATTACTTATCATTATTCGATAAAAAAATAGGTAAGTATCTACCAAAGCGATAAAATTTATCGCTAAACCATTAACGTACAAAATTCACCAATTCTGAAAATAAACCAATAATAACAAAGTTATATAACGGTCAATCAGAGATTTTATTACTGTAATGTTCACATAATTATACCTACTGGCTCGAATACATTACAAATCAACGTATTGTAAACATTTTACGGCACTCATCAATACGAACAATCTAAAGTATGTAGAATGTAAAACCAAACTTTTTCTAGGTACAGGATTAAAGCTGACATTTGATTTCTGATAAAATTTTTCTTTTTTCTTTCTATTCAAAAATAACTCATACCTATTCCGTAAAATAATCCGTATCTCTCGGTTTACCCCTCAGAAGAATTACAATTAATACTCGTAGAAGTATTGCTAAATTTTAATCAAATAAAAACTACGGTACAGCTGTCTTATTCATATCTGGCTAAACAGCATACGCGAGAGTAAGTGGAACAAAAAAAACGCAATGCCTACGGCAAAATCACCACTTGGAATGTCAAAATGGTTAAAAATTTGGTTAAACTTGGTCTTTTGTCTTTTTCGGAAATTTGAACCCTCTAGTTCCAGTAAGAAGGTTCAAATCTCTAATCATTTTACCTTCCTACTTTTTTACATTTTTGAATTTGGACAGCCGAGATAGCCCAATGCTAGTTTGTGAAACCCTTCGAAATTACGTAAGTTCGGGTGTTTGTGCATCTTTTTCTAACACCTTTTAAATTTCATATTAAAAATGGGACAAAGTGATGTATATCTCTTGCTATTTTAATACGGTTTCTATTACTGTTCTTATTCTGTGGTTTACCCAATCAATTGTATTTATACAATAAATCCTTTGCGTTGTAGGTTCGCAACGCAAAGGATTTCTGTGTTGTTTTCTTTGCTATGTTTTGTAGTTTCTCCTTCTTCTTTATATTGGGCATCGATATTACCATCTCAGCCATCGCTGGTCCACTACTATGCACACGATCTATCTGTAAATTTTTAATAAGAGTAAATTCCATGCACAATATTTCTCCGATATCTGTAATAGTAATATTGTTTGTACAATTTATGTAATTGTTCTATTCATGCTTTTATTCCAGTCATGTATCTAGATTTATGTTATTTTGCTGTACTTAATAAATACACTTTCTCGATTTAAAATATGGTACGATGGTTCGTAAATAGTAATAGATAGTGTAGTTGGTGGCACAGTTATTAATGTATTATATTGTATTGATTGATTAATATTTTGATTTTTAAAGTTCTTTATTAGTCAGAAAGATATTCACAGAGAACGTACAAACTAGACACAATCTAAATAGTTTGTGTAGAACAATATTATGCAAATGACTTTATCAGCCTAACAGCGCCTCCGAAAGTCTTTCAAAAACATTAGTTTAAATGTTAAAAAAATACGTTTTCATCTAAGAACTGAATTTTAAATTAATAAAGAAAAAAATAACATGTATTCATTCGAGTAATGATCCTTTTGCACCAGGCTGGTTTGTTAAGAAACGCTATTTATTTATTAAATGGTTTTCTTGTAATGTACCTACTTAGTGCTATTGTTTGTTGTCCCTAATAAATTAAATAAAAAATAAAATAAACTTTCTATAATTGAAAACAATTCAAACATTCAACTCATGTGTAGCTGAATTAGCCTGCTTGTTAAACATAATTTCTTAACTATCAAGTATGTACGTCCATTTGACTTAGCGAAAGTATGCCATAAGAAACAATCTCGACAATTTCTCTCGTCACACCCACGTTATTAAAAAATCAATGAGCAAGTACCTCGTGACCTTTCAAGAACGTAGCGTTGTGAAAGAGTGAGTCATGCACTTAGAGTCATTCAACTCGATGATTGTATCTGTAGGTTCGTTAGTCGGTCACTTGAATCGCTTGCTCGACTTAAGCATCCTTTTTAAGTTCATGACTCAGTTTTGCATGCTCGAGGAATGTTCGCCAAGTGACTGCTGAGTAAGTGCGTGTTGCAATTGTGATTAATCGTAATTCTTTAATCAATTGTAGAGTTTGTGACCGTGTGCCATTTTACTAATTAACCGGCTTCCAAAAGGAGGAGGTTCTATGTTCGTCCGTATGTTTTTTTTTGTGTATGTTCATCTATAATTTCGCCAATTGTGAACTTATCGAATAATTGTTTTTTTTTTTTTCCAAAAGGGTATACTCCCGAAGTGGTCCCATTTAAACTAGTAGTAGTTTATAAAAGTCAACAATAATGTAAACAATTTGAGCGAAATATTCTAATTTTGTAAACGATAGAAAGCGGTTTTGTCATTTTTTGCGAAATACCTACAATTATTTTATTACGTTGACAACACTACTCTATAATTTCTAGTACAGTATTTGATACTTGATAGATACCTATTCGGTTTTCATCAGTATTCGCGTCTACCAAGTATAGCAGGTACCTTGGCTGCTGATCTGTCATTGGTAAAAATCTTATGGTTATTTTACTGTAACGCCACGACGATTTTCTCTTTTTGCACTTACCTCTATGTGATCGGTGTGAGTGTGACTCTTGGATGACTTAATAATGAATAGGTTATTATGATAATATGGGCAGATAGGGGATTTTATGCCTGACATTGTGGCTGTTGACGTCAATAATATTGACAACTTTATATTAAACGCTATTATAATGTATTGTTCTACTCATAATACATTACTTAATTATCTTGTTAAGATCTACCTATCTGATAGGTTTTAGATCTATGTAATCTTTTTGAGTCGTTTTCTTACAATACCACACCCCTTTATTTTTTTTTTATTTTTTTAAATATTAGGGGACATCTTACACACGGTCTCTCACCCCAAACTAAGCATAGCTTGTGATATGGCTGCCAGAGACTGATATACTACATATACATATTTTAAATACATACTTATATAGATAGTACCTAAATAACACCCAGACACAGAGCAAACACCTGCGTTCATCACACAAATGTTTGCCCCGGGTGGGGATCGAACCCACGCCTCTTTGACCCAGAAGTCAGGGTCACTAACCACTGAGCCACCGAGGCAGTCAGAACGCACATTCTTATGAATCCGATCTTTCTACGATTTAATGATATTATTTTATAGAAATAAGTAGACTTTGCAATGAAGCGATTTAAAAAAAAGTAATTACTACTAACAGATTTTACAGAAAACCATGCCGTAGGTACCTATTATGTTTAAGAAGGTAATTAATTGAACCTTATCTCGTAATACATATAAGGTTTCAAACTGGTATTGGAACACCAATACAAGTTTACTCTTCATTCATCTCGCGTAACCAGGTATAGGCCTGTTAAAACTTTGCGGTTGTGATTTTATCTATAAGCTGCAGATAATCAATCTAATTTTTACTGAAGCTCACTTGACAGCTGCTTCGTCTGTATGTTTTTTGTGTATGTTCATCGATAATTTCGCCAATTGTGAACCAAATCGAAAAATTCTTTTAACAACAATAATGTAAACGATTCGAGAGAAATATTCGAATTTAGTACACGATGGAAGGCGGTTTTGCTATTTTTCGCAAAAAATAATTAAGCTATCCGCAGTGTGTAGCTAACATCACAGCGCAAAGAAGTTTGATTCAGCCTGTATTTCGCAATAAATCACTATAAATTAACAGTCATCTGTTGACGAAACGTTCTTGAAACTACTGTCCGCTTCATCACACAAAGGACAAATGCTAACCTTGTACTTCATCTTAACAACTTCTTAACAACTATTGACTATCGCAGACCGCAGAAAAAGGCTATCATTTATCAAGCTGACTCACCCGCAGTTCAATGCCGTTGCAAATCTCAGAGCTATCTGTCTATAGAATGTTAATTAACACTTAAATCATTCATAACTATGCTAATTGTTGGTCAATGATTCGTATAATAAATCACTGGTGTTATTCATCGTAATTATAAAACAGGGCGATTGTATTCCCGTGAGTCAGGATGTGACTCAATTTGTACATCCCTATTTTTACGCGTCATTCTAGCTTGAATGAGGGTGTGTCATTGTTTAGTCTAAGTTATTAGTAAGTTACGACATTGCGTGGTGTGACTGTGACTTGGTCATCGACGTATTGTCTAGAATTTTCTGGGTAAAAGTGCAGCTGTTGCCGTATTAGGGAATATGGTGGTGTCTTTATTTGTTGATTGATAAGGTGTCCGTCTAATAAGCCTATACCTAATCATAAATGTTAGGACAGAAAGTGGAAGGATAATAAAATAAAATCTTAACAATTCTACAGTCAGATACTGTGTCTTTCGGATTATACATTCCAAATAGCTGTGTCTTAAAAGTTATCTTTTCGATATTCTCCACTTCGCCCAAAAATACTTCAATCTTTTCGGAAACATTCGTCATTATTAAGAATTTTATATTTAAGTTGAACTTTTGTAACGATTGTGATTTTTTTGTGTATGAACAAATGAAATCAAATTATTTTTCATTTGTTTTACACTAGCGGCCCGCCCCGGCTTTGCACCTGTGTATTATACATAATTATAAACCTTCCTCTTGAATCACTCTTATCTAATGAAAAAACGCATCAAAATCCGTTGCGTAGTTTTAAAGATATAAGCATACATAGGGACAGACAGACAGCGGGAAGCGACTTTGTTTTATACTATGTAGTGATGATAATGAAATGGCAGAATAGATAAAAAATCTTAAGTAAGTGTGGGTACATTGATAATGAATTTTCACTCTATTTTTTCATAGTGGGCAAAAGTGCCTTTATTAACTACAACAAGATACAATACTACTTTATTTGCTTAAACTACCTACACTACTACTATGTACATAGAAAGCAATCGGATCATTCACAGATTTGACTCTATATTTTTTAATTTGAAAGTACTCGTATCTCATTAGATGCCAAATTCAACAAAAGTGGACAGTAGCTATGATGTGACGTATTTTTCTTTCTCATTTAGAACCACACTTTTCAAGGTTAAGAAAACAGCCACTTTTTAATCGACCTTTAAAAACTTTTACCGCATTCTCGAACCGACGATGCGTCATGGTCCATTTTAAGCTTTGGCCCAACAGGTATTTTAAGTTTAGTATTTGCGCCTTACACCTTACCATTCAGGTCGTGTTAACTTTACACTATGCGTCATAAAAGCTTCCTCGAGCTTCTGATGTCATCATGACGCAAATCTTTGTGTATTTTGCCTCAAGATTCGGCAGCAATTTTATTCTGTGCTTAATTTACTTAGTCTGACGTAGTTATCTCGTTATGTTGAATGAGCTATGGTCAAGGTTTATCATTGAGTCATGTAGCTAAGTAGTGTGTTTAATATTCATTCTGGTTGTTACATGGGCGGGGAAATAACTATGACAAAGCATACAATATAATTAAAGTACTTTTTACATAACATATGTATAGGTACAAAATGCAAATTCTAGACTTTTTAACTGACTTCTAAAAAAGAGGAGGTTCTGTGTTCGTCAGGATGTATTTTTTTTGTGTATGTTCAATTCTTTTTTAATTCGAAAGGGTATACTCCTGAAGTGGTCCCATTTAAATTTTACAGAAACAGCTGAACCGTTTTTGAAAAATCAACAATAATGTAAACAATTCGAGCGAAATATTCGAATTTTGTACACGATCGAAAAATAATTATTAGAATATTATGTGGTTGTAGTTTTTATGCACAGACGATGTGCACCGATAATCTAATCAAGCACATAAGAATATCCTGGATTCAAGGCACTTCCAAGCGGTCGTATTAGAAATCTAACATAGGCCTACGTACACGGTACCACTAGTCATTAATAATATAATTCACAAGTCGGCTTCTCATTCCTATTTAAATAAATGTTCACGCAGATAACTTTAGTGATTTCAGAAAAAGTAAGATAACAGGGTCACGGGGAAAATACTGAAAGAAATTAGGTAGCTAGTCATCGCAAAAGAATTTATAATATTGGAATTGTTACAATAATAATTGATAAGTAAACCAAAACAATGTCAGCTTATGGGTCTTTCCTCTCACGTCATAGTTAGATGATTGAGTAATTCTTGGATGTAATTACGAGTATTTATTCGCAACAAAATAAATTCTTCAATGCGTCGTACTCGTACCTGCAATTATAAAATTAATGACTAAGAAATACAAGGATAACGTGAAATACAAACGATTAAGATTAAGACGAAAAAGATTAAGCTACAGTATAGATTAATCTAATTTATTTTATTACAATTATTTTGCCGGTATTTTTGTTACTACTGTTTATTAAGCTATTGCATAGCTTCTATCGCGGGCCTTGAGCGCTGGGACCGAATCCAGAAATTCCGTAACGAAAAAACCTCACGCTCCCCACTCCGACGGGCAAGGAGGTGTGGCTTGAAGGCCGTGCATCGTCTAACGTCGTTTCAGTTCGGCAGTCTTCGACACGGCGTTGTGTGCGATTAGACGTAATGCAATAGCTTTACCGCGGCAGTCCCCGAGTGTCACACGTCTTTTTTTTTATTTAACATGAAATTATGGTCAGTATGAATTCGTCTTTATTGTGTCTTGTCTCTTGTCTTTATTTACAGTGTTGAGTAATTACGACAGACTGTCACCCGATTTTAAGCTTTTAGCATAATATACTTATACATTTAAGCTTTTTCTTACATGCAGTATGTACAAAATGCGTTAAATATGTTGTGTATGAATGCCTAAAATTATATATTGTTTCTAGATTATACGACTTTTAGTTTTATTTTCACATGTTTAAAATTAAAAAAATTAAAAAAAAAAACATTTCATCTGACCATAAATATACATTGTTTCTTTCAAATTAAGTATAACGGGACAATAGCTTTAAGTTTATTTTTAAATAGTGCCACTTAGTATAATTTCGAAGGACTAGGAATGGAAGTGGCAAAATTCCTGGGGTAACGCTTGTAACAAACGCTGCTGATTAGTTCCAAGGAGGTGACAGTGACATCGCATGATCGGCCGATGGGCGGGAAAATGCGAGGTGACATGTCAGACAGATGTCAGTGAGTTGTATATAGAGCTTGTTCGGAAGAAGTTGTGGAAAACTGAGAGTAGAACGGTTCAAGTCTGGTGATTCTTGATAGAATGGTAGCAGCGTGCGTTACGCTGCGGAACGCCATGTCCTTCGCTTAAAGTTCTCTCTATAATTGTAATCATACGTAATCTTCTGTGCAATAAACTGATTGTTCGTGACGTCGCTTTTATCTCCTCGCCCGCTAAACCCACGCCACGCCACACTGAAGCATTGTTGGGTCAGTCAGTGATATAAACATTACCACATTGAAGCAGAATCATAACTGATGCAGTGCCTTTTTATGGATTCGACAAGTAAATGTTATTTTGTCACCTCCATAGTCCACCATAGAGTTTAGATATGTAATTTTAACTTACTTTTTAGCCGGTAAGATTCAAAAGTCTTATTCAACAACTAGTAGAGCCTTAACCAACACTACGTAATTCACAATTCTGTGAATAGACCGCTGGGGATTTTAAACTAGACTTCATGACCTCTGGCATGCTTTTGTCATGACACAAAAATGACTCGTCAAGTCTATGACAGCTGTGTATTTGTTCAGACTGTTTTTTTATACATTGTAAATGCGCCGTTAATTTTAGGGGCTTGAAGTCACATGTGCTGTCTGACGTATGATTTTGGATACGTTTCTACGTTGACTATGGTTATGGTGATGTAGATTGGTGTAAGTTATGGAAAACAGCGATCAAATCTTTTTATTTGAATAAAGGATAAGCTAGGCAATATTTTTTATGGATTAAAAAGGCGAACAAGTTGATGGGCCTCCTGACGGTAAAAAATCACGGTCAGATATTGATAAAAGCAATATCGTAGGAGTTACCAGTGTGTTGCCGAGTCTTCATAGTGCGGTTTCTGTTCACATGTTTCCTGAATATAGGTCCAGAGGCGACCTATATACATACAGGGACGAATAGCGACAAATAACCGAGACTTAAGAAGACTCAGAAGAGTATAATTTGCTGATCATTGTGAACAGCATTTATTAACGGACCAAAAGCGAATTAACAAAAAAATCAACTGTTCCATAAAAAAAGATCCCTCTACAAAATTTATGACAAAGCCTTCATATTAAGAAGAGCTGTGATGAAACGCAATACATCGATGTCTCCAGAAGACAATTTATGCGCTAAATTAAATATGAAGTCATTTTCAGTAAATATATCATATCAATATTATTTAGGGATAAATATTTCGCCTATGTCGTAGAATTTAGACGAAGCTGCTATTTACTGCCAAGTAATTTTTAACGTTTTTTTCCCTTTATAGATAGTGATTGATAGAGCTAAATTTATTATACTATATAACGTCCTATAGTCACGAAACTATTTTGATACAATTTAGGACGTAAGGGTTTCTAGTAATTTGATGGAATAATTTGCTTTCATACTTTGAATAGGTACCAAATAATGTTTTATTTTGAAATATAGACTCTATTATTTGATGGAAAAAATATTCAAAGAATTTTGTCCAATATTGAGATTTCACTTAATACTAGAAATCTTATATTAAATCGATAGTTAGTTTTTTTTAAATAATATATGTAAAATTTAGTATAGAAGTAGTTAACTAGCTTTATAGTATTATTTGAACGTGTTATATCACAATTACACTACAACACTACATATAAATTCTAGTGCGTGATTCCACGTTTCAAGATATATCTTCTAAGAATGTGGGTCAGCATTGATTGCATCGTGCCTAAATGCTCTTTTATTTCACGATACGAATAATAAATACCACAGTATCAAGCAACCGGACAATCCTAATAGTAAACATCGAAACTATTAACTTAGCCTAAGATGTAAATTAACCCTTCTCTATTTATAGTAATACATTATTTTCACTGTAAAACCTAGGTTAACAAAAGGCACGTTCCCTGGCTTGGTATGTGTGGTACAGTACCGACAGTAATGTCCATAAAAAAAACCATCTGTAGATTCAAATAACAACAAGAAAAGCTTTAAGTATTGTTGATTGGTATAATCGTATTGTTTCTTATAAGCCCTAAGCAGTCAAAAACATTACCTAACTAAAATATTTTTTGAATTTTCATTTCAAAGTTGTTTATTGCGATAAACTATCAAAATACGCAGAAAACAAAAACAAATAAACTATTTTAAACCTTTTTTATGTGACTCAATTTTCATACTAACGTGGCTTAGTGCAAAAACGATCACAATACACAGAAAACAAAAACAAAGAAACTATTTTAAGCCTTTTAAGTGAGACTTGATCCCTTCAGTAAAAATTGTTCTTAAATTTTCATACTCGTACTAACGTGGCTTAGTGCGAAAAACGATCAAAATACGAAGAAAACAAAAACAAAGAAACTATTTTAAACCTTTTTTATGTGACTTGATCCTTTCAGTAAAATTAGTTCTTAAATTTTCATACTAACGTGGCTTAGTGAGAAAAACTATCAAAATACACAGAAAACAATAACAAAGAAACTGTTTTAAACCTTTTGTATGTGAGACTTGATCCTGCAGTAAAAAATGTTCATAATATTAGACACGACCATAACGTCGGCTTTGACTGCACAAGGTCAGGTAAACGCGTTTTTATCGAAGGAAACAAAAATTCAAAAACATCACTACAGGTAATGTTTTTGAGTTTTTAATTACCTACTAAAAATTTCAAACGCTATGCGGTAAAGCAATTTTGACCTTTTTAGGGTTCCGCACCCGAAGCAGGACCCTGTTGCTAAGACTCCATTATCCATGTCTGTTGCCGCTATAGCAACAAATACTAAAAACAGAATAAAATAAATATTTAAGGGGGGCTCCCATACGGGGCTCCCGTACAAAAAACGTGTTTTTTCGATTATTGCTCAATGTTATTAACGACAACAGGTAGACGCTTAAAATGGGGCTAAGGGTCCCGTACGGTAAGGAATCCTTCGTGCGCGAGTCCGGCTCGCACTGGGCCGGTTTTTTGAAAACTCTACCACTTCTCTCTTGCAACCTACAGCCGACCGTTGTAATTAACAGACGTGTAACGTTCACACCTGCGCATGAGTCAGTCATACGTGAAACACAATCCATATGCTACCGAACTTTGGGAACATTTGGTGTGACTCACCGATAAGGGCGCCGTAATGTAGACAGGAAGTGAGATACGGGCTTAGCCATACCGATATGTTATTTTGATAAAAGGTTAGTAAAATGAATTTGAAATACAAATTGTTTTATTGTTTTTTATTAATAGAACAAACAATTATTTTATTAGTAAACTAGTTTATTCCCGCGGCTTCGCCCAAGGGATATTTTATTAATTTTCAAACAATTATTCCGATTAAGCCTTATCACCTGAACCGAAGAGATTACATATATGAAATTAATTGATAGAATTCCATAAACAAAATCACCTTCCAAACAAAAATAAAAATAAAATAATGTTGATCGACCACATTATTCCTCTGGTTGTAATAGCTTTGTGGTCCTAGAGTATCTAAATCACTGTCTACCACGTGAAAAGTGTCATATTATTTAAGCGTAAAAGTGACAGAAATATTAACAGTCATGCTAGAATCAGATTTGTACAATTTCTAAAAGAGACAACTGAACAGTTACTCAAGAAATGACTGCCCCATTTTTAGCAATTGAGTAACGACACTTACTTGTGTTGTAAATGTCGCAAATGTTAATAAATCTTTACTACAATGACGGACATTTGCCACAGAGCAGATAAAAGAGATGACATGAACATGTTCGATAAATCACATCTAATATTTACTTCACCAAGATTTCTGCAAGGCTGATGGGCACCAACCAACGAAGGCCAAAATAATTAGTATAATTTCCCATTTTATAGGTCAGGGGAAGTCCTAGTTTATGGTAATTGTGTATGCCACCTCAATGTAACACTTCCTCTATAGTCCCTAAATATCTCTCGACATGAAACATGTCGTCTTAATCTAGCAGGAGGGTCCTGTAATATCACACGAAACTCTTTCACACATCCATTCATCAGATAACTCCACTGCTAGGCATAGGCCTTCCCCATGGATCTCCATTAAGACCGGTTGCACCGGCTTGCATTCAGCGTAATCCTGCGGTTTTGATGAGATCATGTCCACCTCGTAGGTGGACGTCTTACGCTGCGCTTACCGGTACGTGGTCTCCACTCGAAAGATTTTTGACCCCATTGGTCAATAGCTTTTTACAAAAAAAAAAAAAAACACGTAAAATGACAAAAACCTACTTCCATCGTGTACAAAATTCGAACAGTTCGTTCGAATTGATGTATACAATTTTTACATCATTGTTGATTTTTTCAAAAACGGCACAGCCGATTTCAATGAAATTGAAATGGGATCAATGCGGGAGTATACCCATTCGAACAACATAATATATTTTTGATTCGGTCCACAGTTGGCGGAAATATCGATGAGCATACCCAAAAAATACATACCGACGAACATAGAACCTCCTCCTTTTTGGAAGTCGGTTAATTAAAACAACGCGTAGCACCTTTAATTACACTATTATTACTCACAGAACAATAACAAATAAATTATTAATACACGCTCATACAACACTGTAGGTATATTGCAATTTAAGTTTCGTAAACATGCATACGTAGAGCGATGTCTGATTATTATTTTCTAAAAATGTGTCTTGCGCCTCTACCTAGATAGATCTCTATGGGTCTTCCCTACTGTAACAATGAATGAGATCATCAATAGGAGAGATTCAGCTAAGATCATTCACCTTGGAGCTTAGATCATCAAGGCAATTCTGTTGATTGAGATTTTAACACTTAGGTAGTTCGTACACGAAGGCCATCAAATAGTTATAGTATAGCGCTTGATGACTCTGATGATTTGAGCAATCAATTTTAAAATCTTAAAACTAAGCAGTGGCGGATTTACGTATTTGCCGCCAGTAGGCCGTTGAATTTTGCTACCCTCCCGACTCTGATACTAAGCTGTAAAAATAATCATATCTGTTCTTTTTTCTCTGTAGACTTTATAATGTTAAGGTTTACAAATTAATCTTGTATTTTTATCAATTATAAAATTAATGATCCGAAATTTCCGCCCCCTAAAATCTGCCGCCCTAAGCTTCAGCCTAGTCAGCCTGCTGGTAAATCTGCCACTGAAACTAAGTGTAAGTATCTTTAGCGCGTTGCATTAAAATTTGTCACCAAGTGTTCAGATTTATATTACCTATTCTAATGAGTAAGATACAATTGTAGATATATTTGATATTTATTTTAATGAATGCTTAAATAAACAAAGGACTTGGAAAAACTTAATTTAAACCCAAATGCAACGAAACTTCTCGTATTTAGTTGGTTATAAATATTATCTTACATTAAATATACATACAAATTTCTTTCATAGAATAATTACATAGCAACAGAAATAATACTTCTTAAAAACTAGTTCATTGCAAAATATACGAATCCACGACCCTACAATAAATGTGAAGTTAAAATTGACCTCTTCTTAGTTTTTTTTGAAGTGAAATCTTCTTTAGCGTCTTTGTGTACTTTTTGGGATGGGTTAAACATTTTTAACTCGCGTCAAGATATGACGTAACCTGATCGAAAATTCGTAAAACGGAGGAGTTTTCACTTCTACTGGCACTCCCGGAGTGCATCCCGTTGTTTTTTTTTCAATATTTTTTTTTTGTTAATACATTTTTTAGGGTTCCGTACCCAAAGGGAAAAACGGGACCCTATTACTAAGACTTCGATGTCCGTCTGTCTGTCTGTCTGTCCGTCTTTCACCGGGCTGTATCTCATGAACCATGATAGCTAGGCAGCTGAAATTTTCACAGATGATGTATTTCTGTTGCCGCTATAACAACAAATACTAAAAATAAAATAAATATTTAAGGGGGGCTCCCATACAACAAAACTGATTTTTTAGACGTTTTTCGCTCTAAATTAATAATGGTAACAGGTAGATGCTTGAAATTTTCACAGAATATTTAGTTTTATATTCACTTCAATAATAAATAATAACATTTAAATAAAATAAACATTTAAGGGGGGCTCCCAAACAGTACGGAACCCTTCGTGCGCGAGTCCGACTCGTACTTGGCCGATTATTGTTTCCGCTATCAACTAGTTTAAGTTTTCCTTATATTGTCATTATTAGATATAATTTAGGAAGTACTTACCTCTGTTATGTTAGCGTTTTTATGTTATTAGACATTGTTTGCAAGATACAAGCACCCACGCAACTCCTAAAGCACATTGGAGTGATCTCATGTCAAATATTGACTGACAGTTTTTGCTTCTCATGGAAAAGTCAATATTTTGCGATGGATCATCTATGTTTTCAATATCTGTCTGAAGGTTGTCGTCTTGTCGTTAGGGGTATTGTTATGGAGAAATTCGATTTAAGAATATTCTGCTTGCTCAGTTTGCTCATAGTATATTTTAAATTGGTTTGAAGTAAAAAAAAGTTACTTATTTCCTTTTTTACTAAGGATTTCAAACATTTTGATTTCCTACACAAAATACTAAATTTTGATGTGAGCTGTTGGGTTCGTTCCAATATTCAACGTATCAAACAAATTATTTAATTTTTCCAATATTCTTTTAAACATTGTCCAGAATGACTGAAACTAAAATAATCGGCCAAGTACGAGTCGGACTCGCGCACGGAGGGTTCCGTACTGTATGGGTTATTTTATTATCTTTTTAGTATTTGTTGTTATAGTGGCAACAGAAATACATCACCTGTGAAAATTTCAGCTGCCTAGCTATCATGGTTCATGAGATACAGCCCGGTGACAGACAGACAAACGGACAGACGGACATCGAAGTCTTAGTAATAGGGTCCCGTTTTTCCCTTTGGGTACGGAACCCTAAAAATGAAGTAAAATTACTATACTAAATGCCACTAGGTATACTCATATTGAGCGTATTTTTACACAACATTAGTTAGGTATACGGCATTGAACATAACTAAGTTGTTATGAGATGTGAAATATTCGGTGTTGTCTCTCACATAGTGTTACGCAAAAAACACGATGTCCATAAAAGGTCGCTTCGTAAATGCCAACACGGACAATCTTAGTCCACAGTCTTCTGTATCAGCGTCTACTATTTAGCTAACTTCATTATCGGTTGCTCGCCAATCAGCTCCCGTAGATTTAACCATTGGACCATTAGAACCAATGGTCAGTAAATCCAATTTATTGTTGGCAGTGTCGCTTGCACCGTCGCTATCGCTCGGGCTTGTTTCGAAAGCGTTTGCGACTAAACTATTTGTAATCTAGTTCGAATCTATTTTAATTGCGTTCTGTGTACCTAAGCTCGCGTTCCAGCAGCTACTCCAATCACCAAAGTTCCCTGTTGTCGCTCTCCATTGTTGAATAGTTCAATGTATCGCGTAAACGACCTCAAAACGGCATTCGACCTAGTCAAACCGGTTGAGCGTAATCTAACATAACTCCAAGTCGAATCGAAACCCAAACGCGAAAGTTTACGATTCGTTACCCAACAACGCAGAGAAAATTTTGTGCTTTAACTCTGTGAGGTAGAGCTCACAATCGCTTACCGTAAAGAGGGACACGTGCGGAATCGAGGTATTAATGGAGGTGGTGGTTCGAAACAAGGCGTTCCAGCGCTGCGTTATTTTGTCGAGTCTAACAGTTTGTTCGATATCGTTCGCGCAGCGCAGCGCTACAGCGCTGTCGAAGGTATTTTTACCACGATGACTCAAGCCTCGGTAAACAGTATGCGGGGCGATGAGTCACCGTTTTACACATTCGCGTATAGCGTTTGAGTAGTGTTGTCAGTCTACAGTTGGACTCGTCAAGTATCCAACCAAATCGTCCTAGGCGTTTATATCGCAGTTTTACTGCAAAACGCCTGGCTATTACACACCATTGGAGAGATAAGCTACTGTTAATAAACATTGAGTGTACAAGAACAAGTTAGTGAGAAAGTGTAGGTCTAGTTTTGTTGTAGATATAAGTGTGTGTGCGTGTCAGCAGTGAAACGGTCGATAAAATTGGTGATCGTTCAGTGCTATTTGTGGATTCCCTAAATACTATTGGATTTGATTGTGACAATTGGATTATATGAATTGTTAACAATGCCTTCAAACAAGAAATTGATATCAAAAATGCGACAGATTGCCCAGTGGATACTGGTGGTGCATGTGGTGAGTTGCTAACTGCATTCTTTGCTTTTAAAGATAATTTTAATTTTGTAAAGACACATAATATTAACAAAATGTTTTTTTTAAGTGTCTATGACTTGAAATAGTTAATATGAATTTGTATATAATAGTAAAAATACACAATAAGTTCATACTGAGCTTAACCATTACTTAGTAGGTAAGTAAATGAGACAAGTACAAATAAACAAGAATTAACTACTTATGCAATTGCTCATATAATATGGCATAGTTTGGTGATTTGCTAGTATTGATAAACTGTTCAGCCCACATTTTATTTTATATTTGAACTTAATCAGTTAAATATGAAAAGCAAAGTTTACCCCTTGTCAAAATTTATTTATTTATATATTCATGTAACACGGTAAAAATACCTAATAGTTCCGAAGGAATAATAATTATCTTATCAAAAATATTTTAGTATCAGCACTTTTTAGGTACCTATTACGTTCTGCACTGATTAATGCATGACTAACGTAGACAATAAGTATGATAGTAAGTAAGTAGGGAAATAATATCTAATTAAATATATATAATAATACCTACTACAACACTACATAAACAAAATTGTATAATTTTACCGGATAACGTATCATTATCAGTCGTTTTGCAGATTGTATCAAATTTGATCTGTAAAAAAGCCCATAGATCTCACAAGTATATGTATAACTTGTTCAAAATGCCTTCCGTAATGGGCTCCCCTCGTTGAATATAAGGGTCTACTCTAATTTGGGATACAGAAGCGATTAAGACGAGAAACTTTGTAATTATGCTTATTTCATCCTTGTCTTGTCAAATGAGTACAGCTATTGTCGACTTCGTTAGCTAAAGAGTGATGTCCCCTTCGAGACGAGACTTCGACGAGACGCTTAAAGAATGTCCAATATAGATTGTCTCTTCAATACTTACGCTCATTCCAAAACAAACATTATTATTAAGAATCGTCGCCTGACTAGACTTATGACAGACATCAATTCAGGGCTTTGAGCCAACAGTCTTGAAATAATTGGAAATTATGCCCTAGAAGCCTACGAAAGTAAAAACAATAAAAGGCAGGCTAAATTTAGCCTCAGCTACGAGACCTGTTTGCGGTCTTTGGTTTGCTGAACGTGACCAGACGGTGTTTGGTGGAGTTTCAGACATGACCGTGCCAATTGTCCGACTGGCAAATGCAATTTTCAACCAGATAACTTTTATTTTCTGTCTATTCCTTCTCGTGATTCAGTTGAGGCTTTGTTTCCAATGAGACAATGCTCGACGAGATGGAATCCCTAGACGTAGTAGTAGCAAAAGTATGATGCATTATTTCGTGTTTGTAAAGAAAACGTAGGATATTTACGTCATCTTTGTTATTGTAAACAAAACGGGTACGAGGGTATCTCTCCGAGCCATGACTCATTTTCTTGCCTCAGATCTGCTTTACTAATTAAAGATGAACGTCTGCTGTATCTCCGCCTGAGGATATGCGACTTTTCACTTCACATTTCTAGATGCTTAGTCATCCAAAGCTCTGTTTTAGTCTCGCATTAAATTTAGAAAATTTATAGCTCGTAGCCGTTCTCATGAATGAACTCTAGTTCCTCTGTTTAGAACGAATTACCCTTGGAATCACTGAGTCATGATTTAAGAATTCAAATAGTTTATCAAGTGCTATAAAATGCTAAAATTGTTTTATAGCTATTGCCAAGCTGACTATATTCGGATATCGATCAGTTCACCCATTTTATGGTCGGCTTTTGCCATGGGAAATTTCCATGGAGCTAAGGAACGCGTATTACCATATCGCAGTCACGCGATACAGCGCGTTATTTCAGCCATCCCAGGAGGCGTGTCTCCGGTATTTATACATCGGGCCCGGCCGGTGACTCATTTGGCCGTCTGAAACTTTCGTCTTGCCCCACATCCTTCATACTGCTCGTATTACTCACGCCGGGTGAACCCGGAATTGTTTATGTAGACGACAATTAGGTTCACGCTGTTTTAATAATCTCGAAGACAATGAGGCATTGTGTTACTGAGATGATAATCCTATCAGTAATGGGAAGAATTATAGTCATAATACGAGTACAGAGAATAGATAATATTTATCAACAAAACTGAGAACTGTGAAGATTTCTCACCTGATTGTTATGAGTTATGACTAATTATGTACTTTGCGAAGGACTTGCTAAACAATAAAGACACTACAACGCAATATTCTAAGGCTTAGAGATAACAAGATACAATTCATCTTATCTTAAGTAGGTAAACTACTCGTGGAAATATTATTCAATCTGTCGGTAACGTACCTACTCTAAGTACGTAAAAAGGTGAAGATAAAATGACTCATACACTTAGGTATAAGGACGTCAGAACAAACGTGCTTGGAAATCTTATACGCCAGTACATCTCTTGAATTTAGATCCTGAATTCCAAGTCGCTGATCTAACAATTTCTAAGAAAACATTTAAAATCGGACTATTAAATGCTAATCGACTAGACAAAGATCACTTTAGCGCCGATGAATGGATTTATTTCCTTATTCTCAGAGTTTATCCTTACAAGGTCACTCCGTCGTCCGTTTGAATCTGTTGTCTCATTGTTTATCTACCTTCCTCATTGAATTAATTTAAAGACTGTATTACCACGTAATGAAGTAAGTAGTAATACTATGTTTAAAAAAGATCGTAATAAAAATGTACATGAATAAATAGGTGGTTAGAGTGATGTATTGCGATTACGAATACGGAATTTAATTCCTGTTGTAGTCTTGTAGTAACAGGAAGTTAAGTTAATTAACAGTAGCATAATATAACACAGAGTGACCGTTGTAAATACCTACGCACATAAATCTGACCGTCCGCGTCGTGGGTCGTACACAGGAAGTGAACTGTTGACTACTATTCCCCTATTATACGATACAATTGATGAATGGGCAGATGCGAGCATGTGTGCTTGAGCTGAATTCAATTTGATCCCTTTCAGAGTTAACCCTTACGCTTCAATGGGAACATTGATTTGAATTGGTAAATAAAACAGAACGTATAGGTATAAGGTACGTAGATTTTTTGTAGATAGTAAAATGCAAGTCAGTATGGCTTATTCCATCATGATTATTGAAAAAATGACTGATGTAGTATGTTGGTTTAAACATGTATACCTACTTATTTTATGTAGATAAACAATGTTAAGATAAGTAATTCGGTCTTACTTGGAAGAGATACTGAATTACACAATTCTTATTAAACGTAATAATTACTGATAGAGTAAACGGTATAATTTATGTGGAAATAAAAACAAATACTAGCTTTTAATTCATTTACTCGTATAATATAGTTTTTAAATTTTATAAGTTATTTTATAATAATAATTATTATTGCAAATATATTTTTGTATTAAATTGCTTTGTAGTGTAATGGCATAATTACCACAATTTTTTAAAAATAATTCTCAGAATACTTAATATTTTTAAATGTATTGAAATTGCCCAAAGCTTTAATTAAACATAAAATATGCAAATGACTAAATCTCTGTAGACATCGCAAATCAAAACGAGGGGGTGGCAACCCGACGTTTAATTATGTAAATAAATTTTCATGCATAGCAAGGAATCACAAAACAATGCGCCAGATGAGGCGAGCCTACCCTTCCAGAGCAAAATTTTATAAAGAACTGCCCTCAGGGTACAACCGAAAAAGCTCCTCTTGTTCTCTTTTTAAAACTGCGACTTTTTTAGACATTGACGTCAGGACTCGAGCTAATACAAAAGTTTGAATTCGCAGCGCACACATAAAACCAACGTATCAAACCTTGTCATAAAACTCTTACAGAATCGATTACATAAAGCACACACTCATACCGTTTACGTAAACAGCTCTCGGGAGTGAAATCCATCTGAGCTCGTACTAATTTAACCCTTAATGAGAACTCTTGGTTCGAACGACCCTTCGTGTCCGGAGGCGCGGAAGCGGGAACTCATCACCGACTCTAATGGCCTGAAACCACCCCCGGGTTAAACAGATATCATCTTATTTATAAACAGATTCGCAATAAAACATGCGAACTCTCGTCGGCTCATTATTTTCATTTCGAGACACCCAGCAATTAAGAAAGGGGTTGGAAACGGATGGATTGCACTTTGTTTCAGTTATATTTATAGGTTCCCAATTAACATAAGCTCCCTCCTCAAATTTGATTCGGATATTTTATAGCTCTGAGCATGGCATCCAAAAAAGCATAGATACAAGTAGATAGATACATAACAATGTGAAACTTCAGAGAGGCGCTCGTAAAATTTGTCTCACCCAAACTAAATTTGAAGGCGTCTCCTAAAGTGTTATCACCTCGTGGTATAGCCGATGCTGGGACAATATCTCATAATATTCTTTATATCCGTCCCCATAAACAGAAACGGGTCGTGGTAATGACGCCCCGTAGAGGGGAGACATCGTCCAACCGGCCGTTACGGTCACCGAATATGTGACCGCTGCATTTTATTACCACTTTACTCTGCCACATAATCGACCTTTGTGATGAAGGGCTTCTTTCCTGCTAATAGCACCTTGGTATGCTTGGTTGTCCATTTTTTAGGCAATTATGCCTCTCCGAAAAAATAAAATAAAAACATTTTAAAACATACCAGCTCCATATGAACTCTCACAACGTCCTTACCTTGTTAGTGACTAGTCTAAGTGCTGTAATAACACTAAATCTGATTGTTCCAGGTCGAGTTTATAGAAGCTTATTGCACACCACGAGACACAGCCCGCCGGTCCCCACAGCGCAGCCGCCGGTCCCGCGAAACCCGCCGCTCCCCCGAAGCCACCAGATGGCGCTACGACCGTCGCTCTAACTACGACTTCGACTCCAGCCGGCGTCCTTACGACTACGAAGGTCGCAGATACCGGGAGTTCGACGGCGATTCGGGAAGACGGCCTGACTTCGACGCGGAGTCAGCGCGGCGCCGGGCCGACTACGAATCGGCGAGGAGGACTGACTTTGACTTGTCAGCTCCTGGCGGCTCCAGGCGCAGCCCTGAGAGTGCTCCTGAAGGATCAGCGGATTCACCACCAGAGCCTGCGCCGTCTGCGCCATTGAGACAGGAAAGGCAGTCTCGACACCGCTCGCAGCCCTATTACGAATCTGGTAAGCTTTCATCTTCCTATTTTTCATTTCCACGACCCTTTTCAGTCTATTTTTAACACAAATTATCACAGCATCTAATATTTACACCAACACTAATTCAAAGTAAACGATTGTATTTGTTGTCGGGAGTTGATAAGATAAATTATGGTAGATTTTGCTAACGATCGATTTACTAAACAGTTAGATAAAATTTGCACCGAATTTGCCCTGATAACGTTACATGACACATAGATACCTACTGGATAATTTATCTAAGAACGCATAAAACTAATCACAATGTTTTTAAATATCTGTTGTTCCTTTTGATGGCATTTCTCGGAAGAATTCAGCAACTGCAAAGTCAGTTAAAATGTTTGTAGACAATACTTGCTCAATGAATGTAATACAACACCCTTCTTCCGATGGATGCGATTCGTTTTAGCAAATTGTAGCAACAAATGGTATCACAGCGTTGATTGGCAAAACATCCTGGCATTGCAGCGGACCTTGATAATATGTACAAATAACCGTTGCTAACTGAACATTTGTTGGTATTTTGATCGATCTATGTTAGTAGGTATATATAGGCTATGGAATACATCGGCGAAGATTACTCAAATAAGGTTTCAAATCCTACATTACACATAGAACCGATATTTGTATTTGCGTCCATTGAATAATGTAGCGTCTACATTTAGTTATTTAACATAAACAATGATTTTTCTTAACCCTTGTTTGTTAAATACTTACGAACTTGCTTATTTTAATAGTGGGAATCATTAAGTTATATATAACTAGCCACCCGTCCCGGCTTCGCACAGGTGTATTATACATATAAACATTCCCCTTGAACCACTCTATTTATTTAAAAAACCGCATCAACATTTGCGTAGTTTTAAAGATAATAAGCATACATGGGGACAGACAGCGGTAATCAACTTTGTTTTATACTATGTAATGATAGTTATCATATAATAAAGTCAAGTGTACAAGAACAAAGTAATAATAAAACTCAGTTTTAACCTCATTTCCTTTTAGCGTAACAAAAACATCCCGAAGGATATAACTCATCTCCTGCGGCTTGCAGGACAAAAGTCTTTTCTTTGGGCATAACAATTGCTGCAGAGCCTAGTTAGTCTATTGTTCTAGCCGGTCCTGCTCCTTGCCTTTACTAAAATGACGATGCATGCAATGCATAGGGGTTTTCAGTTTTTGCGGAACGGTTTCTAGGCTTTTGTAGGTGAAGATTTTAGGGAGAAATATGAATTGAGATAAGTTTAAGGTTTTAATATAGGTAAAACGCATTAAAGTTAATACCATAGCTATCAATTATTGCACTTTGATATCTGATGTAAGAATTTAGTAACTGAACTTGATTGGTATTTTAAAATTAAAATTGAATGCCGCCAATGTAGAGCTTCTTCGCAAAGTCTCAATTGTGCAAATTAAGTTTATATGTAAAAAAAACTGTATGAAAAAACAGTCTTGAGCAAGGACGTATGGAAATCATTATGATTATATATTGAATTGAGACAAAACTTTGATAAGGAGTTTTTAGTAATTCCATTCAGGCAAAGTTGACTTAAACAACTTATTTTACAAACGGATGTGAAAAAATCAAACAATGTCTGAAAAGTACAGATTAGATTTTATAGTTAGTAAAAGATTATTAAACATCATTTAGTGATTTTTATCAGTAAATTGATCGAGTATGAAAAATATTGTCACCTACACCTGCTAGTCAGTAATTATAAATCTATGGCCAAAGAAAAATTAGAGCAATCAAAGATAGACGTATAATTTTATTCTATAGACTTTAGGCTTGTAATTATGGATTGTGTTTTTTTTATTCATCCGGAGATTGCCAACTAATACAAGTAGCAACAACAATGGAAGCTTTTAATCAGCTCTTTTGTCTTTTGAGCATTAAATAGAAAAAAGCTCTGTGAGACTAATAACTGCTTTAATAACTTTTTCTGCGAATAAAAAAATAGCTTTTTCTGCGAATAAAAAAGATTCATGATACTGATTAATTGGATTTTTATATCTCTCTAAATTAATCATGTCAGCAACATGAATCAATCCCAAATGATTACAAAGTTACTCATTAATTCGTGTTTAAATTTATTTGTTTTCAGTCTCAGCTCCGTAACGGTTGATATGTTTTTTATATGATATACTTTGATATTTCGATAGCTTCATCTTCGACCACAACGTCGCTTACCTTCAGACGAGTTGGTGGTCAAGCGCGGACTTAATCACGATAAAAAAACCTAAGCTGCGTTTCAAAGAAATCTGTTTCACCTAAAGTTTGCCGGGAAGAAGTTGATGTAGGCGAAAAGGTCGCCCATTAATCGACTGGACTTTTTAGTTCTTAGTTTTGCTGAACTTGCTTTCAGTGGTAGGTGATTTTTTTATGACGCTACTTATAGTGTGTACGCTCCGGTCTTAAAACTGTAGAGATTACAGTCCCAAATCGGATCAGGCAATTACGTCTAACCTTTCACATCGAACACGTTTCAGAAAGACATTTAACACGTTAATCGCGGCAATTTAACGAATTTCGACTCTCGGCGCCTGGTCATCCACGCGGAAAAGTAATTACGTCACGTAATGACGTCACTTACCGCCCCCCTCCACCATGCGAAGCTAATAGACAATTTGCAAGGTTTTTCAAGCCGATTTGCAAGGGGCTGCGGGGTTTTCACGCTGGCATTTCAGCGTCGAAGTTTATTCAATGAGAGTGTTTTATCGTAACAATTTATTCAAATACCAAGTACTTATGGTAGGCAAGTGATGGGTGATGAGGCTGTAGGGTTCTAGAATGGAGACAATGGAGTGAAAAGCCTAAAGTCCGCCTACAAGGTGAACTGATTGCATAAGAGAAGCCACGAAAATACTATTGAATCTGGGTGGTTCTTTTTTAACCGGCCTTACGAAAATTGTTACGAATCGAATGTTATTTATCATTGTCAAATATAATGAACACATGAAGTATAGTGGACAAAATGCTACGGATAATAAGATGATGATATACTTATTCATATGCCTTTTGCATAACTGCTACTAATCCCTAACAAATACTAACTAATAATCATAAACATTCCAGCTGTGAATTTTAACTTGCCAATGCCTTGAAATTACCTTCAGTATCTTTTATCAAAATGAATGGCAAGCGGCAGGCTAATGTTCATACTAAAGTTACTCATACATAAAACCATTTCAGCTGCTTCGTTAGGTCACAATAAGAACATTTTATACACAAATAAACCAAAAATACTAATGACTGCTGTAAAATGAAAACAATACGGCTAAATGCGGCGTACAAAAACACAGAACTTAAACAATATACTTTTACATAGAAATTGTTGCCATCAAAAAAGTTTATAAAATGGCATGTCGCGGTCTACGATTTTTCAGTTTTTTCCTACCGTCGCTGCAGCTGGAGGATTGAAATCCAGGCTTTTTGTACCCACGCCGCATTCAGAACGATTCTTTTGTTGCTCAAAGTAAGGATTTCTCATTAGGGTATTTCAAACCATTGAAATAACATTAGCTGCGTATACCACAAGTACGGGGCTGCTATGCATTCATTTACAGCTTTTGATTTCAAGCTCCTTTAATTAGACTGATTTGGAAATAAAACATTAGTTTACAAATGTACCTACGTACATTGATGAATTATTTAAATCAATTAGTACAGTATAATTTTCAATGGAAAGTTATTCCAACTTGTTTAAAATGTTTATAATTTTATATTTAAAACTTGACTGATTTCCTCGTAAACACACATTTACGAATGTAAACAAATCTATCATACCTTGACGTTACAATGCCAATGGCTCGGCTTTCTCAAAAATAGGAAGCGTTCTTCAATATTTTACAATCGACTGCACTTTCAAGTGAATATGGAAAGCCCGGGTGCTCATTTAAACGGGTACTTGAGACAAGTCGAGGCGACCTCATAAGTAGAAAACCTGCGAGTTAGCGTCTTGCTCGTTACCACTTGTGGCTATGAGAGCACGAGTTTATCTTCAAAATCTTTTTAATTTTTTATTCAAACTGCCATCTACATTTGTAAAGTTTATTCGTATAAAGAAGATAGCGTAGGTCTAAATATAAATGTTTAACGTATGTTCTTTTGTTACAGAATCTTCATCAGAGGAGCAGTCATCAACATCGGAAGAAGAAGAAGACGAGTTCGGAGACTTTGATCCATTCGCAACAGCACCATCTTTGCATTCCCCGGACAGCGGACGCTCGGACCCACGCTACGCAAACGCACCTCGGCGTAATCCAAGCCCTTATTATTACGGAGATCTGTTTAAAACAGCGCCACCTCCGCCGGCACCATCAGCCCCCACCGCCTCCACAACATCTTCATCTCGAGGCCCGCGTTACAGAAAATCAGCAAGTCTTGACGCACCTCACGTCGCACAACGACCCAATCTTCCTAAAAGATTCTCAGTCGCCGAGGATGGCTTCCGTGAATTAGAGCAGTCCTCATCTTCGTCCTGCGAGAGCGCGTGGATGCCGCCAAGGCGCCGCGGGCGCGACGCGGCCGGCTGCGCGTGCGCCGCGCCCGAAGATGTAGAGGACCAACGTCCTTCTAGAAGCGTCTTTTACGTGCCGGCGCCTCTGCCCCGCTGGCCGCAAGAAATGACCACCAGACAGATATATGAAACTGCTTTCGATTGCAAAATCACCCGTTCAGATGATGATTTGGACGACTTTGACCGAGTCAGCAACCACCCGGCTCTCTTGCAAGCCGAAGAGCGTAAAGTCATTTCATCCGCATCGTCTGCTTTCGAGGCTGTTGAACGAGGTGAACCAGACTACAAGGGTCGGCGTAAGGTGACTATGAAAACGGACAGCGTCCGGCGTTCTAAGATTCCGACTATTCGTCAGAAAAGAGAGAACGAGAACAATGCTTGCGCTTTATCCGAAGAATTAGAAAAAGTGCACATTGAAGAAGAGGAGCGCACGGCGTCTACTTCTCAATTACCACTGCGTGGATATACTCCATCTCCGCCGTCGACAGCTCCACTACCAACAAAATTTCAACAAAAGGACGGGTCAGCTATGAACAGCATAAAGAGTGCTCCAAATTTACCTCAGTCACAACCAGCGCACCCCCGTCTAAAAGACCTTAGATTACCTGTTAAATCATTACGTGGCCGTGATAGTGTAACCAGCAGTGAAGCCAGTATGGCTGATGTAAAGGGTTCAGCTTCCACTGAATTAGATATTGGACAGCGTCTTAGGGATTCAAGTCGCGAGTCACACGATGGAGATGATGAAAGAGGCCAATCAAAGGACGGTATTTTTTTAGAGATTAAGGGCCGGCCCACTTCCGATTCTGACACACCTGAAATGAATCGGTACACTGGGCCCAAGGGGGTCGGCCCTATAATGGAGTTTAAGGGTAGGCCAAGTATAACGCGTCCGAGGCGCAAGTACTCCAGCACAGAAAGTATGGCAACTAGCAGTAGCGGAGGAAGCATGGAGTCACTGCGCAGTAGCAACAGTGAAGGAGACAGAAGCAGTAGTAGTTCAGAAAGTCGCCACTCATCTTCTCTAAGTTCACACAGCTCGGATTCAGGAAATGTTCCATTTATTAAATCGCACCATATGCCGCTTTCGGGGTTTGGACACCATCCAACTAAACTTCACATTTTGAGTCCAATATCAGACAAATCTTCGCAAGAGCCCGGATCGGAAACATCTGATAATAATAAAAATAATAATTCACAAAAGGTTTCACCGGATGACGGTGAAACCGGAAACACCATAATACAAACAACGACTGTTGAAATTGTCGCCAAACCGAAACGTCGAGCGTTGCAAAACAGAAATATTTTAAATCTTACCTTCAGACATTCGACAGGCGGCGATGCGGAAATTCAAGGCTCTGATAGTGGTATTTCAATTCATTCCCGAGAGGGAGTCGATTCCCGGAATGCCTTTATTAATTTCAAGAATAGTAACACTGAAGAAGAGAGGAAAACTGATGACGTAGATTTGTCAGATCTTCCTTTTGACATGCCTAAGTTGAGAAGACGGCGGGCAGAAGCCGAAGCCGACCTACGATCCTTGCCATTTGACATGCCAAAATTACGGAGAAAGCTACGAGGCCAGTCCTTGCAACTGAATAATGATTTCGGAGGAGCAATCTCTAATGCTTCATCCAGCCAAAGCGTACAAGACTTAAATCAAGGTTGGTATTTATTTTTTACTAAGATTTTCTAGTCAATCTTATCGACGTCAATTCAAAACTGTCTCACAGAGTTTCCCTGCAGTATTTTGTCGATCAGTTTTGTTCAAAATCCATTTACGTCAGAAGGATTTCCTTGTCAATCTTAGAAAAGAAATGCATGAACGAAGGGTCTGTCGAGTCAATTCTTTGCATCGCGGTAATTCGAAGCGACCGCAACCGCATTATGCCGATTAAGACGTATGACTTGGGATTACATCACACGGAATCCTCTAGTCCGACGCCCAATATTTAATTTGCTTGAGTGCTTTTTGAGGGAAACTTTTTCCTGTATGTTGAGAACAATTTGTATCCGTTATGTTGAGTTAGGAGTTCGCAATTTGTAGGATTGCATGCGGTCTGACGTTGAAAACGTCTTTGTTGGTTGTTTTATTTTTTACTTTGACCTTTTTCAATGTTAATTCATGTGATTAGTCACATTTAATTGACGTGATGTTTGATAGAGTAATTTTATTTGTTATAGGAAATAAGCACAAACCGAATTTGAAGTTGAACTTCGAAAGCGGCAGCGGTGGTTCAAGTAGTTCCAAAGGGTTGCATTTGAATTTGGGGCCCATAGTTCCACCTCGTGATCTCGTCGATGCCGCACTCCCACTTGACCGACAAGGGTAATTATACAATTTTTTATAAAATTATTTTTACATCTTAAATATATTAATAAAAATATTTCAAAGAGAAAGCCACAGTGCATCCAGTATAACACTATGAATTACAATCTCATTATCAGATCGTGATCTTTGTGGATTTTGAGAGATATTTAAATTTTATTTCTTTGCTATAATTTGTGATGAAATGTGAAATGTCACATTACAGCCATTATCTCCATTTTAACGTTGTGTTTACTGATTACTAACAGTTTGTGTTTTAATTATTTCAGGTGGTATCATGGAACTCTTTCGCGCGTTGAGGCCGAGAGTCTTCTGAGGGAAGCCGAAGAAGGCGCGTTTCTGGTCAGGAACAGCGAATCAGCAAAGCATGACTACTCGCTTAGTTTGAAGTAAGTATTTTCGTATATTAAATGACATCTACGTTTATTGATATAATTTACCTAAACGCATATTTAAGTTCCGTCCAATGATAATATAATTAGCTGTTTGTTGGCATAAGTTCTTAATTTTTTTAGCTGTCTATATTCAAGATTTTGTAGTGACCTCAACTGACAGTCTATCTCTTTATTTTTACAGATCAACCCGCGGCTTCATGCACATGCGTATTTGCCGAGGCGGTGAAGGTTACACTCTCGGTGGAGCTGCCACAGCATTCCCCACCGTGCCAGCCCTCATGAGGCACTACGTCACGGCCCAGAGGCTCCCAGTCCGAGGCGCCGAGCACATGGCGCTCTCCACGCCTCTACCAGCCGTCCTCCTTTGAACAAACCACTACTTTCACGTGGGGCATGACACGCTCCGCGCGATTTTGGTTTTTATTTCAATCAGCGCCATCCAGTTTGCTAACGTCAAACTTCAGGCAAGAAGAGATGTACATAGAAGATTCGAGAACTTTCTAGAATGCAATCGGTAAATCCCAATTGCAACCGAGCACAACCGCATTATTTATAATATTCGAATAGCTTTAGATTAAAACCAGTGAATAATACCAAAGAATTAGGTTACTTAACCGTATCGAAACGGTCATAAAGCAGCACTGTATTTATGCTAGTCCCAATTATCGCAGCCAATTATAGTTATTTATTTATTCGCATATAATCATTTTTCATGTGTGTATTGAATCGAAATAGTTCTTTTAGCTTGATATTACTCATTGTTTATCTTAGAACGGTATCTTAAAGGTTTGATTAGTCAGTGTTATCATATTATCACTTGAATTTATATTATAGTATGGTATGTTTAAATCTATTGACGCAAGTGGTGATATTTCATATTGCTTGAATGATAACCCGAGTGATACCAGTCCGACTGGTTCTATATGAATCACGCAAAATCATTTTATCGTGTTGACCTCTATGATACAAGTATGTAAATATTTTTTGCGCCATGGCCTAAGCTAGGAGCCTGCCTCTCGGTATGAGGAGGCTGCTAAACATTGTGATTTAAGATTTTTTATGCAAAATTAATCAAGGTTATTTTATGGTTTATTGAAAACTATTCTGATGCATTTATAGAACTGTTTGAGAGGTTTTTTTTTCATGTTGATGTACTATTGATCAATAATGACGATTTTATTCTGAGAATAGACGAATATATTCAAAGTAAAGTTGAGTGAAGTTAAATATAATAGAAAATCGATGATTGAAAAATAAGCTTGATTTAAATACAATGTAACAAATACTTATAGCACACAAATCATAGGTGTGACGTTATAAGAGAAAAATAAAAGTGATAAAGTGAGCCATTCTAATCAAAGCATTGTCTTTGCAAACAATAAGGTTATATCCAATGACTCATAAGAAAACAATGAGAATGAAAATAGCATGTTTACGCGAATTTTTACTGTAATATTCCACGAGGTCGGAAACAAATGGCAAATGGTAGTTTATTTATATCAAACATTTGTAGATGTCACGATAAATACGTGATTGCACGGCTTTAATGTTATTGAAATAGAGTTCAGTTTAGCTGATAGAAACAAGGTAGTGAGTCATGAACAATGTGGGTAGAGCGGTCACGAAACCTATCGATTTTAGTACATCCAACAAGCATTTAGGTTTTCACACTTACAGTGTTAAAAGTACTTATAATATCAATTTTAACTAGATTTTATATCTTTTCATACAACTTGAGTGTATTGAATTTAACCCCAAATAGCACGTAACATAAGAACATAGATGAGATTGCACGTGTTATGTAACTTTCACTGTCTTATTTATATTTTTTGTTACATTAGGATTTAGGTAAGATTTATGGGCCTTTATTTAACTAATGTAGGCTTATGTGTCCATGACAGATAACTTTTTTCATGATAATATTCAAAACAACGATATAGAACGAAATGTTGTCTTAAAAGATAGAACAATAACTTTTTAAATCTATTTGTACGACATTTCACTCTAATAGATTAGTTATCGGAAATTTCATAATTCTCTTTGAAATTTGCGAGAAAAATTATAAGTGCATATCGACATAATCGAAATCCAGCGGAAAACAATTTGACTGGATATCGATTATGTCGATTTTGGTAAAAGCTATTAGATACAACTTTGTGTAATGTCGTATATAATGGCAACCCAGAATTATAACTCGTGTGATTTTCAGTTTCAAGTATGTTAAACGCCAAAAAAATGTTGTGTTAAACTATAAGTTCGTATTTAAAGTAAATGTTCGTAATAACGTACGTAAAATTAATTTGTAATTCATTTAATTACTTACTAAATTAAATATTAGTGTAACAGTACGATCTCAATTTAACTTCCTGTGTATGGTTCAGTTACCTTAGTCTTAATTTCGATTGATTTGTACCTGATTTTTGAAAAAGTTGTTTGAGACTTAAAAATTACGTTTTAACAGATTTATTGTGTTATTGTAATTGATTTAGATTGTAGCGTAGTGTATGGGAATGAGCGAATTTGTATGTGAAACTTTTAATAGTTATGTAGGTACGTACCTAATATTAACCACCGCAAAGCAGCTTTCGCAAGCGTGCAACTAATTTTTTAATTAGATTTAATGTATGGTAATATATACTGCCTAAAGTTGATACACACTTGTGACTAGCAACTGCTAGGGTCCAGTATATCGTTCACAGTGACGATATTAACTACAATAATAAAATTTGTGGAGAATGAGTCGCAAGTGTGTCACAGCCTTAGAAATAATTATGTAGTAAACGCATAATGGAAAGTAGAGATAATAATAATTGGATTCGTATAATTATTTGGAAGTTTCAAAAACGTGTCAAAATTTTTGGATAACGTATTTAGGTCCAGGGGTTTTATCGTGCAGACGTCGTAGCTAAGGTTTTTACGACTTTCGCTCATTCATATGGCGAAAATAATTGCGTAGATGAGTTAGAACGTGAACACCATTGCCAATACGCTTGCACGATAAGCCCCAGATCGGGATGTAGGTGAAATTATAGCTTACAGTAGTTATAATCAAGTGTAATTCGAAGGTGTAGTTTGAAATTGATGATGAAATAAATTCCAATAAAAATATAAAAATCTTTTTATTTTGATAATTACATCGTTGTTTATCCCTCGAGTCTATGGCTCCATAACATCCCCATCACGTTTACTATTAAGCCCGGTTTTCACTGGCCCAGGTACTGACCACCCAGTAGACAGCAACTGTACAATCTACTGTCTATACAGTTCCTGTCGTGTTCTCATTACTGGGTCTGCATTGGGAGACAGCAGTACACAGCTACTGTGTTACTAGTTCTGTCTTGTTTTCACTGACCGCCAGCTACTGGGCCTGTGAAAACCGGGCTTTAGGACATTTTTTTTTATGAAAGTTAATTATATAATCAAGAGCAATTCAGTACTATTAGTGCTAAGACCAAGTTGAAAGATATTCTTATGAGTGATCAGGAACACAGTTTCTCTAGAAGACGAAAATATTCTAGGACTATCGCCAGTATTATTGGTTCAATTTTACGAACCCAGTCCCTTGAAATAGTGAAAAAAATCAGCTTTTCATTACAGTTGGCATGTCAATGAACTTTTGTATGGAATAGATGATTATTATTTATCGATTAGTGACTTTAGTGTTAGTCCTATGGTTAAATTTGGTCATGACGCTAGTGATATTGAAGATTTCCTAGTATATTTTCATCGTCTAAAATGATCTAGAAGAATACATAAACAAAATGACGCATTTATTACAGCAGCAGGACGAGCATGTTTGCCTTGAGGCGCGATGGTACCGAAAAACATAATGGCCGAAACTTGATTGTAAAAACTAACTAGGCGAATTTGAGTAGTAGATGTTTTTGTCCATCTCCACCGAAAAAAATATGTATGTTCAATATTGTACCTACCCACAATACAGATGGCGACTGTGACCCTCTGTATTGTAGTATAGAAGGTACTGTGACAGTTGGCAACTCCCGCGGAACCACAAAACCGGCTTTGCATTTAAATTATCCAAGCGCCATCTGTTAAGGTTCATTAAAATCTGCTACGAAATCTGCAGGGCATTTTGAGAGGGTAACGAAGGTATTAAATACGTATCCTGTGTCCTGTTTTCCCATTTTCCCATCGAGACTAGCGCCATCTTACAGAGTTTCACAGAATTATGTTTTGGACGTTGACTTTCTGTTCACCATTGGGTATACGAACGGTACCTCTACACTGCCTTTTAAAAGTTATTGTACTGCCAACCGTGTTTAATTCCCAGTTTTGAACGTAGATGGCATTATTTACAGAGGACATACTTAGACTAACTTTGTTAAACATTTTTGGGGAAACGGTTGAAAGAAGCTTGCATCCAGCCTCAGACCTAATAAAAAATTAAGACAGAACGTCGTGAACAGAGAAGTGAGGCCGGTTTTTTTTATACATGTGGTGAGTGAGTTGGTGTTGCGCCGCCATTATAGTTCCACTGACGAGGCAAGGCGTAGTTTCCTTGTACATGGCGAGGCGTAGTTTTTCCGGCCTCACTTGTTTTGTTCTCAACATTCTGTCTTGATTTTTTTTTTTTTGGTCTAAGCAACCAGCATGATTCTATAGTCTATTAGATTTATTGGTCTACCTTGCCAGTGGAAGTTCTATGCTGAGCATGGTCTTCTTTCGACAACTTTACGACTCATCGACTACTCTACGAACTATGTGCTCTGACCACTGCCACGTCAACTGGATAATCCGTTCGGCTACGTCAACGTCAGTAACTTTGATTGATTAATAAATCGTCTCATTCGTGTTCTGACGATTTTCAACTAAGATTTGATTTATTAATAGCGTTTTTTCTGTTTATAGACATTTTAAAATAAATATTACCTACTTGTCACGTTAGATTAAGAATTTGAATTTTCTATTTGCGATTAAGAATTTAGTAATGTAATATTTCTGATAAGATGGGTTGATGGATGAATAAAAATAATAGTATGGATGAATAAAAAAATACTACAAACTGACATTTTAATACTCTATAATATAACGGGTATGCACACACGTTTATTTTCATAGTCATTAGATACGCATTAGATATCAGTGCATTGCGAGACGGCTCCACGCGCTGGCACTCGCCTCAACTTGAGAAAGATCGCCGAATGCGATCGAAACTATAGTCGTATCTAATGACTATGAAAATAAACGTAAACATACCCGTTATAAAAACCACGTTAGTTTCCGTAATAAATAACGAGCTAACCATTTCGTATTTTTACCTACAACCAAAGAATATATAATAATACTACTACAACACAATCTCTGAAATTCCGCTGAATTTTACAGTAACCCAGTGTTAACTGAAGCGGGTTGAAAATAATTAACGTATGTTTCAGGAAAATAAAATGGAGCGAGTAATATGATAATCCCCGCTTTTTTGAGTACAACTTTCCATTCTGGTAACGAACACCGAAATATCAAACTTAACCTTTGATTTTGTTATAATAACGCTAAATAATTTAAACCTATGAATTGAAACATTTTCATATAAGAGAAATCTTATCAAAATAAAAAGAATGAGACCCAAACCTATTTATCTTTTTCAATGAAATTTACTCAGTATTCTAACATGTATGTCAGTAGGTTTGTTTAAGTATTATCAAAGAAAGACACAGGAAAGTAAATGTGTGTTCTTTTTTTGGAACGCATTAAGGATGTCACTTTTGGTATATCCTGAAATCATGGACGTATGGATAAAAAAATCCTTGCCTGAGATAAAACTCGAAGTAGTGAATCACTTGATCTTCTTTAAAAGTGACTTCTTGAGGACACGTTTTTTTGTTTTATTTTGGCCAAGAGAAGCGATTTTGGCGAAGGGTGAAATCAGTAAAACTTGATGGTCTAAGACACTCGCCAAAAGTACAAGCAAGAGACGTGTTACAAACCCAGTCTTGGACTCATTAGTTGTTCGAAATGCGAACGTGATTTTTTTGACGTTCACTTGATAAATTGTTCAATGGGATACAAATGTTAAAAAATCCCATTGAACTCTTTAGTCTGAAAGTCGGAGCACAGGCTGTAAACACAATATGTAGTTTGACAACAGTTTATTAGTCATAACTTTTTACAAATTAATTGGATATGGTTTTTTTTTGTAATAATTTCATGAATTTGACATGAACTTACGTCCCACTGCCGCTCGCAGGCCATAGCCCGTTTTATCCTAGCGTATATACGCCCCCGATTATATAGTACTTACCTATTAAGTATTGGTGTAATATCTTAATTCTTGTATAACAATACTAACGTAGGTAATTTCTCTTGTGGGTGTACATAAGGCCCTTTATTAAGCGGTTTGTGCAAATTTGCACGTGAAGATAAACATTATCTCGTCCGACTGTTTGCGGATCTTTCGTTTGGCCAATTTTGGTTCTCCATACACGTAATATACCTATTGGCTGACGATTTAATACGAATGACGTCAAACTGAAAGGCCGGCAGAAAGGCGGATGTGATCTGTGAATCCTGTGATCCTAAATTTCAATGTATGTAGGTAAACCAATTCGTTTCTTGAAAACTTGAACGTCTTGAATTCACTTTTTATGTTATGGTAATATCACAGTTAAAAGTAGTCAATAGTTTTGGTATAAGTAAGTATTTTACGTGGATATATTTTTGTCACATCAAAGTTACGTGTTTACTATGTAAACTAGCCTAACTCAAAGGCTAGCGTAGAATAGTGTAACTGTAACAGTAGTAATCAGACACTATAATCTTATCAACCAATACTTTTAGAAAAGTTTTCTTGTTAAAAGTTTTAAACTTACCTAAATAAAAAATATTCATTCCAGACAGAACGACACACAAAATAGAATACAATATTATGTTATTACAAAAATGTGCTAGAAACTGAACACTATAATATTTGAAAACAACCTTGTCCAAAGTCAAAAACACTGTCAATAAATTATTAACATAAAGATACCGCTTTCTAAGTAAGTAAGTTCGTATAGAGCGGGTGGCTAGCCCTGCTGTTAGTCTTTAGGCCACCTGAAAGCCTCTGACATGGCTAACCGCTAGCTAAAAAGTTTAAAGAAGATTTGTATTAAGGAGTATTAGTGCTTAACGCATATACTAATAAACTTCTAACCCCTGGGTGGAAAGCTTCTAAGTTCCTTGTAAGTATATTGCTAATGCCAAAGTTTAACGGATCTACTTATTAGCACCTGGATACTTGAAACTATCGGAATCCGAGCAACTTCTGATTACTTTCGCTTCACTCCTGTATTATCAATAGGTGTTTGGTGCTAGTGCTTCAGTATTGAAACTTAAGATAGAAAAATGTTTGCCGAAATAATTATATTTCGCAAAACTATGGTAAAACCGCCTTCCATCGTGTACAAAATAATAATATTTCGCTCGAATTGTTTACATTATTGTAGATTTTTCAAAAACGGCTCACCTGATTTCTGTAAAATTTAAATGGGACCATCTCGGAAGTATATCCTTTCGAACTAAAAATAATTTTCCGATTCGGTTCACAATTAGCGAAATTATCGATGAACATACACAAAAAAATACACACAGACGAACATAGAACCTCCTCTTATTTGGAAGTCGGTTAATTAAAACAGAAAGTGCCTCTTATTGAAGTCGGTTGAAAAATAGCTTAGCGTTTTTATTTAGGTGTTGGCATTTTTTTTTTGTAAAAACGTGGTTCTACCGGAGTTGCCTTCTGTCTTGTACTGTTGAATACAATTGTTTCTTCTAGAAAATGAAACAAAAACATCTACTTTCAATGGAATTGGTCCACTGTTAGTTTCTGCAAATATGTTGTCAACAAACGTAGCAATCATATTTTCAGATGGATCCACGCTTTTATGTCAAATGTTTTCACGTTTTTCCCAAATATTTGCGAAAATATTTGTTTTACCAGATGATAGAATCAGGACTTGGCTAGCGACATTCTTCAGTCTCATAATTATTATTGGTTTCAATAAGATCAATGAGTAATGAGATAGTTCAAAACTCAAAAGCTTAGTAACCTGCAGCGATACTTTGCTAAGATTTAGAGAAATATTTAGGAAATCTAACGGAACTTAAAATAGACGCAATATGTGTGTAAGGCACTGAATTTGGAAGATTCGCATTCATTTATGATATCATATCACGCAAACCCGACATCTTATCATCATTAGGGCAATCATAAGAGTCATAAGAGAGAGTTGAATCAATGGCACCACTTTTTTCTTCAGTTATTATAGCTTATGTAAAATTACTAGCTTTTGCCCACGACTTCACCTGCGTGAATTTTGACTTTTGTGCTATCCCATAGGAACCTTTATTTTCGGGATAAAAACTAGCCTATGACATTGTCCGTCTTCCAAAGTACATGCAAAAATCAAGTCAATCCGATACTCCGTTGCTGCGTGGAATAGGAACAAACCAAACAAACACACTCCAACAGTGTGTTTGTTGGTTTGTTACTATTTTCGTCAGCTGCTGCGTGTAGTTGACTACGGCACTGTACTTATTTCATTTAAATGTTATGATTGCTATGCGTAGTAGATTTCGTATGTAACACTTTACCTACATAAAAACATGAAATATTCAGCATTGATCTTGAGCACTGTGTTCTTGTATATTGAAGGACTATTTAGTAAAGTTAGTATGAATATTTATACGAGTAAGTTTATATCGAAAGTTGGGCAAAATCAAAGAAGTGTGAAAGGTCACCGAGTTCCCGAGTGTTTTGTAAAGGGTTGTGCCAAATATAGACATTTGACCTTGTGCCTTGGGAACGATAGTTTTACGCAATACGGAAAGCAAAGTTTGTATACCTACTTATTTACTTAGACATCTTACCCAAATGCTAAATATTATATTTAAAGTATTTATAGATATAATGCGTTGTTAAGAAATAATTTTAAACTCTCTTGCACATTAATTATCCTTTCTACCTATTTACTACTATAATAAATTTGAAAATGTGTTTGATAGATAAGTTCAACTTTTTAGAATTCAAAGTTTTGAAGTAAGTATGCAACTTTTTGGCAAATTGTGTTTTCCGGGCTGGAGGCATTGATGGTACTATTCACGTATAGGTATGTGAATTGTATTATTAGTGGTACTGATCAATGGTACTAGTTCCATTATATTATTAGCAAAGTATACATACGTGAGTAGTATACCATCAATGGAACTAATCAATGGTACTTACTACTGACTGAAAACCGTGTTTATTCTCTTTCATAAGTTTCTATTTCATAATTCGCATAGATTAAAAATGGGAAAGAGTCAGAAGCTAATATTACGTGGGCAAAGGCGCAGGTATAAGTATAGCTAGTGAAAAATAAAACTTAGCACATTTTTATTCTCATAAATTGGCAAAATTTTTAGTAATTGTGTTCACGCGATTTTGTTAACTGCAGCTGTAATCAAATTAAAAGAGTTTTATGAAAATTAATGAACCATCAAATTGGATCAAAATGTTCCCACGACAGCTCCGATGGATACTGTTTATTAAAGCAGTTTTATAAATCAAATGGTAACAATAAATTAAATGAATTTCGTCGTTTCCACGTGCGGTGTAGTCGTCTACTTTTTAAAACCGTAATCAACGTAGTGCATCTGTACCATCGCATTTCCAACCAGAGGCATGATGACTCAAAAATATAATTAGTCCGTCAGATAGACTATCAAAAAATAATACACATGTTTTTTTCTTTTGTCAATTAAATAAAAATTGATGAAGATAAAGTCCGTCAAAGTACCGCGTGACGTCACAAGTGCCATACAAATGTATAGACTTCTGTAAAAGAGCAGAGGTGACGTCACGACCCTCACTCCCAAACTTTGACAAGGTTTATCTTTGTCATTTGTTGCTTGATAAAAAAAATAAAAAATCCATGTCCAATATTTTTTGATAATCTAACTCACGGATTAATTATAATAATGATTTTTTCGGGTTCCGTACCCAAAGGGTAAAAACGGGACCCTATTACTAAGACTTAGCTGTCTATCCGTCTGTCCGTCTGTCTGTCTGTCTGTCACCAGGCTGTATCTCATGAACCGTGATAGCTAGAAGTGAACAGTTCCTGTGACGTGAATAGGTGCGCGTTCAGTATTTCACGTCCACGAATCCGAATAAAATGAAAGTTTCTTTTAAAATAGCCAATAAAATTCTGGAAGTTATTACATGCGTCGCTAATAAAAGGCTGCGTTTTATATTTGGAGTGTATTCGAACGAATTAAATATTAAAAAAGGTTAGAGGGTAACAGTGCTATTGTAATATCGATTGCTTTTTATGGAGGAGCAGTGTTTGGTTTGATCACATATTCTGCTGAGTTTATAAGATAAAAGTTATACCAATGTTATCTAAGTTCAAGGTATACAAAATGTACTATATATATTTGTTAAGCTATATAGGGTCATGGGTATTAAACGCATTTTTTCAAGGGCCTAGTACATCTAATAACAAACAACTTTTGTACTACGACTTTTAACGACTCGCAAAAAAAAAAAATCGCTTCTCCATACATTTTGCCGCGCGTAGACGAACTTTTTGTATGAAAAAACTGATTTTTTTCTTCGTGATTTTCCAAAAGTCCTGGAAGAAAAGTTGTTTGTCTAGATAAGACCTGCCCTTAAAAGGTTTTGCGTTTTGTATCTAAGACCCTGTTTAGGTATTTTGATTGCACAAAGTGATCCGATCCCGTAATAAAAACCATGGCATTTATTATTATTTGTTTACTGTGATATGAAAATTGTATTTTCTTTTCATAACGAGTACGACACTCGTAAGTCATAATAAATTATATTGAGTTTGTAATTCGATGAAAATTATTAATGGACCCCTTAAGGTCGATGCTGGATTTTTTAAAATAAAATTGTACGTAACCATTTACTTAATTTTAAAATATTGAAAATAAACGTAGCATTTCAAGTTTCTTTTATAACTACAGGTTTTTCCCCAAATTTATTCTTGTACTAAATATAGAACCAAGATTTTTTAAAGTTAAAGTGTGCTAAACCTTGAGCCCCTTCAAGTTTCAAGAAGGTCTTTATAAATAGGTCTTTTGTCTCGCGTCCATTGTAGGAAATTGAGCCCGAAACAAACCGGAAACAATGGAAGGGAAAATTTTAGCAGGCAAGCTTCTTCTGTAGAGTTTTCTACTTTTTGGCATATCTTGATGTCACTTTTGAAGATTTCTGAGTTTACCTGAAAATGTGTTCGTGTGATCGAAAAACTTTTTGCGTTAACTTAGAAAAAAAAAACATGTAATGATTACGTGTGTGCGTATGTTTATGTATGTGAGTCTGTATGCGCAAGTGTGCATGCGAGTATGCGTGTACGCTTGAGTGATTCAGTATATGACGTGTTAATTTTTTACCATATTTTTTCGATATTTATATTATGAGTATTTTGTGCAGCGGTCTCTGACTAAGCTGGTTATTCCTAACGAGAAAATGCAAGCGAACGTATTACTCCCATCAGAATAATTGTTAAAAGTTACTCAAATGGACCGTTGCAAAATATAACTTATGTAAATAATGCTGACAAGTCGAGCACATGTTCCTAAAACAATATGAAAACTAGTTCTGTGATATTGACAATGATTTTGTATCCAAACTAAAAAACCTTTTCACCCTTTCCCAGCGGATTTTGTCTACAGTTGTTTTAACAATATTGCTTAGATAGCTTTACGTCTAATTTTCCATTTTGTCCCTATGTAAGGATTTTCCATTTCCCCAACTTACGCAGCAAAAATAAGGTCTCTATCAATATTGGATAGGACCAAGCCACAAATATCGCGAGAAGATACATGTCGTTTCAATCAGCAGGGGCCTTGATCTCCATTAACGAAATATTTGCTACATGTAGAAGTTTTTGCTTTGCAAAGTGCAGGAACTTTCAAAAACATAATTATAATCATTAGGCAAGCGCAGCGTAGGACGTCCACCCTCAAAGTGGCGGTGACGGATAAGAAGCCGCTAACAATTGGTCTCATTGAAGATCTTGGTCTTATCGAAAATGGGGAGACGTCTTGTGGCTGATGGGTGGATGGATGGATGGATATAATCAAAATCATCATTATAAATAGCTTTCACTATGGCACCAACTTCAAAATTGTTAAAAAATTAGCTTCTTTATTTATACATTTTAATTATACTTTAAACATTTGCATCGAGTTAATAAACTTTTTGTCTGATTTTTTGCGTAATGTCGTTGTCGGTCCCAGCTTTTCATAAGTATCAAAAAGTTCATTAACTCGATGCAAATGTGTAAAGTATAATCAAAACGTATACGTAAAGCAGCTAGTGCCGGGTATAGAGAAAACCTCTCTCTAGATCATTGTGGTCGAACCCTCAACTTTGCCTAAGTGAGTCGGTTGACCTCAAAATAGGATTTTAACAATTTATTTTGTCGCTCTACCGAGACTTTATCCTTTCTGAGTCAATGCAAAATAAAATTATATTGGTTTAGAGCTTTTCAGAAATTGCTAGCTTTTGCAGCTTAGCAAAATCTGTCGCATACTTAAACCAACGTCGACTGAGAGAGTGGTCTAACTCGAAGTTGGATAAGCGGTTCTTTTACTGGAACTTTGATTTTATTTTGTAATAAGGTAGATATCTAAATATTGTATATAATGTTACCAGCTTATCTGCTTACCCTGTACCACAAGAGAAATAAAACCGTCGTTATGAACAACTTTTACTATTGGTCTAACCCAAAACTCGAGAAAAATACCAGCTGTCCATACAAACCTGCAACTCGGAATTGTATAAAACCGCTGTTTCTTTCTCGAATTTCGGTTTGGTTTCATAATGATGGTCTGACTCACCTTCTTTCGGCTTAGTACATAAGTTCTGGATAACCCTGTATATATGAATTCCGTTTGACTATTGGTGTTTCGGATGTATTTCTTATGAAATAAATAAAACGTTATTGTTCTAAAAAGTTGTTCTTAACACAAACAAGTTGTACACTAGATCCCACACTGGAATATTTTATAATAATACCAGGTATAGGGCGACATGTGTCGTGGGATCTAGGCTCTTCCTTATGCTATCAAAAACAAAATTAAGTACCATTTTAATACAGAAACTTAAATTAACATCCATAGTGCAATGTATCCCACACTAGGTTACCTGTGTCGTAGGATCCAGGCTCTTTTCCAGACGGGAAGGTGATACTTATTTAATGCTACATTTTATATCAGAAAACTTACTAACATGATAATTAATTTATACGCAAAATACAAGAAGGTAGGAACATAATTAACTCAACTTATGAGATGGTTAGTAATAATCATTTAATCCGTTCGAACAAAAGAAATTTCTAAATTGAATTACAAAAATACGGGATTTCGTACTCAAGTAAAGGGGCGAGTTCGAGGAACCTGAATAAATTGAGACAAGACAAATGAGTCCCTGAGGCGAGAGCGTCGGCTGGGACTTGACATCTTTTTCGAGAATTAGACTAGGACCTACTGGTAGAAAATGTACAGCGGAAATATAAAATTAATAATAAATGTTATAGAGCATCTAAATTATGTAAGTTCGTTATGGGCCGGGTGGTAAGGTAAACCCTGATCTCAAAGATTTTAAGCCGTCTGAAGGCCTCTGACATGGCTCACTGTCGTTGTTGTCATTGTTGTCAACGTCGCAGTCTAGGAAAAGATGAGGGCAGGACATAGGAGTCGGTGAATGCTATTGCTAATGCTAATGATAAAAGTAGGTAGCACTAAGGTGCCGTAACAATTTGCTTAGAATAATGACTGCGCAAGCGCAGTGAGACCCATCATTAATCTATGGTAATTTGTTTGATAAATATAATTAATGTTATTTATCTACAAATAAATTTAACAATGATTTTGAGGATTTACGACGCTTTTGTTTTGGTGTCTTCATCATCTCTCCCTCAACAAAATAAAGCAGAAATAGTATGATATCACATAGATTTTGGTCCATAGATCTTTTGGCATGTGTGCGACTTGCATGCTCGATGATGATGTATGGCTGCTCTGATCTGCATTCTGATTGTCAATGCATCCCAGCTTCGCTTTCAGTCCCGCTCGCTCGTAGTACTGTACTGTAACAGCCTTTTTAATAGTACACTGCAGGACGTAGGCCTACCCACGAAGGGTGATTGGGCCATATCCACCAAGCTGGCTCAGTGCGGGTTGGAGCATTCACATACGCCATCGAATTTCGTCTCCGGATGTATACAGGTTGCCTCAAGATGTTTTCCTTCACCGAAAAGCCAATCAATGGGGTTAGATTCCGTACATGAATTCCAAGGAATTCATTGGTACAGGACCGGGAGTTAAACCCATGACCCCACGATTGTAAGGCAGGTGTCATTACCACTACACCACCACGGCTTGCTCGTTATAGGTATGGTGCGAATAATATAATTTGCGCAAGCAGGATAAAATGGAAAATTTAAGACCATCGCACGTACTCAGGGCTGGTTTCATTTCAGTTCGCGACTTAGAGGAAAATTCTGATGTATAAAACTCTTTAGGTAATAAAATGAGACAACCGCTCTCTGCCTTACTATTTCAGGTAAGTTAATCCAACAAAATGCTATGGACGGTCTATTACTATTAATCTTGCTGAAAGGTCCTTTATTGGAACACGTGGTAGGAACATAATACATGATTGATGTATATGTATTCCGAATAATGTGGGCGACTTGTTGTTGGGAGAGGTTATTTGATGTATTGCACTAGTTTTAGAATATTACCATCTTTCTTTTTTAACTATATCATTTACATAGAGCTCTGATGGTTTATGACAAAAACTTTTTTTTTATCGGGCAAGAGTGCCTTTATTAACTACAACAGAATACAATAGGTACTATATGCTAAAACTACCTACACTACTACTACCTATACATAAAAAGCATTGGATCATCCACAGACCCTTGAAGGTCTAAAGAACTAAACTGTACGTGTTATTAATTTTTTATCTGTGTAATAGGGTGCTCATTTACCTGGTACCTGGTTTAATTCCTGGTTAAGACACGGCACATTAAACAGAAGAACACATCCTGACCACAAGTAGAGCTAATAGAAAAAGACAGATTAGAATTTGCGATATATTTTGTACGTGGGGGTCGTTATAGCTAAATAAAGACAAGAATCTCCCAATCTACTCGTAGCATCAAACTGAACAAGCATTCATATTAACTTGCAGAATTTTTAACAGACTTCAAAAAATGATGTTCTCAATTCGACCGTAATTTTTTTTTTTTGTATGTAACGCGATCACTCCGCCAATTATGAACCGATTTTAATGATTACTTATTTGTTTGTTTGATAGATCATACTCGTACTATCGAAAAAGTTTTATTTAAATTTTATTGAAATTAGCTAAGTCGTTTTAGCAAAATCAAGAATACCGTAAAAATTACTACCTCGATGTTACATTAAATTAAGTAAGTTTGTATAGGCCGGGTGGCTAGTCCTGGTGTCAACTTTTAGGCCGCCTGGAGGCCTCTAACATGGCTAAACGGTGATGATACATTGATTCCTACGAACTATTCGAATTTTGTACACGGTTGAAGTCGGTTATGGCATTTTTGGAGAAAAAAAAATATTCAGAAATATTGAAATAATTAGCCAAATAAACTTTACACTCTGTTCTTACTAGTTTGACTTCTGACTCATTACCCAAACCAAGTAACAAAACCCGCAGACCAAGCAACAAAGTTTTCAAGTAAAGCCGGCCGATCTCGACAAAACACGTACTAAATATTTATAGATTTTTTTCGTCGTCGGCGATTTTTTATAGGGGGATATTTCCCTCAAAAAGTGGGGAAATATGGTGTCGCGCACAACCAGAGAAATAATACCAGAGGAATAATGTTGTCGATCGAGAGAAGAAAGAAATATATGCATTGATAAAATATGGCATGAGTTAAAAAGAGACGTGAAAAATATCTCTATTCAGTGGCTAGTTGCCTTGTTTTTATCCCGATAGTGTCAAGTGCTTGTCAAATTCCAATACATTTATATTTGACAGAGACAAGTGATAGTGAATTTCCATACATTTTTGCGGTTGAGAATTGCCTCATGCGACAGCAGCACTATATCTCTGGTTGTAGTAGCTCTGTGGTGTCGCGCTATTTATTTACGAAGGACAATACATATAGGGAGTTAAAATTAAATTAAAATATTTTATTGAGATAAAAACGCCTTCAGAAACATTTACATTCATCTCGCATTAAAAAAACAATTACATTTAAAAATTGCCTCTGCTTAATTTTGCAGAACTTAGACTTAAATCTATTTCTGTAGAACGGTGAGCCGCACCAAAAGCCACAAATTCACCTCTAGATACAAATAATAAAATTGTTTAGTCTGTCTGTCAACCTACTTAAACTGCTCACCGGAAGTTTCAACCCTTGGCAAGTTTGAATCCCGGATAAAACCACAAAAGCAGTAAAGCCAGGTCGATAAATCGCAGGCGAGCTCGCTAAATGGACAGGTAATGGGGAGCTGGAAGCTTTAATATGTTCTGTCATTTAGTTATTCTGAAGTTTTTAGCTAAAAGCAAAATTAAACGCGCATACAGTTGAATAAATTCAGTTACTGCATTACAGTTTTACTTACAGCATTGTGTAGTGTTTGATAACATTGTTACGAATACAAATTAAAATATCGTTTTAATAGTTGCTATTGATTTTGAATATGATACGGCTTGTACTTGGGTAAAATTAAGCTTTTTAACCGACTTTCAAAAAGGAGGAGGTTCTATGTTCGTCTGTTTGTTTTTTTTGTGTAAGATAATCGATATTTTCGCGAATTGTGAATCGATTTAAAAAAAATATAATTCAAAAGGACAAACTTCCTGTATATGTATACAATCATACATTGATATAATTGTAGACATACCCTTTTACAGGGGGTTATTTCTAATCAATTAGCATCCTTTTAGGGGCTTATTCCGTACATCAAAACTAACAACTTTTGTTCAAAACTAACGACTTTTGTCAGAACTCAAAAAAAAATCTGCTGTTCCATACATTTCATCGCGGGTGAACGATATTTTTCTATGAACAACAAAAATTTTGTTTGAGTTTTGACAAAAGTCGCGGAACAAAAGTTGTTAGTTTTGATGTACAGAATAAGCCCCTCAAAGCATGCTAATTGATTAGAAATAACCCTGTATACTAAGTTAGGTTGTAGCGCTCATAGTTTGACCAGTCTTTGAATTTGTGACCGCGGGTGACATCTTCCAACTGATTGCTATTATGAAAATTGTAGTTTCCGGTCGTTTTAACCGTTTAGCTGTGTCAGAGGCCTTTAGGCAGCTTAAAAACTCTGATAGCTAGCTTCAACGAAGTCAGTTATTTATGTATTGTATTATCAACATTAGGTTATAGTTTTTACAATATAAACTTTCTTATGATTTATTAGCAGATTGTACATGGTATGATCAAGAATAATAACGCCATTATTTTAGAGAATGGTTTGCCTATGTAGGTATATAGGCAAACAATTCAAACTGTAAAATGTGTGAAGTAAGCTCTGTCCCCCGGGGGACAGATCCGGGGGATAGACTGGAATAATTTAGTGCATTTTGCATAGCTGTCATAAAACTATGATACTGTCAAGTCCAATTGTGAACCTGTCAAGGATGGCTAGTATACGTCCTTCGAAACTGTCTTATTTCAGTCTAGTTTCAGTGACCCATAGCGACGTTGAACGTTACGAATTCTAATATCATGAACTAACAAAACTAGAACAAAAGTTGTTAGTTTTGATGTACAGAATAAGCCCCTGAAAGGATGCAAATTGATTAGAAAGAACCCGGTAAAATGATATTGCTGGATTTTGTTACCTAAATTAAATTCTTACTTTTACTATGTTAGTATCTTCCAGTGAAACCACAAAAGCAGCAAATCAGCGGGTCAATATATCTCGGCAGCTAAGTCTAGCTACATGGACAGGAAATGGGCATGCTTGAAGCTTTGACATTTTGTACCGTCTGTATTATTCAAAAGTTAATTAAAACACGAGAGCTCTTGCAAGTCTTGTATAGCCACGTCGGACGCCTTCAATCGGCTTAAAACTCTGAGATCAGGAGACCTATTTTTGAGCTTCGCACGGCTTGGTCGTATACGGTACTTGTATGGAACACTCGCAACTTCCATAGACAATATAGAGTGTTTTCATACAACCTGTCAAAGTTCCGTATACTTTCCGAGGCTTTCGAAGTTCAAAAATAGGTCCCCAGGACTAGACTATGGAGGTACAAACTTATATTACCACATCCATTCGCACGTCGTCCATTCGGGCGAAACGACCCCTTTACTATTAAGTCTTGGAAGTTTAGACTCAAATAATCATAAATAATCTGCCAAGTACGAGTCGGAATCGCGCATGAAGGGTTCCGTACTGTATGGGAGGCCCCCTTAAATATTTTTATCATTCTATTTTTAGTATTTGTTGTTATATCAGCAACAGAAATACATCATGTGTGAAAATTTCAGCTTTCTAGCTATAGCGGTTCATGAGATACAGCCTGGAGACGGACAGATAGACAGACAGACGGACAGACGGACAGCGGAGTCTTAGTAATAGGGTCCCGTTTTTACCCTTTTGGTATGGAACCCTAAAAAAGGTATAAGAATGTGAAAGTGCACGTTGAAAGTGTTATTCGTACATATAAGTACATACAAACGACGCTATAGTCTGTTAATGCTCCGTGTAATGAGAAAAAAAGTTAGTAAAAGTGTTAAGGTAAGCATACACGATGCGATGATTTGATAAAATTTTCGCTCCATTCCAACTGGGAGCTCATTCAATTAATTCAAAGGTAGGAATTGGTAGTTCACGATTTGTACTAGGTACTACCTGAAACTGGGCGCACAGAACGCGATGATCGCATCAGTCCAGTGGAGGCCAAATGTAGTTAACTATAGCTGGTTAGTAGTTATTGAGGAAACAAAATGGTACACCTAACTAATTAAAAAAAGTATTGATTCTATAAAAAGTTTAGGAGAATCAAAGTTGTTTGAAATGTTATTTTTTACAACTTTGATTCCCATCAACTTTTTGTAGGATAAATATTTTTTAAAATAAAGATGGGATTGAGAAAAAAAATTAGGATATCCGCCATTTTGTAGCGGCGGCCATCTTGGATTTACAATAATATTCAATTTACATAATTGTATTTTCACTAGAACCAAAGGCGAATAGCAAATTTCAGATCAAATAGAACCAAAGGCGAATAAGTACCAAATTTCAGATCAAACAGAAAGAGGGTGAAATTACAATTACTAAACTTGACCTAAGAAAACAAACAGAGCAAGCTAAATAAAACCGTTTAAAAACCTTGTCTAACCGTATTTTCTTTGTACCAAAACATAGATAACACGCTTTAAATCAAACGATTTAATCTAAAAACTCCTAATTAAATTAAAAATTTAAAAAACCCCCGACAACCATTTTGGGCACATCTGTAGAATTTTGGTTCTTCCATCCCCACTTTAACCCACCATAACTCTTAAACGGCTCAATCGATTTTTATAAAACATAGCTAAGAATACTCTCGATTAAGTCTCCTTTCATCCAAAAAAAACTAAACTGAAATCGGTTCAGTGGTTCGGGCGCTATGATGCCACAGACAGACAGACAGACAGACAGACACACATACAAACAGACACGTCAAACTTATAACACCCCTCTTTTGCATCGGGGGTTAAAAATACGGCTAGAGAGCTTATTAGCGTTTGTACTTATTGTATGAAGTTTAAGTAGGTAGTAGTCAGACGTGTTTCCAAACATACAATAAGTTTTGGAGATATAATGACCATTGTCAGTTTGTAAGATAAGATTGCTAATAAGTATCTATGAAGATTTTTCCTCTTACAAGAGGCTGGTAGGCATGCAGCGCCATCCTGTGGTAAAAATCAAAACCATCAATCCACCTTCTAGGAAAACCACTTACAAAGCCATTGCCAGTGAGTGTATTATTTACTGAAACGATTACAGAAAACCTTTTCCTCCTGATTGAACTGTTTCGTTTATATTCTTTTTAAATATTTTTGTAACATCAAATCTCATTCTAAAAATTACTAGTAGTTCTTGTTTTGAATAAATATTTAGTGTATTTCCGCTCTGTCGTAGTCATATAAGTTAAGGGTACTATTCAAAATCCAAATTAAATCACAAACAAAATTAGTAATTAATCATTAAACTGTATCATGGTTCGACTATGGTTAGGTCAGGTTAGAAAAGTTAGGCTTAGGTATGTTTACAAAATATGAATGAACCTGAAACAATTTTTTTTAATTAATCCGTTTAAAATAATAAAAAATAATTAAACCTGTAACAAAAATAGTGATTAGTAATCTATTTAAAAAATGTAGTAAACCTGAAAATAATATTTAATTAATATGTTAAAATTACAAATATAATTTATTTATAAAAAATGGTATAAAATAATTGAAAAAATACTTAGTCAATAAATAGCACCCCTATTCTTACTGTACTCTATTCGACACGATATTATTTTCAGGTTTACTACATTTTTTAAATAGATTACTAATCACTATTTTTGTTACAGGTTTAATTATTTTTTATTATTTTAAACGGATTAATTAAAAAATTTTGTTTCAGGTTCATTCATATTTTGTAAACATACCTAAGCCTAACTTTTCTAACCTGACCTAACCATAGTCGAACCATGATACAGTTTAATGATTAATTACTAATTTTGTTTGTGATTTAATTTGGATTTTGAATAGTACCCTTAACTTATATGACTACGACAGAGCGGAAATACACTAAATATTTATTCAAAACAAGAATTTGAAGATGAACTTCCGCAAAGTAACGCCTGATTCAATAAACCAATTACTAGTAGTTCTGCGAACAGTACAACGTAGATGTGTTAATCTAAATTTTCATAAGCCTATTATTATATCGACTCGCTCTAAACCAATTTCGTTCATATTCGCAAATCTTTGCCAAATACATATTATCAAAATCGGTTGATAAACAGTGATAGAGCAAATTCCTCCTCTTCAGCAAAATTGCCAGGCTTCGTCAAGATTCTTTGAAAAATGTGACCTATAGAGGAGTTTCAACATCTGAAGAGACAAAAGCAAAATGATGGAATTAAAACTGAGACTATCTCTCTCACTTCGTTTGGTTATATTATAATTAATAATATTATAAATATAAATAATTATTTTTCGCAAAAAATTCGCAACACCGACTTCCACCTTGTACAGAATTCGAATTGGCACTAATCGATGTGTCATCCTTGTAATATTTTGCTGATTTATCAAAAATGACTCAGCCGATTTCGATGAAATTTAAATGCGACCACCTCGGAAGTACGCTCTTTCGAACAATTTTTAAATCGGTTCACAATAGGCGAAAAAATCGATAAACGTACACAATAAAAAATCATACAGACGGACGTAGTACCTCCTCCTTTTTGGAAGTCGGTTAAACGAGCTATACATAGTTGCACTAGCTGCTTCAAACAAAGTAAGTGAATTTTACATGACGTAATAAAAAGATGTACGAGTACAAAACAGTCCGAGGACACAGTCCTTTTTGTTCCATTCTTAATAACTCGAATATTTCATAACTATTCTGTTCTGGACTTCTCTGGGAAAAAACAGGTAGCTGTTACATCAAAGCAGTGGTTCCGCAGCAGCTTTTTTTAAGTATTGACAATATGAAGATAATAATTATCTTCAATAATGCTTGCAGAAGCAAGTAACATAATTATTATGCTACTTGTAGAATACATTTTCCAATACAGTTTCATTGAAATTTATTTTGACTTCATGGAACAACTAATTAAGCCTAACTAATTAATTAAGTATTTTATTTCAGAATAAGATTTATTATTTACTTATTTTTTTATTCCATAACTATTTTTTTACATCACTGCATAGTATAAAACAAAGTCGCTTCCTGCAGTCTGTCTGTCCCTATAATTATTCTTAGATCTTTAAATAAATAAATAAATAAATATTAGGGGACATCTTACACACGGTCTCTGACCCCAAACTAAGCATAGCTTGTGAGATGGCTGTCAGAGACTGATATACTACATTTACATATTTTAAATACATCCTTATATAGATAGTACCTAAATAACAACCAGACACAGAGCAAACACCTATGTTCATCACACAAATGTTTGCTCTGGGTGGGGATCGAACCCACGCCTCTTTGACCCAGAAGTCAGGGTCACTAACCACTGAGCCACCGAAGCAGTCAAACTACAAAACTTTAAAACTTCGCAACTGATTTTGATGTTTTTTATTTCTATACAAAGAGTGATTTAAGAAGATGGTTTATAAGTATAATACGTGCATATTATAGTAGATTAACTCTGATAATTTTAGAGGTTTTTTATTTGATGTAGTAAATAAATACATTTTATGGTAAGCCCATTGCAAACGTTGGATGAATCCTACGAAATAGCTCAAAATAATGTAGGTACTACATTATTGTACACCTTAAAAAGGTCTACAAAAATGTTTCATAAGGCCCGTTCTCTCATAATGGTACTCTCAAGATATACTTATTTTATTTCTAGTATTTTCAGTTGAATACTAGTATACGATTTGGTGTCTATTTATTACACTTAGTATTGAAAACTTGATTTATTTCATAATTTGCAGTTCGCACTTCTAATTGAGAGCAATGTAGTTAGATGAAGTATGCAGACTTAGATCAAGTTACTTACCCAAAACTTCGAAACGTGAAGATTTACGAAATTTTGTGTTACGAAGTTGCGTAACGTGAACAGCCAGAATGTGGAACGCTTTGCCTAGGTCTGTCTTCCCGCTAAAGTACTACGTGGGCATCTTCAAATCCCGAGTAAATAGGTATCTTCTAAGTAAGCGTGCTACACCCTAGACCGCACATGTGCTCAACATCAGGCAGTATGAAATCAAACGCAAACCTATATAAAAAAAAAATATATATAAAAAAAAAAAAGATGCAATAATGTTTGTTACACAACGACTCTGACCTATATTATTGTCAGAGGAAGACCTGACGAACATACAAAAAAAAAAAAAAAACTCAAACCTATAAGTACGGATAAAAAAACACATTTATCTTGAAACGAAATTAAATAATTAATATAAATATCCTTACGAAAAAGCATAAACATATTCTGACACCGAGTATTCTAGGTCCACTGTAATACAACAGAACAGCAAGCCTGTAACCGTAAAATGCTTCCGATTTCCACATTTTCCCACGAAACCCTAATAAAACAGAGCTGAACTGTACAGCTACAGACTGCCTTGAATATTTCATTTGAGAAGGCCAACGTAGATAAAAGCGTAACTAGTTGTGACAAAGGTTGTAAAACTGCTTCACTGGTAGACAAAGAAAGCTAGCGTCTTGTTTTGTAATACTTTAGTATACCTACTTTTACTACTTTAGAACAGTGTTTAAAATTCATACGGGGCATGAGCTTCTCTTCTTGTTTGCCATTCATCTCGGTCCTGTGCCAATCTCTTCAAGGTGACCAGTGATTTTTACAATATCGTTGACCCAACGAGCTGGTGGACGCCCCACGGTTTTGTATAAGTAGTTATAGTGGCTACAAAAATACATCATCTCTGAAAATTTCAACTGTCTAGCTCTCATAGTTCACGAGGTACAGCCTGGTGACAGACAGACGAATGGACGAACGGACGGACAACGGAGTCTTAGTAATCCCGTTTTTACCCTTTGGGTACGGAACCCTAAAAAAAGTATTATTGCAAAACAATACACTTAACAAAAGTCTCGTGCGCCGGGTAAAGAGAAATCCTCTTTATAAGGGTCTCTTGATTCGCTTGTCGCACTCTTCAGTTCAGCGATTTTTTCGCTTCGCTGCAGAAAATCTGATTTTCATTTTAATACTCATACAAAATGTTAAGTGAATAATCTTGCTTGGGCGATAAGATGAAAGACCTCTCATGCCTTTTATGGGGCCCTTAGCTTTGAAATTTCAAGGTCAATTGTTGCTTTGTTTCAGGTAAGGTAACTGGTAAGTGGTAACGACCTTTTTACATTATTTTGGTTGATTTGGGAGTGAAATGATTTTTCTTTGTTACCTGAATAAAAGAGGTTTGAGCAACAACACTGACAGTTCAATACTATTCTTGCGTTTTAATGATTTGTACCTACTTTTAATTTTGGTGTGCACAATAAAAAATATGTTATCTATTATGGTCATAATTTTTTTCGGGATAAAAAGTAACATAAGTCAGTTTCCGTCTTTCAAACTAGGTGTATCCATGCCAAAAATGAAGTCAATCTCTTACTCCGTTGCTCCGAAGAGGAACAAAGCAATAAACCAACAAATACACTTTCATATTTATAATATTAGGAAGCAAATAAGGATTAAAATGAATACAAATAAACTCATAACATGACAAAAGTGAAAGTTTAATTTATATGAATATATGCTTAATTAAAAATTGTCATAATGATCCCATAATTCATCAATTAATTTTGATACCAATATAAATTTGCCTTGTTATGTTTTTGAGTCAAATTTTTATTTAAAGTAGGTACCTATAATAAGATACACTAGACTAAATCAATCTACCAATTTACAAATATTTATGACTTGTTTATTAACTTATTTAATGATATAAAATTAACTTAATAACATTATTGTGAATGTTCCAAACGTTTCGAATCTGTGTTCCGAATCGTTCAGAATGTGCAACGCTTTGCCTGAGCCTATTTTCCGCTAGAGTAAAACGTAGGTGTCTTCGAGTCTCGAGTAAATTGGTATCTTCTAGGTAAGCGTGCTAACCCTGGTCCGCAGATTTGCTTTTAAAATCAGGCAGCATGTAGCCAAACGTAAACCATTATGAAATAAAATAATAGGCCAAGTGCGAGTCGGACTCGCGTACATAGGGATCCGTACCATATATATTTTATTTTAATTTAACTATTTATTTATGAAGGAAATATATTAATTAATATTCTGTGATTATTTCAAGCATCTACCTGCCTTCGTCATTAATATCGAGCGAAGAAAGGCTAAAACTTCTGGTTTATTGTACGGGAGCCCCCTTAAACTTTTTTTTCTGATTTGATACAACCTAGTGACAGACAAATGGACGGACAGACGGACAGAGAAGTCTTAGTAATAGGGTCCCGTTTTTACCCTTTGTGCACGGAACCCTAAAAGTGACATGAGGAGATTTTGCAGTGACTTCATGTTATAACATTAATTGAGTTGTTCACTTTGCGGTTAGACGGTTTTACTCAGTTAGAAAAATCAAAATAAAACAAAATTCGTTTATTAAATAAAACACAAAGTCATTTGTAATCTTTTCTTGTCTAAAAACATGTTGGGAATAATTTATGAAGGAAGTCATAAACGGAATGATGAGGGTTAAAGAGCAAACAAAATATCAACAAAGTTGAAATCAAGAGCCACTTTCGCAATATCTTACCGAAATCAATATCTTCCGCTACAAAATTATAGTTCCTTATTTTTTATGTAGTCTGAAAATAAGGTTTTCATGTTGCATAATGATTATGCAGATTAATATAATACAGTAGACTGAAATGTTAACATGTTTTAAGATTAAAATAATTAAAGCGTTTAGGGTGAAACCGTAATCAGTGCGGATTCAAAGAGTCTGCAAAAGCAGAGGACATTTCATTTTGAGTTATTTTTTGAACACGAATTAATGGTGATTTTATTTGTAAACCGTTGATTTACTAGTAAAATACACGTGTTGGGGTTGAATCCCGATACATAATAAAAATTTTTACTTCTTTTTTTCATATTCTACCTAATGTAAGTTGGCGCAAAGCTTAAAATGGTTAACTTGTTTGATTGATATATCGTTCTTGAAAGAAGCAAAACTACACAAAACAAAGAGCTAAACTAATACTACATGTGCGTTATAGTAAAATTTCAGTATATAAGTAATACTTGGTCATTGACTGATGCTCAGAGGTTCAAGCTTGGGGTTTGCCAAAGGGCGATGGAGCGCAGTATGATGGACATCAAAAGGACGGACAGAGTTCAAAACACAACACTGCGTTCCATCACAGGTGTAGTTGTCGTAGGCCAAAAAGCTGTTAAACTAAAATGGGATTGGGCGGGTCATGTGGTTCGTATGCACCCCGAGAGATGGGCCAGGATCGTCACACAGTGGGTACCGGAGGGCAGACGAAAGCAAGGAAGGCCTAAAAGACGCTGGCGTGACGATCTTGACACTTTCCGGGAAGGTTGGCGGGATTTGGCTACAGAACGCGATAAATGGAAGAAAGTGTTTACCTTTGCCCAGAAGTGGGACAGCATAGGTTGAGAAAAAAAAAAAGTAATACATTTTGTGACAGTGGAATAAACAGACAGACGGATTGCGTTCGACAGCTTCAAAACTCTAGACGGCATTTTTAGTCTAAATGACGTAGACCAAAAATACGGTCAAAATAAAACACCCATAAAATTGCTATTACTTAAAAAACGCGAAATCTTATTAATTTTGATCACCTAATTTAAAAAGCTTAAAAACTTAGGCGAATTAGTATTGCAGATACAAATACCAAACTTTGTCCAATATTGACAGAAACTTCGGCTTTCAATGTTGATTAACCAATTTGTTAACTTAATCCAGTTTATTCGGATTTGAGATTAGACAAAGCCTGCTTTGTATAACTTTTCAAAGTTTAGAACTATCTGAAACAGCTGGAGAAATTTTCAAAGCCTTGTCATTAGCACGTGGGGTGGTAACATAGAAACCTAGAGGTAAATTAGTTGAATTTATTTTATTTTATTTAGATTCCATTACTTGTCACACTAACAGCAACGCCAAGGCGTGTGACGAGTCAACAATACAACATTCAAAGTAGGTACAATAAGTCCAAAACGATAACACTAATGATTCTAAATTCCATATTAAATTCACAGAAAAAATATAATAATTAATTAATGTAAAAAAAAAAACTAAATAATTACGTACATGTCAAAAAAATTACCACAAATAAAATTATAAGAAAAATGTCAAACAAGTAAATAAATTCCAATGTCAGTAATTAATTAATGTCAAGTTTTATATTATAAAGAAAATTAAATGAAAACAAATAACAATGTCAGTCAAAAATAATTATAACTAAGGAAATTGATACAATAGTTCACAAATAAGCCAAATTTTACGTCAAAAATGTCAATATCCGGGTGCTGAGCAAGGAAACCGTTGAACAATGAGGCGGCTTGGGCTGTGGGGGCGTGCTGAGACTTGCACGTGAGCATCCGCGGGGCCGCGAGCAGGCGCCGCACGTGCGGCCGCCGCTCCCGCCCCGGTACGACGAGTGCAAGGCGCGATAGACTCTCCGGATTGTCGACCTTATTGCGAAGCACCAGGTAAAAGTGTACCATAATAGCACACTTGCGCCTGAGCTCAAGAGTATCAATACCTACCATCCCCGCTACGAAAAGGGACGGATACAAGAATGGGTAATAACCATAAGCTCTATTATATAAACAACGAGCGAATCGTTTCTGCACCTTCTCTACCATGAGCTTGTACTTGCTTTCGTGGGGATCCCAGATTATGGAGTTGTATTCCAATTTACTCCGTACAAACGCATAATAGAGGGCCAGGATCGTACTCTTATCTTGGAATCGTCGGGACTGCCTCAAAACGAACCCAAGTGACCTGTGAGCACGAGCACACACATCGACAATATGGTCGTTGAAAGTCAACTCCGCGTCCAAAGTCAAACCGAGATCTCGGATGCGATCTACGCGCTCGAGAGGGGCACCGCCTATGTCGTAAGGATGGAAAATAGGTGAACGAGACCGAGTGAAAGAGATAGTCTTACACTTAGATGCGTTAAATTCAAGATGGTTCCTTACACTCCACGCCACGACACTATCGAATATTTCCTTACCTAATATTATACCATATCAGAATCAGAATCAGAAATCGTTTATTGCTTAAAACTGGTACAAAGGTCTTAAAAATAATATTCATATAGTAACATAGTATAGTAACACAGTTCTACCCTCTTCGGGCGTGCAATATTTATGTACGCGTACATAGTACAATAATGTAATGTTTTGTTCTTATTAACCAAGTGCATCTTTATAATTATAATCTTTGGCCACTTGTGCATAGAATAATTACTACTACTACTTACTAACTATAATAATATTATAAAACATGACATCTACATTGTTTTGTATTTAGAATCACAGAGATACAGTACTCAGAGAGATATTAGTTTGTGCAGAGATATTACAAATTACAACGCATAGACTCGAAAGAAAGAAGAAGAAAAAGAAGGGCTAGTTAAAAAGTTCATAAATTATGACATGTTTGGCAAGTGGTTATATCAATCCGAATGTGTGTTGTAGGTTTTACTCTTTCACGCTCTGTTTGAGCGTTCGTCCTCTGTTACTAGTAATGGATCGACTTTGATTCTTTTTAGGGTTCCGTACCCAAAGAGTAAAAACGGGACCCTATTACTAAGACTCCGCTGTCCGTCTGTCTGTCTGTCTGTCTCCTGGCTGTATCTAATGAACTGTTATAGCTAGAAAGCTGAAATTTTCACAGATGATGTACCAAAAACAGAATAAAGTAAATATTTAAGGGGAGCTCCCGTACAAAAAACCTAATTTTAGAGCCGTTTTTCGCTCGTATTTAATAATAGTATAAAACAAGTTGCTATTTTTGTCTGTTTGTTTGTCTGTATGCTTAAATCTTTAAAACTACGCAACGGATTTTGAATGGATAGAGTGATTCAAGAGGAAAGTTTATATATGTATAATACACCTGTGCGAAGCCGGGGCGGGTCGCTAGTATTTAATAATAGTAACAGGTCGATGCTTGAAATAATCACAGAATATTAAGTTGTGTATTCACTTTACTAATAAATAATAAATTGAAATAAAATAAGTATTTAAGGGAGGCTCCCATACAGTACGGAACCCTTAGTGCGCGAGTCCGACTCGTATTTGGCCGATTATTTCCTTCTGATTTCTGATTTTTGGTATATATAGTATATGTAGATATAGTTCAATGGTCGAAATGTGATAGGCTACTTTTATCACAGAAAAAAATTTCTATGGGATAAAACAAAAGAAAATATCACAACGTCGAAGCCGCAGCCGCATGCAAAAGCTAGGTGTTCAAGAATTCTTCTCTGTCATTATTTTCAGGGATAAAAAGTAGTCTATGTCACTTATTGTCACTTAAACTATGTTCATGCCAAAAATCAAGTCAATCCGATACCCTGTTGCTGAGAAACAGTTATTGTTCTATCCTACGGGAACCCTAAAATTTTCCGAGATAAAAAGTAGTCTATTTCACATTTCGTCTTTCAAAATATGCCTATGCCAAAAATCAAGTCAATCCGTTGCTCCGTTTCTGAGAACCGTTTTTGTCCTATCCTACGGGAACCACGAACTTTTTCGGGATAAAAAGTAGCCTATGTCCTTTCTCAGGCTCTAGACTATCTGTGTCCCAAATTTCATTGAAATCGGTTCAGTAGTTTTGGCGTGAAAGCGCGACAGACAGACAGACAGAGTTACTTTTCCATTTATAATATTAAAAAGTAAGGATTATACTGGGATTATATTATTATGCAAACACAAATTAACATAACCCGGCTGAATTTATGGCTATGAATTTTATGGCAAATTTTCTAGTTGATTCATGCATATGAATGTCCACACTCTAGTGTTCGTTATAACTAAATGTACAGTTGTGTTCACTTTTAGTTCATAATATATTTAGAATTGGAATTGAAATCGATTTGAATTTATAGTTGTTGAATTTATAGTAGTAACAAAAAAACAGTTAATTCCCTATCTGTTTCATGTCACTTGTATGTCCACAGCCAATTCTAGATTATTACGATTGCATTGACTATTTAAAATTGATGTTAGATTGAAGTTAATGTTAACTAATATTACTCGTACATCAACATGAAAATTAAAATAATGAACGAAAAATATTAATACTATTGTGAAAAAAGCGTGAGGTGCTCTATAGTATTCATATTTTTCGTTCATTAATATTTTCTGCCTATATTGAAAATAATTTTACACTTTTTCGTTTGATATGCTATGAAAACGTTTTTTTAAGTTTATTTTTTTAAATTATATTTATTATTCACTTTTAAATAATTGAATTAAAATAAATAGATATGTATATAAAATATATTAGGAGGGCTTCCATACGGTACGAAACGCTTCGTCCGTGAGTCCGACGCGCACTTGGCCGATTATTTATATTATTTTTCGATTAGCCGGATAATTCAAAATACGTAACTAAGTAAATGAAAACCAATTCTAACACAAAAACTGTAGCAGACTAAGACAATACATGCAAAAGCTTATATGCTTAACTTTTTACTAAGCTGTCTTTATACAACTACAAAGTAGTTTTCTAGACAATTTCTCAGTCGTCCAGACGGTTGTATCTAAAGGATATCCGGTGACTATAAATTAGCAAACACTTAGGTATGTAGTTGCCGTAGAGGTACGAATTTATGTTCGTTCCACTTAGAGTTATACGCTGCAGTGAAGTTAACATTGTTACTTATTGAAGCCGTGAGCTCTTAAGGTTTCAAGCTCGTAAGCTTTAAGATAGCAGTGTCGTATTAAAGCCTGATGTATTTTCTCTCTCACTTTACGTTGTCAAATCCCGGTCCCGTACCAATAAGTTCTTTGATAGGTACTTATGTACGAAATTTCTCACAACTGGCTTTTCGGTAAAAGGAAATTTCGTGAGGCAACCTGCGTACGTCCTTAGAATAAATACGATGGCGTATTAGGTATACGACTTCACCCGCACTGGGCCAGCGTAGTGCATATGCCCAATCACCCTTCGTGGCATGTCTAAGTCTTGTAGTGGTCTATCAAAAAAGACTGGTAGGTACACCTTTAATATTATCGCTCTCTATGAAACCACGCCGTATGCTTTTTTATTTAGGAACCTTTTATTTTTTCGAGATAAACAGTGACACTCCAACCCTTAAACTATATCGGTAAAAAAAAAATATCGATCAGTCAGTGAACTACTATTTATACTGAATACTCTTTTTTAGAGTTCTATACCCAAAGGGTAAAAATGGGACCCTATTGCTAAGACTCCGCTGTCCGTCTGTCACCGTTGTCTCATGGACCGTAATAGCTTGATAGTTGAAATTTTCACAGACGATGTATTTCGATTACCGCTATAACAACAAATACTGAAAACATAATAATATAAATATTTAAGGGGGCCCCATACAACAAACGTGATTTTTTGCCGAGGGGCTCCCATACGGTACGGAACTCTTCATGTGCGAGTCCAACTCCTACTTGGCCGATTTTTGCTGTTTGCTATTTTATCAGTGAATTTACTAACGACTTTATTGGAGGTTTCGCTAACCTAAAGTACTATTTCTAGAACGTTTTATTCATACATCGTTGGCGTTGCAGTCTAGCGCACCACAACACAAGTTGATCACGCGAGCGTTCACTGACCCCTGACCCGTACAAACAAAACCAATCTAAGTCATTATACAGCGTGCTCCATTTAAGCCTTCGATGCGGTGTTGCCTACTCAACCACCTTATTTTTGCTAAGCTTACCTTGAAAACTGGTTCATTTACAGTACAATTAAACAACACTTTATTGACACTTCAATGAAGAATAAAAGTACGAGAAGAGAAAATAATTGGCCAAGTGCGAGTGATACTCGAGCACGAAGGGTTACGCACCTTACGGAAGACCTTAATATTTTTATATTAATTTAATAATTATTTTTAAAAAGAAAATACCGCTTAATATTTCAAGCATGTTCCTTCTGCCGTTATTAATATCGAGCAAAAAAACACGTTACTTGTATGGGAGCCCCCCTTAAATACTTTTTATAATTATTTATTTTTAAAGGGCATGTTTAACTAAATATTCTGTGAATATTTCAAGCATCTACCTATCACACTTATTAATATCGAGCGAAATTCTTATTTTTAATTTTCTTCAAAATTCGTGAGCAATCACAACCAGGCAGGAGTTGGCTATTTACACGCCATTCCACGTTACTTGTACTTTAAAGTTTTATTTATATTAATTTTTCATTTTTAAAATGCATATTCAACTAAATATTCTGTAAATATTTCAAGTATCTACCTGTCGCCGTTAATATCGAGCGAAAAACGACTAACGCTAACATTCAGATTTGTTCTATGTTTTAGATATCACGGTTCATGAGATAAAGCCTGGTGACAGATGGACATACGGATAGTAATAGGGTCCCGTTTTTACCCTTTGGGTACGGAACCCCAAAAAGTAAGTTCATATAGGCCGGGTGGCTAGCCCTGGTGTCAGAGTTTTTGAAGCCGTCTCGAGGCCTAAGACATGGATAAACGGGGCTAAACAACCGGGGCCTATAATCTAACGTATCATCCGAGCCACGGTAGCGCTCAGCTTCAAATGCCACCCGCGGTCACCCATCCAAAGAGTGACCATGCTGAACGTTGCTTAACTTCGACGATCACTGACGAACATCTAGTCGAACTACGATATGATCACTATTTTGCCTTAGTGTCAGTAATAGTGTTAGTGTCAGTAGTATATTCCCCCGTAATTGTCAACCTATGGAAGTTGTACAACTAGTTGTATCACTAGTTCCATAGGTTGACAATTACGGGGGAATATCCTCATTTTTCTTTAATGGTACTAAGGATACAAAGGTGTGTCACTTGTAACAACAATGGAAAAAAATCAATGGTACTACTGACACTAAGGCAAAATAGTGATCATAGCGTAGTTCGACTAGATGTTCGTCAGTGATCGTCGAAGTTAATGTGTATCTTAACTCCATTAAAGAAAAGATATTCGACGTAATATCATTTTTGATGTGCATTGAAAAGATGCTAGAAAACGTAACTTAGCTAGTTTTTTCAAAATTCACCTTATCTAGCTATAAAGTATCAAGTTGGCATCACTGATGCCTTCAGTTGAATGCACTAAGCTATTCTAGGCCTGCAAGCTTGCATGCGACTTCGGTCGTTCCTTGTTTGGGAGGTTTTTTAATTATGCAAGGGTTTTTAGTTTACGAAAATGCAGCAAAATGCAAATAGAGTAAACTATGATTATGTAACAAATAAGGCTAAAGTATTTTGTAAAAGCTAAAATTAAGCGATTTTCTGAACATTTGTTAAATCAAAAAACTTAAGTATTATACACTTTTGTAAACAGCTTATACTCATACACACACAAGTACCTACTTGTCTTATAATGATGACGATCCTTGTTTCTTTACTAATATTTATATCCAAAAGTGTGTTTGATGTGTTTTTGCTCTATTAGGCAACAACATAGCAACTGATTAACTTGATTTTTGGTATGGATATCGTTAAAGTAAAAGTCGGAGAGTGACAAAAGCTGTCTAGGACAAAGGCTACAAAAATACGTATTGTGTAAAATACTGCACGCCCGAAAAGGGTAAGACTGTGATACTTATCTTATATTTTTTTAACAACTTATGTACCAGTAAATTTTTATATTCTGATTCTGAGGAAAAACAAACGGTTCGTATGTGATGGTACACAAGACAAAATATCACGAGGACGAAGCTGCGGGCAAAATCAAGTTACCTACGTTTAAGGCAGGGATTAGGTCATGTACACAACATACGTAATGTTTATACATTTTCAGCTGTGAATGACCACCGACGCTGTTATTGGTATGAAAGGTCGGTATTGGCGTCGGAAAAAAAATATTAAAATTATTTATTTCGAGCAAAATCATAAGACGCATGCAAGAAGCTTATAAGTATTATGAAAGGTGTCATAAGGTGTGTAGATCGCAGTGTCACGCTATACAAGCTTTCTGTAGTAGACACCCTATAAATTTCATCATTAGTGCTGATGGATGTATGGATGAAAGTACTCTGTGGTGTCTAAAGAAGCATGCGCACTTGGATGCGCTACGTGTATTGAAGGTGCCGCTGCGCGCCGTCATCAAACCTTACATGAAATAGTATACAATACCTTTAAGTGGTTTGATTCGCATTTTTTCAAAACCTGTAGCTAATAGTATAATACAGTCCCTGCGGTAAATCCAAGGGCGCGCTCTCCATAAATCAATTAAGTCATCATTAGTGACCTATCATTTGCTAAAAAACATTACAAAAACTTTCAACTGAAGCATCTGTAAGTATCTTTCCAATTTAGTATGTAAGTTACAAGCTTTAACTGTATTAGCCCCCGTTTTTACGTCGCAAGATGGGCCTGGAAATAAAACATCAAAGATCTTATGATATTTGAAGAAAATCCTATAAACCGGCGCACACGTACTTTATAGGATGCCTAGAGCGAAATTTACTACAGGATACAATAGAAAAAGCGAACGACGCCACTCTCTGGGGCCCTAAACGTGACCCAAAAAATTATTGGATGGATTTTATTGTGCTATCCTGAGAGATGCTAAGATGAGGAGTTGGTATGGACACGTTTGTAGCTTGCACGTGTAAGGCCTAAAATATTATCATAAAAAAACCACTGAAACTCACAAATAAGCCCAGTACAACACAAAAACTTCAGGCCCACGTACATTAATAGTATACGTTTTTTAGTGTTAAGGGAGAATTCTTTAGCAACTATTCAGCTAAATTACCCAATGTAGAACCAGATCTACTTTCAACATTAAAACCCCTTAATTGGGGTACAACCAGGTTATGAAGACCTTAATTTTAATTAAAACCGCCGTAATGCTCACTTGCTCAGAAAACAACGCAATTTAAGAGCACACAACTGCCCTCTAGGAAATAATTTGACATTTGAGGAACAATGCTATTCTGTATACAACGACGCTGGCTGTATGGCATGGTTTTCTTCAAGGGTCTCTTGTTATTAATGGTGTGATACTCAAATTCGTTCACCTTTGAGCCAAAGTGGTCTTTTTTTAGACAGTTCTTACGATAATAACGATGTGTAGAATAAGCTAATATTGTATTTTTAACATTTCTAGAGTGGAGAAGTGCCTGTTCTTTAGAAGTCGTTCCACGAATAGAACAAAAAATACACGACCAATAGCCTTAATGATAAGATTATTCGTAAATAAAACTACATCTGGGCTCCATACATTGTGAAACCGCGAGGTTCCAAACTTTTTGGTAAAACGGCTCTGGCGGAAACGACGAGGAAACTTACAATAAATTTGGAGCCACAAGAAAACAATTATAAATTTTTGTTTACTATGCAAACTTATACCAAAGCCTCAAAAATTGTATAGTTTATGGGGATCGTGGCCGCAAATCCCAAACATAGCGCGAAAAGAAAAACGTTTACCCTCTCCTTTGTACATCTGCTTCATGATTCTATCCAAGCCTAGTTACATATAGGTTGATTTTCACAATAAGTTTTTCTTGTTTCAAGGGGATTTGCGGTATTTTCTCATTGTGACATTTTTGTGTGGTTTTCCTTTGTTAATCCTATATGTAAAACAATCGTAATAAATCTTTACATGATAAAGGTACTTTACAGAGAATAGCTTAATTTTGATTAACGATACTGAATTACGTGGGTTTAAAATTTTCGTATCTATTTTATTACCTTTATGTTCTTAAAATTTTATAATCGTTTGCAAAAACATAAATGAAACTAGCTTTGCTCGCAGCTTCTGGGTTTAAGAGAAGCCCACGAACCTCTCCGACCTTTAAACTATGTCCATGCAAAATCAAGTGGGTCGCTTCGATGCTGTGTAAAAGAGTAAAAAAACAAACCGACAAACACACTTTCTGATTCATCATATTTGTAAGGTTATACAAGTGGCACAGCAGCGCCAGATGCCTTAAAACTCGTACAGTGCTGAATAACAGTCTTCCAAGATTCTTTAAAGTTGAACTGTAACTTATTACTGAAATTTCCCACTCTCTATCGTCATTCGTACAACCTTAAAAGTGTCATTGAATTATTGTATTACTAATCACCTATGTTAGACGTAAGTTGTCACACTAGCTTTGTAGTGTATGTTATCATCGCTATTCATAATTGTTTCCAAATTTTGGCTTCTACATTAAAACTTTATTAGTCCTTTGTGTTCAGCTCTATTCATATGTTTGCTCTTGTACAGGTCTTTGAAGTGAGAACACGATATTGAGTTCTGAGAGACTATTCTACGTATAAAGCAATTTCCAATAGGTTGTTGGTTTATGGAAACAAAGCCAATAATGGGTAGTTTGTTTGCTGAACAGAATCTATTCCGTCAGGGGTACAATGTACAAAAAAAGATACCACTAAATTGCATACATACAAAAATTGTTTGTTGCCATCATTCATGTTCTTTTAATGCTATAATATGACGTATGTATTTAAAGTCAAGTGCTGAAATAATTGATAGTTCAATTTGATAGACTTTTAAGTTTTTGACCGACGAAACGGAAGAGTTACTTAATAGAGGAGAGACGCGTTTATTTTTTTTTTGTGTAGAACTACGAATAAATTCTTACATAGTAGTCCGATTTCGATAATTCTTTTTTTTTATTTGAAATAGTATACTTCGAAATTGTTCCCATTTAAATTTTATCGAAATCGGTTGAGCCATTTTTGATAAATCAACAATAATGTGACAAATGCTACATCGATCCCTGCGAAATATTAGCGAATTCTGTACACGGTTGAAATCGTTCATGAATACCCTTTTTTTGCAAAAAATAATTATTGCTAATGCATTCTTTTAGCTTTCTTAGGGATATACTCAGACATCGTTTTTTCTTTGTTCTTTCCATTTTTCTACTATTTCATTCTAATTCAGTATCAAGAATTAAATTTGCTTGAAATGATTGTTATTACCGCCCAAAAACTGTGACCGATACGTTTTATGACATCAATAGGAAAATAAGTCTAATCAACGTATATCGGAAAGTTAATCCTCTCTAACTGGGTTGAACCCCGGTTTCATTCGTGGCTTCGGTAAGGCGATTACGGTGTACATTGAACCACTAACGATGTAAGGCCGCGGTTACCTAACATGTAGTTAACTAAACCTTGCTGGTTTCTTGTATGAAACTTCTGACCAGGTTCGTAACTTTTGTGATTACGTGAAAAAGTAATAGGTAATTTTTTTTTTGCAAAATTGACTACATTGTACCTGCTTATCAAAGTCACATTTTTCGCGTGTATACACATGGATACACATATACCTTTTAAACTACAAAACTGATATCAATGCGGTTTTTTTTTCTATTTTCCATACATTCCTTCCGAATGGTTTATTACCTATGTTTATTCGTAGCCGGGCAAATCCAGAACGGTCAGCAAAATAAACAATATTTTTGTCTTCAAATTCGATGTTGATCGGTCTTTGTTGGAGTGCTGTTCTCTGTTGTTCTTTGGTTTGCTGTACGTTCATTGACGTGGTGAACAAACAAAAACAAACAAAGAAGGTTTTTCTGTTGAGAAAACAATCTGCTTTCAGACCCGGTAAGCTAAACTTCCTAAATAGTAGAACAACAGAGGACGACCTTTTGTTGAAGATATAAAATGGGGAACTCATAAACTGTATCATAATATCATCTTTGTAAGCCACGCTGGCTGCAACACCAGTCTTATTAGAAATTAGTAGAGATCGACAAGTGCTACGAAAATTTTAACATTTGAATTATCTTTAGAAATCCGGTGTTCAGTTCCAGTAGATGCTTTGTTTTTTATGAAGTAGTTGTTTAATTCGTTTTATTACATTAGGGTGCCTTAAAAAAATTAGTGATGGCAAAAAGTTGAATGTAATTGCAATGACATTAAATTGTAGTTAAAAAGGCACTGGCCTTAAAAAATACATTAAAAGTATTCAGAAAACCAGTAGCTTGCATAACAAAAAAACCAAATAAAATTTTCTATTGTGAGTACGTAGTATTATTATATATTCTTTGGTTGAAGTCTACTGAAATTTTAGGTCCCAAGTCTTTTTATCACCCGAAGTCGAATTCTCAAAAGATTTAATCAAACTAGACGAAACTAAGTTGAGAAAGAGTTTTGGGACAAGCTTTTAGATGAGAAAAGTATTGGCATTGTACGTTTAAAGTAAATGAAATACGTGGAAAACGTACCACGTTTTATCTTTATTAAGGTCAGTGAAATAAATTTACATTATTAAAGACTGGGCAAAACAGATTTAAGTTATACATTTTTATGGTGACTGCTGATTTTATTGTAAATAGTTATTTGTTATACAAGGCCATCACTCAGTTTAGGTTTTTCACCTGTTTTCGAGTTCCTTGTTTTTTTTAACATAAGAATTTTAACAGGGATAACAATATGACGTGAAGAGAATCTGTCGTGCGCAAAACAAAAAAAAGTACACCAAAAAGGTTCCGAATTTGTGTTTTTAACAAAGCATAAAAGGTTGTATGATGAATTCGGCACCTTGGAGGTAGAATAAAATAGGTTTAATGATATTTTGAACTTACAAACTTAGTGTAGACGATGTTCTAAATTCAAGTTTACTTTATTCTCTAGCGGATAAAAACGGCTTTTGCACTCAGATTTCGAAGAGCGAAAATACCCTTTCCAAGATGGGTGGATAAAAATACATATATGATAGGGTCGCTAAATCAAATCAGATGGAAGTCGAAAAATTCTCGAATGGAGACCACGCGAGATAAGCGTGAGTGTCGATTGATCAAAAAAATCGACAAACAAAACATATTAAAACCACAATATTGCGTTGCGCAAGCTGCTTGATGTTATTTTTTGTGAAATGAAAGTTAAATGTTTTTTTTATACGCCATAAAAATATTGATAAGATGGGTCTTCCTTTACATTTTTCGAAGTGTGAAGAAACGACAAGTTTTTACTGCGCTTCTTGTTAAATTGGACACTGCAAACAAATAAGAAATCAGTTATAAAATGGTGAAAGGTCACGGCTAATGTACGCGTAGTTGCCGTATACGAGTATTATACACATTCCATATATTATAATGTAATTAGATTGGGACTCCTTGTAATTGAGACATCATGCCCGCGGGAGACAAGAGCTCACCTTATTTTTAATGAAAATAAACGAGGGAGGCCTTTGTCCAGCACTGCGACATAACAGGCCGAGAAAAAAGAATGTCTGGTGCACGTGATGCGTGATAAATGGTTTGTATTTGGCTGGAATGTAAATAATTATTATAAAAATATAACTTTTCAAATACAAGCTTTTGAGATCCTGGATATCATGTAGTAGCAGAGTGCTAGCCTTGACAAACAAAACGAGCCATAACACGACGGGTCCATCTTGTTTAGTACCGGAGTCCCTATAGCCACCTTCCGACTTTTATCATCAGATCAGCTCTATGGTACCACATTATTGCATCGTTGCGTGATATACATAAATATGCGTGCGATTTCAGCTCAATCGGAAACCGGAAATTTGGTCAAATTTAACTTGCAAGATTCCACCCGAACATACATACATCGGTACATCCATTGCAAGTTGAACTATGTTACTTACCTATAAACAGAATAAGTATCTATAAACAGAAAAACTTACCACCGCCACTACAATACCTACTTTATTTTAATGCTTATAATACCATCTCTAGGTAAATGGCTGAGTATATTTCTATGATGAAAGTGCTGAATTGTGGTTCGCGTGGCTTTTAGAAATGTGAAATTGATGGAATTTAAAATTCATCCAAATTGAAACCAATTTCAGTTCATAATGTGTTTTCAGAAAACCTTCCTTTTTGTTTTATGAATTACGAATTATTGTTTTCGCTGTCGGTTTTAACGGAATATTTATAGTTATCTTCTGATATCCATTTTAGTGACAGGTCATTAAGACAAGTCACTAAAAATATATAAAAATATTTTATATAAAAATATTTTTTTCGAAGAAATTCTTGTCGAAAATTGATTAGGCACTACATTTCCAAAAAAAAGAATTGGTTGTCTGTAAAGTCAGTTTATTACACATATTTACGGTCGATAAGTTGACGTGACAATGTCAAAACAAAACATTGAAGAATTAAAAATTGCACTGAACGGGAGCGTAACGGGACAATAAGCGTCACGGGACAATCCTTTTTCGTGCGCGCAGCCAGCGTTCATTGATTTACTCGTACTACTCAGAAGAATGTTACTTGCCATTCTTCTGAGATTTACTAGAGTTGTCACGTCAAAAACAATGCATAATGCTACATGGAACTAAATGGTAAAAATTGAATTATGCTATATTTTCTGCGGTTAAGTGTTCATTGTTCACTTCCAATAATTTAGTCACGCAATTATATAAAAACATTACATAATTTCAAAATGATTTGATATCTCTATCAATGAACACATTTTGTACGTTACATGCTACTGTAACAAACCTCAGATGGTTTGATCGTCCACATCTGAGTAATTAGGCATAGGAATAAGGCATTCTTGTAGTTGTCAGGAGTATCTCACATGAGGTTATAATTCTTTCTAATATTATCTAAAGGAACTTTCCATTCAAATGATTTACAAACAAGCAGGAAAATAAATACATTTTAAAAAGCAACAGATCTTCAATCTAGGTATAAAAACTCTTTGCAGAATTTGAGAATTTAAAATAAGAGAAAAAAAAGAACAGAGATTTTGACAGGACGGACAACAGGGACTTCACTTGAGAAAATTATAGGAAAATGTTGGAATATTTCATTTTTTAGGATATTTTTAGTTTTGTACCGCAAGATTCAGAGAAAGGAAGAGCAGAGAAGAGTTTACTAACTAGGAGAATTTTGTTCCTGGTCTAAAAAGTGGAAGTTGGAAGAAAGTTGTTTTCGATCGAAGGACGAGGATGTTCCTAGAGGATTTGGTTTCGTATAATCGTATCACTTTTTAAATAGATATGTCATAGTAGGTATAGAATTGTTCAGCAGATGATGTTCCTGCGAGTCGGCCAGATCAGTACTGCATTGGACTTTTGGATGATTTACTGTTGTAATAATGTACAAATGGACATCAGATGAAAAGAGAAGGTCTATCATATGGAGATAGGCCTACGACTATATCCGCCTTACTGAAACGATGCGGTATGGAGGATTCTCACACGTTGATAAATACGCATACATCTTCAGGTTCCTATGGCGGTCTTGCATAAGTTGACTTACGATGTTTCCTACTCTATAGAAGTATGTTATTGTCGAAACTATCCTTCATTGAGTATTTACTCACGAGTAGAAGATAGAAGCTTCTAACACTCGCCCTTTATTATTTTTATGTATGAATTACAAATGTTTTAATTATTTGTCTTTTTCAGCTTCGTCTATATGTGAACATAATATCTTATAAAGATATATACATAATTCAAGCGATTTGAAAATAATAATTCAAGACATGACGTGTTATACCTACAACTTGCGGAGGACAAGGTGTTCTTAGACGAATTGTAATTTATTTATGTTATGAGGTTCACAGAGTCGGCTGTTGCTATACCACATTATTGCAACATCTCATTATTTAAATACTAGCCGTAAGTGCTACTCGATCAATGCTGTATTTTCATTAGTGTGCAGAACTCTTGAAGCCAGATAGAGCTTGGGCCAGTGATTCTCATTTCCGAAATGGAGGGATATCCCGTGTCCGTATTAAGAGTGTAAATTCTGATCACTTTGAAATAAAGCTATTGATAGCTTATTGATTTTAATATTATTTTACAAGGCGAAGTCGATTCTCGAACCTTTATCTATAGTAATCTTGGAGCTTTTCTTGAGAACACTCTGGATTTCATGCAAGTTTTATGATTTTCCTGACTTTATGAAGTGATGTAGATAAGATGACTACTGACACACTCGCGACTCCTGGTTTTCTTTCCTGCTTTCTTTTTCCAGGATGGCGTTAGATTTACGAAAGCAGAGTAGAGTCATTTTCATGGTTTTCAGCTCTCTCGAGCGCCATGACTAAACAATCAGAGATAAACATAAAATAAAATAAATCTCTGATACCTAAATAAAATTCAATAAATTTAAAATATTAAAATTAATTGTCAGAAATAAATTAATACTATTCTTTCTGGCATTCCAATCTTTTATTATATTCGTAGTTTGATAATAATATTAGTTCAATAATAGAGTTTCTTTGTTTAAAGTACTAATTTAATGGAATTTCCTTTTCATCTCATGTCTAATATTTTCTTAAGCAACTAAATCAATAATTTATACCTAGCTTAATTCAAGCTTATTTATGTAATACAAAAATATTCTAAATAAATTCTACATAAACAGAGAAACTCTAGAATCACTATTTCTATATAGCTCTTGAGACATTAGTTAGGTACTGCATTTCACTCTGAGATTAGTAATATACTTTCAAGTTCATAAAAGTTCGAGATAGGTAAAACATAGGGATTTTGTTCTGTAATTAGGTAATCAATTAGGTAGTTTTGTATTTCGAATCACCTTTACCTAGGGTTTGTGCGGTCTATAACGCAGGGTCTATCACAAGACGAACACTGGCCAAACTAACGTATAAATAGGAAAATAACTAGATGATTAAGATAGGAATCTCACAGCAGAAAACTAATAAAGCAGATGGCGCTAGGTGAGAATTATTACGTTGTGAACTTCAAAAGTTCAAAAATGATAGTATTCATATCTTATTATTTATCTATACAAATAGTAAGCTGAGATCTTATTGAATATCTGTATCGATATTTAATACCTTCTAAATATCTTAGGATATTTCTTTCATGAGGTTAAATTTATAATTTCATCATAGACAGGTGGAACCAGGACGCGTAGCTAGTATGTCAAACACCTAGGAACCATTGAAAGCAAATGAAGTTTCTTAAATCATTTAATCTGACATTTTATTTTAGACAGGTTTCTTAAAATAGGTTCTACACTTCTTAGGTTTATAAATGAGGTTAATTAGGCAGGGTAGGCTAGGCATGTTACATTTCAGAGTCCTAGGCTAGGTTTGTTACACTACGCTGGAGTGGTGCCGGCGTAGTAACTCGTAGTAGTTACTACGTCGTAGCCACTACGGGTGCCTACAGCGTCTACGATACGATCTCAATAAAATGACACGCCAACCACGACAGCTTTGAAATAGGGGAACACCGACTATAATAAACATACATGAGGATGTACGTAACAACAGCATTGAGCGGAAAGGAGGTCACTATGAGACAGAAGTGATATAGCAAAAAAAAAGAAACACTTTTGGCGTTGCAGTTCACCATTTCGCTGCATTTTGATGATATTATATTTATCGGAATGTTTTCTGTGACCTACTGTTTGTTAACATAATAATAGGTCGGGGAAAAAGTTTCTTCGCAATTTTTAAGAAAATTCAAAACATTTTAATATAGTTTATTTAAATTTAACTAACGTATGTAGGTACCATTTTGTTCGATAACTTTTTGCCATCTTGTAGGTAGGGACATGATCCCATTGCTATAGAAATTTAGGGACTTCTGATCAAAATACCGCGACAAGTGCTTTTGGCAGTCCTCTCGTGATGTTATCCTGACACTATCTAAAGAATTTTTAAGAGACCGAAACAGGTGGAAATCTGAAAGTGCAAGGTCAGGACTATACGGTGGATGCATTAACACCTCCCAGCCAAACTCACTTAATTTTTGCTGAGTGGCTAAAGATGTGTGAGGTCAAATGAGTAGGTACACGGTTCATTAGGTTTCTTTTAGTGAGCCCGTGAGGTACCCAAATATCGTGCTTTTTTGTGTACTCAGTTTTTTTTTTCAAATGCGCAAAAACTGTTTTGTGGTCGATTCCCAGTTCTTTAGCTACGTCGTAACTACTGATATGCCGATCTTGCTCCACTTTTTAAAAAATGACATCCATTTTATCCGTGATAGGGCGACCAGAGCGACGTGCGTCATTGACATCAAAATTTTCGGATTGAAAACGCTTAAACCAAATTTGTGCTACTCTCGCAGACACTGCACTAGGTCCGTAAACATCGCAAATTTTTTTCGCGGCTTGCGTTGCATTTTTACTTTTTTTTGTAGTAAAATTTTAAAATGTATTGAATTTCTTCATTAGATTCACTCATTTTGACAAAACAAATGAAAAGCACACATTTTTCTAATTTGAATTTGAAATTATGTTCTTTAAAATTTAAACTTTCAATGATACCAAAACCAGCCAGATACAAATAGTATAGTCAAAGGGATTTCATTACAAGTTCATACATACTATAATGCGAAAAGACTTTTTCCCCGACCTAATATATCTCATACTATTGTGTCTGTGTATGGTGTGGATAGTACTGATAAAACTTATGCAAGATTTATCAACTTTTCAACCATTACAGTTTCATATATTATTCTGAGTGCTGCCGATCTGTTACACAGTATCAGACGTTCGTCACTTAAAACCTGTGGTTTAAACAAACCAATCTTTAGTCTTGTCAATCTGGACTATATAACAATTGTTGGCAAATCCTACTTCTAGTTTGTACTAAATTCGAGTAATTCGCTCGGATTGATATATACAATTTTTTACATTATTGTTGATGTTTCAAATACGGCTCAGCCGGTTTCGGTAACATTTAATGAGACTACCTCGGGAGTAAACCGTTTCGAATTAAAAAATAATTTTTAGATTCGGTTGGCAATTGGCCAAAATATAAAAAAAAACTTACAGACGAACATAGAACCTCCTCCTTTTTTGGAAGTCGATTAAAAAAATGCCCTACTTTGCGTAAAAGAAAGGTAAGCATTCTATATAACCTTGTGTGATATTTATAGAATAGTTAATATAGACCTATCGTAAATGTCAAACTTTTGAGGACACGTTTAGTGAACAACGAGTTGTAGTTTTCTATATCTCGTAGTAAAAGGTCAGTTTTCTATGGAACTTCCTACAGTTATACAATATCACACGTTGAGTTCACATCATAAACGCCATTTTTTAATTGACTGTTTACAAACAATATTGAAATAAAATCTGGACCAAAAATATTCTACAAATTTTAAAATAGCGTCAGAGAGTAGGGGACCAAAACAATACTTCAATTTTAGTAACATTTACGAGTACAAACAAACTTCATCGCCCTTGGGAGTCATCCCTTAAAATTTATTGCCTCTAGTGGTCAAAGAGCGGCACCATATTCTCTTGTTACCATAAATACTAGTGTATGAAAGGAGATAGCGTAAACAGCGTAGTTCTATGTTTCACATAAACAAAACTTAGCATTTTCTAAGCATAAAGCTACACCTAATACGCTGACTTGTTCTGATTTTACATATTTGTGAGCAACATGATTAGTTGTTTGCGAAGGATTTTGCTAACTTTGAATAAAATGCAAATTCATGCCAGAATATCAACTATTTTATTTAGTTTGTACTTCGGTTCCTGAGTAAGGGTTTTGATGCACCCCGCTTGCTCATAAAAGGCGAGTATGTTCAAACTAACGAGCCATTGCCAGTTTTTACAAGCTTTTATTTACTTTCACCTGCCCCGTTGTCTGTAATCAAATCTTGCAAGTTAAATTTGACCCACTTCGCGGTTTCCGATTGAGCTGAAATTTTGCATACATGTGTAAATCCCGTGACAATGCAATATTATGATGACATGGTGCTGATCTGATGATGGAGCTGGAAGGAAGCCAAATGAACTTAGCAATGAAACGTCACAACCTCTTCGAGCTTGGGTTCATTTGAATGGTCTTGGCGAGTAGTTTGTATTTCAATGGTAACCAAGGACTGATGATGGGGCTGGAAGGTGATCATAGGAACTCTGTATTGATTGTAGTGCCTCAGATGCAGTATGTGTAGTTTTTTAGGGTTACGTGCCCAAAGGGTAAAAACTGGACCCTAGTACTAAGACTTCGATGTCCGTCTGTCTGTCTGTCTGTCTGTCTGTCACCGGGCTGTATCTCATAAACCATGATAACAACAAATACTATGCCGCTACAACAACAAACACTAAAAACAGAATAAAATAAATATTTAAGGGGGGCTTCCATACTAAAAACGTGATTTTTAGGAGATTTTGCTCGCTATTAATAACGGCAAGAGGAAAGGGGCTCCCATGTGGTACGGAACCCTTCGTGCGCGAGTCCGACTCGCGTTCGGCCGATTTTATACTCTGTATAGTTTGATAGCAAATGGTGATTTTTCACATACAGTGATTTTTCACTATGGACCTTATAATTACGAGTAAGTTGCTTAACGTGATATGGTGAGGGATGTACTCGTAATGCTCCCACGTCTCTGCGACATTAAATTAGAAATGAGAAAATTCGTGGAAAAAATCATATTTTCTCATTGATGTTTTATGTACATACTAAACAATGTTTTACAAGCATAAACAAGTACCAAAAGACCAAATATTTTATAGACAATTTAAACGCCACGTTTAGGACACATATGGCATCACCTAGTATTAAAAAAAGTTTCCGCAAGCTTGTTGTTTCCACGATAATATGATAATCGGATCCAGCTTTCATTAGGTTAGTACTTAATAATATATAGAGATGAATAATACACAAAATATCTACTCAAAATTTATTATGGGCAGGCCGTAATAAATGGTGTTAGCAAGTGATTTACGCATTGAATAATCTTTACTTGCAATGTTTTAATTTCATTCTTATTTGTTCCGTGTGCACTGACAACTCACGAGGTGTTTTGTCCATTTTCTCATTTCAGCGTCTACCCCAGCCAGCCAATATACATTTAAAAGGGTTTTTCTCGTCTCTTTTCTTAGTAAATCTGCCCCAAATATACAAAAAAAATCACAAAATGAGGCAACACCATGAGTGCAATTAATCTTGCGTCTAATCTGTACAAACGCAGGTCCCGTAATTCCCGCCCCTATTGTTATTACTATCAATAAAGCAGTAACACCTACGTACCGTGTTATCGCTCGCACGGGTTTTTCGGTTTTTTGATACTTAGGTGGGTTTTATGTCATAAATAATTCATGCCCTTATTCCGACACGCTGTACTAAAATGGTTGCAGTGCATAAACTTTCATTTCCACGACGTGAAAAATTATACGATAAAAAATAGTTTCCTAAAAAAATCTGTTTTTGAACCTCCTATGATTTTTTAAATTCTTATCAGTTACAACAACAATCTCAGGCACAGCTAAATAACCGCCTCTACGAGTACTTTTTGCACGATAACTAAAATGTTTGTTTTTTCACATCTTCAAGAGACTACAGATTTGCATATTACTATTTGATTTTAATTTCAACCTACCTTAGATACCACGACGCATTCTTGAGATAGAAGGTCTTGACAAACGGATGGATAGAAGGACAGACGGACAACATGACGGAAAAGAGATCGGTTCCGTTTTTAGGGTTCCGTAGCCGTCTGTCCGTCTGTCACCAGGCCGTATCTCATGAACCATGATAACTAAACAGCTGAATTATTACAGATGATGTATTTCTGTTGCCGTAATAATAACAAATACTCAAAACAGAATAAAATAAATATTTAAGGTGGGCTCTCAACCCCCCTTAAATATTTATTTGCAACAAACGCGATTTTTTAAGAGTGGTTTGCTCGCTATTAGTAACGGCAAAAGGGGGCTCCAACACGGTACGGAACCCTTTGTGCGCGAGTCCGACTCGCACTTCACCGAATTTTATTTCCTTTTGAGGTACGGAACCATAAAAAAGGCTGAATATCTCAATGTTTGTCACTGTCGTCTTGTATTCTAGCACCTCTTATCGACTGAGGCCGGAGTTGTGTCGAATGCAAAGTGATTTATGGAGCCTCGATCCGGACACATTGCATGTTTCCGGAATAACCTATGGAGACGACGCGCCGGATTATTTTCAAAGCAATAGCTTTACAAGCAATTCACTGTTTGCATATTAAAATTTATACGCTTTAAAGCGTCACTAGTGTAAATATTTGATTAGATAATAAAACGTTTCAAACGTGTAAAATAGAGAGTTTTAAGTAACTGTTTTAACTAAGTAAAACACAGCTGTTACTCACGTTTGATTTTAGTAGGAAACTGCTACTATAGTAACTGTTTAAGTATCTGTTTGATAGTTTTTAGGGTTCCGTGCCTCAAAAGAAAAAAGCGGAACCTTTATAGGATCACTTTGTTGTCCGTAAGTCCGTTTGTCCGTGGGTCAAGACCTTTATCTTGGGAGCGCGTAAAGATATCGAGTTGAAATTTAAACCATATACTCGTACGTTTATCTTTAGTTTCTTGCAGTTGTGTAAAAATTGACTTCCTAAGGATCGTATAAAAAAGTTAGAGCCCTTATGTCTTAAAAAACCGTATATTTTGACACTCACAAGGCAATCAAAACCTACAGGGTACTTCCCGTTGACATAGAACTATGAAATTTGGGGAGGAGCATTGTTTTAAAGTACATTTATATAGGAATAGATCTGAAAAGTGAAAACTGTAAATTTTTCAATAAATCACAAAAAAATAAGGCTTAAATGCAAAAAATAATTTCCTACTTCAAAAGTGAGTTGATCGAACTACATGTGAAAGAACTTCATTAGTACTTCCAATTCGAGTAGAGGGAAAAAAAACTACATTAATGAATTGTTATATTGTAACCTATATTAGATGTACAGAGATTTTGTGCAATTATCAGGATTTGTACAGAACCCTCGGTGTGCGAGCCTGACTTGCACTTGTCCGGTTTTTTCATGAATATTATTAGTTTTTCATCGCCACAATATATACTTACTATTTTTTTTAGCTTAACGTATTGCCAGCGTTGTTATGCTGCCAGCATGCTGGGCTCTTTGCCAACTGGCAGTGGGCTACTTATCTGTGAATTATAAGACTGATTTCGAAATGAAGAAATTTTTTCTAATTATTTTTATTCGATGAAAAATTAAGTCCAATTTAAGTTAAATTCAACATGCTAATTGTTTCTTCGAAATAAGATTATCGAACAATCTAAACCTCAATCTATTATCTACTTATCTTACTCGTTTTACTATTATTATCTCAAGTTATTTCACTCGCACCATTTCAATAACGAAGGATAAGGCCCACATAAAAGATATTTATGTTATCTGATCCTACGTAATATTAAGACGTTTCGGTCAAGTTTAATCCCAAGGGATGGATACAGTCGATTTATATTAACTTGAAGAAACAAGGAAGCCCGCGGAATATAATAACTTGTGTCTCGCAATATTGCTTCTATTTGTAGAATTACCAAGAAAGATGATGTAAGCTAAAAAAACTTAATGAAACGGCCACTAGTCTATAATAGGACAGTTGGGAACACTCGTCTTAAAAACGTACTTGAGGCGTGTATCAAAAGTGGCCCCGCAGAAATGAGTTTTTTTTAGAATGAGTATTCGCCAGGGCCAAACGGCTGTTGTTATTTTTTTTAATCTGCCGCTCCAATATGCGTAGTGATAAATAAATAAAACTTTAATTGTAAGCAGTTAAACACATCATGTGATATTTTTTTCTGTAGACTTTTATTTTGGTACACAAATTAATCAGATTTTATTTTTGTCAATCATAAAATTTGTGGTCCGGAATTTGACGCCCATATCTGCCGCTCTAGACTCAAGCTTATTTAGCCTGCCGGTAAACCAGCCACTGGAAAACGCATACATCTGGAAGATGAATGCGTTTTTTGCAGAAAAAATTCCATGAAGTACCTATATTAATGTATCAACTTGAACTGAGCTAGCGAGGTAGATTTGGCCAAGTCAGCTTTTACCTAACTTTGCGTTATCGTATGTTTTGCAGTGGATTTTTAAAAATCTGAAAAAGTAAAGTCTAAAATATAAAGCTGAATACTCGTACAAGCTGTTTCTGTTAAACCAATCCTAACCAACTTTGTTACTGAATTGAAAATTGACGAAAAAATTCCAGTAAAACGTGGCATTATCCAATGAAACCAATTTAATTGTGATTATCTTGCAAAATACGTGACTTCAATCAGTAATCAGGTGTCAAATGAAGGGAGAAATAATAGGGGTTTGGAAATGGATAGGATTACAAAATGACGCTCGACTGACTCATATTGACGTTGTATTTAATAATATGTACCTACAGTATCTCGTAGAGGTAAATGGTAGCGACAAGACATGTACCTAATTACTAAATACATATTTATGCCTTGAGATCTCGGGTTTTAAAATAATTAATAGGAACGATAAGCGTGAGGTATGGGTTTAATCCCGGTCTTGTACCAATGACTTGCTTAGAAATTATAATTAGGCAACCTGCTTGTGTAAGAAATTTGATAGCGTACGTGAATCCAATAACTCACACTGTGCGAGATATGTTCAGCAGTAGACTATTAGAAAGACGTTCAGTAATCACACGTTTAACTTAAACAAGCGTTGGTGAACTGGGGGCTAAAGCTAATATGTGCACACTGAATACTGAAAGTAGTTAAAGCGATAGTTTTAATTTCAGAGGAAGTTTGTTTTATTAGTCTCTTCTATAACACGAATGCAGCTCTATCCACTTCAATTAAAACCAAAAATGAAGTATTGATCTCATTGTCGTATGTTTCAGGTTTTAGTTCGTATCTCCAACCCAATTCTAGCCTTACCTAGCGTGAAGGCCGTTGACTGTCTGGCTATAATTAAAAGAATCGATGGCTCTCGTGTCTGGTCGGCCGGCTATGCGAGATGCACCGATTAGTTACTCGAATCGTATCGGTCATTCGATCATAGACAACTAGTTGGAGTCGTATGTGTGAGGTCCATCTCTCATTATGCTACACATACACGATTTTGGTCCCGGAAACTAGTCGCCGCTGGCACTGCGGGGCTACTCACATCCATGTAGGTACTTGTATCGTGGTGTGAGAGTCCTTATTTAACCAAATGAATGTGAATTACTCCGTGAGGAGTACCTAGACTCTAAGACTAATGTGTGCGTATCGTACATGCATGGTACATGGCCAGACTTTAGCAGGAGTAACATTAACTATCATTGTGTTAGGGTGTTTACAATTATGTTCGTTAGTTGTAGGTATTATTCTCGACAGGGTTGCGTCGTTTCATTACAGAGTTCCTATGGCCACCTTTCAGCTCCATCATCAAACCCTGGTTACCATTGAAATACGAACTACTTGCCAAGACGATTCAAATTAACCCAAACTCGATGAGTTTGTGTCGTTTAATTGCTAAGTTCCTTTGGCCATCTTCCAGCTCCATCATCAAACCCTGGTTATCATTGAAATACAAACTACTTGCCAAGACTTTCAAATGAACCCAAACTCGATGAGGTTGTTTCGTTTCATTGCTAAGTTCCTTTGGCCATCTTCCAGATCCATCATCATATCAGCACCATGTCATTATAATATTGCATTGTCATGCGATTTACTGGGAAGTGGATCAAATTTAACTTGTAAGATTTGATTACAGAACGACAGACGAATTTTAGCTTGTTATGTAAGTATTTATTATTTGTAATAAGTTTTTTTTTTGTCTACTCTCTTTTGCTACTCACTCCGTTTTTTTCTATTTTCATTAATTCCTCTCTAGATCAAAGGGTTGCCTGGAAGAGATTGCTATAAGCAATAAGGCCGCCCTTTGTTGCACTAGTTTTAAGTCGCTTCTTTTTTTTCCTTTCTGTATATTTCTTCTGTATTGTATTTTAGTGTCAACAATAAAGAGTTCATTCATTCATTCATTCAGACAACGAGGAAGGTGAAAGTTAATAAAAGCTTGTAAAAAAACTGTTGTTTAAACCGTTTATCCATATCAGAGGCCTTCTATTCAGGCGGCTCAAAAACTCTGACACCAGGGCTAGCCACCGGGCTTATACGAACTTACTTTTACTTTGTCTTTCAAAAACTTTCTTACAAACATTTACCATGTAACATGATTTATGTCACAGTGTCCGTGTTTACTTGGCTCTCGATTAGGGTTTCTTATTTCCCTACTTTTTTTGTTTCCGGATACCGGCACTTCTCGAGCACCATTTCCCGGGAATTCCCGAGAAGTCAGGAATTTAATTAACCTCAATAAAAATGTATGATTTTCGTAATCAGTATATCAGTCTTCGTCAATTAACAAAATAATATGCCTAGGTACTTAATTTCTTTATAATCACAGAATTTTAAAACTAGAATAAAATATGTATAGGTATAAGTAAAATCTTTAAAATTATAAAAATGTCAATCACAGACTTTTTACATAATTAGCTGTTACTGACAAATATGATCACTTAGATATATACCTAATGTAAAAGTCAAAATGTTTCATTAAAATAAATAATGATGGTTATGAAATAGTGGGAGGTGGTTGCCTTTTTGGGTAGTAATAGGATGTAAAAGGGGAGAGGAGATAGAGGATATAATGTTTGTAATAAGTTACACAGAAATTAACGTCGAATTGCTATTTTTTAGTAATTTTTTTAATTTCTTGACTTCCCGGGTACTCGACCTTTTTTCCCGTCTCGACCAAATGTCCCGAGAATTCCCGCTCCGAGACTTCTCGTAGAGAAACCCTATTCTCGATGTCGATACGATCTGTTGAACTACCGGGTCAGATTTGTGTTAACAACACAAACAATGGCTGAATTTCAATGATGTGGCTTCAGGACTAGGAATATAAATTAGGTTTCTCGTTCCGTCAAATTTAGATTTAATTTAAGTTACTCAGTGCCCAATAGAAATCTAAGATGAATGAAATTGCTCCGAATTCAATTTTAATATTTGAGCTTGAGTAATAACTTTGAAATCGGCGGTGTATTGACTGAAATAACTTTCTAGTTTTTATTATTATTAAACATGAGTAGTACTTTGATGAGTTTGTTCACTACTCAAATTCAATACAATAGATACCTAATTAATAAAATTAGTTCACACACAAAGACAATCTTAATTATAAATATTTTTCGCAAAAAATAGCAAAACCACCATTCATCGTGTACAACATTCGAATATTTCGCTCGAATTGTTTACATTATTGTTGATTTTACAAAAACGGCTTAGCCGATTTCTGTAAAATTTTAATGAGACAGCCTCGGAAGTATTTTATTTCGAACTAAAAAAGGACTTTTCGGTTCGGTTCACAATTGGCGGAATTGTCGATGAACATACACAAAAAAAATACATACGACATAGAAAGATTAACATAAAACCTCCTCCTGTTTGGAAGTCGGTTAAAACTATACACATAACCTATCTCCAATCGTAGGTACCTGGTGCAAAGGAATCTGAAATGCTGGCCTCATTGCCACTCTGGAATAACTCAAAATAAGAACTGGTAGTTCTCCGAACAGTAGACCTCGCGACACGTCTCTTTAACTGAATCTTCATAGGCTTCCGTTAAAAAGATGTGTGATCTCGACTAGCTCTTAAGTACCCAATTTGATTAATACTCGTGACTTTTAGTATTAGGATTTGGATACTAAACAATCCTGCCAAATACAGTATGTATTGTCGAAATCGGCCGATAAATAACGCGGCAGCAATTTTCCCCCACTTCGAGGGAAATACTCCCACAATAAAAAATGGCCGACGACAAAAATCCATTAATACCTATTATAGAACCTGTGTACCAAGTTACATCGAAAAATTTGCCTTTAGAGGAAAATCAACACCCGGACGGACAAAAGCAAAAACGTGGAGTTGAAGAAGAGACCTTTGTTTTGCTTCAAAAAATTTAACTACCGAAAAATCCATTAAATGTGAGTACATAAGCAAATCAGAATCGCAATAGCAAGTTGCTGCCTCGATTAATATGCACTAACATAAAATTAAACTGCATATTACTTTTTGGCGATTTCGTGGAATGCAGCGCCAGCCAACGCAGATAGCATTCCCAACTTGTGCCAATTCTGCACGTTATAAACTATAAAAAAACTATAGGTACCTAGGTTTATTCTCAGATTCGCACTATAATCAACGCGAACAATTAATCTGCGCAAAGTGGATAAGTTGGAACTCATCATTGTAGTATAGTACCTATCTATTTTAGTTTAAGCGTATGTAGTATTGTATTTTGTTGTTGTTAAAGGCACCATTGTAAAAAAATCGGTTCACCTAATTCTTAGAGAAAATATGCACAATAGTTGTATCTTCAATTTATATTTAGGTAAATCAATTTTAAACAAGTGATATATTAAACATTATTAATATATATATTAGTCATAAAAAAACTTTTTTTAAAACAAGCTTTTTCAACCAGTACTCGCCAAGACGAATCAAACCGCCGTAACTCGATAGTGTTGCGTCGTTTCATTACGTAATTCCTATGACCACCTTCTAGCTCCATCATCAGACCCCCCTGATTACCATTGAAAGACAAACTACTTGCTAAGACGATTCAAATGAACCCAAACTTGACGAGGTTGTGTCGTTTCATTGCTAAGTTATTTTGGCCACCTTCCAGCTCCATCACCATGTCACGAGATTTACACATGTATGCAAAATTTCAGCTCAATCGGTAACCGGGAAGTGGATCAAATTTACCTTGCAAGATTTGATTACAGAACGACAGACAACGGGACAGGTGAAAGTAAATAAAAGCTTGTAAAAAACATACTCGTATCCTTACTATACGCAATATTTTCTTATGGTTAGCCAAGCTTGTAGACCTCTCACAATACCAAAAGCCTTCAAAAATCTATAAATATTTCAACGGACTATGCAAATGGGACATCTTTCTCCGTGTCTGAACAAAAAGAACTAAGCAGAGGGACTCTCAATGGCTCTTGTCCCCATTGTTGGGTTCCACTTCACCCGAGAGAGGGTGACGGGCTCAATGTTAAAATAAGCAACAAAAATTCGTATATACCGCGGAAACTTTGGGCCTGTGAAAACAGTACATAGCGTATTGTAGATCCGCTTACACCATCCATCAGCTATATGACGTTCACTGCTGGAGCTATGCCTCCATCCATCCATCAACCATAAGAAGTCCACTGCTGGACATAGGCCTCCCCTATGGATCTCCAGTAAGACCGGTTGGAAGCAGCTTGCATCCAGTGCGATCCTGCGGTCTTAATGAGATCATCCATCCACCTTGTGGGTGGATGTCCTACGCTGCGCTTACCGGTACGTGGTCTCCACTCGTGAAATTTTCGACCCCATCGGTCATCAGTCCTCCGCCTCCGCGGATCTCCAATAAGACCAGTTCGAAGCGGCTCCATCTAGCGTGATTGAGGTCTTGATGAGATCATCTGTCTACCTCGTGGGAGGACGTTCGTCCTACACTGCGCTTGCTGGTAGATACGCGGTCTCCACTTGAGTACTTTTCAACTAGTTCGGTCATCACTCCTCCGTGCTATATGTCCTGTCCACTGCCACAGTGTGTATTACGCAAAAGCTTGTTATACAAGTAGCAAATGTAATAAGTAACTTTATATTCTCGATGTGGTAAAATTTTAAAAATATTCAGATCGTGAAAAATTTCTGATGTAGTCGATTAGCATTTCACACTATGTTATACTTACAGGATAAATATATCTATTATTAGACTTTGTTTTATCTGCGCACAATTAGCTGCATTAATAAATCATCTACAAAAGTTAACGAATGTCAAGAAGACACGGAAATACATTTTTCCAGGAAAAGTTACGAACAAAAATAATATACCTGCAAAAAATCTTCGCAGTAAGTAAGTGATGTGTATTACAAAAAAAAATTTATCGTCTCAAATGGCAAAATAATTTTTATTTTGTTTTTCTGAGCATCTGGTGGACCAACTCGTGACCATAATGCAAGTGTTTATTTGGCTCAAGGTATTTTTTAAGTATTGTCATTCAGCGTAGCAATGCTGCCTGCATGCTAGGCACGCTGCTATCAGGCAGTGGGCTTAAGCATTTGGATTATCTTTACACCTCCAATTCGCTTTTAATGTAGTAGTAGTTTAAGTCTACATACTTTATTAACTTGAGTATGTAGAATTATATTTTGTTGTACCTAGTTAATAAAGACCAAAGAAACTCAATATTCTAACAAGTGTACATGCATACATAGTTTCAACATGAGTATAATATGACGATGAGCTATTCTTGCTTATTAAAGTTAATTGTTTAATTACATGTTACTGGTAGCAATCAAGTTAAAAATCATGAATTAATATTTAGGATTAAAAAACAGGTAAGTGTATTGAACTTAGTTATATTGAATTTTATAGATTGATTTTATTGATTGACTGCCTCGGTGGCTCAGTGGTTACTGACCCTAACTTCTGGGTCAAAGAGGCGTGGGTTCGATCCCAACCCAGGGCATGTATTTATGTGATGAACATAGGTGTTTGCTCTGTGTCTGGGTGTTATTTAGGTACTATCTATATAAGTATGTATTTAAAAAATATGTGTATGTAGTATATCAGTCTCTGGCAGCCATATCACAAGCTTTGCTTAGTTTGGGGCCAGAGACCGTGTGTCAGATGTCTCCTAATATTAATATATATATATATATATATTTAAAAAATGTGGATTTTGGTACCTCCAATTTTTGCAATCGAGAAAATCGTTTTCTGTCAGCAAGTTTTTAATTTACTTCATATGATGATAAAATGACGACGACGTGACCAATAAAATAGTTTGAAACTCAATTAAGTTACTGCCTATAAAAATAAATTAACATTTGCGATGCCATCAAAGTTTTAATACCAAGAGTTCAACAGTCTACAATTACCTCTCAAGATTTAGGCTCAGACTACTACAGCGGAGTGGAGATGGGCGGAACTGTGTAGGGACCACCTTGCAGCTCGTAAGGAAATAGCAGACATGTATCATTTCCTTTTTATAATAGAGGCACTTATTTCATATCCACAAAAAAACATGCATTTCTCATATTAAATTAATTTTATATAATTATTAACAATAGTTACAATTTCTAAAATTTACCCATTCACTTTCATACTATTCATGAATAGAAACGACTTTATGGGTGAAAGCCTCTCCTGCAGCTCGTTCCAAATTTCTCTATCTTGTGCAGTTGTTCTCCATTCTATTCCTGTCATCGCTCTTATATCGTCAGTCCACCTTTTCCTAGGTCTTGCTCTTCTAGGATAAAATTTGAATGGGACCACCTCTGAAGTATAGTCTACTGAACAAAAAAATAATCAATAAAATTGGTTTATAATAGGCGGACCACTGAGGTATGGCGTAACGTCATGATTGCAAAAAAATACACAAACAGTCCTTATGCAGTTCGCTGCGCTTTGGTGGAGTCTGAGCCTGAAGGGCGATCACGATTTCTCCCAAATCACGACGAGATAAGCGAAAAAATGCTACGTGCGTTTTAAAACCATCCATTACTTTTTGCGTTTGGAATACAAAGAAGTCTGGGCCAGTTGGAATGTGAACTTTACTCGCGTAGTGAATAAAATAAGGCAATGTTATTATTTGCAAATACTTAAATAAACCAAAAGAAAATGTATGTGTTGTTGTATTGCGGTCGTGTAAAAAATTGTATTTGATGGGTTAGATTTCATTTTGTTATGTATTTTATACATACAGGGCTATCCAAAACTGGTGTTTTAATCCGGAGGAGGAATTCAAACCATCATTATTAACTTGTTTTAATTAGGGGTCAATCAGGAATTCTAGAAAAAAATTAGCAGTTTCATTTTATTTTTTCGTTTCTGAGTTACAATTTTGTATGGAACAGCAGATGTTTTTCTCGAATTCTGAGTTGATCCTTTAATAGAAGTTGTTCACAACAATGGTCTAGTACTTAGTAGGTACTAGTACATGACAAGAAGTTAACAGTGTGTAAGGACATTAATGGTATGATTCCGAACTACGCAGCAGTGCTACCGCAGCACCGCGACCGCGGAATCATATCTTAAATAAATTTTTCATCACGAGTAAGTCCACATTTGACCACCAACTTGTCTGATGGTTAGCGATGTCATATTTAAAAGTTTATTTGAATTCGTGATTAGTTTATTTTTACCCGACCTTTTTAGAACGAAGGTAGGTAATGTTATTTAGGTGTAAATACAAGTACATTTGGATGTATCTACTGAACTGATGGTCATTTCATATCTATTCATTAAGTAGATATCGTATGCTTAAGATAAAATTAGGCGAGCGTTTTGCTCATCCCGTTGGTAATTCGTATAAAGAAGGTTATTAATAATATTTTAATCAAAATTAGGCCACTAACATTATGCAAACAAGATTTCAAGATACTTTTAAAAGCGGACATAAATTCAGTGCTAAAGGTGACTTTCATTTGGCTAAAATATTTAAAAAAAAACTTTATTCAGATGAAACAATACCAAAAAGTAAAATGGGATTAATTCAAAAATCTTCCCTTTTTATTTTCACGGACAAAACATTAACAGACCTCTGAGGTCGTACAATTTTAATTTGTTCATTAGACACGGTATTGTCTCTCCCAACAAACATTTGGTATTCTCTCCCTTTAGGCTTGCACTCACAGTGTCCGAATCGTTCTACAGATCCAATATAAATTAGTTCATATTTTAAATCGATTTATGTCCGGATATAGATTACTCTTAAAATTGCTTTCATTTTGTTTCACTAAACGCCGTAAGTAAATCATGGCGAAGGAAATGAACGCGATATAATTGATATTGAATATGGTGACAGAAATTGGTTGCGAGTGTAACAATCCTATCCTGGTCGTCGAAACGTAACATGCCTAGCCTAACCTGCCTAATTAACCTCATTTATAATCCTAAGAAGTGTAGAACCTTTTTTAAAAAACCTGTTTAAAATAAAATGTCATATTAAAATGATTATAGAACCTTGATTTGCTTTCAATGAATCCTAGCTTTATGACAAACTAGCTATACGTCCTGATTCCACCTGATTGTGAACAAATTATAAATTGAACCTCATGGAAGAAATATCCTAAGATGTTAAGAATGCATTAATTATCGAAACAGATATTCAATAAGATCCCAGCTTACATTTTGTATTGATAAATAATAAGAAATATGAATACTAACATTTTTGAACTTCTGAAGTTCACAACGAAATAATTCTCACCTAGCGCCGTCTGCTTTATTAGTTTTCTGCTGTGAGATTCCTATCCTAATTATCTAATTTACTTACCTACTTGTATGTTAGTTTGGCCAGTGGTCGTCTTGTGATAGATCCTGCGTTATAGACCGCATAAACCTAGGTATAGGTGATTCAAAATTCCTAGCTGCTTAATAGATTACCTAAGTCCAGAACGAAAACCCTATGTTTTACCTATTTTGAGCTTCTAAGATCCTGAAAGAATATTACTAATCTCAGAGTGAAATGCAGTACCTAACTAATGTCTCAAGAGCTATATAGAAATAGTGATTCTAGAGCTTCTCTGTTATATATGATGTTAATTTAGAATATTTGTGTAAAACGTAAATAAGCTTCAATAAAGCTAGGTGTAAAATATTAATTTAGTTGCTTAAGAAAATATTAGACATGAGGTGAGAAGGAAATTCCATTAAATTAGTACTTTAGAACAAAGAAACTCTATTATTGAACTAATATTATTATCAAACTACGCATATAATAAAAGATTGGAATGCCAGAAAGAATAATATTAATTTATTTCTGACAATTAATTTTAGTATTTTAAATTTATTTAATTTTATTTAGATATCAGAGATTTATTTTATTTTATGTTTATCTCTGATTGTTTAGTCATGGCGCTCGAGAGAGCTGAAAACCATGAAAATGACTCTACTCTGCTTTCGTAAATCTAACGCCATCCTGGAAAAAGAAAGCAGGAAAGAAAACCAGGAGTCGCGAGTGTGTCTGTCTAAGATCAGTCAACTTATCTACATCACTTCATAAAGTCAGGAAAATCATAAATCTTGCATGAATTCCAGAGTGTTCTCAAGAAATGCTCCAAGATTACTATAGATAAAGGTTCGAGAATCGACTTCGCCTTGTAAAATAATATTAAAATCAATAAGCTATCAATAGCTTTATTTCAAAGTGATCAGAATTTACACTCTTAATACGGACACGGGATATCCCTCCCTTACGGAAATGAGAATCACTGGCCCAAGCTCTATCTGGCTTCAAGAGTTCTGCACACTAATGAAAATACAGCATTGATCGAGTAGCACTTACGGCTAGTATTAAAATAATGAGATGTAGCAATAATAAGATATAGCAATAGTCGACTCTTCAATCCCCGTAATATAAATAAATGACATTTTATCTATGAACACTCTGTCCTTCGCAAATTGTACGAGTAGGTAAAGCACGTCATGTCTGGAAATTTCTCAATTTCTGGAGATTCTCAATCCGCATAGAATATAATATCTTAAGATTTTATGTTCACAAATAGTCGAAGCTGAAAAAGACAAATAATTAAAACATTTGTAATTCATACATAGAATCATAAAGGGCGAGAGTTAGAAGCTTCTATCTTCTACTCGTGAGTAAATGCTCAATGTAGGATAGTTTCGTCAGTAACATACGAGTACTTCTATAGAGTAGGAAACATCGTAAGTCAACTTATGCAAGACCGCCATAGGAACCTGAAGATGTATGCGTATTTATCAACCCGCAACAGGTCAGAGTAGATAATATTGCCTTGTTTCTGTGGTGTAGCGTAGCGTCGTAAGCAACTCGTTCATACTCATAAAAGAATAGATACGTGTGAGAATCCTCCATACCGCATCGTTTCAGTAAGGCGGATATAGGCCTATCTCCATATGATAGACCTCCTCTTTTCATCTGATGTCCATTTGTACATTAATACAACAGTAAATCATCCAAAAGTCCAATGCAGTACTGATCTGGCCGACTCGCAGGAACATCATCTGCTGAACAATTCTATACCTACTATGACATATCTATTTAAAAAGTGATACGATTATACGAAACCAAATCCTCTAGGAACATCCTCGTCCTTCGATCGAAAACAACTTTCTTCCAACTTCCACTTTTTAGACCAGGATCAAAATTCTCCTAGTTAGTAAACTCTTCTCTGCTTTTCCTTTCTCTGAATCTTGCGGAACAAAACTAAATATACCTATTAAAGATGAAATATTCCAACATTTTTCTATAATTTTCTCAAGTGAAGTCCCTGTTGTCCGTCCTGTCAAAATCTCTGTTCTTTTTTTTCTCTTATTTTAAATTCTCAAGTTCTGCAAAGAGTTTTTATACCTAGATTGAAGTTCTGTTGCTTTTCTAAAATGTACTTATTTTCCTGCTTGTTTGTAAATCATTTGAATGGAAAGTTTCTTTAGATAATATTAGAAAGAATTATAACTTCATGTAAGAGACTTCTGATCTACAAGAATGCCTTTTTCCTATACCTAATTACTCAGATGTGGACGATCAAACCATCTGAGGTTTGTTACAGCACCCCTCAAAATTTTCGCAGATGAAAAGATGTTGGTAAACATCTAAATCGAAGTAAATTTTCCTAAAAAAAAATATAATAACTTTAAATTTAATCAAGTGCATAATTGTATTTATCAAAATTCGAGTTCCAACGATGAAATTATATGTTTCGAATGTGAATGTATTCCTACTACAATATGCGAAAATGTTTTTATACCAGTCTACAGATAATCGTCTTAAAACCTCCTACTCTCAGTTTGATTACATATCTACCATGAAGAAAAATCGCCTTCCCCACTAAATTGTTATAATCTGCAAGGAAGTTCTGGTTCAGTGACAGAAACGGAGCCCTCGTAAGGGAATTCTGTTTTGAGGTAGAACCGACCTGAATGGTCGCATGTTGAGTAGTCTCAGCGAACCAATCTTCCGTTCGGAGATTTTCCCAACATACCCCTTCCAAACTACACGAATTGTCCATGAAAAAGGAAAATAATTCCGCATGGCATCAATGTCCCGCCAAGAGTGAATAGTTAAATTCCAACTATCTATAAACTGGAGCATGTGCAGTGTATCAATTCAGAGGTTCCTACCTTGTAGAGTAAAAGATCCTTATGAAATCAACTTAATGTTGATGGATTGCCTGCTGGCCTACTCCTAACACCACACTCCTTCATAAAGATCTATTTGTTCAAGTGATTGCTAAAACTCGAACCCTGACAAACCGCTTCAAATCCCAGCAATGCTATTGTCGTTTAGTTCCTCTTGTACTGATTTAATTTTGTCAGTAAATGTCAGTCATATTCGTAACAATATTCTTTTTTTACTATTTGTCATCCCTAATTCTCGCAAAACGCCTTTCACTATCTTCACGCCAACTTCACGACGTAGCATCACCTTTTGAACTAAAAGCGAGCCAATATTTGCACATTCCCCATTACACCCTATAGGAAAATATTAAAAAATTCGTCCACACCCTCGTAATAAACTTCTACCTCACTATCCTTACTAAAATATTAACAAGTTGGAGGTTAATTATTATTAGAACCTTGGTTAAATTTTTAATTTTAATTTTATCCTGCCTTTTTTACGTGATAAATATTCAGCCTCGTGCTTACTTTCCTACTTGCATTTATCTACGTAAGCTCAATTACTTTAACATTGTGCAAATAAAATTAAATGACAAAATGTTTAATAAAGAAAATTATTTTTTCCAAATTGTTTTTAGTTATTACAGCCTACAGAATGGCTTCACCCACTAACAAAATTGAATTAGATAATAATGTGTCAATATGCCCAAGTTTCCAAGTAAGTAAAATTTACACTCTTCTAGTGGAAAGGATCTCTTCCATATGGTTAGAGAAACCAATTCCTGGCGCGGCATTGCTTGGCCATGAGAGTTCAACCTACTTGAATCCCGACATATCTCCACGCGTATAATTTTTTGAAATTGAATAAATATTTGAAACGTAAGTTCAGCCAATCCATTAAGCTTATACTCTACTTCCTTCAAACCAGCAAATCATCTTTGAATTATTTAATGAACATTTGAAATCAATTTTTCAATATAACATGAACTTGATTTTTATTTTGCGTTTCTTTTTATTTTTAATAATGTGCTAATTTAATTTTATAATAACATTCATTTTCCTTATCTTGGTGTAACTGATTTCTGAACATCTAGCAAAAATATACGACTGAACTTTAATTTAATTTGAGATAAAGAAAACTATTTATTGATTTACTTAGTTTAGTTTTCAGTATCATTGCTCACTTTTATCAACAAAACAAATTTAAATAAATGTTATTGCATTACATTCACTTATTTTAGCTAACACTGAAATATCTAACAACCAAGTATCCTCACAGCTATGTGATTAGTACTTAACCGACCCGTTTAGTAATCAACTAATCAGTAAAAGATACGCTGACAACAAAAGTTGATTTGATTGATGATCGACCATTTAAAACCCAGCTTACTTTACTCACTTTAAGTGCATTTACTATTACAGTTTACCTGAATATTTAGACTTTGAATAATCGCTGAAGATTTAGCTAACACCTATTTACATTGGTTATAACTGATGTCTTAGAATAATAATAAGGTTTACCTACTATCTGAAAAGATTGAGCAAATGTTCCACCCCCCCGACTAGAATTTTCTTGCTTTAATTTATAAATCTACCTTTTATTTGCTCAACTTTTTCGTCCCCTTTTTTTTTTGAATCGCGAAAAGTCTGCGTTTGACCACCAACTTCCCTGATGATAAACAAACTCGCGGACGCAAATGAAGCTTACTGAGCTAGAATATACCTATTCACACTAAATACAACTTGATTATTACGAATTTAGCATTAGAATTGTGTAACTGGGTCTTAGTTTATTTGATTGATTTAATTTACTAAACTCAGTTTTTTTTTTAAACTGACCATTTATTTGTTGATACAACCTCCGTTTAAAAGTCCTATTTTAGTCTACTTATTTAAAACATTAAATTAAACTTCCCTTCTTTACGTCATTCCAGATACTAATCTGCTAAATTATCTATTCTCCCAAATTATCTTATTGTAAGTAAAATTATTTACCATTTTGCAATAATATTTCAGCTAATCGTAACCTCAACCTACATCTGATAGATTTTCAACAAGATAACACTTTTAAACATATTTTTCACTGTTAGACTACTTCGATATAATTTTGATGTAAGCGAATGCTTATTATTACCTATTATTCGATCTAGTATATTTTTCATGCAAGAGAAATAAACGTCTAAATATTTATGCAATGCCAATTAATACAAGTACACAATGTAGATTAACCCTATGTTTATTTTTAACAAATTCCCATCTCTAATTTTCCTGTACGCAATTCATATGGAATTTAGTATAACAGTCTGTTTGTTACATTGAATTATTAAATTGATCTACTTGCTAACTACCTGTGATAAAAGTAGTAAAATTTAAATGTCCAAAAAATCAAAGTCATTCCGTAACGTACTAAAACAAATCTCTATCAATGAAAAATATTACACATTTTATTACTTTGATTTACAAAGTCGATAAATTGTTAAATATACTCTAACCCCGATTTTCTAGTTTGCAATAAAATTATATAACCGAATCAACTCCTTGAGTTTCTTATTTTATAAATAATATTAATAACAGTCCTTGCTTTGTATGCATCATTAATAATCATATCTTTTATTATAAATTGAAAATATTTACTATCTACAATTATTCAAGCTATACTTGTACATGAAGCAATAAACTATATTATAAACACTAAACTACTATACCATATTTACAACAAACACATTACATGAGTGACGAATGATCCTTGGCTAGATCCCTTATTTTTGTAACCTGAACCAAATAATTACCCATGATACAAAATGCTTGCTATTGTTTGCAGTCTTTTTTAAAACAAATCACCCCCCAACGTTTTAATCTGTTAATACCCAAAGATAATGATTAACCTGAAAATTGATGAGATATTCGTTACCTTCTCTAATAACCTAGCGATTAAAATTATTACGTACTATTTATTACTAACCTATAAATTTCGAATCACCATCGTCTCCATTTCACAGCAACAAATTGTGTTCAGATAGTCTGACTACTGAACACAGTCCTATAATAACCTGAATTGACTTGCCTAAACAAAGTTAAACTAACAAATCAAATATTTATGAGTTCCGATTATATTCTATTATCACGAAAATATTTTAAACCTATTTTTATGATAAAACGAATGATTTCTATTGCTAATCCTGGTCGCGGCACCAAATTGTAACGATCCTGGTCGCGACCAACCAAAATTGTAACAACCCTGGTCGCGAAACCAAATTGTAACAATCCTATCCTGGTCGTCGAAACGTAACATGCCTAGCCTAACCTGCCTAATTAACCTCATTTATAATCCTAAGAAGTGTAGAACCTTTTTTAAAAAACCTGTTTAAAATAAAATGTCATATTAAAATGATTATAGAACCTTGATTTGCTTTCAATGAATCCTAGCTTTATGACAAACTAGCTATACGTCCTGATTCCACCTGATTGTGAACAAATTATAAATTGAACCTCATGGAAGAAATATCCTAAGATGTTAAGAATGCATTAATTATCGAAACAGATATTCAATAAGATCCCAGCTTACATTTCGTATTGATAAATAATAAGAAATATGAATACTAACATTTTTGAACTTCTGAAGTTCACAACGAAATAATTCTCACCTAGCGCCGTCTGCTTTATTAGTTTTCTGCTGTGAGATTCCTATCCTAATTATCTAATTTACTTACCTACTTGTATGTTAGTTTGGCCAGTGGTCGTCTTGTGATAGATCCTGCGTTATAGACCGCATAAACCTAGGTATAGGTGATTCAAAATTCCTAGCTGCTTAATAGATTACCTAAGTCCAGAACGAAAACCCTATGTTTTACCTATTTTGAGCTTCTAAGATCCTGAAAGAATATTACTAATCTCAGAGTGAAATGCAGTACCTAACTAATGTCTCAAGAGCTATATAGAAATAGTGATTCTAGAGCTTCTCTGTTATATATGATGTTAATTTAGAATATTTGTGTAAAACGTAAATAAGCTTCAATAAAGCTAGGTGTAAAATATTAATTTAGTTGCTTAAGAAAATATTAGACATGAGGTGAGAAGGAAATTCCATTAAATTAGTACTTTAGAACAAAGAAACTCTATTATTGAACTAATATTATTATCAAACTACGCATATAATAAAAGATTGGAATGCCAGAAAGAATAATATTAATTTATTTCTGACAATTAATTTTAGTATTTTAAATTTATTTAATTTTATTTAGATATCAGAGATTTATTTTATTTTATGTTTATCTCTGATTGTTTAGTCATGGCGCTCGAGAGAGCTGAAAACCATGAAAATGACTCTACTCTGCTTTCGTAAATCTAACGCCATCCTGGAAAAAGAAAGCAGGAAAGAAAACCAGGAGTCGCGAGTGTGTCTGTCTAAGATCAGTCAACTTATCTACATCACTTCATAAAGTCAGGAAAATCATAAATCTTGCATGAATTCCAGAGTGTTCTCAAGAAATGCTCCAAGATTACTATAGATAAAGGTTCGAGAATCGACTTCGCCTTGTAAAATAATATTAAAATCAATAAGCTATCAATAGCTTTATTTCAAAGTGATCAGAATTTACACTCTTAATACGGACACGGGATATCCCTCCCTTACGGAAATGAGAATCACTGGCCCAAGCTCTATCTGGCTTCAAGAGTTCTGCACACTAATGAAAATACAGCATTGATCGAGTAGCACTTACGGCTAGTATTAAAATAATGAGATGTAGCAATAATAAGATATAGCAATAGTCGACTCTTCAATCCCCGTAATATAAATAAATGACATTTTATCTATGAACACTCTGTCCTTCGCAAATTGTACGAGTAGGTAAAGCACGTCATGTCTGGAAATTTCTCAATTTCTGGAGATTCTCAATCCGCATAGAATATAATATCTTAAGATTTTATGTTCACAAATAGTCGAAGCTGAAAAAGACAAATAATTAAAACATTTGTAATTCATACATAGAATCATAAAGGGCGAGAGTTAGAAGCTTCTATCTTCTACTCGTGAGTAAATGCTCAATGTAGGATAGTTTCGTCAGTAACATACGAGTACTTCTATAGAGTAGGAAACATCGTAAGTCAACTTATGCAAGACCGCCATAGGAACCTGAAGATGTATGCGTATTTATCAACCCGCAACAGGTCAGAGTAGATAATATTGCCTTGTTTCTGTGGTGTAGCGTAGCGTCGTAAGCAACTCGTTCATACTCATAAAAGAATAGATACGTGTGAGAATCCTCCATACCGCATCGTTTCAGTAAGGCGGATATAGGCCTATCTCCATATGATAGACCTCCTCTTTTCATCTGATGTCCATTTGTACATTAATACAACAGTAAATCATCCAAAAGTCCAATGCAGTACTGATCTGGCCGACTCGCAGGAACATCATCTGCTGAACAATTCTATACCTACTATGACATATCTATTTAAAAAGTGATACGATTATACGAAACCAAATCCTCTAGGAACATCCTCGTCCTTCGATCGAAAACAACTTTCTTCCAACTTCCACTTTTTAGACCAGGATCAAAATTCTCCTAGTTAGTAAACTCTTCTCTGCTTTTCCTTTCTCTGAATCTTGCGGAACAAAACTAAATATACCTATTAAAGATGAAATATTCCAACATTTTTCTATAATTTTCTCAAGTGAAGTCCCTGTTGTCCGTCCTGTCAAAATCTCTGTTCTTTTTTTTCTCTTATTTTAAATTCTCAAGTTCTGCAAAGAGTTTTTATACCTAGATTGAAGTTCTGTTGCTTTTCTAAAATGTACTTATTTTCCTGCTTGTTTGTAAATCATTTGAATGGAAAGTTTCTTTAGATAATATTAGAAAGAATTATAACTTCATGTAAGAGACTTCTGATCTACAAGAATGCCTTTTTCCTATACCTAATTACTCAGATGTGGACGATCAAACCATCTGAGGTTTGTTACACGAGCCAATTCATCATCATTATTATTATTATTTCAGTCGTACGGTATCCACTAATGCTTAAAAACCTCTTTTATAGGATTCACAAAGAAGCGATCGTAGTTTGCATGCAGCGAAGAGTCTAATTTTTTTCTATTCGTTTTAGTAAACTTATAAAGCAAAGTCTAGAATATCGAAGTAGATTTTAGAGCTGAAATTGTTTTCGCGCAAATGTTCATTGCTGATACTTGTCATACCAAAACGTACTGCGGAATCTATGAGGAAGCTGTGGCCTGATGTTCGTCCAATTACAGAGGCTAAAATGCTTAAATCAAGACCTGTGATAGGTTGATAAGTAGACCGCAGCTACAGCAGCGACGTGGGTTACATTGTTGAATTTTTATTCGTGTCGCTGTGCACGACGTCAGCGCGAAAGAAATTTCAGTCATACCCAAGCGACGGCGACGCATCGAATGCTGTGATGTGAGTGACGGCCTTATGCCCTGGATTCGTACCACAATCGACGATATTTCCAGGAACGGTTCGCGTTACGAGGGTCGAGCAAACACGGATGATTCATTATGTATACACATGCTCATTAGTGATGACGGCTAAACGTCGATTTTACAGCCGAGGACTCGCTTGATAAACGACTGCATTGGACGTAGGCAGGTTTGTTGTGGGGGCTTTATTTTCAGTTTCTTTTTTGTTAATAACTGCATATTTTGCCTGAATCAAAAGAAAGGACCATTGGTCAAATATCTAGGGACCTCTGGACATCTAGACTCTTTTTCACTTTTGTTCGTAGATGGCGGTGTACTGTGTAGTCCGCAAACTGTATGTAATACTCGTAAAGAACCTAAAACTGGTTTAAAGATATACAGCCACTTTTACGCGCTGAAGGATCTAAACGCGTTGCAGTCAGCAATCTTTGTAAAAATGCTGTTATACAACTGACGTGGTATGACAACTTACATTCAAAGATTATCACATTAAAATATTAAAATATGATTCCGCAAAATATTATTGCAAATGTTGGCAAATAAGGCTACAAATAAGTTTTAGTTCAATAGGCTACAACAACGATGACCAAAATCACAAAGAACAAACGAAACATTCAAGAAAATTGGTTCACCCAACTTTTTATAAAACATATTTAAAAACCCCTTTTTTTTTAAAAAAAAAAACAAGCTTTTACTGTACCAGTACTCGCCAAGACGAATCCAACGAGCCGAAACTCGATAGGGTTGCGTCGTTTCATTACAGAGTTCCTATGACCACCTTCCAGCTCTATCATCAGACCCTGGTTACCATTGAAAGAGAAACTTCTCGCCAAGACCATTCATATGAACCCAAACTCGATGAAGTTGTGTCGTTTGATTGATAAATTTCTTTGGCCACTTTCCAGTTCCATCATCAGATCAGCACTATGTCATCATAATATTGCATTGTCACGCGATTTACACATGTTTGTAAAATTTCAACTCAATTTGTAACCGGGAAGGGGATCAAATTTTATTTGCAAGATTTAATTACAGACAGAACGGGACAGGTGAAACTAAATAAAAGCTTGTAAAAAAAACGTAACCTCAACATTTTCTTACCGTTTAGTGAAAACAAAGTGTGGAGCCAAAAACTATTTTTCAATTGTCCGCGCCTAGCGATCTCTATATAAGCACTTAGAGCCTTTAAGAGTCGATCAAGTCAAGAAACTACTTCCAATTCATCATTCCGACTAAAGGAGACCATTAGAACTGGTTAGCCATATATTCTTGTCGTAAACCGCAATTTTTCTCGTAAATTTTATAGGTTCGTACTGGAGAAGTAGGAAAATGTCTACGATAAAAATTTCGGGTATGATTGGTTTGACATACTTCATTCCTTTCATAAACATATTCAGCCATTTTTGAGAAGAAATAGTATCTTGATTTACATGATTTGAAAACGATTTATACATGAAAAATATTTCTGTTACTGATAGCAAGGCTATTGTTATTTTTGGCTATCAGTAATCATTATTATAATATATCGAAGGTAAACCCAAACTTCCCGTAAATATAATCCTGTAAATATAATTGATCGATCCAGTTTAATTAACAGACTAAGCCCCGAGTTTACCAACGCTTGTTTAAGTTAAACGTGTGATAACTGTATTTAACCAACGGTTTTTTGCTTAACAGCAAGATTCCGTTAAAAAGCTTTTGATAAATTAAACGTCTGTTGGTGAACTAGGGTCTAAAACCCAAGTTTAATCGTTGTTGAAATACAGTAATCACACGTTTAACTTATTCAAGCGTGGGTGAACTTCGGTCTAATTACTGTAGCAGAGTTTAATACTAACTTACAGTTCAATATCGACCCGATTTCTGCTCCTAATTAGGGGTAAGACTAAAAGCATTTGCTTTTTGCATAAGTTAAGAGCTAAGTTGTTAATACCAACATTGAAACATGATACTGAAAGAACAAAACTGCAATACAACCCTGGGAATGCAAAATTTCTTCAGTTTCTAACAATGTTTGCATTCCATTATTCGGACGATGTTGTTGGTTTTCTTACTTTTTATTCCAGTTGGAGGTAATATTTAAGTTTATATTTCATAAACACGGTAGGTTTATTATGTAAAGAACATTCGATATGAAAATTATTTTGTGATGTTTTAGTATTTATACACTAGAATTTTATTTAACAACTAGCTGTCCGACCCGGCTTCGCCCGGGTACGATTGGCTAAAGCAACCAAATATTTTTAGGATCCCTATTTTTTTAAAAAATAATGCCTATGTTCACCGAGGATAGCGTAGCTTTCCAACAGTGAAAGAATTTTTCTAATCAGTTCAGTAATTTCGGAGCCTATTCGATGCAAACAAACAAACAATCAAATATTTCCTCTTTATAACTTTGGTATAGAGGTATAGATAATACCCAAAATTTCTATTTTCAGATCCAACGTTGGGTAGTTCTATAAGACTGCCTCGTTAGCCTAGTGGTTAGTGACTCCAAATACTCTGAAGAAGGCGTGGGTACGATTCCCACCCAGGGCAATCATTTTCTGATGAACTTAGGTGTTTGCTCTGTGTCTAGATGTTAGGTACTATGTAAATAGTATACCAGTCACAGGCAGCCATATCACAAGCATTGCTCAGTTTTGGGGTCAGAGACCGTGTGTTAGATGTTCCCTTGATTTTTATTTATTTAAAATAGCAAAAGGCTTTTGGAAAAAATATCTGGGTTAAAAAAACTGAGTAGTTTGGATAGACCCAGTAGCTAGCCCTGGTTACAGAGGATTTTTAAGCAGCCTGAAGGCCTGTGACATATTATGGCTAAACGGTAATATCTGACATAATAAATAATGTATTAGATGTTATTCAAAACAAACCTAAAAAATAACTTGTACTAGACGTGTGTTTTTAATCATATGGCTCATGGATGGATGGAATCGTATTATGTAACATACCTCGAGTAATGAGTAGGTTAATTTAATTAAAGACCTTGATAGATTTTTTAAACACATAACCAAATAAACGTTATGAAAAGCCGCAACAAAAACGGCCGTTGAAAGTAAACACAGTTTTAAAGTTTAATGATTGAATTATACTTTGATTTATGGCAGCAGAATGTGATTACTGCTGATAGAATGAGACGGAGAATCGTTATTTCGAGGTAGTCTTAAATTCACAGTATGGCTTTGAATTGGATACGGCATGTGGCATATTATCGGTAATAACTACATTTATTTTTATTTTGTATAGGTTTGAGTTTGATTACATACTGCCTGATGTTAAGCAGATATGCGGTCTAGGGTAAAGCACGCTTCCGGATAAGATACCTATAAACTCGGGATTTGAAGACACTCACGTTGTATTTTAGCGGAAAGACAAACCCAGGGAAAGCGCTCCGAGTTCTGGCTGTTTGTATGAGGAATGTGGATTCGAAACGCTTGGTTCCATAAAAGGGTGGCGCTTTGGTCGCGTCTGTCTTGCGGTAGGATAGAAGAAAGGGGCAGGTGGGACCAGATTGTGCAACTCCTGGACGCACTCACCGTGGTGTGATTACATACCTTTGCAAATTTTCCTCTGTAAGTATACAGAGTTTGCCGTTAGGTTTTTTCGTCTTGCAGTCATACTATTTGACAAGCCAATTTTGTTTCTGAGCGTAGTTTAGAGCGGCATATGTTTTTTTTGTGTATATTCATAAATAATTTCGACAAATAAGAACCGACTTTGATGAGACTTTTTTATTTGATAGATCATACTTTAAAGGTTCATTTAAATTTTATCGAAATCGGCTGAGTCGTTCTTGAAAAAACAACTAAAATATGAAGGTCTATGTCGATGATACGAGTAACTACATCGATCCGTGCTAACTATAGGAATTCTGAGTGCCAAGTGGGAGATTTGAAAATCAAATCGAATTAATTTTACATTGAGTTGACCGAACGCGTCGAGAACACACTCGAGCACATTGACGTTGCTGCGCTTGTGTTCGATCGGTTTGGCACTCTTTAAACTAACATTTAGCTATTCAATTTTCTCTACGTGACACAAGGTGGCATTTCTATAGAAATGACATCAAACGTTAAAAACCACGTATTCACTGCGCAACAGTGTTTCTAATACACAGTTTCTGAACCATCACGTAGATGTCTACCGAAACAAAATAATTGTCTCTGAAACACATTTTTTTGTAGACAAAATGTACATACTATAGAAACCAAATTTACGTGTTTCTGAAACAGAGTTTATAAACAATTATTGCCTAGTGAATGGCTTGACGTAGTAGGTTGCGTAGGTTTCGAACATAGTTAAAAATTCCCACTCGGCATTCTGTACACATTTGAAGTCGGATGTGCGATTATTGTCGAAAAATAATTAGGTAAACTTTTTCCTTTGTTGAAAGGTTCATTCACATTTTTTAACGATCCATAAAACACGAAACCGCATCCTAAATTTCGCACATTCAAGTCCACAACGCCGACTCAATGATGGCTGACGACCATCAATTTTTAATTGGAGACATTTCCTTTCAGAATGTTTTTAGGTCACGTATCATGGCTACCCGTAAAATATGTATAGGGGAGTTTTACATGGCCATCGGTTTGTTTTGTAGATTAAAATGGAATAAAAATTAACTGTATCGATGCCTTAATGGACAATACTTTGTAATGAAGAGACTCTTTTTTAACCGACTTCCAAAAAGGAGGAGGTTCTATGTTCGTCTGTATGTTTTTTTTTTGTGTATGTTCATCAATAATTTCGACAATTGTGAACCGAATTGAAAAATTCTTTTTTAGTTCTAAAGGGTACTTCCAAAGTGGTTACATTTAAATTTTAAAGAAATCGGCTGGGCTTTTTTGTAAAATCAATAGTAATCAGTCAAACAATCATTTATTTATTTTTGACACATGTTATGTTTATGTGCAGTATCATAATGATCCATAGACTCCTAAACTAGTCTAAGACTGTGTTTGTAAACATTCGAGCAAAATATTCGAATTTTGTACAAGATGGAAGGCGGTTTTGCCATTTTTTGCGAAAAATAATTATGTGGTGTCCATTTGGAAAGTAGCGTACTTTTCCCTGTCATAGGACAACTAAGTAATAGTGATATAATTTATTCAGTAATATTACATTAGTAATGAAAATGAAAAATATTTCTATTTTTATTGAAATACATGAAATATGCAGCGACATCCATAAAAGAATGTGTGAGAACACCTCTATAGCCTTCCTTAAAACTGCATTAATAAACCTAAAGCGAATTAAAGACAACAATCGGCCAAGTACGAGTCGGACTCGCGCACGGAGGGTTCCGTACTATATGAGAGCCCTATTAAATATATTTTAATTTTATTATTTAATATTACAGTGAATATAAAACTAAATATTATGTGAAAATTTCATGCACTTACCTGTTACCATTATTAATATAGAGCGAAAAACGGCTATAAAATCAGGTTTGTTGTATGGGAGCCCCCTTTAATTATTAATTTTATTTTGTTTTTAGTATTTGTTGTTATAGCGGCAACAGAAATACATCATCTGTGAAAATTTTGACTGCCTAGCTATCATGGTTCATCAGATACAGCCTGGTGACAGACAGACAGACGGACATCGAAGTCTTAGTAATAGGGTCCTGTTTTTACCCTTTGGGTACGGAACCCTAAAAAGATAAATTGTTACTGTTGAATTTAGAAAAACCACTCAACCGCTTTTCAATAACTCTAAATGGGACCCCTTCTGGTCTACCGAGAGATAAAGAATCATCAAAATTGATTAATTATTGGCGGAGTTATTGCGTTACATACAAAATAAACACACAGTTAAATAGAAAACCTCCTTTTTTGAAGACGGTAGTAAACTAAAATAATTCTCTTCAATGGCCTTCTCCCATCTGTTATGCACCAACAAACACAATCAAAATGAAAAGCAGCCCGGAATTTAGGTCAACTGTTTGTGAAAATGCAAATACCTACATATTTATTATTTCAATGTGTTTCATATTTTATGGACACGCCATTGCTTTCTTACGATACTGTAGCGAAATACTCGGTCAAACTTAGAGGGCAAAGCTTTCTTGTGGAATTGTATCCAACAAAAACATTTTCATATGAAATGTAGCCAAGACAAAATCAAAGTTCACACTATCAAAAAGTTGTCAGATCTCACGTAAAGCCAAGCTTCTAACTCTACACGCCTTACCCTACAAATTCTTACTCCACAAACTCTACAGCTTAGTCAATATATATGACTTGGCTGTTTCGTTACAACAAGAACTATTTGTATATCAATGAACAATTAAAAATCAATCTTCACTTTACGCCCATGCGCAGTTATCGAAACAGCCAAGTCGCATATATTGACTAAGGTGTAGAGTTTATGAAGTAAAGACTTGTAGAGTAAGGCGTGTAGAATCAAGATAAACTGCATTGCATCCTTATATTTTTATAGCCTATGAAGGTATTATTTTTTAAATAAGTATAACTTTTTTTAGTTCAGCACGTAAATATACTGGGTTATTTGCAAAGGGGAGGTATGCCAAATGCGAGTGATTCAAAACCATTTACTTGGAGGGCGGGCATCCCGGAATTTGAAAACAAAAGCCCTTCCCTTTCAACTGTCCCTTTGCACTGTCGCCTATATATCGAGATATTCCTTTAACAGTGACAGACCGCCTCGAAATGCTGGGGCTAACTTAAGAGTTATTGTTTTTCATGTATACGGGAGTAAGCTCCCGCATTGAACAACGGCACGTACCTAGATTCTAGGGCCAAATTGGCTGGTACGAAACTGGGTATCCTGAACAAGGTTAGGCGGTATTTCACACCGGGACAGATGCTTACTCTGTATCAAGCACAGATCCGTTCGTGTCTGGAATACTGCTGCCATCTTTGGGATAGGTAGCATAAATATTAGCTCGAGGCTTTGAAATCGGTGGACCGGCGTGCTGTTCGGCTTATAGGTGATGAAAAGTTAGTTGCAAAAAAACTTTATAGCTTGGAGCATCGCCGTAGGGTTGCAAGTCTGTCCATTTTCTATAGGATTCATTTGGGAGAGTATGCATCTGGCTTTTTAGGAAACCAGTTTCCTAACAAACGGGGTAAGGAAATCCTAAACGGGCGAAGTGATCTGAGCTGTACGACCTTATCCTACACCTACCATCCCTTTTTACCACAGGACAAGTAGAAAGACGCCACATTACCACCCACTGTCGATTTTCCTTCAATACGTACAAAGCGGTTTGACTCAACATTTCTGATTCGTACTGCCAGGGAATGAAACAGTCTTCCTGTTTTCCTGTTTCTTAAGAGATATATATATAATCTAGAGATTTTCAAGTTCAGAGTGAATAGGTATCTTCTAGGTCTGCGTGCTTCATCTTCGACCACAACGTTGCTTACCATCAGTCGAGTTCGTGGTCAAGCGCGGACTTTTCGCGATAAAAAATGAAGCCCTTTGTTGAATTGGGTTGTAGATTCGGTTAGTAATTTTGGTGAATTGCGTAAATGCCAACTAGCAAAACGCAAGCATTACTAAGTGAAAAAAAAAACTTTTTTTAACGTTCCTGAGTAACGTTTTTTGTTTCTAAAAACAGGTAAATATTCAACAAGTAGATAGTAGGCTCGATCAATTGATAGCTGCGTAGAACGACGCCCTCGACAAACTGTATACAGTATATACAAGTACACTGTTTGCATAGCACATTTACTTAACAGTATAAAGGAGTAAAAGTGCTTAAACTTGTACTCAACGGATTATAATGCCATTTGCATAACCTTTTCTCTATAATGTGCATCGAATTCTTTATCTCTTACGCACTTAGTCACTTGGTTTTTAGATCATACTTAACAAATCTTCATTTAGTAGGGTTATCATGATGTTTACAGTTCAAAAGACGTACACTGCTAGACATATGCCTCCTCAATTAGTAGATCTCCGGTAGGACCGGTTGGCTGGTTTATATTTTGTAGTGTTAATTTTTTTAGGGTCCCGTACCCAAAAGGTGAAAACAAGACCCTATTGCTAAGACTACTGTCCGTTTGTCCGTCTGTCTGTATATCTGTCACCAGGCTGTATCTCAAGAACCGTGATAGCTAGAAAGTTAAAATTTTCACAGATGATGTATTTCTGTTACCGCTATAACAATACTTAAAACGAAAATTAAATATAAATTAATGGGGGGCCACGCAACAAATCTGATTTTTTTGCCGTTTTTCGCTCAATATTAATATTGGTAACAGGTAGGCGCTTGAAATATTCACAGAATTTTTAGTTGTATTTCGATTGAAACAAATATTCAAATTAAAATAAATGATTATATTTTAAACAGTCAAAAAACTTGGAACACATTATTTTTTCATTAAAACAACTAACTTTACACAAATCTCAAACCCTTCTGTACCAACGGTTTTAGCGAAAGTAGCGATTTCGCAAAGTAGGTATTTAATGTTTGTAACGCTGCAATTTTCATCAGTGTTTTGGAATTAATACAAAAACGAATGAACAGAAGTAAAATAATATTTTATCAGACTGTTTGCTCTTTCTCGCTTCCTCATGCTTCTACGGATTGAAAGAAAAAGTTCGACAGTTGCAAAAGCTCCATTACTGTGTTGCATTGAGTTGTTTATCTTTGATAAAGCGAGCAATTTAGCTACCATAGATTAAATATCAAGCCATTACGTTTAATTAACGTTCATTGAACCGTTACTAATTGATGTGTACCTATCTTAGTATCTACAGACTTGTTGTACCTAGTGTTATCTTAATTATGGTAACCTAAGACACCTGCATATGAAAAAAAGGTCTTTTTTTCAGTCGCAGTTAAAGATGATAATTCTTTATTTCAAGATCTGTATACTTACTTAGATATATGTTACACATGTCACAGTGTCTGTAACTAGACTTTTTTTTTTTTTTTTTTTTTATTTATTTAAATAACTTTTACAAACATATTGTACTTATTATATTGTCTTAAAACCTAGAATAGGTTTGTCTAGACAACAGATTCTCGTAAAAGATAACTACATTCTAGTTTACAATTAATCTAATATTACCTATACTAAAATTACAATCAATAGATTCTCGCTGCGCGCGATTGCTCAATAACAGCTGGTAGGCAGAAGCAGAACCCGAGTCCGTATAACCGGTTCTGAACAACAACATCAACGAGTAGTTTCTTTAAGCCTAACGCAGCCATTGCAGCGCTCGCGCGCGCGCAATGCATCGATACAGCATGCTCCATTTCATGCATGCTCTAAATAGAATTTATTTAAGCAACATTTTACATTTTTTAAAGTAAGATTATTTTTTAATTCTAGTGGTAATTTATTTATTAATGTTGGGAGAATATATTTAGATGTTCTTTTGCCGTAAGTATTGTTAAATCGAGGCACTGACAACATGTTTTTGGAAACACTACGCGTAGTTTTATAGCCAATTTTAGGAGTTTGAATTTCCGTTCGAAAATATTGTTCTATCAATAGTGATAGTTCTACTTTTTTATGAATAGGTAATATACCACAAAACTTAAACAGCTGAGCAGGATCGTTAGCATACTTATTCTTTATTTTTAGTGGAACTATGAGTTTTAGCAATCTGTACTGCAGGTTGTAAATTTGGTCTAGGTAGGTCTTATAGGTACGTCCGGTACTTGCAAAACTGCTTGACCGATTTTATGATATTTTCAGTTTATATTTGGTAAAACTGAGAACAGGTCGTAAACTATTTTGTACTCCTTAGTAATAAGGGTGGACCTCCCCATTATACTCGTAATTGACAAAACGACGTTTGCTCGTAAACCATTTAAAAAAGTAGCAAATACGATTTGCTGTTAACTTGACATAGTAAAACTGAAAACTATTAGACACTCTCTCTGCTATTGTCAAAACAACGCCTTTTTTGGTTCGAGGGCTACAAATTTAAAACGCAATGAATCCATTGATCAAACTGTTAATTGACGAAACAAAAATATACTGAAAAATTAAAAAAAAAAAAAAGTCATAAGTCATTCATATTGAGTATTGCTATTCAGCGAGGCAATGCTGCCAGCATTCTGGCCACGTTACCCTCTGCCGAGGGGCTTTTAGACTAGGTTTTATTTTAAGTTTTAGTGTTAGTTTAGTCATAGCGGAAATTGTTATTTAAGTTCTTTTTTGTGTAAATAAAAATATTAGTAGTCATTCATTGGTAAAATGTTAATTTACACGTCAAATAATATACATTCATTACAATGATGTAATAGATTAACAATCGCAAAAAAAGAAGTATAAAATAATTGAAATTCAAATAACGATACAATAAGAGACCCCTACCGCAGCTAACATGAGCTGATTGTTTTGAAACGACTGAACTGATTTTGATAAAACATAACAAAACCGAAGTCGGTTCATCCGTTCGGGAGCTACGATGCCACAGACAGACACAGACACACAAAGCGCTGTTTCGGTAACTAATACCTAATGTTTTTCTATATTAAATAACTTTCGATATACGATATTTACATAAATCCTTACTTAATATTATAAATCCGAAAGTGTGTTTTTTCGTTTGTTACTCTTTTACGCAGCAACGGAGCAACGGGTTGACTTGATTTTTGGCATGAATGTAGTTTTAATGGCAAAAGTTTACATTTAATCCCGAAAAATTTTGAAAAATAAAACACAAAAATTTAAATAAAATAAATTAAGGGGGCAACGTATATTTTGCCTTTTTTTACTCGATAATAATATTTACGGAATATTCACTTCAAAAATAAATAATTGAACTAAAATAAATTAAATGATGGGGGCTTCCGTACGGTATAGAACTCTTCGTGCGCGGGTCCGACTCGCACTTAGCTGTTATTTTATTAGCTTACCAACTCATCCATGTCCATGTCTTATATAGATACTAGCGACCCGCCCCTGCTTCGCACAGGTGTATCTATTAAAAAAACCGCATCAAAATCCGTTGCGTAGTTTTAAAGAAATAAGCATACATAGGGAAAGACAGAGCGAGAAACGACTTTGCTTTATACTATGTAGTGATAGTGAGGCGACACGTTAATGGATGTTAAATGACATCGGCTACAGACTTTTAAACAGATGCATAGAAGAAGGAAAAAAAGGAAAATCACCCTTGATGATGATCACTGCAAAATGAAGTTAAAAATGCATAGAAATTGATTTTGTGTATACTCGTACAAGAAAAAAATCTATGGGATAGCATAAAAATCAAAATATGACGCGGGCAAAGCCGCGGGTTATAGCTAGTGTCAAATAAATGTTCCGTGGACAACATTCATTACAAATTAAACGGTTTATTTTCTCTGTTTCTAGATTGTTGAAATGTATTGTGAATTCTCTTTGTTAGTTCTAAGTTTAAACGTCCAAGTGAAAGCAAAATGGTGCATTGCTCCATTCGCTTACATTAATTGCCATGTATTTGTGCAATTTCACAAGATAACAGTAGCTTTTAGTTCAACTCTAAAGCTCATTTACGAGTTACTGCACATGAGTATAATATGTACCTTCCTACTACTAATTTAGGATACCTACTATTCAATTATACATAGCGCGAAGGACTGATGAATGATGGGGTCCAAAAGTTCTCGAGTGGAGACCACGCACCGGCAAGCGCAGCGTAGGACGTCCACCCACAAGGTGGACGGATGACCTCATTAAGACCGCAGGATTGCGCTGGTTGCAAGCCGATACCAACCGGTCTTATTGGAGATCCATAAGGGAGGCCTATGTCCAGCAGTGGACGTCCTATGGCTGATGGATGACTATTATTATTTTTTTCTGACCGCTATATGGTAGAATGAAATGGAGGGAGTTTGCCCAGCATTGGGTCTCGATAGGCTGAGAAAAATGTATTTATTGTCAAAATTAAATAACTTACTGCAACACTAAAATTATTTCAAAAATAACGATTTGATATTCTGTTCAAATCATATGCTGCTACTATGTTTTTTTTTTTTTTTGCTTATTTGTTCAATTGAAGCCGTGGTGGTCTAGTAGTAGTAACACCCGCCTTACAATCGTGAGGTTGTAAGTGTGTGTTGTGTATCCCGATCCTGTACCGATACGTTCTTTGGAATTTATGTACGGATTTTCACAAGGCTTTTCGGTGAAGGAAAACATCCTGAAGAAACCTGCATGTGAATCCACTAACTCGCACTGGGCCAGCTAGGTTAATATGGCCCAATCACCCTTTGTAGGTATACCTACCTACGTCCTGTAGTGGAATATTAAATAATTATTTTTCGCAAATAATGACAAAATCCACTTCCATAGTGTATAAAATTCGAATAGTTCGCTCAAATTGATGACAAAATTCAATTTTGAATGCTCGATTTGAATGAATGACAATTTTTACATTATTGTTGATTTTTCAAAAACAGCTTAGCCGATTTCATAAAAAAATTAATGGGCTACCTCGGGGGCATACCCTTTCAAACTAATAAAGATTTTTGGATTCAGTTTATAAGTGGCGAAAATATCGATAAACATACACAAAAAAATACATAGATAGATAGATAGATATTCTTTATTGTTAACACAAAGAGCACAAGTAACACAGATAACAAAAACATTATAAGTATAGCGTTTAACAAGAGGCGGCCTTATCGCTAAAAGCGATCTCTGCCAGGCAACCTTTGGATGGAATAGGAATATAGAACAAGTAAAGACGAGGGTGTGCGTTAACAAAAATAGTTCGTACTTATAAAACATACATTTACATACATACTAATAAATACTTACATAAACATAAAGTACATAAAATTAACCTACCATACTTATCTAAACATACTTATAATAACAAAAAAAAAAAAAAATTATAGAACTAGTTAAATAAAAAAAAAAAAAAAATAAATAAAGACAACAGCACTATCGTTTATCAACGAGCGGACAATTGCATGTAATGATTTTTAACCTGTTCTTTGAACACGGCAAGTGATGGGGAAAGTCTGATCGGCACAGGTAAAGCATTCCAAAGTTGAACTGCCTGGAAAGCAAATGACTTCCCATAAAAGGTTTCGCAGCGTGCGGATGGTGTTTTAAGCTTAAGATTTTCTTTGGACCTGAGAGAGAGAGGGAATGTAAGGTGTGCCAGTAGGAAAAAAGGTCTTTTAGGTAAGAAGGAGTTGAAGGGTTAAAGAGGATGTTGTAGAGGAGATGGAGAATATGTGCATTCCGTCGAAAGCGAATTGGAAGCCACTTGAGCTTTGCGCGAAAATGAGATATACGGTCATACTTACGTAAGCCATATATGAATCTAATACAATAATTTTGGAGCCGCTCAAGTTTATCTAGCTGAGTTTCGGTGAGATCTAAAAAGCAAGCGTCAGCATAATCTAATATGGGGAAGAGAAGAGACTGTGCGAGCGCCACCTTAGTGGCAGTGGGTAAAAAGTTCCGGAGTCGTCTCAACGAGCTACCAGCAGCAAACAGTTTACTACAAATCAACTTTATGTGTACGTCCCAGTTTAAGGACCGATCGAACATAACCCCAAGGTTTCGCACCGACTCACTATAAGGCAATGTTATTCCGTCAAAAACAACACTAGGGAGTTTAGCCCAATCAATTTTTGAGATTGCATACGAACTACCAATAATAATAACTTGAGTTTTTGCCGGGTTGACTTGCAGACCATAGGAGTTACTCCACTCTTTAATCCGGCAAAGATCATTATTAATTCTAGCTACCGCAGAGTCCAGATCATCTAGCCTAGCTTGTGTGTAAATTTGAAGATCATCTGCATAAAGGTGGTAGGAAGAACTAAGGCACTGAGATATAGAATTTATGAAAAATGCGAAAAGAAGAGGAGATAGTACGCCGCCTTGTGGTACGCCAGCTGCAGTATTGCACCAGGAGGAATAAACATCTTCAAGGCGAACACGTTGCCGGCGCCCATACAAGTAGCTGTGAAGCCAATCGATCGCTGATGGAGATATGTTAGAAGAGCGAAATAATGCCAGTAAAATGTCAAAGTCGACGGTATTGAAGGCATTACTGAAGTCTAACAAAGTTAGAATAGTAAGCCTACCGTCATCCATACCCAAGCGTATGTCGTCAGTGATCTTAATAAGCGCAGACACAGTACTATGCCCAGGACGAAAACCGGATTGGAGAGGATTAAGGAGATTGTGTACGTTGAGGAAATCGTTCAACTGCCTGTGAACGAGACGCTCAAGAACTTTGGACAGGAACGGAAGGATAGAGATTGGACGATATTCTGAAAAGGATCTGGGATTGGATAGACATAGAGACGAACATAGAACCTCCTATTTTTGAAATCGGTTAAAAAGGCTTAAACGGTTATCAAGTCGGTTGTAACAAGTCGGTTAAACATGTATGATTTATAATAACTTTATTGACAAAAAGTCTTTCAGTAAACACATGACTAGTTTGACTCTTGTATGTTATGGCAAGTGCCTTTATTAACTACCACTAAATACAATACCTACATGATCTAAGACTACATAAACTACTACTACATAACAAGCAATTGGATCGTCCATAGACCCTTGAAGGTCTAAAGATAATACAAATGCTCAAGCCCACTGCCAGTTGGCAGCGTGCCCAGCATGCTGGCAGCATTGCCACGCTGAATGGCAATACTTAATATTGTACTGTATTAAAACCTCCGAAGGAAAAGTAAAAAAAATACTCAACTAAAAGAAAACAAAACTTAAAATATATAAATACTCATCTTTCCAATCTTTCTTTTTAGCCATTATTGCCACAAAATTATGATGATGAACACGTGTATGGCACTTTGGTAAAAGTGCCATACACGTGTATGGTAATAAAATATCAGTGCACGAGACTTGCTTGCGAGACTGACTGAGCAGATTTAGTGCTTGAAATTAAGCAGTAAATTATTCAGTTACATTATCTCATAACCCTGTCGCGAGAGGTTGACTCAAGAGCCACGAAGGTAATAAATGATTCCTGGCTATACTAGTAGGTATACTAAACTTTGAAGTCTACTTTCTTTTTGCACACCCAACGGATACAGGGTTACTGGTAGTCAATTAGCATCATTTTAAGGGCATTCTCTGTACGTCATAATTATTTTTCGAAAAATGGCAAAACCGCCTTCCATCGTGTACGAAATTCAAATATTTCGCTCGAATTGTTTACATCATTGTTGATTTATCAAAAACGGCTCAGCCGATTTCTGTAAAATTTAAATGGGACCACCTTGGAAGTATACCCTTTCGAACTAAAAAGAATTTTTCGATTCGATTCACAATTGGCGAAATTAGCGATGAACATACAAAAAAAATACATACACACGAACACAGAACCTCCTCCTTTTTGGAAGTCGGTTAAAAACAAACATAATAATTTATTCTACGACTGTATTTTTTTTTATTTATTCTCTTCCAATCAAAATTTAAAAAATATAATTGGACATACACGTAATTAACTACGTGTAAAAAGCGCGCGCGTCGCCACTCGCGTCACCTTGGACCTCGGTGAAAATACTGTGTTAATATGCAAACAAGTGAACATATTAGTCGGGTATGTAAAAAAAAAATATTTACACATATGCTGATTCAAATTTTTTTTGGAAATTAGTTGAGATTTGGGTAAAGTTGTAGAACAAAAGATTTGTTTTGATGTGCAGAAAATGTCTTAAAAATCCTTTTAAGACATTTTCTAATTGATTACCAGTAAAGTACCCTGTAAAGGTAGCTTATCATCATTGTTTCACTCGTAAGACGTCCACTGCTGGACGTAGGCCTCTCGAATAGATTTCTAATAAAACTGATTGTAAATGGCTTACGTCTACTCCTAGTCCTAATCAGGTCTAGGTGTTTGTCCGTACCACCGGAGTTCACCGAATCCGAACACTAAAATTAAGCAAGGTTTGGCACGGTCAGTTTTTCGATGGGTGATCACGGATGGTATTTACAACAGGGCGCCATGGCTCGGATGCCACGTTAAACTGTAGGTCCCGATGGTTTTTGAAAATTCAGCAATAATATAAAAAATATTACTTTAATGAATCATTAATTCCTGCGGTCAATTCGAATTCTGTACAGAATTGAAGTCGATTATATGCCATTTCTAGCGAAAACTAAAATTCAAAGGATTAAAAAACTCTTACTCATTAGAAAGAAGCAAAACAACTCAAGTAAAGACCTAATTTGCTTTTACTTTATTTTGCGTAATTCAGTACAGAAACTGTTTCATTTGCCTGGAAAAAGGCCAGTCTGTAAATGAGACCACATTTTGTCCCTATTTCCGTGCTGTCACCAGAACTTGCAGTTGTAAAAACTCAGGGTCCTAACGCAAACATTTCGAGAGAGCCAACCATTTTTGCCGAAACAGTTGTATTTGGCAGAAAATATCAAGTGTCAAACAGATATTACTCAAGACCATATAGATACAATAAATAGCAAATCGGGGCTTAATGAAAAAAATGGCACATCCGATTTCAGTCGTTGCGATCTACCTTTGATGAACAATTCAAATATTTAGCTCGAATAATTGATTTTTACTATTTTTAGATCATTGTTGATGGTCCAATAAGACACCGCTAACCACTAAATTCATTTTCGTAAAATTTAATTTGGCTACCTCTGAAATATGATCTGCCAAACAAAAAAAAACATCAAAATTGATGCATAATTTGCGGAATAATCATGCCTCGGGGCAGGCGGACAGTAGCCCCACGCCTGTCATTTCGGCTGCAGAAAATAGGGAGAGCGGCAGTTCGCAATACCAACGCTCTTCTTGCTCTGCGGCCCCATCGCGCCCGCTATCAAACGATGGCGATCCTATCGAAGGCTGTAGAATGTAGAAGAAGTGGCAACACAGGTGATAACATCAGCAGTCCTCTACCGACGCGGCCTCTAATCCTCAGCTGCAGTGCCTCTCATACGACAATGCAGCCCGCCTCAGTTGTGGTTCCCTTCGTATAACACGCAACCTACTTGGCAAGGAAGGAAAACAGCCACCTCTCCCTACTCGTCATGTGTAATTTATGCATCTATTCCAGGTCAGTAAGCATTGTTGCCTAAATGAATTCACAGCTTGAGTGGACTGCAAGTCCGAGTCACAAATATGTTTGTGATTTCCCCGTGGACGGAGCTCGTTGGCAACAAATCTAATTATTCAGGATAATGGCCCGTGCGGCGCAGAGCCACGCAGTTTTCCAGAACATTCCATTTTCAGTTTTACTAATTTACCTACACAGCTGAGCGACGGAGCCACTAAACGAATTTTATAACTATTTTGCAGTTTTATAACAGTTCTTTCAATTCGTTAAGTTAAGTTAGTGCGGTACCACACCTTTGTATTCATAGATATGACCGCTTATTAAAATGTTGAAAGTTTGTATGTTTGATGAAGTTAAATCGTAGGTAGGTATGGTTTTGGTAAAATTTTGTCATTGACGCAGTAGTAATATTATTTTTATAATAACGAATGTATTTATTAAAAGTTATCGTGTATCTTTTATTTTGTTGATACCAATAAATAATATGAATATAAATCGCTTTAGATAAAATTGATGACATAAATGAAAATTATAAACATACTGGAGAAAATAACAACTCTACAGTTCGAGAGGGCTATACAGTCTGACGGCTGATATGATAATGATGAAAGAAAGTCCTATCATTCACCTGACCATATTGTTACTGTTATTTTTTTATGTATTGTTTTCTATATGTTTGGTATTTTAAGTATTTATATCAATTTTATTAGTAGGTACTTGTATATATGTTCATGATGTGCGCGTTAATTAATTAATGCGCACCCCGTCCATTATTTATACGCTTTCTGTCCAACCTAAGGTTACCTGGCAGAGATCGCAATAAGTGATAATGCCGCCCATTGTTAAACTGTTTATGCATCTTTGTTTCTTCTTTTTGTTTATTTCTTGGTGTGAAATAAAGAGTTCTATCTATCTATCTATCAGATTGCCTGTTTTGAGAGTAACTGTGCAATGAGGAATGATATTATGATAATGAAGTTCCAATAAAAAAGAAATAATTATAAATGATATGCTTATTAAAATTTAAATGTGAAAATAGCGCGTGGAACCTGCACCTAAAAGATATAAGAAAATTACGGTCGGTTGCGTTATTAAAGAACTAATTACGATGTCTTCTCCGAATCTCGCTCGAGCACTGAGACGTTTTTAATAATGCGAACTCACATTTTGTTAATAAGAAAGTTACTTTAACGGTATTTGAGTTTATGGTTAAATTCATCATCTTGTCCTGTCTGTTTATGGCAGCTCCACATTAGTGGCGTGCTTATCAATAATCATGTGTGTAGAATCAAAATTACATTAGTACATATGATTCAAAAGTACACTAGTACATTTATTTTGATTCAAAAGTAGATTAGTACTTTTGATTCTAGTGATGAAAACCGAATTGGTGTCTACCAAGAATCAAATACTTTTATAGTTATATACTACCTAGCAATGACAGAACAGTGTTGTCAACGTAACAAAATTAGTAAAATGGCACACGGGCGACCTCACCTACGACGCTTTTCTTTTTGCACAAACTCTACAATTTAAGATTTTTGTTAAATTCTTACCAATATTATAAGTACAAAAGTGTGTGGTTTGTTTGTTAGTCTTTCACGTAGCAACGAAGCGACGGAACGACTATATTTTTTACGTAAATACAGCGCAAAGGTCGCAGAGTGTCATATGCAAGCGTAGCCACGGACAAGTGCTATTTTTTTCAATCAAGCAAATAGTTTTTAAAGATTCACGCAGTGTTGTTGTTTTCACCAATGTCTAAAGTATCTTTTTCTCAATCTTTAACACTTACATTGCAGCCATACTCACGCAAGCTTGTCGATTAGATAGCACCTTATACTGAATCCTTCACGGGCAATCCTTAACTGTTGTCAAAGGTATGTCACATAATATCATATTAATTTCAAAGTACGAGTACAGTCAGCATCACACACACCTGCCGCGCCTTACCTCATAATGTCTTTATAACATCGTGAACGGTTTAATAACTTATAAATTAGGCTCCAACGTCGCCAAGCCATAAATTATGAACAATTGGCGGCAATTTCTCTGAAGTGGAAACTTTGCTTCTCACTCTTTGACTTTGGAGTTGAATAAATTACTATTGGATGGAGACAAAGGAATGGTTAACAGTTTCTGCGAGTTTTTCCGTTATTTGTTTTTCGTTGGGTTATTTCTGAGTATCATTGTTTGACTGACTTTCTATTGTAAGGTTGAATAGACTTTGATGTACGTGGTAAAATTATGTAGTTAAAATATTTTTGGAAAATACGTGTAATGGTTCCCAAATAGGTGGGCGAAGCGTGGTACGTCCGGCAGAAATTATCAGAATCGCAGGTCAAACCTGGATACGGATTGGTACAGGAAGGGATCATGCAGTGGAATAGTTGAGACTGTTCAATTGTTTTTATTGGTGACTATTACTTAAGAGAATTCTGAACCGACCAGTGTTTTCGCGTTTCCTGTAGATCATCGAGAAAATTTGCAGTACCTTTTTGATAAAATTTACGTTCCGAGATAAAACTCTTTTCACCACTTGAATTGTTATAAAACGTTATGTTTTTGGTGTCAATCGCACGAGTAAGAAATATGGCAAGCTTGTACGTCATATATATATTTATGGAAAAGATTTTAGTTTATGGATTCTATACTTTTCAGACAAAGTTTCGCGTTAACATAATGACTTTTAGAGGCTTACAACTCTAACGTCATTTCAAAAACTGTAAAAACTAAGACGTATAATCCTAGCGATTGAAATGCTGATAACATCAGCTCACTAAAATCGGATAATATTAAGAGGTAGATAACAGCTTATTGTTTTTGTATGGACAAATTGGCGCCTCAAAATTGTCTTAATTGATACTACGAATAAAAGAAAGATTTGTCATGTTGTCATGTTGTGAGTTTTTCATATAAGTTTAGAACAGCGCAGAGCGCAAGCTGAAAAAAAAATGAGTTCGTCTTTTAGTAATTATTTTAAATTATTTTGGAGTTAAATCATTTCAAACTAAATTTCACTGTTCAGTATAACATTTTAAGCTGCAGACCTGTTGCACATAATAAAAGTACCTGATAGTTAGGATTAAACCAAGTAAACTAAAGTTTTGATTGTTTTTCTCTCTACAGCATTGTTAACTACACAATTATTTTTGCTCAAAGGATCTATTTCGGTTAGGTGGTTTTTTTGTTCAAATAGTTGGTAATGCAACACTAAAATAACTCTACTATTAATTACTAAAATTATATACCTGAAAGTATAGTCTCCTGAGATTTTGCTAAAAAAGTCTTATTATTTAGAGTTGCCGCATGCTTTGATGTTAAAGCAATTTCGATAAATGTAGGCTGGGTCACCAGAGATTTCGCCCATTCCAGAATTTTCTAATTAAATAATTTAATCTGTTGGATTAGAATAGAATAGAATAGAAAACACTTTATTGCACACAGTAAAAATAAGACAACAGTAATACATGAAAAACTTATTAGTGTAGCTCAAGGCGGCCTTATCACTGGAAGCGATCTCTTCCAGGCAACCCATATTGTTATGTACCTTTTAAAATTGCGACGCTAATTGGAGAGACTATTTAATTGATACATTTTTCAATACGACACGACAAAAGTTCATAAAGATACTTAATTTCATTTTGTTGCCTTAGACTTCATCTGGGGTCTACACCTATTCATCCAAAAAATATTATTATTTTAAAATTAAAAAAAAAACGACTGTTATTCATTTCTCCAAAGAAAATTGCTTTTAAATACTGAAAATTGCTTGTAATTTTTTATCTATCTGTAAAGTAAAAATCAGGTACCTATATCCGTCCATCGAGAATAATAGTAAGCAACTACTAGACGTTTCCTTGAAACTGCGAATCTTGCTTTTCTTATTGGAGTCCCATAGCCAAACTATAGTAATTTTTCAGAATTAAACTAGCCAATACAAATGAAAATAAATTAATCTTATTTTATTGCAAATTTTAAACGATGACTTCCCGGTTCTATCATCAGATAAACTATATTTCATTATGGAAACCAACTAGCTTTTTGCACATTTTTTTAAATACAACACTGGTATTTGCGTAAAAATTTAAAGTCTTTACTATAGTCAACACTGCTATTTATTTGGCTCAACGTAATTATAAATATTGCTATTCAACAATATGTAGTGTTAGAATGCTGGGCACGATGCCGGTACGGTGGAGACCTACTGATAGTGAGTTTGAGTATTTGGATTATCTCTAGGCAGAAAGCCTGGTCTGTGGTCTAATTAATTTTTGGCTAGAGCTGTAGATTCTGTAGTCGTATTTTGATGTAGTTAATAAAGGAGTTAAGACGTGTAGAGTTAAAAGCTTGGCTCTACATGAGAACTGTCAACTTTTTGAAAGTGTGAACTGTGGTCTTGTCTTGGCGATATTTCACAAGAAAATATTTTTGTTGGAATATTATTATTTAACACTAGCAGCCTCCCTAATTTAAAAAAATAAAAATTAAATGCCTATGGCATCCGGGGTTTGTGTAGCTTTCCTACAGTGAAAGAATCTTTCAAATCGGTTCAGTAGTTTCGGAGCCTATTCAATGCAAACAAACAAACAATCAAATCTTTCCTCTTTATTATATTGGTATTGATACAAGCTGCTGTTTAAATTATTTATTACGGTAACTTCATTTGCATAAATCTGTCATTATTTTGCTCAAAAAAATGTGTTTTTTTATTTAATACTAGTTTTGAGATAATAATTTCATTTGGAATTGTAGTGACTGACCCAGTGTTACAATTTTTTGTAAAGCTATTAAAATATTTGTTTCTTATTAAATTACTATACTGCATTGTCATTAAAAGTTTACGTCATACCTCTATCAAAGTGCACCTCAATGGAACGTCCGGAAAAAAATCGAAATTACTAGCCTGTGCATACGAGTAGGACACGCTTGTAAAAAAATAGTGTTTCAGTTTAGAAAATCGAGTCCAATTTGCTGTTGTACGTGGATCCGGAAAATCAATATCCATTGACAAACTGGCGTAAGAAAAAAAGTCCCAAACATGTACACATCCGACGGTGATTGGAAAAATCGGCCCAGTACGAGTCCGACTCGCGCACTGAGGGTTCCGTACTGTATGGGAGCCCCCCTTAAGTATTTATTTTATTTATCATTGAAGTGAACATACAACTAAATATGCTGTGAATATTTCAAGCATCTACATATTACCATTATTAATATAGAGCGAAAAACAGCTTAAAAATCAAGTTTGTTGTATGGGAGCGCCCCTTAATTATTCATTTTATTCTGTTGTTATAGCGGCAACAGAAATACATAATCTGTGAAAATTTTAGCTTTACAGCTATAACGGTTCCTGATATACAGCCTGGAGACGGACAGACAGACAGACAGACGGACAGCGGAGTCTTAGTAATAGGGTCCCGTTTTTACCCTTTGGGTACGGAACCCTAAAAAGCGATTTTTGGACAAAACTCGTCACAAATAGGAGAAATAGAACACGTTTTACGGTATTGTTGTTTAATCTGTGAAATCAATGGGATACATGGTAGAAATTGGAAATAGTAGTGTGTAGTAAATTTCTTGTAGAATTCGACAACATATAGGGTAGATACACTGGTTGTGGTCATTTTAGTGCCATTCGGGTCTACTTTGACTTTTAATGATAATTTAGAAAATTTAATGTTAAAAAAGTATTTTTAAATGAGCAAACGACAATAAATAGCCTCAATTGGGTCAGTGGCCACAACTTGCACACCTAAAAAGCCGCATGTTGTTATTTTCTCATGTGTATAAAATTATTACTTTTTAAAGAAATTGTCTAATCGTACAAAGCGATGAAGCTAAAAATATTAGTCTCCGCTTTACACGTCCTGTATTTTTTCCATTAATGTAAACAGATATTCTTAGTAAAAAAAAATTGCCTTTGAATAGAAAAGATAATTTAATTACAACATACTAGAAATAGAAGCATTACTTGAAAGAAGATTATGGTAGTAATTCCATTAGACGTGTCATAACTTATAGTGCCGTTTCTAGAGAGAAATAAAACTGAAACAATGATTTAATACCCGATTAATGGTCTGAAAATCTACAAAAGTGCATTAGTCTGTACTTAGCAGACCAGACAGTTCAATGCATGTTTATTTTGATACCAACACCTTCACATTTCCTGACAGGCCATTGCAAACCGCAATCAGAAAATTATATCCGTCTCTATCACACGTGCCGTTTGGAAATACCACAAGCTTTTTCAATCATGCTTCAGCGGTCTAAGAAGTGTTGGAAAATCCTTCAGCAGGTTCAGTCCGCGTCGGGGCGGCAAGGCGAGTGGTTGTGTCACTCCGCCGCCAATAACTTGCCGCGTAATATGAAATAGCGAATTTCTTTCGGAAGTATAACAATTTATTTTGCATAAACTATTGCACAGTGACTCGGTTACTAAACGAAGTCCGTGAGACGGAATCTCGATTAAAAAAATATGGTATGATAAGTGTATGCGTTGATGGATTGAACAAAGTTTATTTTCGTCTCTAGTTTCGTGTTTGAGTGAACCATAACCCAAATATTTAGCCAAAACCTAGACCAATATCTGAACTATCTTTCGGGCCAAACTTGTGACTTATATTAACCCTTGATATCAAAATCCATATCCGATGAAAACTTTGTAAATATAATTTAAGTCGTGTGAGTGGTGTGAGGACCAAATTTTTGGAAAACTAGTTGACAAATAGTGTAGTGCTTAGTGTAAATAACTTAAACGTACATATCTAATGTAGAATCGATTAGAATTTTACCAGCTACAGCGGTCGACTAATTGTTATCGATTTGTCCCACATACAAGGTAAGGGTATAGGAAGTTAATAAGTTTGTTATAGACATAGTGGAGTAGTTAATAAATGTTAGAGCTATTAAGTTTCAGGGAATATTTTATGGCGTACGTGGTCGGAAAATTTATGACTTCTCATAATGAACGGTGCTAATACGACCAAATATTGTCATTGGGTACTTAATCTTAACGAACGAAGAGCCTATCTTTGACCAAATACCTACAACTGTAAGCGCTCTAAGGAACTGTGTTTATTAGTCGATGTTTTGTTTGATAACATATTGAAGATAGAAAAGGACACCTTGGTCACTTAAAAACACGCTTAGTCTATTACGTGGCCTTTGTCACAAATGCAAACACGACTATGATACGATTTTACATCATGGAATGCTAGTGCCCATCTTCCGGCTTCATCATCAGACCTTGAAACCTAATCGTGGTTAAAGTTCATTACAAGATTTTTCTAAGAAATCCAGAACAGCTATGATACGATATTCTATCATGAAGTTCCAGTTCATATCTTTCGGCTCCATCATCAGATCAGTTCGACAGTACAATACTATTGTATTGTCATCAGTACCGCATACAGCTGCTAATTTTCATAACGCCCTTGGAAGATGGTTAAATTAGTTACCTTAAATGCTAAATTACAGTTACATACACGTCGACCTAATATAAGCGTGCCATATTGCTACCTTGTGTCAGTCGAGTTGTGGATGAATGCAATTTTGAACAGAAGAAGTATTTCGGAACATTTTCAGGTTTTCGTTTGAGGATATAAAAACGTAGTAAAATTTTGCTCGTTGTAAGTTAGCAAAATTTTCGTTATAAGTTAAGAATTAAATATTTGTGTAGTTTTAAAAGGTATGAATTTCCAGCTGTACTTCTAAAAGTAGAGGAGTTAATTAAAAATTAAGCATGTAGCTTTATTAGGGTTCTGTACCTCAAAAAGAAAAAACGCAACCCTTATACACACATTGTTGTCCATCGTCGATCCATCTGTACGTTTTTCTGTCCGTCCTTGTGTCAAGACCTTCTATCTCGAGAACGCGTAAAGCTATCGAATTGAAATTTAACCATATACGTAGATCTATGGCTTCCTGCAGTTGTGAAAACAAAAAATTCTCGGTTATCGTACAAAAATGCCAGAGCCGTTCATGTCACAAAAAACCGTATACTTCGACACTCAGAATGGAATCAAAACTTGTAGGGTACTTACCGTTGACCTACAACTATTAAATTTGGCATGCAGCATTGTCATAGAGTCCACACATATTGGAATTATTTTAAAAACTGCACATTTTTAGTCAGATCACGAAAAACTAGGGCCTAAATGCAAGAGATAAGATTCCAAATTTTGAATGGAGTTAATCGTATCATATGGGGTATCATTAGAAAGAACTTTACTGGCACAAGCTAAAACAGGTTTTTAATTATTTCTACGACATGTGACTTTCGATTTACGACGAGAAAAGTAAAAAAAAACCTTTTTATTAGTTTTAAACAATCGATGACCAGCTTTGCCCTAAGGTTACTTACTTAGTGACCTTAGGGCAAAAGTGGTAATCGATTGTTTACTGTCAAAGCTGGTTTATTACCCGTTTTTTTTTGCAATTTTCCAGGACTTGTATGGAACAAGCCTTACTCTGCTTTATTTTTAATTAACTAATGCAACTACTCTTTACTAGTTCGTATTTTTTTTAGTTAGTTGTAACTTTAAAAAAAAATACAGCGTACAGTTTCAACTCTTCGAACATAAGGCTTAATATAGAAAGGTGTTTTCAGACTAATAAGTAAATTATGACAACTACGAGTAAATCAAATATCACATAACATTAAAACTTTAAATATTTATACACCACAAATAGATTAATAATACATATTTTCATATAGGTATATCTGTTATGTGTTTATATTGTTGTGATAAAGGTGTAGTTAATAAATTGATTTCGAACATCAGATAAAATATGTGACCTGGTGTTGACCTCTCCTCATCGACTTGGTATTTTTAACAAACTTCCAAAAATCCGTTCTATGATCGTCTGTATGTATCTTTTTTTTTGTGTATATTCATCGATAATATCGCCAATTGTGAACCGAATCGAAAAATTCTTTTCTAGTTCGAGAGGGTATACTCCCGAAGTGGTCCCCTTTAAATTTTACAGAAATCGGCTGAGCCGTTTTTGAAAAAATCAACAATAATATAAGCAAATCGAGCGAAATATTCGAATTTTGTACACGATGAACATCGAAAATTTCGCCAATTGTGAACCGAATCGAATTCCTCTTTTTTAGTTGGAAAGGGTATAATCCCGAGATGGTTCCATTTAAATTTTACAGATAACGGCTGAGCTGTTTTTGAAAAATTAACAATAATGTAAACAATTCTAGCGAAATATTCGAATTTTGTACACGATGGAAGGCGGTTTTGCCATTTTTAGCGAAAATAATTATTTGGCCTCTCTTATCTCCTATGGCAGTGCTGCTAAACTTAGAATATTTTTGTATAAATAGCGATCATAGCACAAGCTCATAGCGTATCTAGTTTGACTAAGTGTTTGTCAACGATCACAGAGGTTGAGCAACGTTCAGCACGGCCAGTCTTCGAATGGGTGACCGCGGGTGGCATTTACAACTGAGCGCTACTGTGGCTCGGATGACACGTTAAATTGTTGGTTGCGGTAGTTTTAACCATTTATTCGTGTCAGAAGAATTAAGATTTTTTATAAACTGTCACCAGAGCCACTTATGCACTACTAGCTAGCTTTAAATACGATAATCCGAAATAGATAAATTTAACTAAATAATTAGCAGCTTTCGTACAGGAATAAAGTTTCTATAACCACTCTAACCTAAACACTAAACCTTGGATACTCCCCCATTAGCTGTAATTTTTATTTGTCTTATTACAGTATTATTATACCTACTCCTACTCGCTAATAGGAATACACTTTCACAATGAACTTTCCTCTCGATTTTCTCTTTTGTCTCGTGAGGAACTCAAAGGACATCCTTCTCCGTAGCTCGTGCTAATTTAAACTTACTAATGAGACGGTGAGCAAGATACCACCTACCAACTGTGTTTCCCAGTGCTTTAATTACCTTCTCAAAAAGATATCAAATAATATACACGTTTCTAAGGACTTCTAAAACATGGATATCCATACTTTTACCCACGAGCCTGTACTTTATATATAGCCCATTACTTTGAATATCCTCTTCATTTAGTAGTCCTTACCTTTTGAAGTCTTTCAATATTTCCTCGTTCTTTATTTTTCCAGCCTTTTTGCTCATTTGGTTCCGTTTTTAGTAACATTTCTGACTAACACGAAGCCTGTAAATGTTACGTTGAAATGCCAAGGGCTTTCGACAGCGCTACCCACAATTTAGGATTAGTAACTGAAAAAGAGTGAAAAAGTTTAATGCGTGATAAATTTTGTATTTAGGACTGTTTCACGAGGTTACATGAAATGATGGTACGGGTCTGAAAGGAAGTCGATGAATCTTTTATGTTACACCCTTTTATTTTTTAAATGAAAAGTTCATGCGATTAAAAAATCAGCTAAAATGTAAATTATTTTGTGCAAAACATGATTAACCGTTGATTCTCTTCTTCAGGTTTGTCTTTGTTGGGGTTAAGTTCCATAACATTAATAGGTTCAACTAACGACGAACGGCCTCTCAGAATATGGACTAAAGTAATAGTAACCGTACTAAAATAGCAAGAGATATACATCACTTTGTCCCACTTTAAATATGAAAAAGCTATATCGGCTGTCCAAATTCAAAGAAGTAAAAAGTAGGAAGGTAAAATGATCAGAGATTTGAACCTTCTGCTAGAACTAATGGGTTCAAAGTTCCGATCATATGGCAAAAGACAAAGTAGTACCAAGTTTAACCATTTAACATTCCAACTTGTGATTTTGACGTATAGGTATGCCGACAGACAATGCGTTTTTTTTGTTCCACTCACTCTCGCGTGTGCTGTATAACCAGGTATGAATAAGACAGCTGTAATGTAGTTTTATTTGAGTAAAATTTAGCAAGGTTTCTATTACTTGTAATTCTTCTAAGAAACGGCCTGGTCTCTGAAAGTGACATCTTCTAGACAATCTTGTTCTGTGCCCGTGACATTTTGCCTGTAATACACGAATGTTACGCCTAATGCCACGTATTGTTCAAAAGGCCGTTTAAATATAGATAAATAACGGATAGCTTAGAGAGCGTCAAAAAATCATAACATAATAATTTATTTTTCGCCAGCAATAGAAAAGCCGACTTATACGACTAGTACGAGTTGCAATCTATGTTAATCTAGGTTCAAAATTCGAAGAGTTTGTTCCAATTGAAATAATAATTATTATGTTCATAATTTTTAGATTGTCATGGGTTTTAAAAAACCACTCAACTGAATTGATGTCGTTATAATTTTGATGAAATAACCTCTACCTATGATCTCCCAAAAAAAAATTTACATCAAAATTATTCGCTTAGTTAGGGCAAGTGGGTAGATAGCCTTGTAAAGAATAATGTAATCGATTGTACATATTTGTTAGTCTGATTTTTAACCAACCGTTAACCTGGCTGTTTGTTTTCTATAACTTTTCAGTTATTGTTGAAGCGTTCCATTTTTTAATATTAATACGTTCACGAAATTTATTCTGGAAGGTTAGCTATATTGTCTTTAGTTTCCTTTTTTCTTTAATGCAAAGCGCCAACGTAAATTAATATGAGTTGACCAGAAAGGACCAACTTCTAGTATTAGAAGAAAAAAATAATCTGCCAAGTACGAGTCGGACTCGCGCACGACGGGTTCCGTACAGTATGGGAGCCGCCTTTAAATATCAATTTTATGTTAATTAAATTACTTATTAAAAATGAAAGCATACAGCTAAATATTCTGTGAATATTTTCAAGCATCTACCTGTTAACATTATTGATATCGAGCGGAAAACGGCTAAAAATTAAGATTTGTTGGATAGGAGCCCCCCTTAAATATTTTAATATTCTATTAAGAGTATTTGTTGTTATATCGGCAATAGAAATACAGCATCTGTGAAAATTTCAACTTTCTAGCTATAGCGGTTCATGAGATAAAGCCTGGAGGCAGATAGACAGACGGACAGACGGACAGCAGAGTCTTAGTAATAGGGTCCCGATTTTACCCTCTGGGTACGGAACCCTAAACACAATGCCACATTTTCCCTACAAAACTATGAACTTAAACAATACAGAGGATTTAGTATAAGAGAAGTAAAGACTTTAGAAATTAGAAAGAAATTTTAGAAAGAAACTTTAGAAAGAATTTAGTATAAGAGACCTATAGTAAAGGTAAACTATCATCGTTTTTGAGTGGCTCCATACAATTTTGTTAGTTAGTTCTCATGAATCCGCCATAATAATATATCAATTTATGGATCCATATGGAAAATTCTAGGCCCAATTTTAAAGGCGCCGTCGTAAATTGGATAGCAACCTAAAATAGTGTTCTCTCTATCAAACGCATAATTTAGTGAAAAAGAAACGGGGCTACTCTAAATTGCTGTTATAATTACAATGGCGTCTCTAAAATTGAGCCTTCTGTTGCAGTGTAGTTAACTGCCTCGGTGGCTCAGTGTTCATTAACCCTGACTTCTGGATCAAAGAGGCGTGGGTTCGATCCCCACCCAGGGCAAACATTTATGTGATGAACATAGGTGTTTGCTCTGTGTCTGGGTGTTATTTAGGTATTAACTATACAAGTATGTTTTTATATGTAGTATATCAGTCTCTGGCAGCTATATCACAAGCTATGCATAGTTTGGGGTCAGAGATCGTGCGTAAGATGTCCTCTAATATGTATTTATATTTATTTAGTAGTGTTTGTTTACGATTTAACTTAAGCTAACCATATTTCCGAATGTTTTTTTTTCATTATAGGTTTTCTTTCGACTATATTGCACGATGTTATGCTTATACACATGTAAGCTTAACATCAGACCGCGGTTTAGGGCATGGTATTATTGCCTAGAATGAACCTATTTACATAAATGCCACCCGTGGTCACACGTCTGTAGATCAACCAAACGCAGCAGTTTTGTTTTCAATAAGGCGTTCTCTAAAATTACCTTTACATACCAAGAACTACATCATTAAAATTAAATCGAGCATTAAAATCAATTTTATTGCTTTTTTCAAAATTATTTTCAGCCATTTCATATAGAATACTTACATAAGTAAGTATTCTATATGAAATGGCTAATATATTCTTATATTATTTGACGACTTAGGCCGTAATGCCCTTTGATTATAGCTCATATTTCCGACGATAAGTGTGAAACGTGATTTAGATTTTTATCACTAATGGCCCACGATAATTTAGGAACGTGTTATTTACCACGCACTTGATTTGTTTTGAGTTGTTGATATTTCTGATCATTATTTGCAGCACTCGTGGTGACGCGACTACGGATTTAGAAATCGGAATAGTTGAAAACTGAAAACAAGGTTTCCAAATACAGGTACTCAGTTTCAGAAATAAACTCTTTGCTAAAACATTGATGTGGAATGTTAGTGCCAAGGTATGTGGGTATGTGTATAGTTAGTATGTGTTGAAGTTTTGATTTCAGGTTAGGTTACTGAAAATTTTTAAACAAATATTTTAACTGAACATGAACAACACATGAAGACACAAAAACAAAGGATTCCAAAAAGCTTTTGAGATTTCATATTTTGAACCATTTGATCTTCGAAATTTTGAGAAATTTCAGAGGCCACTTCTGGACTGTATCATAATAATGGCAAGGTGAAAAAGGTTCATTATCGAGACCATTTGGAGTTTCGGTTAAGATTTTAGACAACATACGAAAAAAAAATCTTATTAGTTTTGTACTCCTCAACAAGTTTTCGACCAGTGTGTGTTCATCATCATTATCATTTTCAGCTTGAAATCACCCACTGTTGAGCGTAGACCTCTCTTCCTTATGCTATCCATCTCGTTCCAACCTCGTCCAGGTTAGAGCTACGTCTTTTACAATATCGTTGACCCAACAAGCTGGTGTTATCAATGATGACTAACGGCATAGAAACGTGGTGTCTCACTTGTAAGCCTTACACGAGTAAGCTCAAAGTAGGTTAGCCCAAAAAGCTATGGAGTAGGCTAATGCTCGGAGTCTCTCTGCGAGATAGATGGAATCAGGACGAGATCCATAAAAGAACTAAAATGATCAACATAGCCCAGCGAATTGGCAAGTTGTAATGGCAGTGGGCAGGGCACAGTACGGTGGACTGATGACTGATTGATTCAATAAGTTCTCGAGTAGAGACTACGTACCGGCTAGCGCAGTATAGAATGTCCATTTACACCGATATTAAAGACCTTAAAGGAAGGCCTTTATTTAGCGGCCGTCGTATGGCTAAACGGAAAGATACGCTTAGTATAAGAAACCTAATAACCACGGTAGGTATAATACGAGTAACTTAGGTAGAGCTTCCTAGCAATATCACTTATATTATGCAGCACCTGTTTCAGCCCTGACGTAGCCAAAATTGCTTACCTATATCAGCCGTGTGACCTAATTACGGCAATTCAATCATTCATAGCAGCTTGTGGCCTAAAATGGCCTAGAAAGCATTGCTATCATCATCATCATCGATATACGTGTTAATACGTGTTAATCTATGTTATTCGTAATGATAGTGCTTAGGGTTTCTTAGTAAAACAAGGAAATCTTATAATTTCGTTGTGTCCGTCCGTCTGCCTGTCCGTCTTTCCGTCTGCCCGTCTATTCGTGTGTCCGTCTGTCAGTATTTCCGTCCCCATGACACAAAACATCATATCTCCCATAAATATGATTTAAATTGCCTGAAATTTAGCTTTGTGAAAGCTTTAGTATAGATCTCAATATTAAATAGGTATCTACTTACTACGTAAAAAACTTATAAATTGTTTATTTAAGGGATGCTCCCATACATGTAAAGCGTATCCCATCCCCCCGTACGGGGTATCGTAGAATAGTTTTTAATATGAATGTAAACAAATGAAGCTTTCACAAACAATTTTTTTTCTTTTAAAACACGATGTGTAGTTTCCATTTTTAGGGTTCCGTCGTACCCAAAGGGTAAAAACGGGACCCTATTACCAAAGAATATATAATAATACTGCTACTATATATATAATAATACTGCTATTACTAAGCCCCCGCTGTCCGTCTGTCTATTACCAGACTGGATCTCATGAACCGTAATATCTAGAAAGTTAAAAATTTTTCACAAATTATGTATTTTGATTGCCGATATAACTACAAATACTAAAAACAGAATAATATAAATATTTAAGGGGGTCTCCCCTTAACGAACGTGTTTTTTTTTGCCGAGGGGCTCCCATATGGTACGGAACCCTTCATTCGCGAGTCCAACTCGTACCTGGCCGTTTTTTGAGATATAGGTCACCAAAGTTGGAAAAAGAGTGCGTGTCATCCCTTTAATTTCTAAAGTATTCAAGATAACATCTTCCATCTCTGCTCAAAACAATAATTCAGACCATATTGATTAATTATTTTGAGTACTGTAGGATTTTAACTTAACTTTAATTTGGACTTAGCTTATTACATGAGTTAAGAACACGTTGTGTAGTTTGAACTTTAGTGAGCAAAAGGACCAAAGATTATCCGGTGAAATTATAATCCTAACATATGTGTGAATTTGACGCTGCCAGGGATTCAAAGAATTTCCAGAAATTCCACGAGAGCTTAGTTTGAGCTCTTGATTTATGTTCCGTACTTACCTTGTAAGCCGAGTTGTAAAAGTGTGAGGTTCGCAAGCAAAAAATATTGTCGTTTGCCCTTCGAGCAAATATTTATATAGTCACAATCATGCAAAAAAAGTATCCGAAAACTCTGCCCAAGCTACGTAGTGGGCAGGCTTATTAATTAGTCGTAAGGCGATTGCAAGCCGACGACAACGCCGTGCGAAGCCAAAGTGCTCGGTTACAAGCGTTAATTAGGTGACATTCATTGTGAATTATTTAATGTAAATATCTAAGTCGTAGTCTAAGTATGCATATGGCGCTCAGACATTTTTTTCTACTTTCACTTAGGGACTGTGCCTCGGTTTTTCAGATTTTTGCTCGAAGCGTTTGCCTCTAATATATTGTAATTTTTTTTTGGATTATTTAATAGACGTGATTGAATCTGAGTTATTGTATACAGAGTTATCAACTAAGCCGAAAAGAGGTGAATTAGACCAACTTTTACTAAGGACCCGGAGTTTGAGAAAATAAGCTGTGTTATACATTTTTGTTGATTCTGAATTGTGATTTTGTATGAGACAGCTAAATATTATATGTTGACTTCCAGGTTGGCCCATAACAAAGTTGTGAATATATATGTCTGAAATGCATATCAGAACTTGCTTTCAAAATGACTTAGAGAAGTATTCTTAAAAATTTGGCCAAATAACATAACAATGAACAAAATTGAGAAAATTGTATATTTTCTCGAACAAAATATAATAAAAAACAAAAAATTAGCAAAAATATTTTAGTTTATGTCACTGATTTAAAGATACTTAATTTCGACAGTGACTGTGTTGTAGTCTTATGATTTTTTTGTAGTAGGTACAGAAAACATTATTGTGTATAGTTAAAGATTCTAGTTATTTGAACCGTTTAGCCGTGTTATACGTCTTAAGATGATTTAAAAATTAAAAAATATCAACTCTACATGCAAGGTGTAGTTTATTTCAATAAAATAATTTCAATTTACAACCGTTTTTCGTCAAGACAAATAAACCCCAAAAAACAAAATATCACTCGCAATTCTTTCCATTACATTAAAACAAACCGTAAAAATAAACATGTTACATGTCAAATACACGGAACGTAATGAGATATCTCAGGCGTGTAAATAAATTTCGCATGATGACATAGGACGGTGTTAAACAATACCACGTCAACTCATAAAAAATGTATAGTTAGAGTAAAATGTTTATAATTTTATTTGAAAATTAAGTATTAAATCAATGATTTAAATCAGGAAATAAATCAATGAAATACTCAATACAGCGTTAAAAAGAACTGTTCGTGAAATAATACCTAAGATGAAGAACTTTTTTTTACAGGCTAAAACTACATTTATATAAAGTTTTACTTTAGATTTATTGTACCTACTCCGTTTGAATTTTGTATTGAACTTGGCGTGGCTGTAAGTGTGACAAGTAACGGAATGTAAATAAAATAAAATACATAAACTACTAACTACTGCATAGAAAGCAATTGAATCATCCACAGACCCTTGAAGGTCTTAAGATAATAATACAAGCCTACTGCCAGTTGGCAGCAAGCCCAGCATGCTGGGAGCATTGCCACGCTGAATGGCAAACGTTTGAGCCAAGAAAAAATAAAACTTAGTAAGTGCAAGAGCTACCCAATAACCGGTCATGTTGCATTTTTCAACTCGAGACCAATAAAGAGGGATGCCCTAAATTTGGCTTTTGTATTTTTCAATTATTTTGTTTTCGAAAGTTAGTATTATCGATTTGGATTGTAGATGTGGACATAATTAAACAATATGTATGAATACTTAGTTTTTTTTTTTTTTTTTTTTTTTATTCTGAATAGGTTTGCGTTTGACCACATACTGCCTGTTGTTAAGCAGATATGCGGTCTACGTTGTAGCACGCTTACCTAGAAGATACCTATTTACTCGGGATTTGAAGACGCCCACATTGTACTTTAGTTTGCGCTTTACATCTTGTGAATTTTACACTTTGGTAAATCAGATAGCTTTTGTTAAAATTTCTTGCTCGTAAGTTGCCATATTGCTTATCGCCATCCCTATTTGAGTGAGCTCATGTGATAAGGAAGCGAGATCATAACATCAAAGTTGTGCTTAAAACAGACTTGGTTAACGACTCGTGATACGACTCTGTTGTTGAGAGTTTAGCAAAATGGGTAAATGGTTTTGGTTCAACTGTCAAAGGGGCAGTAGAGTATGGGTGTTAACATCACAGAAACGTATGTGTAAAATTATTATGTTTCCTTTTAAAGAAGATAACTACAAGCTGTTGTTGTGTAAAGTTCAGGAATTTTCAGAGGTCTATATTGTACCTATACTAGGGTGGGTTGAATTTTTATTTTTGTTTTTGATTTTTAACCGTGTAGGAAACGTGACCTGGTTAGAGACTAAAAAACTAGTATATTTTTGTTTTTTTTTATTTGATACGTTTGAATTTTGAAAAGAATGTTTCAAAACAAACCTCATTGAGCGTTTATTTTTTACCGCCGAAACGGAGGAGATATTCAATTCGACGCATATTTTTTTTATGTGATGACTCTTCTTTTATTGGAAAGTGTATACTTCGAAATTGGTCCAATTTAAATTTTATCGAAATCGGCTGAGCCATTTTCGACAAATCAACAATAATGTGAAAAATGTTAGATCGATCCGAGCGAAATATTGCGAATTCTGTACACGGTTGAAGTCAGTCATGCTATTTTTTGCAAATTTAATTATTATAAAAACGAATAGTCATAAAGTAATATTAAATGGTCAGATAATAAAAAAACGATGCTAAATGATAACGAAATGAAAATTTTTGACTAAAAGTTTCGGAAAAGTGGGGTGGCGTAAAAAACAAAACGATGAGTAGGTATACAATGTATTTGAGGGTTGGTCCCATAGTAAACTCGTAGTTCTCCGAACTTTTAATCTTTTTAACAAAATTTTCATAGGCCTATATTACGACTCGCCCTGAACCGATTTGATTTACATTCTCAAATCTTAAGATTTGGATACTAAATGATCATGCCAAATATTATCGAAATCGATATTGGAAGCAAAAATCATCAGTTTTCCATCGTGCTCTGCCCACAGCCATTTCGACTTGCCAATACGGTAATATACCAATCAGTAACCTTAGTTCATCTACGCATCTCCACAATTCTGATTAGATCTCGCAGAGAGACTCTTAACACTCTCATAGTCTTCTGATAAGCCAGTTAGCCTACTTGGAGTTTATTAATTGTTGTAATAGGTAAAATAGTAAATGACGAAGTTTTTGTGCCGTAATTCATTACTATTAACTTTCCGACATAGCCCAGCGGTTTGGCATGTTAAAATGACAGTTGGCGGGGCACATACCGCAGAGGTCTGATGGCCGATGGGGTCGAAGGGTTCTCAAGTAGAGGCCACGTACCGGCAAGCGCAGCGTCGGACGTACGACGTGGACGGATGACCTCATTAGGACCGCAGGATCGCGCTGAAATGCAGGCCGCTTCCAACCGGTCTTATTGGAGATCCATAGGGGAGGCCTATGTCCAGTAGTGGTCATCCTATGGCCGATGAATGGATGGTCAGATGGAACACACACTTTCAGCAGTTGAAGCACTGAAGTTTGCGCATTACTCAGTTAGATATTACGATACATTCATATTTTCTATCAAGATCTCTGTTTATTTTAGATAATCCTTACATTTATTTTAGTTATAAAAATGCTGTTTCATAAGCGTAACCTATATTTATTTTAGTTATAAAAATGCTGTTTCATAAGCGTAACCTATTCCTTACAACGTTGTTATTTATCCACGTTTTCCAAACACAATATCTCTTAGGATAATAGGGGTCAGGATCCCTTATTCGTTAAAAATACATTTAAGGAAAAGCGACCAATTAGTATTTGTAACAACTTTCGTAATTACAGCTATTGAGGCAATTTAGGTTGTATTTCCAACGCGGCACAGTACGAAATGAGGGTCTTTTTTTGTTCCTCCGAAGGAAACATTTAGTCTGTCAGCTTCACAAAATGTCGAGTGTTTTTCTAAACGACAGACGTAATCTAGGACATTCTAGGATATAATTGTACTCTACATTATGACCAACTTTTAAAATGGGACCAGCGTTGACAGATGTACGATTTATATCGAATTTATACGATTTTTTCCCACTTTATTACCCTGCGATTGAATCACCGAAATTGTACGTAATTCTACAATTTCTTTAAAAAATTAAATAATTTATAGACATGGTTTTCAAACGGTGGTTTCTAACACAATCAAACGCGCGATTAAGCGCGATTAAGCTCGTTATAATTATTTTCTTATACTACGGGACTAAACGCACAAAGAAAAAATGTATACAAACATTCTATAACGACGTTTCGACTGAGTAGCATTGGTCGTGGTCACGTGTAGATCTATTTAACCGACTTCTAAAAAGAAGGAGGTTCTATGATCGTCTGTATGTTTTTTTTTGTTTGTTCATCGATATTTGCGCCAATTGTGAACCGAATCAAAAAAAACTTACAGTCCCGAGGTAGTCATTTAAATTGTATAAATATCGACTGAGACGTTTTTGAATAATCGGCCAAGTACGAGTCGGACTCGCGCACGGAGGGTTCCGTACTGTAATGGGAGCCCCCTTTAATATTTATTTTATTTTAATTTTATTATTTACTATTGAAGTGAATATAAAACTAAATATTCTGTGTGAATTTCAAGCATCTACCTGTTACCATTATTAATATAGAGCGAAAAACGTCTAAAATTTCAGGTTTGTTGTATGGGAGCCCTCCTTAAATATTTATTTTATTTTTAGTATTTGTTGTTATAGCGGCAACAGAAATACATCATCTGTGAAAATTTCAACTGCCTAGCTATCATGGTTCATGAGATACAGCCCGGTGACAGACAGACGGACAGACGGACATCGAAGTCTTAGTATTAGAGTCCCGTTTTTCCCTTTGGATACGGAACCCTAAAAATCAACAATATTGTAATAATTGTTAACATATATTCGAGCAAACTATTCGAATTGTGTACACGATGGAAGTCGATTTTACCATTTTTTTGCGAAAAATGATTATTACATAACTAACTTATTTGATGGAAAAGATGATTGCACTAATCGTATAAAGCAAAATTACCCGATGAATGAATGTAAAGATATTTTTTTGTTATTTGGTTACTAAGACCATACGTGCCTAAAAATTATTTACAAACACTTTGACGATTCGAAAGCCTTCGAGCAAAAACTGGTTGCTTTTTTCTACTAGAGAAAAACAAATGTTTTCTAAAAGCTCATGCGGCGCTATTTTCCTGCCACGAAATTTTTTAAACTGTTATTTTGGTTTTCACGAGGGTGTTGGAATTTCTCTGCGAAAATGTTTAACAGTCTAAAGGAAGGAAAATTCTTCGGTGAATTACGTTTTAGGACGACCACGGCAAAGAGTATGCAAAGTACTAGGAACAATAAACAGGGTTGTTTCCTGCTTTTTGTCCCTGGGGATGGTTCGAGAGAAAACCACTTTTTTTTTCAGCTAACGTTGAAGCACCTAAAGCTGTTAGAGTCAAAATACTCTCTACTACTACTTATAGTACTATGTATACCTAAATAGGTTAAAGACTGCAACTTCTACTTTGTGTGTGATTGTGCTGTGTTAGTATGTTTGAATGTGTGTTTGAAGGCTATCTAAGATCAATAACAGGAATATTGAACTCGTGTAACTATAATAATATAGAATGCGGAAAATGCCGCTGCTATAAAACGGTAGAAATATGCAGTATTGGAGGCGCAATACTACTTTGTGCCCATCGCCGTTGAGACTTTGGGTTCTTTGGGGGCCGAGGGCAAGAAGGTGATTCAGGAGATTGGGCAACGGATCAGAGAATGAAAAGGTGAACCCCGCTCCGAATGTTTTCTGGTGCAGAGGTTGACCCTTGCCATTCAGCGCGGTAATGCGGCTAGTGTGATGGGGACCTTTGCACTGGGGACTATCAGATCAGGGTCGGGCTTTTCGACTAATTTTAAAATGGCATTATTATATTCTAATTAGCTGCGCCCCGCGGCGTTACCCGCGTTAGCCCGAAATAAAAAGTAGCTTTGTGTAAATCAAAGGTCTAAGCTATCCCTATACTAAATTTCATCGAAATCAGTTCAGCCATTTGTTCGTGAAAGAGTAACAAAAATACATCCATACATACTCACAAACTTTCACGTTTATAATATTAGTAGGATAGTATTATGTAATTGGAATATGACTGATTAAATATTGAATTAATATTAACTATATAGAAATAAAAACATCACGAAAAAACTAATTCTAATTCAAATTTAAAATTGCTGTTATTACACAGTCGGTTCCTGGAATATAAATCATATCCCTACTTTGATAAAAATACATAAGTAAGATAGACAGCACTTGAATTTTGCCATTAAAGTTTTCAAAATTAATGCTAAAATGCACTAACTACCTACTAATTAATCTTGTAATATGCACGACGCATGTGCAGTAGTGGTAGAGCTCTTTTGCAAAGCCCGCCTGGATTTAAATTTACATCTGTTTGATGTAACTGAATTACATTAATTATGTCGGGGTGATATAAGGTTGAGAGAAGACTATTTTCATTCAAATACGCTTGCATTTTGCTTTAATATTTTTAGCGTCAATTGAACTATATAACTGCAAAGTTCTAGTGCATTGCAGCATTGTTCTGAGAAATTTTGCTGAAAAATCTGGAACACAGCGCCTGGAAATTATATTGACGAATAATGAAAAAATCAAACAGATGTAAATTTAAATCATGTAACCTGCAACACAAAAAGATTGGGTAAATTTCATAATACACGTTCTTTAAATATGATTACTGCCTACTACGTAAATGACACGTCTTTATCAACCCACTTTTACAAAAGACGCTGGTATATTTCAGGTTATCCTCAATCTAACCTGAAAATGCCGAGGTCATTTCTTGACATTATAACACCACACTTCCTATTACGCAGGTGTTGGATGTTTTACGTGGGTAGCCCTGACCCCATACCGAGACTGTAAACAAAATCGGTCAAAAACGCGCTTGCTACCGACTTAACGTAATAGTAAAGAAGCCCAAGGTAGAATTTTGAGTATAATTGAGCATTATTTACGAAAATAATGTAATTTGTGCTTCAAAGCAAATTTAGAGTTATTGAAAATCTAATTATTGTTGTTGTAAGATTTGAGAAAATAACAAAATAACATATCACGTAATTAACTAAGTAATATACATTTGAAACAGCGTTTGTGTATCTTGGCTTTGCTGTGTTTTCTTTACAACCCTATAGTTTTAAAAATATTACTACTCATAACTTAGGTAAATTAATTTACTAGGTCATTTTATATTTGAACATGGTCAACCTTAAAAACTAAACACACAACCCATCTCCGACCATACCCGGCGCAAAAGAGCCCAAAATGCTGGCCGCATTACCTCGCTGGATGGCGATGGCCATCCTTTGCGCCAAGTACGAGCCGGAGCGGGAGTCAAATGAATATTTACGAATGTTATGAATATTTTAGTATTAGTAATATTTTTCCACATGATTCCATATTGTGGCACACTTGTTATTATACAGGTGTTGGCTTTACTGGGGTAATCCTGACCCCATACCGAGGCTGTTAACAAATTTGTCAAATAACGCGCTTGCCACGTGGTTAGCGTAATAGTAGAGGAGCCCAAGGTAGAATTTTAGGCAAATTCGAACGCATTAGTCACAATTATAAATTTTCATAGTATTATTACGAAACTATACAAAAATAAACTCGTAAGGTACAGGAGATGAAGAAAAATTATTTTAATTTAATTAATTATATCTATATTATTAAAAATTATGGCCATATTTTACCACATCAATTGAATGCTTATAAACTGTTTTAAACTGAACTAGGTGAAGTTTTTACCACCTGATGCAGACAAGAATATCTGTCATATTCAAATAAGAGGATTAACCGAATATTTTTTTTTGTAATTTTATTGATTAGTTTGGATGTTTGTACACGTAATGCATATCCCATAGATGAAGGGTCTGTTTCATCATTATCATCATCCACAGCCTTCTTTATCCCACTGCTGGGTCTACGGTTCCGACGTCCCGGACTTTCGTCCTACGTCTGATCTCCGTGTTGCGAATACGGTCTTGAATTTTAATGCTGAGCATGGACCTCTCCATGGCTCTCTGTGCAAGCTCGATTTTGTTTACAGCCTCATGTAAGAGTGTCTATGTTTCGGCACCATATGTCATAATGGGCAGAAACACTGAACACAGAACAAATTAAAAATCATTTCATGGGTTTAGCAGTGCGTCATCTCTCGTCAATATTCAGAAGTTCTTATAACTTCAATTGAGTGATAACCTGTCTAATACGGGTATCACAGGTGGCGCCGCCAATGCTATAAGTTGGTTAAAATGATAAACACTTCACAAAATTCGCCGCGGGGTCAGTATAGCGGGTTATCTCAGTGGTCAGAGCGTCGGGCTAGTGATCCGAAGACGCAAGGTTCGAATCCTGGATCCGCGACGAATTTTTGAAATGTTTATCATAAAAAGTAACTCTTTGAGATAAACCTAGTGTGGGATGCACTACAAAATTAAAAATCATTTCATGGATTTAGCAGTACGTCATCTCTCGTCGATATTCAGAAGTTCTTATAACTTTAATTGAGTGATAACCTGTCTAATACGGGTATCACAGGTGGCGCCGCCAATGCTATAAGTTGGTTAAAATGATAAACACTTCACAAAATTCGCCGCGGGGTCAGTATAGCGGGTTATCTCAGTGGTCAGAGCGTCGGGCTAGTGATCCGAAGACGCAAGGTTCGAATCCTGGATCCGCGACGAATTTTTGAAATGTTTATCATAAAAAGTAACTCTTTGAGATAAACCTAGTGTGGGATGCACTACAAAATTAAAAATCATTTCATGGATTTAGCAGTGCGTCATCTCTCGTCGATATTCAGAAGTTCTTATAACTTTAATTGAGTGATAACCTGTCTAATACGAGTATCACAGGTGGCGCCGCCAACGCTATAAGTTGGTTAAAATGATAAACACTTCACAAAATTCGCCGTGGGGTCAGTATAGCGGGTTATCTCAGTGGTCAGAGCGTCGGGCTAGTGATCCGAAGACACAAGGTTCGAATCCTGCATCCGCGACGAATTTTTGAAATGTTTATCATAAAAAGTAACTCTTTTAGAACACACTGGTTAAAAAGACGAGTCTTCAGACACTGTGGAAAGCGGCGTGACTTCAGTTTGTCACTTGATTCATAGAATGCCGCCCATCCAAGTTGTAGGTTTACGCCTGGAGATCACCTTTTTTGATGTACTGTGCCAAAAGATAGAGTATGACCAAGACACACGCAACTGTCAACCGTCTCTAAGGTTTCGTTTCCGATCGTAATTGTGTGCGTTCAATGTCCAATGTTTTTTATGTCACTACGGTCCAAGCATATGCTACTAAATCGCTGTGTGGGCTTCTGAACTATAAAATACGAGCAGATTTTTTTACAGGGTTCTCTATTTACTCTTTCGAGTCTCTGCCAAATACCGCTGTAAATCTTTTTTATTCGTACACATGCAGGTTTACAGATTGCACGCTGAAATAATAGTCTAGCAGTATAGTAAAATTTGTGTATATTGAATATCGTGCCTGAACTTTGTGCCGAATGTGATTGAAAAATCAAATATTTTGTTGTCATGCCAAAACAGTAAACAATTCAGGCAAAAAAAAAGAAAACGTTCAATCAAGCTGAATAATGAGAGATGGAATATTTATAAAAATATCAGAACTCTGTTTGCAAATTAGCAATATTGATATAATTTATTTCTTATTTTGATGTCTATAGATAATTTTAGTATAGCATCTGAGAAAAGTATGCTGTAACTACATTGCTTAAATGGAAGTTTTTTTTAATATTTACGGATTTAAAAAGCTTTGATGTAATATACTCATAGATTTAATTTTCACCTTAAGGTTAAGGCATAAACGGTTGGTTATAACCCCATTATCACTACATAGTATTAAACAAAGTCGCTTCTCGCTGTCTGTCCCTATGTATGCTTATATCTTAAAAACTACGAAACGGATTTGGATGCGGTTTTTTTTAATAGATAGAGTAATTTAAGAGCAAGGTTTAAATTTGTATAACACACCTGTGCGAAACTGGGGCAGGTCGCTAGTCTAAAATAGTCAATTTCAGATCTACATACCAGATAAGGCCTTAAATTACTAGGAGTATTTTAGATCTACGACATTTATTTAATATCTTACTTCAGTATATTACTTATAAATGTGTACTTAGTTAAAAAAACACTTAAAACAGGCCATAACTAAGTACACATATTTGAAATAGCCCATAAAATAGAAAAACCTCCCTGCAAAGTAATTATTGTTTGAATAAGATTGGAAATTATAACCTCTTTAGTACAAAAAAGGTAAGAAGACTCTACAATCTGTGAACTGACGGTTACCAAAAGAAAAATAACGTACTTATCTACATGTCTCATTTATGTAGATTTGCTATAAAAAAGGTATGTGTTATACACGTAATTGTGATTTGTTTCTGAATGACAATACGTTATACGACCAAAAATTGAAGTTTGATTTGGAATTATATTAATAGGTAAGTGTTTGAACTAATTATAAAAATAGAGCCTTTTACAAGCATTTCCTTACCCAGCCTATAAATAGATTTAAAAACTAGAACGTTACTTACCTAATACCTTTTAAGCACGAATATTTCTTTAAATAGCTTCGTAGGATATTGGTATCGTGATTATGAAACAAAGTTCGCAGTGTACTATTTTTATAATAATAAGTATAATAAATAGGTAATTAGGTAATTTAATTAATAAATATTAAAATTATCCAAAAAAGTAACTATACAATTAAGCACGTTATAGTTATAAGTATATTTGACCATGCCTTTTAAGTAAGTCATAATTTCAAACATTTTTTTCGGAATCTATCTAAGTACATTTTATTCCATCCAGCTATTCTACTATTGGGCATACTTGCATGACGTTGAATTTTGCTTCTATTACCTACATTAGAATCAGGTTAAGTAATCAGAAGGTCAAACTTTGCAATAATTACTCGCAGGTACTAAATTGTTAACTAGTAATTCGTGTACAAATATGACCTGTGACCAAAGTGCTGGTGTTTATTTGACTCAACGTATAAGCATTGCCATTAGCGTGGCAATGTTGCCAGAATGCTGGGTACGCTGCCAACTTGCAGTGGGCTTGAGCGTTTGGAGTCTCTTCAGACCTTCAAGTGTCTGTGGATGATCCATTTGCTTTTCATGCAGTAGTAGTTTACGAAGGTTTAGTGTTGTATTTTGTTGTAGTTAAATTAATTAAATCGGCCAAGTACGAGTCGGACTCGCGCACGGAGGGTTTCGTACTGTATGGGAGCCCCCCTTAAATAGTTAGTTTATTTTAATTTTATTATTTATTATTGAAGTGAATATAAAACTAAATATTCTGTGAAAATTTCAAGCATCTACCTGTTACTACCTCTAATATAGAGCGAAAAACGTCTAAAAATTCAGGTTTGTTGTATTGGAGCCCTCCTTAAATATTTATTTTATTCATTTTTTAGTATTTGTTGTTATAGCGGCAATAGACATACATCATCTGTGAAAATTTTAGCTGTCTACCTATCATGGTTCATGAGATACAGCCCGGTGACAGACAAACAGACGGACAGACAGACATCGAAGTCTTAGTAATAGGGTCCCGTTTTTCCCTTTGGGTAAGGAACCCAAAAAAAGTAACTCGTGTAAGAACTCGATTTAACGTATTTTAATCAAATACCTGACCATGTTCGGGACTTAGTTATATAGGTAGGTCCCGGCCAATAATTTGAAAAATAGTTACTTACTCGTACCTGCTGGTAATTAAGTATTTTTTTATTAGCCTCGGCACTGGTTTAGCCTTTTTACTTGGTTTAACCAAAGGTTTAAATTTAAAAGTAACACTAAAACCGTCTAAAACTTAAGCTAAAGCCGATTTACGATTACAACGAAAAGTAGTACCGTCATATTGCGACCGTAATATTACTGACGTTATAAGTTTTCTCTCATTTACGGCTTTCTAGGAAATTGCGCCGTTTTATGCATAGAAAACGTTTAAGTGACGTCATTCTTCGGACTGACTGCCTCGGTGGCTCAGTGGTTAGCGAACCTGACTTCTGGATCAAAGAGGCATGGGTTCGATCCCCACCCATGGCAAGCATTTATGTGATGAACATTGGTGTTTGCTTTGCGTCTAAGAGTTATTTAGGGACTATCTATATAAGTATGTATTTAAAAATATGTGTGGTATATCAGTCTCTGGCAGCCATATCACAAGCTTTGCTTAGTTTGTGGTCAGAGACCGTGTGTAAGATGTCCCCTAATATTTATTTATTTAATTTTCTTTGTATTACGGCGGAAATATGACGGATATCGCTATCCTAGGAAAATGAGCTTTTATCTCTCAACTTATTTCGAAGAACAAAATATTTACTGGGATTAGTATTTCATTATACATATTTAATGTATTCATTGAGTTTTACGAGTATTCTTATTTGATTTACTTCGACGCTACGAATATGTGCGTACCAATTGATCCGATTCACTGGATAAATATTATGCGATGTTGAATAATCGGTGCCATTTCAACCTAATTATAGATTTAGTACACGTGCTGAGAGTACGTCTGTTTTATGCGATCCTGTTTCGTTTCAGTGTAGTAGCAGCTGTCAGATCAACTTTATTTTAAAGCCACTTAAACGGTGAAAGCAATAAAGAGTAAAGAATTAAAATTTAGTGTCTGTGTTACAGATGTTTATGTATTTTTGGAGTTCAAGAGTTGGCATTTCTTAACAACTGTAATTCAATCTGTGACAATTTGACTCAAAGGTTTTATAGAAAGTAGAGCCAGTGTTAAGGATTAAAAACACAATAAATAATTTATTTGTCTTAAAAATATGTACAAATGACAGATAAACAGTACAATGTGTACAAAAATAAGGTTTCTGAAGTCACTTGATATTTCTCCGAAATATCGCGGAAACGGCAATGTGACATTCGGCAATTGACCATTTATGTCAAGTAATGTCATTGATTAGGTACATTGCAGTTTCTATGCGTTGACGCCGCCATTTTGCGGGAATTAAATCTTCAAAAATGTCAGCCTTAGGATATTTCTACTATGGTTTATTTTTCTATGACATGACATGACTCAAAATTCCTACCTACTTACCTGCTTGTTAGGGTTCCGTACTCAATGGGTAAAGTAACACTCCGCTGTCCGTCTGTCTCTCTGTCTGTCACCAGGCTGCATCTCAAGAACCTTGATAGCTAGAACGTTGATTTTTTTACAGATGACGTATTTCTGTTGCTGCTATAGCAAATAATACTAAAAACATAAAAGGAACATAGAATCCCTTGAAATATTTACAAAATATTTCGTTAAATAAATGTTTAAGGGGGCTTCCATACAAGAAACGTGATTTTTTGCTTGATATTAATACCGGCAACAGGAAGATGCTTGAAGTATTCACATTATAGTTAACTAAGTTAGTTAAGGTAAATTTGTTAAATTGTGTATTCTTTTCGAAAATAAATAATTAAATAAAAATAAATATTTTAAGGTGGGCTTCCACACGGTACGGAACCTTCGTGCGTGAGGCCGACTCGCACTTGGCAGATTATTAATTTAACCACGAGTAAAACTACGCCAAAAAGTAAATTAAAGTTAAATGAACTAAAGCGTTACCAAGCATTAATTTTTGTTTGACATAAAGTATGACTGAAACTAATAAGTAACGATAATCTTAAAAGCACTTTTATTTAGAAAGCCCTATTGTAGAAAGCCCTATTGGATTTAGTTAGTATTATATTTCATGAATAGGTATCTAACTTAAAGCTGTCTTAATCTTGTTCACCAAACTTACTTAACTTATAAAGTTAGGCATTCACTTTATTTCCAAATTTCAAATCTTAGTTTAAAATACCTGCAACAGACGCTTTAAATTTAATCAAGTTGGTCCTTTAAGTTGTTTAGAAGATTACAAGTTAAAAGTTTAGCTTTTTTTTTTTAATAATTTAAATTATTGATCCACAGACTCCAGGGTCTGTGCCCTTTGTTGAGTAGTTACATTTTAAAGAATTCGACTGTACAATAGAGAGAGGTTAGTTTAAATCTTAGTCTAAGTTAGTAGTTCCAGTGCTTTGCGTGAATGCCGCGAGCAAACCGGCGACCCGCATGCAGCACCCGATCACGAGTGTGACGCATGTGCCAGCCATCGCTCTCCTCGACCATATTTGAGGGAAGAGAACGACCCGACACACGACGCCGCCGCAAGAAGGAGCCTTCGATGGCGAGCATGAATGCTCAGGGCATGCACACAATGCACACAATTTCTATACATTACATTACACAATTACGTACACACTTATTATGATTTAATTTGTGAAAGCGATCACTAGCAGAGTCCGAGGCTACGTTTACCTACTCTGCTTGTGATCGCTCCCTTTCCCTTTGTTACAATTGTATTGCCTCCTCCCGGCCCAGAGCCTCCATCACCTCCGCATTCCGATCTCTGATTGCCATCTGCAGGTTATACTCCTTGATGGCCCTCAATGACGCAGACGATGCACGCCTCACGAATCGACTGATGGCATCATCTTCGAAGTCGTCGGCGTAGTAGATGAAAGTCCCAGTATGCCGCGACAACGCAACGACAGCGTGTGAGACGCTCTCGTGTAGCTTCATTCTAGGCTTTGTTTTGATGGCGATTACCGACTCGTACGTCAGTCCCTGAGCTTCGTGGATGGTAAGGGTGCGTGATCCTGGACCTTCTCCATAACCCTGGCTTATGAGGGTCTCCTTTTCTTCCTGCGTATGCACTAAGAAAAGGGTGTTGGAGAGGGTTTTGGATATTTGAGCCCCCTTGAACCTTTTCTGCTCAAGAGACCTAATACGAGGAACTGAGGAATATATACCTGAGTATATTTCCCTCAACGCATACGCGACATCCATTGGATTCCTATGTGTGCAGAGCAACTCCTGGGTGATGTTTGCAACCAGGGTCGGGCGATGGTACCTCATCTCGAAGAGATTTTCTCTGTCGATATAAGGCAGCTGATTGACGTCTCCAATGAGGACAAGTTCGCTAGCACCAGACAGCCGGGCAGCCATTATTATGGCTCCGAAATGGTTCATTAGAGCTTCGTCCACCAGAAGGCGGCTGAAGCTCTCTTTTCCAAAACCATTTACAAGGGTTGAAGCCATGGTTCGCACCCTGGATTTAACCAGATCTCCTATTCGGTGCGATAGCTTCTCTCTCAGGTCTTTTGCTGCCTCTGTTGTTGTTGTGATGATAGCGTCCCTGTCCACATCAAAGTGTCTAATAACCCATGTTGTCTTGCCACATCCTGGTACCCCGTTGACCCATTGTATCTTTGGTACCGCCCAGTTTCGCCAACTTGCCTCGACGTCCGAGCTCCGTTCGATGGTTTTAGCCATCTCGAGGATTCTATCATCTAGCATTATTTTTGTGCACTTGGCGGTGACTACAATTGGGTCGTTTGATGGTATCGCGTATTTTGGTCTTCCTATTCGCTCCGTTTCTCTCTCGTTCAACTCCACAAAACCACTTTCTGCGCTGTAAGCTGCCATATGCTGTCCTTTCATGGTCCCTCTGATGACTTGAGAAGTGACGTTATTGTATATGGCTGCTTCTGCCTCCTCGAGTCTTGATTTTAGTAGACTCTCACTTACCGGACCACCCAGCCTAAAGAACTCCAGGATGTTGTCGCAGTTCTTAAGATTGACATGTTTTGTCGCTCTCAATAAGGCTAGGTATTCGATCAAGGCGTTTCTCGCGTGGTCTCGTGGCGCCGAGGCCAAGATATAACGGGGCGAATCGACCTGTCCCATGTCGGCTCTCGTACGGGTTGCCTGAGGTAGTGAAGCTATCCCTGAGGTCGCCGTTGTCTGTGGAGGTGGTGTTATGGGCATGAAACGGAACAAGCTCTGCATTGCAGTACTAAGGAGACCCGATATGGCACCATCGTTACTACTTGGGCGTAAAACGGGTCTTTCAGAAGCTGCTATTAGCTCTGCTCTTTCAGAACCAGATAGGATGGCTGAATTTGGAATGGGGTGGCCCCAGCTATCTGTTGCATTATCAAGATCGTTACTTGGGGACTTCAGGAAACTCAGATTTTCTCCTCTGTCCTCATACAAGATAACCTCATGGCGTTCCGAGGCTTTAATGCAACCGAGCCGGTCTGCGGCTTCTGCCTTCATCCGTTCAACCACCATCGCGTCCACGCTTATCACCCGGGGAGTGCTGTCCACTTTCATGCCGAGATGTTCTAGCAATGAATTGGCCTGCACGAAAGGTGACTGGGCGGCCCACTCGACTAGTGCAATCGTTTTGTTTTTCAATCTGACCAGTCGGAATTGGTGGCCGCCTGCGTCGCAAAAAAAGTTTAGCTTATTTACTTAACCTTTTCTCTTTTAACTATGATAAGCAAAGTTTTAAAAGGTTTAAAATAATGCTTTTACTGTTACGCGAAGGCTTATGAACCTTCGATTTTTTTTTTTTAAAAGAAATCGCTGCTGATGCCACACAGAGGTTTGCTCTGCAAAGTACTAAGTACAGCTATTATGTGCATTATTCAGGATTTTTACGAAACCTTCGGTGTGCGAGCCTGGCTTAAAGATAATATAAACATTATTTTTAAATAAAATGAGCCAGGCTCGCAAAGCTTTGACATATTTAAGTAGGTAGGTACAGAGATCGCAGATTGGCACGACGCATCGGAGTTCACTTATTTTTTTTATTTTTTTGTTTAAAAAACGCTGACGACCATTTCTTAAAAAATAATCATATCTAGCTATGGGCTAATTAGTTATTTAAATTTAACTTAAATTGCTAGTATAATAAACTAAGAATGTGTCCAACAACACTTTTCTTATTTTCTCTATTAAGGCGAAGACACTACGTTATTGTGTTATTTTACGCGGCACTAAGCACTATGATTACGAGTTAGCACTCAATTAACTTTTAAACTACACGAACTAAACGAACGGTTTTCGTTCGTTTAAGTCTTCTCACTGTGTCCGTTTGGTCGAGGAGCTGGATTGCCTCAACATTCACATGATGGTGAAGTCTATAAGTTCTCGGAGTTCACTTGGCAACTAAAACAATACGCGTAGTCTAGTAAAAACGCTGCTGGGTGTGGGTGGGTTATGGTTCAACTTGAAAAAATAAAGTTAGTTAATTAATTATTTTTCGCACACAATGGCAATCCCGTCTTCCCTTCCCGTCGTACGAAATTCGAATATTTCGCTCCAAAGGTTTACACTATTGTTGATTTATCAAAAACTGCTCAGTCTATTTCTGTAAAATTTAAATGGGACTACCTTGGGAACCCTTTCGAACAAAAAATTAATTTTCCGATTCAGTTCACAATTGGCGAAATTATCGATGAACATACACAAAAAATATACATACACACGAACATAGAACCTCCTCCTTTTTGAAAGTCGGTTAAAAAATAAAGTTGTTTGCAGATATTAGTCCGTATCACTGCAAATTCGCATAACTGAGGGCTGGATTATTAAGGTTCCACTACAAATACGTATCTCTGCATCGTCATATCGGAAGCTTTAAATAACTAAATATACAGAAATGTACTGGCGGTATTTTTACTGACATTGAAGTAATTTGAAATATAAACTGGGGCGAAAATTGTATGTAATATTAGGATTACACAATTATTATTGTACACGTGTAACAAAATACTGGGTGGAAATAGAATGCCTTAAGGCAGCATAAATCTCACCATTATTTTCCGAGCAATGAGCGTAGCGACATATTAAATTGTATAGGAGCGCCTCTAAATGGTTTTTCGTTTTTTGGAACTGAGCGGTTCATTTTCATTGAATTTCGTACTTTCAATATAATCTTTCTGAAAAAAGTCATGTACCAATATAACACACAACTATGCAGCTGTTCTATTCAAAAAGTTCATAAGCTTAACTATTTGAAGTCTGTTGAAAATGACAGCTACTAGAGCGCTCCGTTTTAAATGCCATGCGCGGTCACCCAGCCGAAGACTGGCCGTGCCGAACGTAGCTTTAATATGCAACTCTGAGAAATAGGTACTGTTAGTAAGCGCTACTTTGAGAACTTACTTTGAAATCTTTTGTGAACCGAACTTGATGTTGAATATATACATTTGTATTCTAAAGATATAACTTTATAAGTATTCAGTTTCGCACTACGTTGGGATTCTCTTTGCAAATTTGTGAATGCCTGAGTTATATTTTCACTTGAGAAGATCTACTTTGCACGTGTCATATATTCTGTTTGATCTGTAGAATTTTACTTTAAAAATATCGGTGAAAACGTACTTTTATTTTTTATATGAATACTATTTTAGGATTGGCTCGGTGATTTCAATCAAATTTTATTTGACGAAAATAAAGTGGGTAGATAAATAAAGTAGGTATATACAATGCAGGATGTTTCTAAAAGGTGTAGAAATAACATAATTATACATGAGGTACATCATAACGAACAACTATTACTATGTGGCCAACCCGAAATCCGAAAAAAAATTGCTGATTCACACATTATTTCAGCTGATTTCTAGAATTCCGGGTTAGCCCCATAGTAAAAGTAAATCTTTATGATGCACCTCTTGTGTAACAAAAAGCGGTAAGAGCTGCAAAACTTTTTTTCTAAACTCAACTAACAAGGTCGTAACACAAAATTTTATGTATTGTTTTTGGTGGAAGAAAACATCATGAAGCAACTTGCTTACGTGCGTCATTTGCAGTATGTAGGTATTTTCAGTAACCTAAAACTGGCCAGTGTTTAACCTTTATTTATGTTCAGCAGTGGACTATTAATAATTATTTTTCACAAAAAATGGTAAAACCGCCTTCCATTGTGTACAAAATTCGAATCTCGCTCGAATTGTTTACATTATTGATGACTTTTCAAAAACGGCTGAGGCGATTTCTGTAATATTTAACCTTTCGAACTAAAAACTTTTTTTGATTCGGTCCAAGAATTGGCGAAATTATCGACGAACATCCTGCTTTTGGAAGTCGGTTAAAAAGGCTGGCAAAGAGGCTTCATCCGCAGGTTTTGTTGAATCTAGGTACTTTGCAAACTTTTAATGAATACATACTGTTACCGTTTTCGTGTGGCTCCATATATGTTCGTAATCGTAAGTTCTTTTTTGTTTTCGCCAAAAACGCTGTACTTACAAATGTACCTTCATGGACTCACACATTGAGTACTGTAGTTTCCGTTCACATGTACAAGTAGCGGCACGTAAGTCTAGCGCTGAGGGTACTGTGGAGGGGATGGCTGCGCATGTTGACCGCCATACTAAACTCATTCGCAGCCACCCCCTCTACACTTCGCTAAGCGCTAGACACTCTTTTGTACAGTGCTGTACAAGATAGTTATTGGTTTTCTTACAAATCAGTCAAGAGCGCAAAAAATTATATAGAGCAGTCGTATCATTGTGCACGGAACAATCGACGTTATAATCTACTAACTTTTACCTGCGGCTTCGCCCGTTTGATTTTTGTTTTTTGTGCTGTCTGTTATTTTTTTTAAGTACAAAAATACAAAATGTATTATTTAACAGAATTATACAGAGATATCAGAGATACAAAAATACCAGTGGACCCTGCACTAGGATGACCTGTATCAAATAGTAACAAATTAGTCTCTGTCACGTTCCAACCTTTGAACTACATATATCCATTAAAAAAATCAAGCCTACCTGTTGCTCTGTCGCTGTGTAAAAGAGTACCTAATAAACCAACAAATACACTTTCGGATTTATAATATTAAAGTAAAGAAGTAAGGACTAGAAAGGATGTCCGACGGTACGGTCACCCTTTAGGGACTCTCTATAGTTAACACGTTCGCGAATAGACCTGCTAGCTGCTATACAAGTCGTTTTGAAGGTCTTTAATTAGATGTGCCTGCTATAGCGTTAGTTTAAGAATTTTGTTTATTGGACGAATATGCTAAAGCAAGGGGCTGTTCCGAAATGTGGGATTTCATTATTTTTCTGTCCAATTGGGACATAGCCACTAATCTACGAGTGTACTATAAAGTAGGTTTGCACATAAAAAAACAGAACTCTTCCCCCAACCCGCACTCATTGACACGAGATCGAAAGCAAACGTGCATAATAGGTATTTGTTAAATCACTCAGCGTGTGCACTGCTGTACAGACATCGTCAGGCGGCGGCGTCTGCACGCAAATTTCTGCAATCGTAAGTAATGTTTTTGTTGATTGTTACACAAATATGTACGTAATAATTTTATTATAACTGCACTACTATTGTTCTTTTAGTAATTGCACTGAAGTTATAATATCTCAGGTTCACTATTAGTAGAGGTAGGCGTTGAAATTAATAAACACCAAGAGGTTATTTACAAATATTTAATAAAATTCACCAAAAAATTTTTTGAGTAAAAATAAAATTTTCAATTCACCGCAAGATATTTTTTTATCTCATTGTGAAAACAAAAGAAGATTGCATTCTCAATTTGAAAAGCGCGCGCGCGGTCCTCGTAGGCGGATTAGTCGTGTTGTGCGGTGGTCGTTAGCGCTGGCGACCGCGAAGGCTCGCCACATTATATTATTTTTTATTTACATGTGATTCAAGCATTTTGCGTGTTCATTTTTATTCTAAGGTTGATTAGCATGGTATAGCAGTCGTATGCTATATCATTCTTTATCACACTGAATTATATATTGGTAAAATGCATTTAAAATGTGACAAGTACTGCTATGACAGTCGCATGCTATAGTTACCTACATTATGTGACCACAAATAAGTCATGTTTGCTATAGCAGGTCAAAAATTCCCATACAAGAAATATCTGTCCAGCATAAATGACTTAGTGTCCGCGAAAGTGTTAACTGATAGATTATTCAGGACACGTCCCACCCGACCCTTAGTTAGCTGCGGTTTCCTCTGTTGTGGATCTCACTATCATCCAGGGGAATTTTCGTTGATTAAATGCTGGTATTATAGTTTATTCTGAAAGCAACGTAGTAACGTTTTTCTTTGCGAACTTTTATTTAATATGCAACATTTGTGTAAGGGTCGCCTGTAAATAATTTCTAAAGCATCTTCATGCGATTAAGATCAAAAAAACATTTTATTGTCGGCTCAGATTTTGTTTTATAATTCAAAATAAGCTTAAATATATCGCTTGCAAATAAGCTACAAATAATTTTATTTTTCGCAAAATATGGCAAAACCGCCTTCCATCGTGTAAACAATTCGAATATTTCGCTTGAATTGTTTACATTATTGTTGATTTTTCAAAAACGGCTCAGCCGATTTCTTTAAAATTTATATGGGACTACCTCGGGAGTATACCCTTTGGAACTAAAAAATAATTTTACGATTCGATTCACAATCGGTGAAATTATCGATAAAAACACAAAAAAATACATACAGACGAACATAGAACTTCTTCCTTTTTGGAAGTCGGTTAAAAACGGCATCTAATGCTTTACTTCGTAAAAATATTATCTAAAGTGATGGCTGCCATTTTTTTAGGCAATGTCATAATAATGATCCGAAAATATTTTCTACACAAACGCCAAGCTCAGTTTAACTTAACGCTCTCAGCGAGCCGAGTTGTTTTTTTTTTTTGGTTTATTTACTTATTACCTCACATAGTATCATACCTCATATATAGTCATAAATTAATAAAATTGTTAGCAGATGTTTTGTATTTTAAATGTAATTATCAGAGCTTTAAGCACTTTCTAGACTTTGTCACTTAGGTTAACATTTAAAATCCTATCTCAATTCTCACTAGGTATTCAAATTATGCCATTGAACCCCAGATAGTAAGTCCTAATACCTATCTAACTTTTCTATCACGTATTAGGACATAAAGATGACCCTTAAATCGTAATAGAAATCAGAAAAGCTGGTATCTCTAGATCCTTACCCGAAGGCCCTGAATAACTATCAGAATGTTCGAGAATTTACATAATGACGTCACATTCAACTAAATTGATTATTGATGACTTCCTTACCTTTTGTCATCCTCAAGAGATTTAGTCTATACAGCTAGATAAGATAATATAAGCTATGATAATATATTTATTTGACCAAAAAAAAATTTTACAATTGCTGTTGGAAGCTGAGCAGAGGTTTCCAGTAAGCGGTTATGAATTGATATTTATTTTATATTAATGGGATGGAAAAGTTATGAATTCTCTAAATAGATCTTTTCTACATTTTTGCCAGCGGCAATATTAAATACTTTATTTTTCGGTGCAATTCTGAAAGAAGCGGAATTTTAGCGATGCTGATTTTATATTTGCTTCGAAAACTATAAAACTGCAAGGTTTCTGCGTTAATAAATATTTGACGCAATCGATAACGTTTGAAAATAATCGGCCAAGTGCGAGTCGGACTCGCGCACGAAGGGTTCCGTGCCGTATGGGAGCCCCATTCCTCTTGCCGTTATAAATAGCGAGCAAAAAAATCCTAAAAATCACGTTTGTTGTATGGTGGTGGTAATATATATCTAATTTCATATAAATATTTCGTCTGTTTAATATCTTCGAATACACGAACACTCGGAACACTTATAAAGTTACCGATATAGTATTGTGGATTAACGAGTTCAAGTGGCAGCGGGCAAAGCACCGTAGGCACGTAAGAGTACGTAGGTACTTAGTCAACAATTTTATGTAAATACTTTTTAGGGTTCCGTACCCAAAGGGAAAAACGGGACCCTATTACTAAGACTTCGATGTCCGTCTGTCCGTCTGGCCGTCTGTCTGTCTGTCTGTCTGTCTGTCACCGGGCTTTATCTCATGAACCATGACAGCTACGCAGCTGAAATTTTCACAGATGATGTATTTCTGCTGCCGCTATAACAACAAATTCAAAAAGAAAATAAAATAAATATTTAAGGGGGGGCTCCGATACAACAAACCTTATTTTTTAGACGTTTTTCGCGTAATAATGGTAACACGTAGATGCTTGAAATTTTCACAGAATATTTAGTTTTATATTCACTTTAATAATAAATAATAAAATTAAAACAAAATAAATATTTAACGGGGGCTCCCATACAGTACGGAACCCTCCGTGCGCGAGTCCGACTCGTACTTGGCCGATTTTTTTAGATTGTTTTGTTCCGAATGTGTTTGCGTTTGAATCTATACGTAGATACATACATTTCGTTTGATGTTGAGCAGATGTGCGGTCTAGGGTGTAGCACGCTTGCCTAGAATTACCCTATAAAAAATGTGGTAGTGACTTCCTCGATGGTTATGCATATGTACAACAGTGGGCCATTAAAGGGCTGGTACAACCAGTTCAACAAGCTGAGCGTCAGAAAGAACTCCGGCAATGTTCTACGTTTTCTTCACCAGTATAAGGCAGTCCAATAAATTCCATCTTTTCAATAGTGATATATTTTGATTAAATTGGTTAAAATCTAAAAAACGAATAAGGTTGAATCTGGCACGAAGAATTTTCCACTTGTATTTCAATACATTCAATACGTCCTTTGTGTTTGTGGAGATTATTTCCTTTGGGAGGATCTTTATTTGCTCTCCGGAGCCGGATGCTAAACGGATGAGAACGTTGTTTGCAGACAAATACTAGTTCATTTTATCGATAAAATAGTCATATCCGCTGTAGGTTGGTGGTGAAAATCAGTTATTTCTATTTCAAGGTTATACATTATTGAAAATTCTATCACAGATATTTGTATTTCAGTTTTGTTTGTTTAGCCATTATTGTTGCCTTAGTTGTCCGAAGTGTACTGCTAGTTAGACAAAGGCCTCTTTTATCAAGTTAGCAAAGAAATACCTTGGTTGCTTACCCGTTTTTTGCTTGACGTATCTATGACTTCCTTATTAACTTCACTAATGAGTTTTTGGAACTTAAGTACGGATTGTCACACTACGCTTTTCGGTGAAGGAAAACATCGTAAGGCATCCTGCATACGTCTGTAGAAGAAATTCGATGACGTATGTGAATCCACCAACCCACACTGGGCCAGCGAGTGTGGCAATTTGCCCAATCACTCTTCGTGGGTAGGCCTATGTCCTGCAGTGGTCTATTAAAAAGGTTGTTACAGATACATACCAATAGCTTCCTGCACAGGCAGTATTGCACTTAGTTTACAAGTAGTGCAGTAGGCCAAGCATGCGATCAGGAAAAGCCACGAAAAAACTCTTTTTGACGTGTGAAAAAGTGACAGATATATACTCGTACTTCGCCATAACTCTATCTCATTAGAGCATGTCAAATTTTTGATTTTATGGCCATTTTAAAGCACCTCCGGTCCAGCGTCACGGAAGCGGCGACGTCGGGTTAACATTTCAGAGTTAGTCTTGAAACGAAAGTTGTTCATGATACGTCAAAGATAATATCTGAAACAATCTATGTAACAGGTTAACCTACTGAATGGATGAACATTTTACACAATCTTATAGTAAACGTTTCTTATAATTCTCAAAGGCAACCTCTAGACCCTTCCATCACACCTGCTCTTAACAAATGGCTTTATTTTATAGGTTTCGAACCTACGCTATTTACGACCGGCCGCGGCCGAGTATCTGTGAACTCGTAAAGCCACCTTGATTGTCTATGTCTAACCTTTCTTAGATAATAGCACACATGGAATACAATGAAATACACTGTAAGTTCGTATAGGCCGGGGGGCTTGTCCTGGTGTCAGAGTTTTTAAGCCGCCTGAACGCTCTGACATATACTGTGATATTTGGTAGGCAAAGAAAACTTGGCTTTTAGTCGCTTCTTTTATTTCTGTATTTTTACATTGAGCAGTATGATTTTCAATAATTTTTGGTAGGCTATTTTTGGAAAATATGATAAAGTTAGCCCGAGCGGTTTAAAACAACCTCTTTTGTATATAGCTATAATAATAAGATAAAAGAAACCACGTCACTGTACTTGTAAGTGAAGTTAGGCATTCATTCGGTTTTCTTTTAAATCACGATTTCAATAAGTTTATATCTTAACATTTGATTGCGACCTTGAGCGGTTAAGACACTAAATAGGTATTTAAAAGCTATTCGTAAGCTGATTTATTAAATATTTAGCTCATAAATTGCTTCATCTGACATTTTTTTATCTAGATCTCAGATTGTAAATACGTACTTAGTAATAATATAACTTGATTTTCCATCACGCTTTCAAAATTACAAATAATCAAAATGGTGGCCTAATAACTTTAATGCCGATTTAAGCGGAAGTGTTTCCTTTATATCCCATTCTTTTGAAAATCAATGACAAGCGAAACAGTTAAAATTCATATTTTAGAATCGACAAACTACAAACATGCACGAAAAGTGATGCAGCATTGATACAAGTTCTGAAATACCAATTTTGATTATTAATTAAAAAAATAACTACCTATAGTATACTTAACTTATTAAACACTGAGTTGTCATTATATACTACCTAAATACTAAACTATAAATAAATTAGAGTTATTAATATAATTTTGAAATAGAAAATGTACAATGCTAGTAAATGTATTTATGATCCTAAACAAGACATCTTGAAGCACTTTTATTAACATATATCTTCCTACCCGTATTTTAGCAAACAAGTAACAAAAAAAGACTATACGAGTACTTCCAAATGAATAAGTGACTAACTCTTTGTAGTGATAGGTAAAATCGCTTGTTCATTCTAAAAAAGAGAGAAGGAAAAATGTTACGATGTCGTGATATGTGTAATGAATAATGCACAATAGTTCTGATGTGGAATGCAGAACCCATATACAAAGTAATTCGCTTTGTAGTTTTCCTTTTCTTTACCTTACCTTACTTATCTATCCACTGAAGGTAACAAGTATCAGGTCAAATGGAGGCGTAACACGCTCACATATTTACTAATTTTAGATTGCCTAAATCAATAAATATGAAACTTCGTTTATTATTACAAAATTGAAGTAAACTTAAAGTATATGGATTCGGATTTTAGATACCTCTGTGTTTTATATCTGTGTATTTGTAATACTAGTTTTGATGTTGTAGGTACACCTCCTAAAAATCCTAAAATGGGGCTCGAGGCGTAACAATAAGTATAACGTTACCAGATGCCGTACAGTGCAGTTTAAACACAGATCAGGGAACAAGGTCTTGGTCTTGATCTGTGGGTTTAAACAACTAACCATTTCAAGCATCATCCACTATCATCACTGCCTCCTTGTCTCGTCATAATGTTAACTGGCTCTAATGCCTAGGCTCGATCGCAAATGGCATTAAGGGGTAACAGCAGATATACCTACCTATTTGTCGCCAATAGGCTGTTGAATTTGGCTACTCTGATTCTAAGCAGTAAAACGAATAATACATATTATGTTGATTTTTTCTGTAGACTTTATAAAATTTCTTTTGTTAATTTTAAAATAAATTGTCCGATATTTTACGCCCCCTAAAATCTGCCGCCCTAGGCTTCAGCCTACTAGCCTGCTGGTAAATCCGCCACTAGGTAACAGAAGGGTTAGTCCAGGTTTACACATAAATTGAAACTAGAGCTGTTTCCGTATGGCTCTATACATTTTTGTACAGCGCCCCTGGCGGAAACGAGGAAGAACTAAACAAAATGTATGTCGCCACACGCGAACGCGAAAGTTTAAGTAAACTACGCAAAACCTGGACTAAGCGCTCAGATTAGCTCCTCGCTTACAAAACTCATCAAAACAAACAAACAAACACACTAAACAAACAAAAAAACACACCACTCGAATTGAGGCGCCAAGCGTGACGCTAAGCGTCCTACTAAGAGATGACGCAATTATATACCCAATGTATGTGCAGTGTGTTGAGTTATTCAAACAATAAGCTAACCTCTTGCCGCTAAGCGTACCTCACAGTATGGCTGAGGCCTTAGAGCTGCTCGCCCATCACATAAGGGTCGCTCCGGTGGTTGAGTGTTTCAACGTCTAGAATTATAACAAGGTTGGGTCACGGACTCCGAGCGACTCTTGACCGCTTTGTTAGCCAGCACCTCGGCTATGTTAATGTGGGTACCTATCTGCCCATTTTATATTCAAGGCTTGTGGGGCCGAACAATAAAAATGGGCTAAAATGAACCGCTTTTAGCTTGGTACAAGTAACTTAGCTCAAGCTTTATTTATGAAGTTTTTAGCTTTGTAGACAATATTATTTCGTGAAAGTTTCTTTTTGACTGAGTTTTTCGTGAGGAATTCTGAAAATTATGGTTATGGGTTTCGAAGTGTTTAGCGTAGCGTATTTACTATTAGTGTGGAAGTTTTATGTAGTTAGTTTTAACCCTTAATTTGCAGGGTGCGTCCCAGGGACTCGGTCGAAAAATATTTTTTACCATACATTATGTTTTAACGCACACTTGGTGTAACGCGTTTGAGTACCTTCCCCCGGGGCTAGGCCGATGCGGGAGTGGACGGACGTGTGTGTGCATTTAGTGCATAAGTAAATACTAATCATTCTTGTGTCTCACAGACTCAACCCTACACTGTTTGTGACAAAAAATGTTACAGATAGTTTTTTTTTAAATAAATAAATACATTCGAATTTTGTTTAAAGAAGTACCTACCTATCATAAGTGTAGATAGAAACTAGTAGCTCTCATTGTTTGAGCATCTTATCAGCAATTACCGAAGTTAAGCAACGTTCGGAACGCTCAGCCTTTGGATAGGTGTCCGCAGGTAGCATTTACAACTGGGCGGTGCAGTGGCTCGGATGACACGTTAAATTGTAGTCCCGCTTCTTTGAACCGTTTAGCCATATCAGAGGCCTTCTGGCGGCTTTAAAACTCTGCCTCCTAGGGCTAGCCGCCCGGCTTATACGAACTTACTTTTTTTAGGGTAGGTAGATTACTACTATTAAGTTAGCAGAAGTAGTTACTAGTTAAAATTAGCATTAGCTGTTACTTTTATGTTATATTAATAAGCTACTTGTTGTTATTACCTAGGATGGCATTATTAGAGTGACATGAGAAGGAAACCATTCGCTTGATGCGTGCCTCTATCAGGTATAACTTTTGCATTCTACAAGCCCTGTAGGCGAATTTATGTCTTTGTCTGCCGAGATAATAGCAGAGAAGGACAGACATTTGCCTCAACTTACCATTTGGGCAGCCCTAGTACGCAGCTTACATGGGTAGCTTTCGTACATCCATTTACAATTTACATACCTATGTTAGCTGATGGGCTTAGTGCTCCAACAGCATCACTCAGATTCTAGTAGGACACTCAGATGATACATCATTGGACAATAATACGGACCTCCAATATCTCTGCAGTCATTACAAAACTCAAAGTACTTACAAGGCTTGCTCCAACTACTGGCTTATCAAAGTTGTTTCAGACTCACCCATACACCACTGATCACTATCACAGACTGCCACTCCAGCCTGTCGCACAAAACCATCTCTCTGTCTACCCTCATGCCATATGTTGCAGCTCGATGGAATGTTTTAGATAAGTAAACTAGTTCGTGATTCAGATGTTTTACGTGACTAAGATAAATCACAATGTGTAGATATAATTTAGTATATAAGCTGTTGTTATTTGATATTAAGAGAGAATATAGAGAGACTCATTCAGTCAGACTAGTATCTTATTTTAATACCTTGGCGCCCCGGCATATTGGTGACCCCGAGTGGCCCGAGTGTACTGTCGTTAGGGGTCCCACTGCCATACCGGCACAGTGGTGACCCCCGACCCAAGTGACACGAAATGTAATAAGCACACAAGAAGATTTGGGGGTTGACGATAAATCCGCTGGATGACGTCATACCTATACCCCCACAGTCATCACAACGGTAACCAACGACACTTGGCGAGCGCAAAGAAGACTCTGGAAGCTTATTTTGGAATTCGAGGACATTTTGTACGGGACATCTCCACCTGGCAAGTCAGAGAAACGGCATATACGCACAATTCAGAAAGCAAGATGTACAAATGACATCACAAATCACATGGTTGACGAGAAGCAGTTTGTCACGCAATTTTTGAAGTTATGAGTAAACGCCAAATCCAGGGTTCTGTAGCTGCAATGAAACGCGAATAACCCTTGGTATTTTGTTTACGTGTGAATTGATGAAATCGAATCAGCAGTCGCCAGCAGCCGAGTATAGGACCACAGGAACTTGAGATGCCAATGCTGCCGCCGAAAATTCAGGTTGGATCTGCAAGTATTTTTTCGAAGTTGGCACCACCGTACGAGGACAAATCGAAGGTGGCGGAAAATTGCGTAGTACTGGAGGATTTGCCCAGACTCGTTTCCATTGCCAAACGACTGGTCAGTGATATACTTACTTATAGAGAATATATGTGAAATGGAAATATGGCTGAAGCTGCGAACGCGTGAAGATATTTGAAATGTTCAGATATTACGGAAAGTGTGTTGTGACAACATTGTTTTAGTCTTTTGTGCAAATTCAGGATAAAATCAGTGAAATCGGTATATAGGAACGTGAAATTAAACGGAAATTGTGTATTGCCCAAAAATGTCGAAGTCCATAGATAGATAGATATGATAAGATAGTATTTTTGTGTGAATTGTTTTAAATATTTTTGTTTTTAACTATAGGCATATCTGTATAATTTGTAATGTTACATTCAGTTTAATTGTTTTGCAAACTATATTTTACTAGGTAATTAGATCAGTAGTAGTATAAGTAGTTGCTTAGTTAGAGCTTTGTCATCACATTTTAAGTAGCGTCATACTGCGAATCAAAGGAATGCAAACGATTTAGCCAATAATGCGTAGTTATGCGGAATTTTTAGAATATTTTATTTGAAAGTTACAATTGATAAATGTAGGCTAATGTTCGTTATCGATAGTGAATCAGTGATCGTGCCGCCTGCGCAAAGAAGTAAAGACAGTAGAAGCACGTACCTACGGAGCTGACTAGGCCAGTAGTACTAGGATTCAAATTTACTGACGCAAGCACGTTTTATACTGCAATGATAAGCTAAACTATAAACTGCAACTGTAAGCAAACAGACGTAAGCAAGATCGCTGCAACATGAATGATAGGATTTTTGTTAATTTTGGTTTGACTAGTTTTAGGTAATAATTGTTTGTGTATATATATTACATTTTTTTCCAAGGGGGAAGTACTGTTGCAGCTCGATGGAATGTTTTAGATAAGTAAACTAGTTCGTGATTCAGATGTTTTACGTGACTAAGATAAATCACAATGTGTAGATATAATTTAGTATATAAGCTGTTGTTATTTGATATTAAGAGAGAATATAGAGAGACTCATTCAGTCAGACTAGTATCTTATTTTAATACCTTGGCGCCCCGGCATACCATATACTCCTCACCGTCGCAATACCGAAGAGTGTTGCGACTATGTGTAGGTAACCTCTTTAATAAGCGCAGCTAACACCTATTAGCTAAAGATGCTATCGGCGACTTCGTTCTGAACATAGACCTCTCATTTTGATTTACGATAAAACAGATCAGAAGCAGCATATTCACACTGTTCCTGATTGCCCAATTGATATGCCAATACTTCCAGTTTCTGAATATAAAGAGGTAACCAGCCGCTCATACGAAGGTGAAAATCAAAGGTACCTCGACTGATGAAAGGCTTCCACAAACAAAGAACTAAAGTGGAGTGGCTTAACGAGCTACGTGGAACAGAGTCAGAACTAGTTAAGAGCGTTGAAGTACTGCACGGTGTATCTTGAAATATACAGCCAGAAACAGGAAAATCTAAAATGATTCTAATTTACTTGGAACAGGACTTAAATTAGGCTAGCGGTTTTCAGATTAAGTTTGATTACTTCTGCTGACTGATTAACTGATTTTACGAGATTAGTTATACTCACATTAAATTCTTGATGAGATTTTGCTATATCTGGCGTCTGATCGAAGAGCACTATGTAGTTTGTAGGGATTTAAAATTTGGGAGTAAGACAATAAACTGTAAGACTATTAATACATTTTTAAAAATAATTATAATTTTTCCTTAAAAATGGCAAAACCGCCTTCCATCATGTACGAAATTAGCATATTTCGCTCGAATTGTTTATTTCGAATCGGTTCACAATTGGCATAATTTTCGATGAACATACACAAAAACATACATACAGACGAACATAGAACCTCCTCTGTTTTGGGAAACGGTCAAAAAGAATATATTTGATCTAAGTTGCCCGTTTATGATGCTTTAGATCAATTTTATAAATACTTTTCTAGTCACAAATACTTTGATAGATTTTCAATTTGGAATACAAAAAAAATTTAGAAAGCTGATTTTTACTTTGAGATTTTTAAAGTTTAGTTGTCGAACAAGTGAACGAACGGTATATCTGCTTTTCACTCAGAATAAGGAAAAACAGTAGAAGTGACATAAAGTAAAAAAGTTGTGATGCATGATTCCACAAACATGGCGTCGAAAATCTATAGAAACTGCTATGTAATCTAGACACAAATGACACTTGAACTGCTGATCAAATGTCAAATTTGATTTCACAAAGATGGTGGACAAACTTCAAACGTCTCCTAGGCAGAGCTTTTATTTACAACTTTATCGTCATAGCAATAATGCCATGTCATTTCAAACAGCACCCCAATGGCTTTTCACCAGAAATGAGAATGTGACTGCATTTCAAAGCTTCGTTCAGTCATTGACTTAACACATTTCATTCATTCCAGGCTGGGAAAGCGAGTAATACCTAAATATGCTTGTACACGGCAGTGTCAGCCTTGGTAAATGATTTTTTTGAATTAGCGTTATGTTTCTTTTCACGTTAGCTTTTATTTTTGTATTATAATCCATTAAAGTTTTTGCAGCAAAATCGTTAAAAGAATCCAAGTAAATGGGTTGCGTGAATGCATGACTGTACTGTTCCAGCCTTTTTTTTTGGGTCCTCTACGGGACGTAGGCCTACCCACGAAGGATGATTGGGTCATATCCACCACGCTGGCCCAGTGCGGGTTGGTGAATTCACATACGCCATCGAATTTATTCTACGGACGTATGCAGATTGCCTCACGATGTTTTCCTTCACCGAAAAGCCATTGGTGTGAAATTCCGTACATAAATTCCAAGGAATTCATTGGTACGGGACCGGGATTTAAGCCCATGACCTCACGATTGTAAGGCGAGGGTCATTACCACTAGACCACCATGGCTTTGGCATGGTGAATGCATTACGTTTTTCACTTTAAGCTTCCCTTTAAGCTGTATTTATATTTTACGTGTTATATCTAAAATAATATCTCTACTAAACTTCAAATAGAACATAGTCAAATGCAAAGTTATCGTAGGGTACAAAAAATATACGTATTCGGTAAATACTGGCTTTTTGTATCCTAGTTCTATTTCCTCACGTTATATTGCTCATTAACGGCTAATCCTATTAGAAATGACTTCATTGTTTGTCCAAAACAATCTCGCAATCTCGTTATAATTCCTCAGAGCCTCCACCAAATTAGGAATTATTTTATCTCCCATCTAAATTATTTAAGGCGAGCCAAAATATTAAAAAAATATTTTCCTTTGAAATATTTTCACTTTACAGCAACCGACCGACGCCTCAAAATAGGGTGAACTAGGTCTTTTCAGTGTTAAAAGGTCCAGAAAGGAAAGATTTTTTAAATTAAATTTTAATGGGACCAATTTCGAAGTATCATTCCAATAAAAAAGAACTATTGAAATCGGACTACTATGAAAAAAGTTGTGCGTGGTTATACCTACATAAAAAAAAAACGCGTGGAATTGAGTACCTCCTCCGGTTTGGTTCGTCGGTCAAAAAAGCAACAGCCCGTTTCACGGAGGCACTGCGTTCTGTTGTGTTTCGTTAAACTAAATAGTTTTGTTTTTCGGCAGAGAGCAACAATTATAGCTAAAGCAAAAATAAATGAATAACAAGATCTGCACTACCAAAAAAAACACAGTAGTCTGCTTTCAATAATACTTCGAAATTGGTCCCATTTAAATTTTATCGAAATCAGCTAAGCCATTTTTGATAAATCAACAATAATGTGAAAAACACTATATCGATCCGTGCGAAATATTTGCAAATTCTGTAAATGGTTGAAGTCGGTCATACCATTTTTTGCAAAAAATAATTATTCAAGATTGGAGTACTAGCACGCGGGGTCGTCTTGCATAGCACTATATAATTAAAATAAGTATCCACAATTTGATATTTCATTAAACTTATATTACTTATATTTTGTTGTTCAATAAAATACCATCCCTAGTAATTCGATTTGTCGTAACTAGGTCGAGGGGGATCGACTGAAAGGAACTGATTCACCACATTGTGTGTATAACAATGATGTCATAGCGTAGGTGGATGGTCAGTTTGGTACTGTACGGTGTTTCTATGCGAGTTCTATAGAACTCTGATATTTTGATCTTGAGTTGGTTAGTTTAAAAATTTGACGTGTACTTTATAATGTGCTATTCTTGAAATAATAATTGGTGTTCAATAAATAATAAGTAATTTTCAATTTATTTAGTAAAATTTTATTCTCTGAAAATATATTTAGTAACATTTATACCGACTTCAACCGTGAACAGAATTCGAATAGTTCGCATGGATCAATTTATCAACGATGTAGTAAACAGCAACCACAGAGGTTGTTATGATCTACCAAACAAAAAAAGAGTCATTTAAATCGGTTCATAATTGGTGGAGTAATCGCGTAACATACTTAGGACATAAAAAGAAACATACAGACGAATCGATAACCTCTTTTCTTGAAGTCTGTTAAAAATGACGATTAATAACCATTTGGTTTGGTTATTGATTTCAATATTTACCTTTGACAAAATGAAATATCTTTAATAAATCTGTACAACATTCTAAATTACACGTATATACCTGAGTATCATACGATAATCAAGTTTTGGCCGCATTTGGCGATCTTTTTCAAGGCTCGAATATCAGCACTCGAGTAGATCTAGACACGCGGAAGCGTGTCCAGCCAAGTCTCTAAGAAAAAGGAACTGGCGACGCGACGTGTGTAATATTACACGAACCATTACGAGCCAATTTTGACCCCTTCATAACTCGAAAACTATTTAACCTATATATATGAAATTTAGCATATTTATTAAAGTTCTTTAGCTTATCTACAATACAAAATTCCATTAACTTTGCTCTGACGGTTAATGAAATATTAACGTTTAAAAACCGGGGTTTCCAGTCAATGAAACCCTGATTGACTGATTCACTCACTGACTCACTGATTCACTGATTCACTGACTCACTGACTTATAGATCAAAAACCTAACCCACTTCCAGATGACCTAGAAACTTGATATTTGGCATCAAGGTAGACTATCAGGCATATACAAAGGAAAAAACCTAAAACTTAGAACTTTTACCCCCCGAACCCTATTTAATAGGGGATGAAAGCTTGTATGAGACTTCTATAAATTTTCATGAAATTAGTCTAAAAATTGATATAAAGACTACATGTTAGATATAATGAAACACATATTTCATGATTTTTAATAAATCAGCCCCCAACCCCTTAAATTGGGGGATGTAAGTTTGAATGTCACTTTCGAAACTTTTGATGCCAGAAGTCAGAAAATGGATATACGAACTCGTTGTAATAGATAATAAAACATAATTTCAGGATTCTTAATAAACCACCCCCAAACCCTAAAATTGGGGGATGAAAATTTGTATGTCACTTTCAAAACTTTTGATGCCAGAAGTCAGAAAATGGATATACGAACTCGTTGTAATAGATAATAAAACATAATTTCAGGATTCTTAGTAAACCACCCCAAAACCCTAAAACTGGGGTATGAAAGTTTGTATAACACTTTTGCAAAGATTGATGCTAGATGTCCAAAAATTGATAAAGGGACTCTTTGTTACAAATATAATAAAACACGTATTTCAAGATTTTTAGTAAATCTCCCCCTAACCTTTAAAACTAGGGGTTAGTTGAGACTTCCGCAAGTTTTGAAGCTAGATATGTGAAAATCGATGTTATTTTATCGATTTTCACATATCTAGCTTCAAAACTTGCAGAACTTTGCGCATGGGCGTAAAGTAAAGAATAATTCATTAATTCTGTTATACAAACAGTTCTTGTTATAACGAAACGGCCAAGTCACATATATTGACTAAGCTGTAGAGTTTGTGAAGTAAGGACTTGTAGAGTAAGGCGTGTACAGTTAGAAGCTTGGCTTTACGTGAGATCTGACAACTTTTTGATAGTGGGAACTGTGATTTAGACTTGGCTTCATTTCACATGAAAATGTTTTTGTTGGATATTATTTTACTCAAAAACACGTGAGTAACACCTGTGCTGTACCTACATAAATTATAAGTTGTGCGAAAACCACGTTAGTTTCAATAATCAAATCTGTAGACCTTTACCTACTACAAATGAAGTACCTAGAAGTACCTTTCTTTATGTTAGCTAAAGTTCTTACGCCATTCATCTAGAGTAAAAATGAACCCTAACAAACCTCTAGGTAGGTATGTCTTACGCCCAATCTGGAGGCTCACAATTTATTAACCAAATTTAATCCTTATCCCAGAAGTCCCAAAAGTCCTTATCCCAATGGGTAGGGTCATCACTGCAACGTTTCTTTTCGCCACTTCACTTGGTAATACGTCATCTCATCATCAACTCCCCATGCACAAAACACCCCATGCGGGACGTCAGTGCAGGACTTATCGCCCCCACATCGAATAAGAATAAGAATCATCAACTCCTTTCTCTCGCATATCGTCTTTTTTTTAACGCAAATAAGTCCGCGTTTGACCACCAACTCGCCTGATGGTAAGCGACGTTGTCGTCGAAGATGAAGCACGCAGACCTAGAAGATACCTAAATCTAAAGCTTTTCAAGGTCAGAGTGAATAATTCACTCTGACCTTGAAAAGCTGTAGATTATAATTATGTTTTAGGAAGCAGGAAAGCAGGAAGACTGTTCCATTTCGTTCTGTCGTCTTTCATACAATTCATCTACCAGTATACTTTATTCGGCCTTCCTTTCCTACGTCTACCCACGTATTTTCCCCACGTCTACCGCTTACTATTAAACGTAAACTAAAAATAATTTAGTAAATAAATGAGTTAGTAAAGCGTAAAGCTCTGGTGTCAGAGTTTTTAAGACGCCTGAAGGCTTCTGACATGGCTAAACGGTTAATACTACCGGTCTACAGATTAATACCCCAATTCAACACATTACGAGTAAAATACATGTACACAGGTATGGAAAACAAGATCTAAATTATTTCCACTCCTACTTTTAAGTAATTACTAAATATTCTACAAATGTATAACAACTCGTTTACCGGTTAGCAGCGAAACATCATTTAGAATTTCAGGGAGCGTCATAAATTCGTCAAGTCATATTGCACGGCAGCCGGACTGCTTCACATAAACGTAATCGAAAATAGCTTTTACCACTCTGCTAATAAGGTTGTATTGAAAATGTTTGTGCACAAGGGTAGGTTATCGATAGAGCGTTTGATCAATACTGTTTGCATGGACTAGCCATGCGTGGTGTTTTCAATTAAAGCCTAGCAACCGTATAACAAGTGGATTAACACGTTAAACAAAGATTAATTTTGAACAATGTGGTAAGGTGTAAACGAGATATCGAGCGAATGTTTATGAATAGCTGATACTGTGGAACGAGCAACGTTTTAAACTTGTGTTGCGAACCCAAAAATAGTAAATCAAATTAATTTAATCAAAGCAGTTTATAGTTCTTCTCTTTACGTAGCGCGAGATACTTATAATGCAGTAAATATATACAACATACGTGGAGAAAAATGCGTACATTTCTTGACTTTCTATGCAACATAACATATTAAGACCCAAGTTCATCAGAGCTTGATTAAGTTAACGTGTGATTACTGTATTTAAACAACGATTAAACTCGGGTCTTAGACCCTAGTTCACCAACAGATGTTTAATTTATCAACCGTTGGTTAAATCTTAAACAACTTTTTAACGAAATTTTGCTGTTCAGCAAGCAAAAACCGTTGGTTAAATACAGTAATCACACGTTTAACTTAAACACGCTTTGGTGAACTCGGGGCTAAATATTAGGGGACATCTTACACTCGGTCTCTGACCCCAAATTAAGCAAATTTTGTGATATAGTTGCTGAAGACTGAAATACTACATAAACATATTTTTAAATACATACTTATACAGATAAATAACATCCAGATACAAAGCAAACACCTATGTTCATCACAAAAATGCTTGCCCTGGCTGGAAATCGATGATAGTTGGCGATGGCCCTGATGCCGGAGCACTAGAATACGGCATATCCCTTGTCTGTAGTAAGAGCCTACTAAAAGGGGGCCTCTAGACTCGCGGGTGGTTGGAGATGGGGCTCTAGCCATCCACTCAAACGGGCCTGGGAAGGACGAAAAAGGTGAGGGGCCACATCGCCGTATATGACTGTACGCGTCAATTTATTGATTGCAGGGCGTTAATAGAAAATTGCTAGGAGCTCCAGTGCTTTCCCTTGAAAAGCCTGGAGCTTCCAAGGCAGCACAAAGGCAGGCCACCAAGGGGGTTTTAGTGGGTGCAATACCACATAACCCGGCTGTACCCCGAAGCGGTTGGGTTGTGTGAACAATGTGAAGAATATGTGAATGAAAAAGTAATTTGTTGTGCTCTGTGACTAATAAGTAAATGTATAAAATTATTTATCTACACTAATGTTGTAACATTCTACTTATGTTTCCAATACTTGACTTATAATGACTACTGTTATAGCGCAGACAACAAAACACTCAATTTAAGCAATTTCACATGATGTTATAATATCCACATCGATATCGTAAAATCTCATTATAACATCGCGCGCTCGCTCCTGATTGGCACTGCGCGCGCAGCTGCGCTCTCATTGGTTAGATTTTAATGGCGCCAAGTTCACTGTGACAATACACGTACGCGTGAATTTAATGTTTCGCAAAATGTTTTTTTTTTAATTTTTATTTTTATTAGTGAAGATAAAGTAGTGTATGCAACTGCATATAACACGGGTATTAAAACACTCGTTACTATTATGAAACTCGCTGCGCTCGTTTCATAAACTCACACTCGTGTTTTAATACCCTTCATTATATGACAGTTGCATAAACTACTATGATTGGCGTATTGTATAGATTTTATAGTTGCAATTTTAAGCTGAGTGTCATGAAAGTTTCAGGGACCCTATTCCCTGCTAAACATTCAAAATTCAATCGTTTTATTGCACCACAAATACGTACATCTTCTAGTCTAATTCATAAACGTAGGTATGTAACATTTATGTGAACTTAGAATTACATAATATATGAACCATGTTTTAGAGTATTGCAATTTACTTAAACACAAAGGTAGTAACATAAACATTTAGGTATTACATCTTATTCACTTTAATTGGTTTGCAGTATCGAAACAATTTTCGTCTAAGAAGTCTTGTATGGAGTAGTAGCTTTTTGATAAGAGAATCTCCTTAATTTTTTTTCAAAATGCTTTCATTTGTTTCGTTTCTGATGTTTTTGGTAGCTTGTTGAATATTTTTAATAGCATGTACTCTGGACCCTTCCTGACTATTATAGAGACCACGTACCGGCAAGCGTTGCTTAGGACAGGATGTCCACCGACTTGGCGAACTGGTGATATAATCCAGACCAGAATATAATTATGGTGTATGCAAACCGCTTCCATCCAGTCATATTCTAAATCGATAGAAGATGCCTATAAATTAAATTAAATTAAATATTCATTTATTCAAGTATCAGAGACTCAACATTAAAGAATTAAAAAACAAAAATACATTATCAGTCACATTACAATGCCTATGTCCAGCAGTGGACGCCCTACGGCTGATAAATTCTGGATGAATATATATATTTATTTAACTTAATGTTATTTGTTACCTCGAACACTCGTTAAAATCAATAATTAATTGCTTAAAAGACAAACTTCGTAAATCATTAAAAGACAAAATATTACACATTGAAACTTTTTCAATCGAAGTTTGTTAAGACGATCATGTAATTAGGTATGGTTATTTACATCACAGAATTCCAAAACAAACTAATTATAATTTCAAACAGTACTAAAATGTCGTTATGATTAATCCTTACTAATATTATAAATCCAAAAAGTTTGTTGGTTTGTTACTCTTTGACGCACCAACGGAGCAACGGATTGACTTGATTTTTGGCATGGACATAGTTTAAAAGGCGGAAGGAGCTTTAGGATACTTTTTATCCCGAAAAATTGCATAGTTCCTGTAGGACAGGACAAAAACCATCGAAAGCGAAACTGTCGCCACTATCACAAAGACGCTAAGTGATTAATTCCTCTATGACGCTAATATGGACTAACAAAACGTCACAGCCAAACGTAATAAGATGACAGGTTGTTTTTCCACCATTATATCCCCTTGAAGAGGAAATAAAGTATGGATTGAAAATGACAACTGACATTAAAATTGGATAAAATGTTATTTTCCCTCTGCATGCTACATGATACTATGACGTTTAATACCAGGCCGTCATTTTGTCTGAAATTAAAAATATTTTTAAATCTTCTATCATTAGAGGTTTAACATGTTTCTTTATTCTACCTTTATGGTACAGAATCATCATACTTTAATATCATCAATCCGAAAAGTTTGTTGGTTTGTTCCTCTTTGACGCAGCAACGGAGCAAAAGATTGACCTGATTTTTGGTATGGATACCTATGGTTTAAAAGACAGAAAGTGATAATAGGATACTTTTTTATCTCGAGAAAATTCGTGATTCCCATGGGATAGGACAATAACTGTTTCTCAGCAATGGAGCAACGGATTGACTTGATATTTGGGGTGGGCATAGTTTGGAAGACGGAAAGTGACATAGGATACTTTCCATCCCGAAAAAATTGTGGTTCCCGTAGGACTTAACAATAAATTTTTCTCAGCAACGGAGCAACTTGCCTTGGCTTATTGCATGAATATAGTTTGAAAGACGAAAAGTGACATAGGCCACTTTTTATCCCAAAAACTTTAACAGTTCCCGTAGGATGGGATAAAAACTAAGTGAGCGGGCTGCGGTAGCAGCCGTCTAAGCGCCAGAAATAACCTGTCATGGCAAGTTTAGGACGTTCCTACTTTTTTCGCACTCCTTCGCGGCACTCAACAGCGCTAGCCCAGACTCGGGCTCCATAACGAAGCTTGCGCTCCCGCCATAATGACGGAGTGTTTTGGAGCACAAGACACGTCGTCATCCACCACTCGGGACTAACCAGTACTGAACGTCAGACAGCATTCCAACGCCCTGGTCCCAGTGCAGCGGGTCAGTCATAGTAGCCCAGCGCCTGGCTCTTCAACTGCAGATGGCAGTGAGAACGGCCATCGCGATACCGACACCTCTTTTCCCCTGCAGCCCCACTGCGTCTGCCAACACGTTGACGGCCTAGCGGAAGGTAGGGTAGGTGGCGGCACCCACACCACCAGTTCCATATATCCCACCGCGGCCCCTAATCCTCGGCTGTCATATCAGAGTCCAGGAAGCAGCCTTGCTTTATGAAACTAAGAAAGGTTATTCCCAGCAAGTAACTGGAGATAGAGAGACAGAAAAGAAGCCACACCCAGCGCAGCAGGAGCTGGAGTTCATATGCCTGGCAGACGGAGCAGCACTAGAGCAAAATCTTAACCGATAAATTAACATATTTACAGACGGCAGCAAAATTAAAGGGAAAGTTGGGGCGGCATTATCCATTTGGGATGATGCCGCTGAGATCAGTACCCGCAAGCTGAAATTGGCCGATTGGTGTTCCGTGTACCAGGCCGAGTTATTGGCACTTCTTGAGGCTACCGAAAAAGCAAAAATCTTCTGTGACTCCAGGTCTGCACTGGAAACGGTAGTTGGCGTATCTTCCCTCCATCCCTTAGCAGTAAATTCAAAGCTAACATAAAGTTACTACACGCACAAAATATAATAGTGAAACTTTATTGGATTAAAGCGCACGCGGCGATGGAGGCAAATGAGAGAGCGGACCAGCTAGCAAAGGAAGCAGCACTGCAGTCGAAGTGCAGACCTATTTATGATAACTGCCCCGTTTCATTCGTCAAGCGAGAAATCCGAAAGGACTTTCTTGACGAGTGGAACCGGCGGTATCAGGATGGACACACAGCGGCGGTAACCAAAACATATTTTCCGGATGCAAGGGCGGCATACAAGATCGTAAAAGAAATAGCACCAGTGGGAATCATAACTCAAGTGCTGACGGGGCATGGTGAGTTTTCCCAATACTTACATCGATTTAAGTTGAGGGAAAGCCCATCGTGCGTCTGTGAACCCACAAAAGAGGAGACTCCACTGCACATAATCTTGGAATGCCCAGTTTATGGAAAGCAGAGATTTGATTTAGAAGTAAAAATTGGAATTAACCTAACACGTAAAAACCTTAGAAACAATTTTATCCAATTTTTGCACAAATATTTGTAAATAACAATAATTAGGAACAAGTAGGTGTTAACTTTGCTGTACCATTGTAATGTTTATTATAACTGCAAACAGCAAAAACTTGTCATCTTATTACGTTTCTGGCGCTTAGACGGCTGCTACCGCAGCCCGCTCACTTAGTTTTTATCCCATCCTACGGGAACTGTTAAAGTTTTTGGGATAAAAAGTGGCCTATGTCACTTTTCGTCTTTCAAACTATATTCATGCAATAAGCCAAGGCAAGTTGCTCCGTTGCTGAGAAAAATTTATTGTTAAGTCCTACGGGAACCACAATTTTTTCGGGATGGAAAGTATCCTATGTCACTTTCCGTCTTCCAAACTATGCCCACCCCAAATATCAAGTCAATCCGTTGCTCCATTGCTGAGAAACAGTTATTGTCCTATCCCATGGGAATCACGAATTTTCTCGAGATAAAAAAGTATCCTATTATCACTTTCTGTCTTTTAAACCATAGGTATCCATACCAAAAATCAGGTCAATCTTTTGCTCCGTTGCTGCGTCAAAGAGGAACAAACCAACAAACTTTTCGGATTGATGATATTAAAGTATGATGATTCTGTACCATAAAGGTAGAATAAAGAAACATGTTAAACCTCTAATGATAGAAGATTTAAAAATATTTTTAATTTCAGACAAAATGACGGCCTGGTATTAAACGTCATAGTATCATGTAGCATGCAGAGGGAAAATAACATTTTATCCAATTTTAATGTCAGTTGTCATTTTCAATCCATACTTTATTTCCTCTTCAAGGGGATATAATGGTGGAAAAACAATTTGTCCCCTTGCCATGCTACTTGTGATTTATAAAAGTCTGCAGACAATGTCACCTGTCATCTTATTACGTTTGGCTGTGACGTTTCGTTAGTCCATATTAGCGTCATAGAGGAATTAATCACTTAGCGTCTTTGTGATAGTGGCGACAGTTTCGCTTTCGATGGTTTTTGTCCTGTCCTACAGGAAGTATGCAATTTTTCGTGATAAAAAGTATCCTAAAGCTCCTTCCGCCTTTTAAACTATGTCCATGCCAAAAATCAAGTCAATCCGTTGCTCCGTTGGTGCGTCAAAGAGTAACAAACCAACAAACCAACAAACTTTTTGGATTTATAATATTAGTAAGGATACACAAGTTACGGTTGGAGTGTATATCCGAATATACACTCCAACCGTAACTTGTGTATATACAATAATGGAGTGTTTTTGCTGTTTGCAGTTATAATGTAACTTAAGCATTTGTCTGTACGTGTATTACCTTGTGTGCTATTGTGTAGCTTGAATTACCGCCTTTTCAGCTGCTCCAACCGTAACTTAACCAACAAAAGCATTCCTCTAAGGTATTTTGATATTTGTCGGTTAGGTTAGGTTTCGCAGCCGACATAAACATAAGCCAAAATCAAAATATAACGCGGGCGAAGCCGCGGGTAAAAGCTAGTATTTTCATAAATATGATATTTTACCAGGCAAATAATAAATATTCAAGAATATTGCTATTGCCAAAGTGTTTACTTTGGCGACGTGATAGCATTATACTCGTAGGTAACGTATAACATACGTAAAAAGTATTGTGTAGACTTATTAAACATCGAAAAATAAGAAACGATTTCATTTTTCCATACTATGTCAGCAAGTCCACATTATGTCAGCAAGTTATTGCCTTGCAAATAAAATAACAAAAATAAAATATACTGTACATTATTGATATTACTGAACATTTTGCTTAGTTTGGGGTCAGAAACGGCGTGTAAAATGTTGTAAATATTATATTTATTTATTTATATTTACGTATAAGAATAGCTTTTGGTAAGTTACCCACGACGAAATTGCAAAAATAATCATTTTGTCGAGTCGATTCAAGGGACTTTTTGTATTATATGTTTTTTGCGATTTCGCGGTTGACCCCATAGTGAAAGTAAATAAATATTAAGGGACCTCTTACACACGGTCTCTGACCCCAAACTAAGCAAAGCTTGAGGTATGGCTGCCAGAGACTGATTGAGATGACTATTTTTTTAAATACACACTTATGTAGATAATACCTAAATAACACTCAGACACAGAGCAAACACCTATGTTCATCACATAAATACTTGCCCTGGGTGGGAATCGAAACCACGCCTCTTTGACCAGGAGTCAGGGTCACTAACCGAGCAGTCAAAGTTCATAATGCTAAGTACTCGTTTATGGCCTCCGAAAGCCCTAGCGATTTGCGAAATGGCAGCTTTTGTCCCGAATGCAATTCAACTGCATATAAGTTGCATTCGAGAAAAAGACACCCGTCCTTATAAGATATTTGATAAAGTTTTATTGTTTCCTGAGCCAGAGACCTCTGTGCAGCATTAACTCATTATTAATACAGTGTACAATAAGTACGATAAATAAAACACTGGGGATTTTCGCGAAAACCCGAAATAAAATACAAACAATAGAGACTTGAAGCCATACATACGAATACTAACCATATTGATTGAAGTAACCTTGAAGAAGACAATTTTAAAAGGTCATGAAAGGTCGTTTGAATACCTGGCAGCCAGGTGAAACGGCATTTTTCGATAGTTATTTTGTCAAGGGTTAACTTTTACAGACAAATGGTTCCATAAGTTTCCAAGAGCAAGTGTAAAATACATGTACTTGTGCCTACTTTAACCTTTTAACAAATTTAAATTTAATAATGATCTTATCGATTTTAAAGACGAATAAAAAAATTGTTTGTTTGTTTATATTTGTATCTTAGATAGCTTTTTGACCGAAAAAAAACGAATGAGGTAGGTACTAAAAGTCGACGAGTATATTTTTTTTATGTGTACCCACGCATAACATTTTACAGAGCGGTACGATTTCGATATTATTTTTTTTATTGGAAAAGGTATACTTCGAAATTGGTGTCATTTAATTTTTATCGAAATCGGCTGAGCCATTTTTGATGAATCAACAATAATGTGAAAATTGCTATTCGAACTATTCGCGAATTCTGTACACGGTTGAAGTCGGTCATGCCTTTTTTTGCGAAAAATAATTATCTTTATTGTGTACTTTGCGTACGTACTTCAACTTTCCGATATTAGGTCACATTGGATGTTCTAAAACAACACTGGCACGGTTAAATGTTGCTAGAGAGTGTAGGTAAGTATTTACATTTCCAGATGGTATCGGTTATTTTAAGATTCGACTGAGAAAAGTAGCAGGCAATAAATCATTTAGGTTCAGGTACTTTTTGTGAACTTTTCGTGCTTGCATTTATAGAGAAGAGAATAATGAAATTGAATTGAATAAAAGTCTAGAACTTGATGTGACAGATTTTTTTCTACAATTTAGCTATTCTACAATAACATCATCCATCCATCCATCGGCCATATGACGTCCTCTGCTAGACATAGGCTCCAATCATATAAATCTAGATTGTGTGGTCGGTCTCATCGTAAGAGTTGGTCATTTTTAACCCCCGACGCAAAAGAGGGGTGTTATAAGTTTGACGTGTCTGTTTGTCTGTGTGTCTGTCTGTCTGTCTGTCTGTGGCATCATAGCGCCCTAACCACTGAACCGATTTCAGTTTAGTTTTTTTTGCATGAAAGGAGACTTAATCGAGAGTGTTCTTAGCTATGTTTTATAAAAATCGATTGAGCCGTTTAAGAGTTATGGTGGGTTAAAGTGGGTATGGAAGAACCAAAATTCTACAAATGTGCCCAAAATGGTTGTCAATGAGTCGGGGGTTTTTAAATTTTTAATTTATGATAAATGCAATGATATTCTTTAATAAATAATAATTAAGTATTTCGTAAAAATATAAATCCAGTGTTGTTTTTTAGGGTTCCGTACCCAAAGGGTAAAAACGGGACCCAATTACTGACTCCGATGTCTGTCTGTCTGTCTGTCCGTCTCCAAGCTGTATCTCATGAACCGTGATAGCTAGACAGCTGAAATTTTCACAGATGATGTATTTCTGTTGCCGCTATAACAACAAATACTAAAAACTAAATAAAATAAATATTTAAAGATGGCTCCCATACAACAAACGTGATTTTTAGGAGATTTTTTGTTCGCTATTAATAATGTCAAGAGGGATGGGGCTCAGGGGGCATCAACACGGTACGGAACCCTCCGTGCGCGAGTCCGACTCGCACTTGACAGATTTTTAGCCGGCCTTTATATTCCGGCGTGTGTATTCATCGAAATTTTCGCCAATTGTGAACCGAATTAAAAATACCTTTTTAGTTCGAAAGGATAAATTCCCTAGGTGGTCATTTAAATTTTATCGAAATCAGCTAAACCGTTTTTGAAAAAATCAACAATTATGGAAAAAAAATATACATCAATTTGAGCAAACTATTCGAATTTTGTACACTATGGAAGTCGGTTTTACCATCTATGCTAATATTATAAAGAGGAAAGATTTGATTGCATGTTTGTTTGCATTGAATAGGCTCCGAAAATACTTAACCGATTTGAAAAATTATATTACTGTTGAAAAGCTACACTATCTCCAGATGATATGGGCTATATTATATTTAAAAAAAAAATTAGGGTTCATAGCTAAAACTTCCATACCTACATTACGTGGTAGGTATTGTACAGACACAATACTTATAAAATCTGTCTTCGTACCCGGGTTAAACCGGTGCGGGCAGCTAGTTCTAAAATAATTATTATTACTGGTATAAACGTTTTTATCAGACCCTTAGTTCTACAGTTATTTTTTTCAAATAATATATATCATCATAAATTTATCTTTTCTTTTGTAAGGAAACGCCTCCGAGATAACGAAATAATACTTGAGTTGAATAATAACGATCATTAAACCAGAAGAACAACAATTGTTAGCTTTTATTTAAATGGCCTTGTCTTTTGAGATAAATAAATTATTTACGTAGGTACCTATATTTATTTATTTCATCCATCATCAGTCTATCCGTAGTATGGTTAATTATTAAGTAAGTTCGTATAGGCCAGGTGTAGGGCCGGCTCTGGTGTAAGAGTAATTAAAGCCGCCTGAAGGCTTCTGCCGGCTTTCTGCCGCCGAATCCAACTCGGCTGGGCAGCGTTCGGAAAAACTTCGTGAGGTCTTTTCGTCCGACATACCTCAGTGTCTCATGTCGAGAGTTTTCGACTGTTGTGTGTTGCCAGTGATGACATATGAAACTGAAACGTGGTCTTTAACTGTGAGCCTTATGAATAAGCTCAAGGTAACCCAACGTGCTATGGAGAGGGCTTTGCTCGGAGTCTCATTGCGAGATCGAATCAGGAATGAGGAGATTCGCAGACGAATCAAAGTTTTCGACATACCCTAGCGGATTAGTAAGTTGATATGGCAATGGGCAGGGCAGATAGCTCGCAGAACTAATGGCCGATGGGGCAGTAAAGTTCTCGAATGGAGATCACGCACCGGCAAGCGCAGCGTAAGACGTCCACCGACCCGGTGTACCGAGACCGCAGGAAAGCGCTGGATAACTGGCTGAACAACCGGGACCTGCAGCCGGTCACCCATCCGAAGACTGACCGTGCTGAACGTTGCTTAACTTCGATGATCGCTAACAAACACCATATACAAATTCAATCTTTATACCAGAAAACACAATGTTGCCACATTATTAACATTGATTGATCCACTATGAAACTTACCCAGTTTTACATGGCGATTCGCGCTACGCGACAGACAGTATGGGATGTATGCCGTAACATAGCCCTACAGCAGCATAGTGTCTCTTGATTTTTGCCACACGCGAATAGTTCACCAAATTCTGTACTTTTTAGGGTTCCGTACCCAAAGGGTAAAAACGTGACCCTATTACAAGTAGCGGCACGTAAGTCTAGCGCTGAAGGTTCTGTGGAGCGGATGGCTGACTAAACTCATGCGCAGCCACCCCCTCCACACTTCCTACTAAGACTCCGCTGTTCGTCTGTCTGTCCGTCAGTTTGTCACCAGGCGTCTGTATCTCATTAACCGTTACAGCTAGATGGTTGAAATTTTCACAGATGATTGTGATGTATTTCTGTTTCCGCTAAAAAACAAATACTAAAAACAAATTAAAAATAATATTTAAGGGGGGCTCCCATACAACAAGTTATAGCGGCAACATCATTTGTGAAAATTTCAGCTACCTAGCTATCATGGTTCATGAGATAAAGCCTGGTGACAGACAGACAGACGAACAAACGGACAGGCGGACATCGGAGTCTTAGTAATAGAGTACCGTTTTCACCCTTTGGGTACGGAACCCTAAAAAGAGATTTGCTCATAATTTTAAAAATACATTGAACACATTTTAACTATACATTTGTATTTGATGATGTATTGTATGTTTATGTGCATATTGACATGTATAAATACGTATTGTATTGTATATTGTATCTTGTAGCATAGAATATTTAATACTGTTAATTTAAGAGAACTAGATTGTCAAGACAAACCTAATCTAGGTTTTTAGACAATATATTGACGACAATCAGTGTAATTTATCAAATAAATGAAAAAAAAAAACAGATTTAATTCAAATTAAGTATAACTTATCCAGTAATTCAATATGAAGAACTCGTACAAATAAATTGAAATCGTTCTTAAGGTTTCGGCTAAAATTATCGCACTTTGATCTTTAGGTGTAAAGTAATAATCCAGGCAAGCATTTAATAAAATATCGCCTTTGAATCTTGATATTTACGCAGAAATGAAGGCTTTTAAAATATTCAAGTAGCGTTGGTCTCAAGTTGAAGTAATTACACTCCGTGAAAACTTGAACATTTATTTTTACTGCTTTAGTAAGACGAGGAAGAAATCCTTATTGAAAACGAGAATAGAATTAATAAAATGGAAAGCGACTTTATTTATTGCATAAATAAATATTTATCATTCCCTGTTTTTGTACGAACAATGAGATTTTTAATATCCTGTGATAGCATTTTGTAGGCGTCCAAGAGTTTAAAATATACGTAGGACCTATGTGTTGGCACTAATGAGATACAAGTGACTATCTCTTCGTTAGCTCGGCCAATAGACCCAATTATGAAGGCGGCTGCGTAATTATAATAGCTAATTAGCATATTTATGTTTCTTTTTTACTTTAAGCATTTGATAGAGTGAACACTTTTTACGTTGTTATTCAATTTACTATGGAGCCTTCATAATTGGGCCTAATAAGCAGTTATTAATTTTTTCCATAAATACAAAAGTTGTAAGGTTTTGTGGCATGGGGAGGTACACAACAAAGACGTAAGGTTTTTATTATTTTACTACGGAATGACAATCTATACAGTTGCATAGTAAAGCCCAAAACAAACAGTAAAAAGATCGATTTGTTTCAATAAGTACCAGGCAAACATAGGAGCAGCGCGCAATTACTCTCCGCCGAAACGACCGCTGCAAGGGTTCTGTATCCTGTTACAAGAGTAATGAATCTCTTCCACGGAACCCTATCCACTCCAGATGTTCATTAGACCCGGGCTTTCTGTAATGTTCCGTATCGACAGTTACTAAGTTCTTGTGTTTTGTGATAGAATCGTGTAGTATTTGTTAGTTTTGAGTGGCATTGCATTGTATACTGGTACTGTATTGGTGAATCAATTTTGATCCGATTTAATAAAAGGAGGTTTTCAATTGGACTGTTTTGATTTAATATCTTTTTTTATATCTATTCCGTCAAGTTTGAACCAAAGTTTTGTTTTTTCGTAAATCGTTATATTTTTTTTTTAATTTTATCGAAATCGGTTGACTGGTTTTTGAAAAATCCCTATCTACTAATATTATAAATGTATATTTTAAATGTTAATGTATGTTTGTTTGTTACGCTAACACGCAGTAACATAGCAACGGATAGAGTTGATTTTTGGCATGAATATAGTTCAAAAGTTAGAAAGTAACATAGGCTAGGTACTTAATATCTCGAAAAAATAAAAGGTTCCTGTGGGATAGCATAAAAACAAAGAATGCGTGCGAAGCCGCGGGCAAAAGCTAGTCAATAATCATCTAAAAGTGACATACTTTCATCGTTTTGATTTTAGTTTGATTATAGTTTTTTATCTAGATAGCATTGATTGGAGTCGGATGTGCTATTAAATACTTACTTAGTGCAAAAAATAAATACTTATTTAGGTATTGACCAGCTCTGTAATTCGACCGCTTAACTCAGTCCTCGCAACGACAAAGGGGGACTGAAACAGGTGCGGGCGGCGGGTCACTGCCGCCCGCACCTGTCTCAGTCCCTTTGTTACGGTAATGATATCTTCATTACCGTGCCTTTCTCTTCTAGGTACCCGCGCAGGCGTGGACTGAGTTAAGCGGTCGGATTATAATTCCGTAGTTTTACAGTAACGTACAGACTATATACCGGATTACTTAATGATCCACTTTTGAACCCTATAACGCTTACGATGCGAGCTACCAATAAAACTTAAATGAAAAATTTAAAAAACCCCCGAACAACCATTTTGGGCACATTTGTAGAATTTTGGTTCTTCCATCCCCACTTTAACTCACCATAACTCTTAAACGGCTCAATCGATTTTTATAAAACATAGCTAAGAACACTCTCGACTAAGTCTCCTTTCATCCAAAAAAACTAAACTGAAATCGGTTCAGTGGTTCGGGCGCTATGATGCCACAGACAGACAGACAGACAGACACACAGACAAACAGATACGTCAGACTTATGGGTCATCTACCAAGCTTGCCCAGTGCAGGTTAGTGACTAAAGTTTTCAGGTAGTCTAAAATATCCTATGAACATGGAATAGAATTCAGTTTTCCTTTAATTATATTTTTTATAGTATACGTTGCTCTCTAAGGCAATTCCCATATAAAACATATTAAAAAAATTAAGAATTAAAATAATCTCTATACTAAACAATAACAAGGTATATTCTTTACAAAAGACTGAGGAGATTTAAAATATTATCTACGTTATTTGCTTTCAATTTCAAACTAAGCAAATCAAATTAAAATATGTATTACTTAATATTGCGAACGATGCCGACTATGAATCAATAATATTTAAAATTTACGAAAACCAAAAATGCAATTTAGCGTTATTTGCTCTAACTAAATAAAAAATAAACAAAACATAACTGAAAACTATAAAACAATGCAAAAGATGTGATGCAAACTTTAAATATTTACTAAAAGTTGCACAACTGCACCATGTGCCTAGAAATATGTAGGACCATTAATAAACAAAATACCGCGTCCTTTTCTACCCTCTTATGTTTATTACGTTCTTAATTAAGAGAGCTAAAAGCATTAGTTAAGGCATAATTATACCGTAACATGTAAAATTACAAAACTCCCAAATTACGTGACGTCCGTGATTTCGTCCGTCTTGCTAATTATAAAAGGGTCAGACAATGAACAGAAGTTCTTATGTCTTTCAAAAATGACAAATGTTTTGGAAAGTCAAGTAAAGGTCATCATCCGCAGCCTTCTCTATTCCACTGCTGGGTATAGGCCTCTCCCTTACTTAAGGTGCCAGGACCGAGCCAAGTGAGGTACTACGGAGTAAAATAGGTACATGAACTTATTTCAGTGTTATGTTTTGTGCTGGGTTTCTAGCTAAATTTTAGTTCTGAATTTGATTCATTTAAGTCATTGAATTTAAGCCATGATGGTCTAGTGGTAATGACACCCGCCTTACAATCGTGAGGTTGTGGGTTCAAATCCCGGTCCTGTACCAATGAATTTCTTGGAATTTATGTACGGAATTTCACACATCTGGCTTTTCGGTGAAGGAAAACATCGTGAGGCAACCTGTATACGTCCGTAGAAAAAACTCGATGGCTTACATGTGAATCCACCAACCCGCATTGGGCCAGCGTGGTGGACATAGCCAATCACCCTTCGTGGGTAGACCTACGTCCTGCAGTGGACTATTAAAAAGGCTGGTACAGGTACAGAATTGAATTTAATGTATAATAAGCTTTGTCGTACAGCTTTTAAATCTTGAAATATACTTTGCATTCTTTTAATTTTAGCGAAATTTGTTAAATTCCTTATTTTGGAAGGTATATGTTATTATTAGGGATATAATTTTTGTGTATTTTTACCACATAGTAGAAATATTGGTTAATAAGTTACTGTAGTCTATTGATTGTTAAATTTTATATTATCTATTGATGGTGCTAAAATGCTCTTGATTTCTCTTCGATTATGAGAAAACCAATTTAAAAAATTGTATCTTGTATTTTTATTTAATGAAAAACGTAAGATAATAAGCTTTAAAAGTATAATCACTATGATTTTTGCTTGAATAATAATAAAAAAATAAAAGTAAGTATCCTTAAAGCATCAAAATTCATTCAACTGTTGAGAATAAATTTGCTCAAATTATTACATTACCTTAAAATTACATGAAAAAGTTTTTTCAAAAAGCTTTTGGGATGATATAAAGTGCTATTCAATAAAATTGGTTAGTATACGAGCGAATCTTACTTTGCAAATTTTAAGGCTATTCACTGATTGAAGAATAAATAAAAGTTTGTAGAATTTTTAATGGTGACACTCTTTGAAATTCGAATTAGTTTTATTGAACTTCGACCTTAGAAATCTCACTCAAAAATTCAACTGGAATGTTAGTTCACATACAGCATTGTATTCAAATATTATGTGTACTAAGAAGATTTATTATACCTTTCATAAATAGCTATCACTTATAAAATTGTGTTACCACAATCTGGGTAATGTATTCACAAAAACGTACCAACACCCTTAAATTGTACTCAGAATTTACGTATGTAATATTTGTATTCAAAGTTCATTAATACTTTAGCAGCCATTATTTATCAAAATTAATGTAGCTATATTTACGAAAAATTGTGATAAGTGTTAAAGTTGCATTGTTTTTTCTCATCAAACTTTAGTGTTAAAATATAGTAATGCGAACATAAAAATAATAATAAAAAATATGCAGATACCAATACCTACCTACGCCACGATGTTGACAGCATAGCACATTCATTCAGATTTTCTTGTTTGGGCACTAACTCACGTTTAATTTTGAATTCATTAGCTACACATTAAGTTTAGTATTTAATTTTATAGCCCACGTACAACGACCTTGCCGTATTTTGATTAGCACCACGGGCATTACACTGTAATACTTATATACCTACGCCACGAAGTTGCTGGCATAGCAGATTCATTCAGATTTTCTTGTTTGGGCACTAACTCACATTTAATTTTGAATTCATTAGCTACACATTAAGTTTAGTATTTAATTTTATAGCCCACGTATAAAGACCTTGCCGTATTTTGATTAGCACCACGGGCATTACACTGTAATAGTTACCTACGCCACGAAGTTGCCAGCATAGCAGATTCATTCAGATTTTCTTGTTTGGGCACTAACTCACATATAATTTTGAATTCATTAGCTACACATTAAGTATAGTATTTATAGCCCACGTATAAAAACCTTGCCGTATTTTGATTAGCACCACGGGCATTACACAGTAACACTTACCTACGCCACGAAGTTACCGGCATAGCAGATTAATTCAGATTTTCTTGTTTGGGCACTAACTCACATTTAATTTTGAATTCATTAGCTACACATTAAGTTTAGTATTTATAGCCCACGTATAAAAACCTTGCTGTATTTTGATTAGCACCACGGGCATTACACTGTAATACTTATCTACGCCACGAAGTTGCCGGCATAGCAGATTCATTCAGATTTTCTTGTTTGGGCACTAACTCACATTTAATTATGAATTCATTAGCTACACATTAAGTTTAGTATTTATAGCCCACGTATAAAGACCTTCCCGTATTTTGATTAGCACCACGGGCATTACACTGTACGGTTTAAAGAGTTAAAATAAATCTCTAATCATTTAAGTCATGTATGGGATAGTACCTTTATATTCTGTATACAAATTGTATCGCACGACGCTGCAGTGATTTTTTTTTAAAAAGAAATTGCTGCTGATTCCACACAGAAGTTTGCTCTGCAAAGTACTAAGTACAGCTGTTATGTGCATTATTCAGGATTTTTACGAAACCCTCGGTGTGAGAGCCTGACTCGTTTTATTTAAAAATAATGTTTATGCGATTACGCATACGCTTTGACATATTTAAGTAGGTAGGTACAGAGATCGCAGAGTGGCACGACGCATCGGAGTTCACTTATTTTTTAAATTATTTTTTTGTTTAAAAAACGCTGACGACCATTTCTTAAAAAATAATCATTTCTAGCTATGGGCTAATTAGTTATTTAAATTTAACTTAAATTGCTAGTACTAAGAATGTGTCCATCAACACTTTTCTTATTGTCTCTATTAAGGCGAAGACACTACGTTATTGTGTTATACTAGCACTAGCACTATGATTACGAGTTAGCACTCAATTAACTTTTAAACTAATTCGAACGGTTTTCGTTCGTTTAAGTCTTCTCACTGTGTCCGTTTGGTCGAGGAGCTGGATTGCCTCAACATTCACATGGTGGTGAAGTCTATAAGTTCTTGGAGTTCACTTGGCAACTAAAACAATACGCTTAGGCTAGAAAAATCGCTGCTGGGCGTGGGTGGGTTATGGTTCAACTTGAAAAAAAAAGTTAGTTAATTAATTATTTTTCGCAAACAATGGCAAACCCGCCTGCCTCGTGTACGAAATTCGAATATTTCGCTTGAATTGTTTACACTATTGTTGATTTATCAAAAACTGCTCAGTCGATTTCTGTAAAATTTAAATGGGACTACCTTGGGAACCCTTTCGAACAAAAAAAAAAACGTGTGGCACTCGGGGACTGCCGCGGTAAAGCTATTGCATAGCATATTTCGGAGCAGCTCGTCTCGATTCGTGCGAGTTTCGTAGAGTCGTACAATACGTCTAATCGCACACAACGCCGTGTCGAAGACTGCCGAACTGAAACGACGTTAGACGATGCACGGCCTTCAAGCCACACCTCCTTGCCCGTCGGAGTGGGGAGCGTGAGGTTTTTTCGTTACGGAAGTTCTGGATTCGGTCCCCGCGCTCAAGGCCCGCGATAGAAGCTATGCAATAGCTTAAAAATAATTTTCCGATTCAGTTCACAATTGGCGAAATTATCGATGAACATACACAAAAAAAAATACACACTCACGAACATAGAACCTCCTCCTTTTTGGAAGTCGGTTAAAAAATAAAGTTGTTTGCAGGTATTAGTCCGTATCACTGCAAATTCGCATAACTGAGGGCCGGATTACCGAGGTTCCACTGCAAATACGTATCTCTGCATCGTCATATCTGAAGCTTTTAATAACTAAATATAGAGAAATATACTGTCGGCATTTTTACTGACATTGAAGTAATTTGAAATATAAACTGGGGCGAAAATTGTGTGTAATATTAGGATTACACAATTATTATTGTACACGTGTAAAAAAATACTGGGTGGAAATAGAATGCCTTGAGGCAGCATAAATCTCACCATTATTTTCCGAGCAATAAGCGTAGCGACATAATAAATTGTATAGGAGCGCCTCTAAATGGTTTTTCGTTTTTTGGAACTGAGCGGTTCATTTTCATTGAATTTCGTACTTTCAATATAATCTTTCTGAAATAATATACCTAATTAAAAAACCCCCGACACAAAAATATTTAACAACAAACTTTCAATTGACAACCATTTAGGGTACATTTGTAGAATTTTGGTTCTGCCATCCCCACTTTAACCCACCATAACTCTTAAACAGCTCAATCGATTTTTATAAAACAAAGCTAAGAACACTCTCGATTAAATCTCCTTTCATCCAAAAAAAACTAAACTGAAATCGGTTCAGTGGTTCGGGCGCTATGATGCCACAGACAGACAGACAGACACACAGACAAACAGACACGTCAAACTCATAACACCCCTCTTTTTCGTCGGGGGTTAAAAAGTCATGTACCTATATATCACACAACTATGCAGCTGTTCTATTTAAAAAGTTCATAAGCTTAACTATTTCAAGTCTGTTGAAAATGACAGCTACTAGAACGCTCCGTTTTAAATGCCATGCGCGGTCACCCATCCGAAGACTGGCCGTGCCGAACGTAGCTTTAATAAGCAACGTTGAGAAATAGGTACTGTTAGTAAGCGCTACTTTGAGAACTTACTTTGAAATCTTTTGTGAACCGAACTTGATATTGAATATATACAATTGTATTCTAAAGGTATAATTTTATAAGTATTCAGTTTCGCACTACGTTGGGATTCTCTTTGCAAATTTGTGAATGCTTGAGAAGATCTACTTTGCACGTGTTATATATTATATTCTGTTTGATCTGTAGAATTTTACTTTAAAAATATCGGTGAAAACGTACTTTCATTTTTCATATGAATACTATTTTAAGATGGGCTCGGTGATTTCAATCAAATTTTATTTGACGAAAATAAAATGGTAGGTAACTATATACAATACAGGATGTTTCTAAAAGGTGTAGAAATAACATAATTATACTTGAGGTACATCATAACGAACAACTATTACTATGAGGCCAACCTGAAATCCGAAAAAAAAATGCTGTTTCACACATTATTTCAGCTGATTCCTAGAATTCCGGGTCAGCCCCATAGTAAAAGTAAATCTTTATGATGCGTAACAAAAAGCGGTAAGAGCTGCAAAACTATTTTCTAAACTCAACTAACAAGGTCGTAACACAAAATATTATGTATTGTTTTTGGTGGAAGAAAACATCATGAAGCAACTTGCTTACGTGCGTCATTTGTAGTAAGTAGGTATTTTCAGTAACCTAAAACTGACCAGTGGTTAACCTTTATTTATGTTCAGCAGTGGACTATTAATAATTATTTTTCGTAAAAAATGGTAAAACCGCCTTCCATTGTGTACAATATTCGAATCTCGCTTGAATTGTTTACATTATTGATGGATTTTCAAAAACGGCTAAGGCGACTTCTGTAATATTTAAATGGGACCACCTCGGGAGTATATCCTTTCGAACTAAAAAAAATTGTTTGATTCGGTCCATAATTGGTGAAATTATCGATGAACATACAAAAAAAAAAACATACAGACGAATATAGAAACTCCCGCTTTTGGAAGTCGGTTAAAAAGGCTGGCAAAGAGGCTTCATCCGCAGATTTTGTTGAATCTAGGTACTATGCAATTTTTAATGAATACATACCGTTTTCGTGTGGCTCCATATATGTTCGTAATCGTAAGTTCTTTTTTGTTTTCGCCAAAAACGCTGTACTTACAAATGTACCGTTATGGACTCACACATTGACTACTGTAGTTTCCGTTCACATGTACAAGTAACGGCACGTAAGTCTAGCGCTGAGGGTACTGCGGTGGGGATGGCTGCGCATGTTGACCTCCATACTAAACTCAAGCGCAGTTACCCCCTCCACACTTCGCCAAGCGAACAAGATCGTTATTAGTATTCTTACCAATCAGTCAAGAGCGCAAAAATTATATAGAGCAGTCGTATCATTGTGCACGGGACAAACGACCTTATAATCTAACTTTTACCCGCGGCTTCGCCCGTTTGATATTTAGATTTTTGTGCTATCCGACATTTTTTTAAGTAAGAGATTAGTCTATGTTACGTTCCCATCTTTGAACTACATATATCCATAAAAAAATCAGGCATATCCGTTGCTCTGTTGCTGTGTAAAAGAGTAATAAACCAACAAATAAATACAGTATCGGATTTGTAATATTAAAGTAAAGAAGTAATGACTAGAAAGGATGTCCGACGCTACGGTCACCCTTTAGGGACTCTCTATAGTTAACACGTTCGCGGATAGACCTGCTGGCTGCTGTACAATTCGTTTTGATGATCTTTAATTGGACGTACCTGCTATAGCGTTAGTTTTAGAATTTGGTTTATTGGACGAAGTTGCTATAGCAGGGGCTTTTCCGTAGATATATATTCCGTAGATGGGATTTAAATTTTTTCTGTCCAATTGTAACATAGCCACTAATCTATGAGTGTACTATAAAATAGATTTGCACAGTAAAAAAATAGAATTCTTTCCCGCAAAACACCGCAACTCGCACTCATTGACACAAGATCTAAAGCAGGAGTGCATCAACATAAACCGTCTTACCACAAAAGTTTTACGCACGCTTTAGACATTGTTAAGCAGTAAAAATAGCACGGTTAAACATAGTTTAAAGCATGTGTAAATCTATTGTGGAAAGGCGGATAGGGATTTGTTAAGTTGCTCGGCGTGTGCAGGTGCACTTCCGTGTAGACATCGTCAGGCGGCGCGTCAGCGCGGAAATTTCTGTCATCGTAAGTAATTTTTTTTCTTGATTGTTACACACAAATATGTACGTTATAATGTTATATTTTTTTAGTTACATGTGATTCAAGCAATTTGCGTGTTCATTTTTATTCTAAGGTTGATTAGCATGGTATAGCAGTCGTATTCTATAGCATTCGTCTCACACTGAATTATATTGTATTGGTAAAATGCATATAAAATGTGACAAGTACTGCTATGACAGTCGCATGCTATAGTTACCTACATTATGTGACCACAAATAAGTCATGTTTGCTATAGCAGGTCAAAAAATCCCATATAAGAAATACCTATCTGTCCAGTGATTTAGTGTCCGCGAAAGTGTTAACTGATAGATTATTCAGGACACGTCCCACCCGACCCTTGGTTAGCTGCGGTTTCCTCTGTTGTGGATCACACTTTCATCCAGGGGAATTTTCGTTGATTAAATGCTGGTATTATAGTTTATTCTGAAAGCAACGTAGTAACGTTTTTCTTTGCGAACTTTTATTTAATCTCCTACATTTGTGTTATTGCGTAAGGGTCAAGCCTGTTAGTTAGTAGTAGTTAAGTACTTTTAAAGCATCTTCAAGCGATAAAGATAAAAAAAAAAAAAACATTTTACTGTATGCTCAGATTTTGTAATAGTATTCAAAATAAGCTTAAAAATATATTTTTTCGCAAAACATGGCAAAACCGCCTTCCATCGTGTACACAATTCAAATATTTCGCTTGAATTGTTTACATTATTGTTGATTTTTCAAAAATGGCTAAGCCGATTTCTTTAAAATTTATATGGGATCACCTCGGGAGTATAATCTTTGGAACTAATAAATAATTTTATGATTCGATTCACAATCTGTGAAATTATCGATAAACATACACGAAAAAAACATACAGACGAACAGAGAACCTCCTCCTTTTTGGAAGTGGGTTAAAAAGGCATCTAATGCTTTACTTTTTTTTAAATATTTTCTAAATTGATGGCTGCCATTTTTTAGGCAATGTAATATTAATGATCGGAAAATATTTTCCCACATAAACGGCACGCTCAGTTTAACTTATCGCTCTCAGCAAGCTTTTTTTGTTTGTTTTATTTACTTAACACCTCAGATAGTCTCACACCTTTTAGTCATAAATTAATTAAACTGTTAGCAAATGTATTTGCATTTTAAAAGTAACAGTCAGAGGTTTAAGCTCTTACTAGACTTTATCACTTAGGTTAACATTTAAAATACTTTTTTAAACCATGCCATTGAACCCCAGATAGTGAGTCCTAATACCTATCTAACTTTTCTATCACGTATTAGGACATAGAGATGACCCTTAAATCGCAATAGAAATCAGAAAAGCTGGTAATCCCTAGACCCTTACCCGAAGGCCCTGAATAACTATCAGAATGTTCGAGAATTTACATAATGACGTCACATTCAACTAAATTGATTATTGATGACTTCCTTACCTTTTGTCATCCTCAAGAGATTTGGTCTATTCATCTGAGGAGAGGTTTCTATTAAGCGGTTATGAATTGATATTTATTTTATATTAATGGGATAGAAAAGTTATGAATTTTCAAAATAGATTTCTTCTATATTTTTGCCAGCGCCAATATTAAATACTTTATTTTTCGATGCAATTCTGAAAGAAGCGGCATTATAGCGATGCTGATTTTATATTTGCTTCGAAAACTATAAAACTGCAAGGTTTCTGCGTTAATAAATATTTGACGCATACGAATACGTTTGAAAATAATCGGCCAAGTGCGAGTCGGACTCGCGTACGAAGGGTACCGTACCGTATTCCCATACGGTACGGAACCCCCATTCCTTTTGCCGTTATTAATAGCGAGCGAAAAATCCTAAAAATCACGTTTGTTGTATGGGAGCCCCCCTTAAATATTTATTTTATTCTGTTTTTAGCATTTGTTGTTATAGCGGCAACAGAAATATATCATCTGTGAAAATTTCAGCTGCCTAGCTATCATGGGTCATGAGATACAGCCCGGTGACAGACAGACAGACAGACGGACAGACGGACATCGAAGTCTTAGTAATAGGGTCCCGTTTTTGTCCTTTGGGTACGGAACCCTAAAAAGTATTTAAAATTCAACACTTTTAATTTGACCTTTTGATTCCTTATAATTTACTAACCACCGTCGTGTTTGTTCGTCTGTGTGTATGTTCATCGATATTTTCGCTAATTGTGAAGCGTTTATTATTTTTATTTCGAGATGGTCCGGAGCCGGAGTCCTGAGCCGTTTTTTGAAAAACCAAAAATAATGTAAAAATCAATTACACATCAATTGTTGCGATCTATTCGAATTCTGTACCTACGCGGTAGAATTCGGTTTTGCCAGTTTTGGCGAAAAGTAAAAAAAAAAAATTGTTGACTAAGTTCGTACTCTTACGTGCCTACGGTGCCTTGCCCGCTGCCACTTGAACTCGTTAATCCACAATACTATATCGGTAACTTTATAAGTGTTCAGAGTGTTCGTGTATTCGAAGATATTAAACAGACAAACATTTTTATTAAATTAGATATTTGTGTTGAAATAGGTTAAATGCTCAGTAATTGTTTTCAGTTTTGTAACTAGCTAACCTAATAACCACACATCACTAGGTTTTTGGTGACATTAACTTTTTTGGGCAACCAGCATAAGTCTGATTATATAAATTCGCATAACGTGAGTCCTTTAACCCACACTAGGCCAAAATGGTGTAAGAATATGTTAATTAACTTTCTCGATAATAGGTTTAGATAATGTAGGTCTTGAATTTAGTGGTAGTTAAGGCATTTTTTTTTAAATTGTTTTGTTTCGAATGTGTTTGCGTTTGACTACATACTGCCTGATGTTGAGCAGATGTGCGGTCTAGGGTGTAACACGCTTACCTAGAATTACCCTATAAAAAATGTGGTAGTTACTTTCTCGATGGTTATGCCTATGTTTAATAGTGGGCCATTGCAAGGCTATTACAACCGGTTCAGCAAGCTAAGCATCAGAAAGGACTGGCAATGTTCAACGTTTTCGTCACCAGTATGCGGCAGTCCAATAAATTCCATCTTATCAATAGTGATAAATTTTGATTAAATTGGTTAAAATCTCCAATACGAATAAGGTTGAATCTGGCACGAAGAATTTTCCACTTGTATTTCAATACATTCAATACGTCCTTTGTGTTTGTGGAGATTATTTCCTTTGGGAGGATCTTTATTTGCTCTCCGGAGCCGGATGCTAAACGGATGAGAACGTTGTTTGCAGACAAATACTAGTTCATTTTATCGATAAAATAGTCATATCCGCTATAGGTTGGTGGTGAAAATCAGTTATTTCTATTTCAAGGTTATACATTATTGAAAATTCTATCATAGATATTTGTATTTCAGTTGTGTTTGTTTAGCCATTATTGTTGCCTTAGTTGTCCGAAGTGTACTGCTAGTTAGACAAAGGCCTCTTTTATCAAGTTAGCAAAGAAATACCTTGGTTGCTTACCCGTTTTTTGCTTGACGTATCTATGACTTCCATATTAACTTCACTAATGAGTTTTTGGAACTTAAGTACGGATTGTCACACTACGCTTTTTGGTGAAGGAAAACATCGTAAGGCATCCTGCATACGTCTGTAGAAGAAATTCGATGACGTATGTGAATCCACCAACCCACACTGGGCCAGCGAGTGTGGCAATTTGCCCAATCACTCTTCGTGGGTAGGCCTATGTCCTGCAGTGGTCTATTAAAAAGGTTGATACATACCTATAGCTTCCTGCACAGGCAAGTATTGCACTTAGTTTACAAGCAGTGCAGTAGGCCAAGCATGCGATCAGGAAAAGTCACGAAAAAACTCTTTTTTACGTGTGAAAAAGTGACAGATATATACTTTGCCATAACTCTATCTCATTAGAGCATGTCAAATTTTGGATTTTATGGCCATTTTAAAGCACCTCCGGTCCAGCGTCACCGAAGCGGCGACGCCGGGTTAACATTTCAGAGTTAGTCTTGAAACGAAAGTTGTTCATGATACGTCAAAGATAATATCTGAAGCAATCTATGTAACAGGTTAACCTACTGAATGGATGAACATTTTACACAGTCTTATAGTAAAAGTTTCTTATAATTCTCAAAGGCAACCTCTAGACCCTTCCATCACACCTGCTCTTAACAAATGGCTTTATTTTATAGGTTTGAAATGGAACCTACGCTATTTACGACCGGCCGCGGCCGAGTATCTGTGAACTCGTAAAGCCACCTTGATTGTCTATGTCTAACCTTTCTTAGATAATAGCACACATGGAATACAATGAAATACTTTTTTTTTTTTTTTTTTACCAGGGGAAATCTTTTTTAGATACCACCACACCTCGAGGGCAGGCGGGTGGTTATGTGGGAGTCCTGCCGACTGGACAGTATACCCACCAAAACCCCTGGGTGTTCCACCACTGCGCCTGGTGTCGGGGCTACGGGCACGCTTCCGCACTCATCCGCGGCACCCGACAGCGCTGGCCCAACTCGAGCCCCACCACGGAGCTTGCGCTCCCGCCAGAATGACGATGTGTCGAACACCAGACACATCGTCATCCACCACCTGGGACCAACCAGCACTGGGCGTCAGACAGCTCCCGTATCCGACAGCCCTGGTCCCGATGCAACGGGTCAATTAAAGTGGCCCCGCGCCTGCCAGCTAGACCTGGTGTCAGAGTTTTTAAGCCGTCTGAACGCTACACTGTGATATTTGGTAGGCAAAGAAAACTTGGCTTTTAGTCGCTTCTTTTATTTCTGTATTTTTACATTGAGCAGTATGATTTTTATTTTTGGAAAATAATGTAGAGTCAGGCCCAGCGGTTTAAAACAGCCTCTTTTGTATATAGCTATAATAAAAAGATAAAAGAAACCACGTCACTGTACTTGTAAGTGAAGTTAGGCATTAATTCGGTTTTCTTTTAAATCACGATTTCAATAAGTTTATATCTTAACATTTGATTGCGACCTTGAGCGGTTAAGACACTAAGTAGGTATTTAAAAGCTATTCGTAAGCTGATTTATTAAATATTTAGCTCATAAATTGCTTCATCTGACATTTTTTTATCTAGATCTCAGATTGTAAATACGTAATTAGTAATAATATAACTTGATTTTCCATCACGCTTTCAAAATTACAAATAATCAAAATGGTGGCCTAATAACTTTAATGCCGATTTAAGCGGAAGTGTTTCCTTTATATCCCATTCTTTTGAAAATCAATGACAAGCGAAACAGTTAAAATTCATATTTTAGAATCGACAAACTACAAACATGCACGAAAAGTGATACAGCATTGATACAAGTTCTGAAATACCAATTTTGATTATTAATTAAAAAAATAACTACTTATAGTATACTTAACTTATTAAACACTGAGTTGTCATTATATACTACCTATATACTAAACTATAAATAAATTAGAGTTATTAATATAATTTTGAAATAGAAAATGTACAATACTAGTAAATGTATTTATGATCCTAAACAAGACATCTTGAAGCACTTTTATTAACATATATCTTCCTACCCGTATTTTAGCAAACAAGTAACAAAAAAAGACTATACGAGTACTTCCAAATGAATAAGTGACTAACTCTTTGTAGTGATAGGTAAAATCGCTTGTTCGTTCTAAAAAAAGAGAAGGAAAAATGTTACGATGTCGAGATATGTGTAATGAATAATGCACAATAGTTCTGATGTGGAATGCAGAACCCATATACAAAGTAATTCGCTTTGTAGTTTTCCTTTTCTTTACCTTACCTTACTTATCTATCCACTGAAGGTAACAAGTATCAGCTCATATGGAGGCGTAACACGCTCACATATTTACTAATTTTAGATTGCCTAAATCAATAAATATAAAATTTCGTTTATTATTACAAAAATTGGAGTAAATTTAAAGTATATGGATTTGGATTTTAGATACCTCTGTGTATTTGTAATACTAGTTTTGATGTTGTAGATACACCTCCTAAAAATCCTAAAATGGGGCTCGAGGCGTAACAATAAGAACGTTACCAGATGCCGTACAGTGCGGTTTAAACAACTAACCATTTCAAGCATCATCCACTATCATTACTGCCTCCTTGTCTCGTCATAATGTTAACTGGCTCTTAGGCCTAGGCTCGACCGCAAATGGCATTAAGAAGTAACAGCAGATTTACCTACCTATTTGTCGCCAATAGGCTGTTGAATTCTGCTACTTTGATTCTAAGCAGTAAAAAGAATAATACATATAATGTTGTTTTTTTTCTGTAGACTTTATACAATTTCTTTTGTCAATTTTAAAATAAATTGTCCGATATTTTACGCCCCCTAAAATCTGCCGCCCTAGGCTTCAGCCTACTAGCCTGCTGGTAAATCCGCTACTAGGTAACAGAAGGGTTAGTCCAGGTTTACACATAAATTGAAACTAGAGCTGTTTCCGTATGGCTCTATACATTTTTGTACAGCGCCCCTGGCGGAAACGAGGAAGAACTAAGCAAAATGTATGTCGCCACACGCGAACGCGAAAGTTTAAGTAAACTACGCAAAACCTGGACTTAGCGCTCAGATTAGCTCCTCGCTTACATAACTCATCAAAACAAACAAACAAACACATTGTATGTAATGCGCTCGGCCACACCACTCGAATTGAGGCGCCAAGCGTGACGCTAAGCGTCCTACTAAGAGATGACGCAATTATATACCTAATGTATGTGCAGTAGGTTGAGTTATTCAAACAATAAGCTAACCTCTTGCCGCTAAGCGTACCGCACAGTATGGCCGAGGCCTTAGAGTTGCTCGCCCATCACGTAAGGCTCGCTCCGGTGCTTGAGTGTTTCAACGTCTAGAATTATAACAAGGTTGGGTCACGGACTCCGAGCGACTCTTGACCGCTTTGTTAGCCAGCACCTCGGCTATGTTAATGTGGGTACCTATCTGCCCATTTTATATTCAAGGCTTGAGGGACCGAACAATAAAAATGGGCTAAAATGAACCGCTTTTAGCTTGGTACAAGTAACTTAGCTCAAGCTTTATTTATGAAGTTTTTAGCTTTGTAGACAATGTTATTTCGTGAAAGTTTCTTTTTGACTGAGTTTTTCGTGAGGAATTCTGAAAATTATGGTTATGGGTTTCGAAGCGTTTAGCGTAGCGTATTTACTATTAGTGTGGATGTTTATGTAGTTGGTTTTAACCCTTAATTTGCAGGGTGCGTCCCAGGGACTCGGTCGAAAAATATGTTTTACCATTCATTATGTTTTAACGCACACTTGGTGTAACGCGTTTGAGTACCTTCCCCCGGGGCTAGGCCGATGCGGAAGTGGTCGGACGTGTGTGTGCATTTAGTGCATAAGTAAATACTAATCATTCGTGCGTCTCACAGATTCAACCCTACACTGTTTGTGACAAAAAATGTTACAGGTAGTTTTTTTTTTAAATAAATAAATACATTCGAATTTTGTTTAAAGAAGTACCTACCTATCATAAGTGTAGATAGAAACTAGTTTGTTTGAGCATCTTATCAGCAATTACCGATGTTAAGCAACGTTCGGAACGCTCAGCCTTTGGATAGGTGACCGCAGGTAACATTTACAACTGAGCGGTGCAGTGGCTCGGATGACACGTTAAATTGTAGTCCCGTTTTTAGATTACTTCTATAAGCAAAAGTAGTAAATAGTTAAAATTAGCATTAGCTGTTACTTATACGTTATATTATTAAGCTACTTGTTGTTATTAGCTACCATGGCATTATTAGAGTGACATGAGAAGAAAACCACTCGCTTGATGCATGGTTCTATCAGGTATAACTTTTGCATTCTACAAGCCCTGCCCACTGTCGCCTCAACTTGCTAATCTTTTTAAGCTTGGTTTAGGCGAATTTATGTATTTGTCTGCCGAGATAATAGCAGAGAAGGACATAAATTTGCCTCAACTTACCATTTGGGCAGCCCCAGTACGCAGTTTACATGGGTAGCTTTCGTACATCCATTTACAATTTACATACGTATTAGCTAAAGATGCTATCGGAGACTTCGTTCTGAACATAGACTCATTCATAGTTCATTTTGATTTACGATAAAACAGATCAGAAGCAGCATATTCATACTCTTCCTGATTGCCCCATTGATATGCCAATACTTCCAGTTTCCGAATATAAAGAGGTAACCATCAAACGCCGGCCGCTCAAACGAAAGTGAAAATCAAAGGTAGCTCGACTGATGCAAGGCTTCCACAAACAAAGAACTAGAGTGGAGTGGCTTAACGAGCTACGTGGAACAGAGTCAGAACTAGTTAAGAGCGTTGAAGTACTGCACGGTGTATCTTGAAATATACAGTCAGAAACAGGAAAATCTAAAATGATTCTAATTAACTTGCAACAGGACTTAAATTAGGCTGGCGGTTTTCAGATTAAGTTTGATTACCTCTGCTGACTGATTAACTGATTTTACGAGAGTAGTTATACTCTCATTAAATTCTTGATGAGATTTTGCTATATCTGGCGTCTGATCGAAAGCACTATGTAGTTTGTAGGGATTTAAAATTTGGGAGTAAGACAATAAATTGTAAGACTTTTAATACATTTTTAAAATAATAATTGTTTTTCCATAAAAATTGCAAAACCGCCTTCCATCGTGTACAAATTCGCATATTTCGCTCGAATTGATTATTTCGAATAGGTTTACCATTGGCGAAATTATCGAAGAACATACACAAAAAAAAACATACAAACGAAAATACTCCTCCTTTTTGGAAAATGATTAAAATTAATATATTTGATCTTAGTTGCCCGTTTATGATGCTTTGGATCAATTTTATATTTTCAATTTAAAAAACAAATAAAAATTATAGAAAGCATCATAAACGGGCAACTAAGATCAAATATATTATTTTTAACCGTTTTCCAACTAGGTTTTTACCTAGTCCTGATTCTGAGATTTTTACAGTTTAATTGTTGAACAAGTGAATGAGGTATATCTGGCTTTCACCAGAAATAAGATTGTGACTGCATTTCAAAGGGCAAAATTGCGGCGTTTTGCCCCGCAAGCAGTTCGGACCGCGGGGCGAATCGCTAAGCTTCGTTCAGTCATTGACTTTATCACGAACTATCACAATCCCATCTACACATTTCATTCAATCTTTGCTGGGTAAACGAGTTATAATATACCTGTACACTGCACAGTAAGCCCTGGTAAATGGATTTTTTGTCTTAGCATTACGTTTCTTTTCACGTTAGCTTTTATTTTTCTTTTATAATCCATTAAGGTATTTGCAGCAAAATCGTTAAAAGAATCCAAGTAAATGGGTTGCAGCATTGACGTTTTTGATTTTAAGCTTCCCTTTTAAGCTATATATATTTTACGTGTTATATCAAAAATAATATCTCTACTAAACTTCATATAGAAAATAGTCAAATGCAAAGTTATCGTAAGGTACAAAATATACTTATTCGGTAAATACTGACTTTTTTGTATCTTAGTTGTATTTCCTCACGTTATATTGTTCATTAACGGCTAATCCTATTAGAAATTACTTCATTGTTTGTCCAAAACAATCTCGCAATCTCGTTATAATTCCTCTGAGCCTCCACCAAATTAGGAATTATTTAATGTCCCATCTAAATTATTTAAGGCGAGCCAAATATTAACCCTTTGAAATATGTTCACCTTACAGCAACCGACCGATGCTTAAACTCACCTCTCAAAACAGGGAGAACAAGGTCTTTTCCGTGTCAAAAAGGTTCAGAAAGGAAATATTTTTTGAGAAAAAGCAATAACCCGTTTCACAGAGGCACTGCGTTCTGCTGTGTGTTTTGTTAAACTAAATAGTTTTGTTTTTCGGCAGAGAGCAACAATTACGAGTATAACCAAAGCAAAAATAATTGAATAGCAAAATATGCAGTAATTTTGTTAAACATCAAGATAGGTAGGTACGTGCAATAATGTGAATAATTTACCGTTAATAAACATTAACTAAAATCATGATAGAATTTATACATAGACAATTTCTAAAATATTCATTTCAAAAACATGACATAAAAACTTAAATAAAATAGATACAATTTCACCATGTTCACCATGGAAACTATCATTGTTTTTACACATTTTTTTAAAATTTAACACAGAAATTACTCACAAATCACACTAAGTAGATCCTACTATAGTTTCAACCGCATTAAGATCTATTTTTCAAGATTGGAGTACTAGCATACGGGCTCGTCTCGCTTAGCACTATAAATATAGTTAAAATATACACAATTTGGTATTTGATTAAACTTATATTACCTATATTTTGTTGTTCAATAAAATACCATCCCTAGTAATTCGATTTGTCGTAACTAGGTCGAGGGGGATCGACTGAAAGGAACTGATTCACCACATTGTGTGTATAACAATGATGTCATGGCGTAGGTGGATGGTCAGTTTGGTACTGTACGGTGTTTCTATGCGAGTTCTATAGAACTCTGATATTTTGATCTTGAGTTGGTTAGTTTAAAAATTTGACGTGTACTTTATAATGTGCTATTCTTGAAATTGGTGTTCAATAAATAATAAGTAATTTTCAATTTATTTAGTAAAATTTTATTTTCTGAAAATATATTTAGTAACATTATACCGACTTCAACCGTGAACAGAATTCGAATAGTTCGTATGGATCAATTTATCAACGACGTAGTAATTTTCACATTAAGTATTGTTGGTTTTTTAAAAACGACCTCTGTAGTATGATCTACCAAACAAAAAAAAGAGTCACTAAAAACGGTTCATAATTGGTGGAGTATTCGCGTAATATACCTAGGACATAAAAAGAAACATACAGACGAATCGATAACCTCTTTTCTTGAAGTCGGTTAAAAATGACAATTAATAACCATTAGGTTTGGTTATTGATTTCAATATTTACCGCCCATTTTCTGTGAAATAGCTAAAATCTTTAACAAAATGATATATCTATATATATATAAGAATGAATTGCTGTTCGTTAGTCTCGCTAAAACTCGAGAACGGCTGGACCGATTGGGCTAATTTTGGTCTTGAAATATCCGTGGAAGCCAAGGGAAGGTTTAAAATGTGAGAAAATATAAAAATATAGTGAGTAAAATAATAAAGACATTCATTGAATTTTCCCATACAAAATGTTCCTGCATGTAAAAGTTGTCATTGACAGTTGACAGATGGTGAGATGAAGTTCAGTTCAGGGTCGGCTAGTCTTTAATAAATCTGTACAGCATTCTAAATTACACGTATACCTGAGTATCATACGATAATCAAGTTTTGGCCGCATTTGGCGATCTTTTTCAAGGCTCGAATATCAGCACTCGAGTAGATATTATTTTACTCAAAAATACGTGAGTAACACCTGTGCTGTACCTACATAAATTATTAGGTTGTGCGAAAAACACGTTAGTTTCAATAATCAAATCTGTAGACCTTAACCTACTACAAATGAAGTACCTAGAAGTACCTTTCTTTATGTTAGCTAAAGTTCTTACGCCATTCATCTAGAGTAAAAATGAACCCTAACAAACCTCTAGGTAGGTATGTCTTACGCCCAATCTGGAGGCTCACATTTTATTAACCAAATTTAATCCTTATCCCAGAAGTCCCAAAAGTCCTTATCCCAATGGGTAGGGTCAGCACTGCAACGTTTCTTTTCGCCACTTCACTCGGTCATACGTCATCTCATCATCAACTCCCCATGCACAAAACACCCCATGCGGGACGTCAGTGCAGGATCGAATAAGAATAAAAATCAATCGGCTTCAATCTCGATTTTCAAAACCAGGCTTAAGAAGTTTCTGATCGGTAAAGCTTACTATTCCTTGAAAGAGTATGATAGTACCCACAACATAAATAAAGTATATCAAATGTAAAATATATCGCACTGAAATTAATTATTACTCTTGTGACTTGTGTTTTATGTACTTTAGCACCAATAAAGATCTGTATCTGTATCATCAATTCCTTTCTCTCGCATATCGTCTTTTTTTTAACGCAAATACTTAAGTCCGCGTTCGACCACCAACTCGCCTGATGGTAAGCGACGTTGTGGTGGAAGATGAAGCACGCAGACCTAGAAGATACCTATTCACTCTGACCTTGAAAAGCTTTAGATTATATGTTTTAGGAAGCAGTAAAGCAGGAAGACTGTTCCATTTCGTTCTGTCGTCTTTCATACAATTCATCTACCAGTATACTTTATTCGGCCTTCTTTTCCTACGTCTACGCTTCGTATTCGTATCGTATTCGTATTCGTATCGTACGCTACGTATTTTTCCCACGTCTACCGCTTACTATTAAACGTAAACTAAAAATAATTTAGTAAATAAATGAGTTAGTAAAGCGTAAAGCTCTGGTGTCAGAGTTTTTAAGACGCCTGAAGGCTTCTGACATGGCTAAACGGTTAATACTACCGGTCTACAGAATAATACCCCAATTCAACACATTACGAGTAAAGTACATGTACACAGGTATGGAAAACAAGATCGAAATTATTTCCACTCCTACTTTTAAGTAATTACTAAATGTTCTACAAATGTATAACACCTGCTGTGCTGCTGTTTCGCTGCTAACCGTAAACGAGTTACGGTTAGCAGCGAAACATCATTTAGAATTTCAGGGAGCGTCATAAATTCGTCAAGTCATATTGCACGGCAGCCGGACTGCTTCACAAACGTAATCGAAAATAGCTTTTACCACTCCGCTAATAAGGTTGTATTGAAAATGTTTGTGCACAAGGGTAGGTTATCGATAGAGCGTTTGATCAATACTATTTGCATGGACTAGCCATGCGTGGTGTTTTCAATTAAAGCCTAGCAACCGTATAACAAGTGGATTAACACGTTAAACAAAGATTAATTTTGAACAATGTGGTAAGGTGTATGTATACGAGATATCGAGCAAATGTTTATGTTTAGCTGATACTGTGGAACGAGCAACGTTTTAAACTTGTATTGTGAACCCAAAATTAGTAAAGGAAATTAATTTAACATTCTACAGTTTTTCTCTAAACGCGGCCCGAGATACTTATAATGCAGTAAATATAATTAATTATACAAAATACGTGAAGAAAAATGCGTACATTTCTTGACTTTCTACGCAACATAACATATTAAGACCCAAGTTCATCAGAGCTTGATTAAGTTAACGTGTGATTACTGTATTTAAACAACGATTAAACTCGGGTCTTAGACCCTAGTTCACCAACAGATGTTTAATTTATCAAGCGTTGGTTAAATCTTAAACAACTTTTTAACGAAATTTTCCTGTTCAGCAAGCAAAAACCGTTGGTTAAATACAGTAATCACACGTTTAACTGAAACAAGCGTTGGTGAACTCGGGACTAAATATTAGTGGACATCTTACACTTGGTCTCTGACCCCAAATTAAGCAAATCTTGTGATATACGAGTAGTTGCTGAAGACTGATAGAAATACATAAACATATATTTAAAAACATACTCATACAGATAAATAACATCCAGATACAAAGCAAACACCTATGTTCATCACAAAAATGCTTGCCCTGGGTGGGAATCGATGAGAGTTGGCTATGGTCCTGATGCCGGAGCACTAGAATACGGCATATCCCCTCTCTGTAGTAAAAGCCTACTAAAAGGGGGCCTCCAAACTCGCGGGTGGTTGGAGATGGGGCTCTAGCCATCCACTCAAACGGGCCCGGGGAGGACGAAAATGGTAAGGGGCCACATCGCCGTATATGACTGTACGCGTCAATTTATTGATTGCAGGACGTTAATAGAAAAGTGCTGGGAGCTCTGGTGCTTTCCCTTGTAGAGCCCGGAGCTTCCAAGGCAGCACAAAGGCAGGCCACCAAGGGGGTTTTAGTGGGTGCAATCCCACATAACCTGGCTGTACCCCGAAGCGGTTGGGTTGTGTGAACAATGTGAAGAATATGTGAATGAAAAAGTGATTTGTTGTGCTCTGTGACCAATAAGTAAATGAATAATAATAATTTGTTGGCGTATTGTATGGATTTTATAGTTGCAATTTTAAGCTGAGTGTCATGAAAGTTTCAGGGACCCTATTCCCTGCTAAAAATTCAATATTCAATCGTTTTATTGTACCACAAATATGTATATCTTCTAGTCCAATTCATAAACGTAGGTATGTAACATTTATGTGAACATAGAGTTACATATTTATGAACCCTGTTTTAGGGTACCGCAATTTACTTAAACACTAAGGTAGTAATAGAAACAGTTAGGTTTTACGTCTTATTCACTTTAATTGGTTGGCAGTATCGAAACAATTTTCGTCTAAGAAGTCTTGTATCGAGAAGTAGCTTTTGGCTTGAATCTCCTCTGAATGTAATTTTCTTTTGAAAATGTTTTTGTTTGTTTTGATTCTGATGTTATTTGGAAGATTGTTGAATATTTTTAATAGCGTGTACTCTGGACCCTTCTTGGCTATTATAGAGACCACGTACCGACAAGCCTTGCTTATGATAGGACGTCCACCGACTTGGTGAACTCGTGTTATAATCTAGACCAGAATATAATCATGGTGTATGCAAACCGCTTCCAACCAGTCATATTCTAAATCGATAGAAGATGCCTATGTTCAGCAGTGGACGCCCTACGGCTGATGAATTTTAGATGAATGGATATTTATTTAACTTAATGTTATTTGCTACTTCGGCCACTCATTAAAATCAATAATTAATTGCTTCAAAGACAAACTTCGTAAATCATTAAAAGACAAAATATTACACATTGAAACTTTCTCAATCAAAGTTTGTTAAGACGATCATGTAATTAGGTATGGTTATTAACATCACAGAATTCCAAAACAAAGTAATTATAATTTCAAACAGTACTAAAATGTCGTTATGATTAATATTTTCATAAATATGATAACACGACGTGATAGCATTATACTCGTAGGTAACGTATAACATACGTAAAAAGTATTGTGTAGACTTTTTAAACATCGAAAAATAAGGAACGATTTCATTTTTCCATACTTTGTCAGCAAGTCCACATTATGTCAGCAAGTTATTGCCTTGCAAATAAAATAACATAAATAAAATATACTGTACATTATTGATATTACTGAACATATTGCTTAGTTTGGGGTCAGAAACGGCGTGTAAAATGTTGTAAATATTATATTTATTTATTTATATTTACGTATAAGAATAGCTTTTGGTAAGTTACCCACGACGAAATTGCAAAAATAATCATTTTGTCGAGTCGATTCAAGGGACTTTTTGTATTATATGTTTTACCCCATACCATAGACCCCATAGTGAAAGTAAATAAATATTAAGGGACCTCTTACACACGGTCTCTGACCCCAAACTAAGCAAAGCTTGAGGTATGGCTGCCAGAGACTGATTGAGATGACTATTTTTTTAAATACACACTTATGTAGATAATACCTAAATAACACTCAGACACAGAGCAAACACCTATGTTCATCACATAAATACTTGCCCTGGGTGGGAATCGAAACCACGCCTCTTTGACCAGGAGTCAGGGTCACTAACCGAGCAGTCAAAGTTCATAATGCTAAGTACTCGTTTATGGCCTCCGAAAGCCCTAGCGATTTGCGAAATGGCAGCTTTTGTCCCGAATGCAATTCATCTGCATATAAGTTGCATTCGAGAAAAAGACACCCGTCCTTATAAGATATTTGATAAATCTTTATTGTTTCCTAAGCCAGAGACCTCTGTGCAGCATTAACTCATTATTAATACAGTGTACAATAAGTACGATAAATAAAACACTGGGGATTCTCGCGAAAACCCGAAATAAAATACAAACAATAGAGACTTGAAGCCATACATACGAATACTAACCATATTGATTGAAGTAACCTTGAAGAAGACAATTTTAAAAGGTCATGAAAGGTCGTTTGAATACCTGGCAGCCAGGTGAAACGGCATTTTTCGATAGTTATTTGTCAAGGGTTAACTTTTACAGACAAATGGTTCCATAAGTTTCCAAGAGCAAGTGTAAAATACATGTACTTGTGCCTACTTTAACCTTTTAACAAATTTAAATTTATTAATGATCTTATCGATTTTAAAGACGAAAAAAAAAATTGTTTGTTTGTTTATATTTCTATCTTAGATAGCTTTTTGACCGAAAAAAAACGAATGAGGTAGGTACTAAAAGTCGACGAGTATATTTTTTTTATGTGTACCCACGCATAACATTTTACAGAGCGGTACGATTTCGATATTATTTTTTTTTATTGGAAAAGGTATACTTCGAAATTGGTGTCATTTAATTTTTATCGAAATCGGCTGAGCCATTTTTGATGAATCAACAATAATGTGAAAATTGCTATTCGAACTATTCGCGAATTCTGTACACGGTTGAAGTCGGTCATGCCTTTTTTTGCGAAAAATAATTATCTTTATTGTGTACTTTGCGTACGTACTTCAACTTTCTGATATTACGAGTAGGTCACATTGGATGTTCTAAAACAACACTGGCACGTTTAAATGTTGCTAGAGAGTGTAGGTATTTATATTTCCAGATGGTATCGGTTATTTTAAGATTCGACTGAGAAAAGTAGCAGGCGATTAATCATTTAGATTCAGGTACTTTTTGTGAACTTTTCATGCTTGCGTTTATAGAGAAGAGAATAATGAAATAGAATTGAATAAAAGTCTAGAACTTGATGTGACAGATTTTCTTTCCTACTACATATTTAGCTATTCTACAATAACATCATCCATCCATCCATCAGCCATATGACGTCCTCTGCTGGACATAGGCTCCAATCATATACAGTGCGACACAAAAGAGATGAAATTAATTATTCGGGAACTAAATTATCACTTTTGCTGGAACCACAACTTGAGCTGTCGATCATTGTTAACATTCTAGCATTTTTCTCGTTTTGTGCTATTTTGTGGATTGTGAACAGGGAAACAGTATCATTATGCAAAAAATTATGCAAAATATGCTCTAACAAAGCGATAGTGGCGACCTCATTTATTTTCAAGTCTTTTATGTCGCACTGTATATCTAGATTGTGTGGTTGGTCTTATCGTAAGAGTTGGTCATTTTGATAAATACAATGATATTCTTTAATAAATAATAATTAAGTATTTCGTAAAAATATACATCCAGTGTTGTTTTTAGGGTTCCGTACCCAAAGGTTAAAAACGGGACCCTATTACTAAGACTCCGATGTCCGTCTGTCGGTCTGTCCGTCTGTGTGTCTGTCCGTCTCCAGGCTGTATCTCATGAACCGTGATAGCTAGACAGCTGAAATTTTCACAGATGATGTATTTCTGTTGCCTCAAATAGAGGCCCTATATAACAACAAATACTAAAAACTGAATAAAATAAATATTTAAGCGGGCTCCCATACAACAAACGTGATTTTTAGGAGATTTTTTGCTCGCTATTAATAATGTCAAGAGGGATGGGGCTCAGGGGGCATCAATACGGTACGGAACGTGCGCGAGTCCGACTCGCATTTGACCGATTTTTAACCGACTTTTTTGTGTATGTTCATTGAAATTTTCGCCAATTGTGAACCGAATCAAAAATATCTTTTTAGTTCGAAAGGATACACGTGGTTCCCGACGAGATCTCATTTAAATTTTATCGAAATTGGCTAAACCGTTTTTGAAAATATCAACAATTATGGAAAAATTGTACATTAATTCGAGCAAACTATTCGAATTTTGTACACTATGGAAGTCAGTTTTACCATTCTTTTTACCAAATAATTATTATTACTGGTACAAACATTTTTGTCAGACCCTTAGTTCTACAGTTTTTTTTTTTCAAATAATATAAATCATCATTAATTTATCTTTTCTTTTGTAAGGAAACGCCTCCGAGATAACGAAATAATACTTGAGTTGAATAATAACGATCATTAAACCAGAAGAACAACAATTGTTAGCTTTTATTTAAATGGCCTTGTCTTTTGAGATAAATAAATTATTTACGTAGGTACCTATATATTTATTTCATCCATCATCAGTCTATCCGTGGTATGGTTAATTACTAAGTAAGTTCGTATAGGCCAGGTGTAGGGCCGGCTCTGGTGTCAGAGTAATTAAAGCCGCCTGAAGCCATTTGCCGCCGAATCCAACTCGGCTGGGCAGTGTTCGGAAAACTGCGTGAGGTCTTTTCGTCCGACATACCTCACTGTCTCAAGTCGAGAGTTTTCGATAGTTGTGTGTTGCCAGTGATCACATATGGAACTGAAACGTGGTCTTTAATTATGAGCCTTATGAATAAGCTCAAGGTAACCCAACGTGCTATGGAGAGGGATTTGCTCGGAGTCTCACTGCGAGATCGAATCAGGAATGAGGAGATTCGCAGACGAACCAAAGTTTCCGATATACCCTAGCGGATTAGTAAGTTGATATGGCAATGGGCAGGGCAGATAGCTCGGAGAACTGATGGCCGATGGGGCAGTAAAGTACTCGAATGTTAACCACGCACCGGCAAGCGCAACGTAGGACGTCCACCGGCCAGGTGTACCGACGATATTATTAAGATTGCAGGAAAGCGCTGGATAACTGGCTGAACAACCGGGACCTGCAGCCGGTCACCCATCCGAAGACTGCCCGTGCTGAACGTTGCTTAACTTCGATGATCGCTAACAAACACCTGACAAACTACAGAACTAACTAGTGAAAATTTGATAATTTTTGAGCGCAGATATTATTGAAATAATTATAACTATATTTAATTATAACTATTTATAATTATTTTATTTCACTTTTACAGACTTTTAAATTTGATTTTACTTTATTTTGCAGTACAAGAACTATTGCTCGAGTTTGTATTTTTTCACTTTCTATGTTTTTGATTTGCATGGGTTTCATTGCGTGACTTTTTGCAACGTAAAGCAGTTTAGGCCTTTATGTGGTTTGTTGTAACTGTGATTGGTGATGATGAGTCTCTAAATTGTGAACTAACTATGGGTAAATGCAAGTAGAAGGGTGACCTAAATTAGGATCGTGTGTTCAGTAAAAAACAGTTGGTAGTTTAAGTACGTGCGCTGTATTTGCGCCATCTGCGCCGCGTATCTGGCCAAAGACTGACTGAGCGGTGCAAAAGATGAAAAGTATTACATTCTTATGACTAAATATGATACAGTGACAGTGGTAGGGATGTAGGCGGTAACATACTCGTAGCACGACAGCAGCATAATGTCTCTTGATTTTTGCCACACGCGAATAGTTCACCAAATTCTGTACTTTTTAGGGTTCCGTACCCAAAGGGTAAAAACGGGACCCTATTTATTACAAGCAGCGGCACGTAAGTCTTGCGCTGAAGGTTATCTGAAGCGGATGGCTGCACATGTTTACCGCCATACTAAACTCATGCGCAGCCACCCCCTCCACACTTCCTACTAAGACTCCGCTGTTTGTCTGTCTGTCCGTCTGTTTGTCACCAGGCGTCTGTATCTCATGAACCGTTAAGGCTAGATGGTTGAAATTTTCACAGATGATGTATTTCTGTTTCCGCTATAAAAACAAATACTAAAAACAAATTGAAAATAATTTTAAGGGGGGCTCCCATACAACAAGTTATAGCGGCAACAGAATAACATCATTTGTGAAAATTTCAGCTACCTAGCTACCATGGTTCATGAGATAAAGCCTGGTGACAGACAGACAAACGGACAGACGGACATAGCAGTCTTAGTAATAGGGTACCGTTTTTACCCTTTGGTAGCGCTCGTAGCGTAGTTTGACTAGGTGATTGTCAGCGATCACCGAAATTAAGCAACGTTCCGCACGGTCAGTACTTGGATGGGTTACCGCGGGTGGCATTTTCCAACTGAGCGCTACCGTGGCTCGGATGACACGTTAAATTGTAGGCCCCGGTTGTTTTAACCGTTTAGCCATGTCAGAGGCCTTCAGGCGGCCTAAAAACTCTGACACCAGGGCTAGCCACCCGGCCTATACGAACTTACTTACTTACCCTTTGGGTACGGAACCCTAAAAATGAGATTTGCTCTTAATTTTAAAAATACATTGAACACATTTTAACTATACAAATGTACTTGATGATGTTTTGTATGTTTAAATGCATTGAAATGTATATCTTGTAGCATATAATATTTAATACTGTTAATACCTAGATTAGGTTTGTCTTGACAATCTAGTTCTCTCAGAACTAAATTGTCAAGACAAACCTAATCTAGGTTTTTAGACAATATATTAACGATATATTAATCAGTGTAATTTATCAAATAAATGAAAAAAAAACAGATTTAATTCAAATTAAGTATAACTTATCCAGTAATTCAATATGAAGAACTCGTACAAATAAATTGAAATCGTTCTTAAGGTTTCGGCTAAAATTATCGCACTTTGATCTTTAGGTGTAAAGCAATAATCCAGGCAAGCATTTAATAAATATCGCCTTTGAATCTTGATATTTACGCAGAAATGAAGGCTTTTAAAATATTCAAGTAGCGTTGGTCTCAAGTTGAAGTAATTACACTCCGTGAAAACTTGAACATTTATTTTTACTGCTTTAGTAAGACGAGGAAGAAATCCTTATTGAAAACGAGAATAGAATTAATAAAATGGAAAGCGACTTTATTTATTGCATAAATAAATATTTATCATTCCCTGTTTTTGTACGAGCAATGAGATTTTTAATATCCTGTGATAGCATTTTGTAGGCGTACCTAAGTTTAAAATATACGTGGGACCTATGCCTTGGCACTTAATGAGAAACAAGTGAGTATCTCGTCAATAGACCCAATTATGAAGGCGGCTGCGTAATTATAATAGCTAATTAGCATATTTCTGTTTCTTTTTCACTTTATGCATTTGATAGAGTGTACACTTTTTATGTTGCTATTAAATTTACGATGGTGCCTTCAAAATTGGGCCTAATAAGCAGTTATTCATTTTTTCATTAAATTAATGCAGTACATAAATATGAAAGTTAAAAGGTTTTGTGGCATGGGGAGGTACATAACAAAGATGTAAGGTTTTTTATTATTTTACTACGGAATGACAATCTATACAGTTGCATAGTAAAGCCCAAAACAAACAGTAAAAAGATCGATTTGTTTCAATAAGTACCAGGCAAACATAGGAGCAGCGCGCAATTACTCTCCGCCGAAACGACCGCTGCAAGGGTTCTGTATCCTGTTACAAGAGTAATGAATCTCTTCCACGGAACCCTATCCACTCCAGATGTTCATTAGACCCGGGCTTTCTGTAATGTTCCGTATCGACAGTTACTAAGTTCTTGTGTTTTGTGATAGAGTCGTGTATTTGTTAGTTTTGAGTGGCATTGTACTATTGGTGAGTCGTTTTTCAACCGACTACAAAAAGGGTGTCTTCATTTCGACTGTGTTAATTCAATCGTTTTTTTTTTTTTAAATTCTATTCCGTCAATTTTGAACAAAAATTAGTTCTCTTTTTTCGATTTCGAAATTGTAACATTTCAGAGGTTTTTCCGTTTAAACTTTATCGAAATCGGTTGACTGGTTTTTGAAAAAACCCTATTTGCTAATTAAACGGTTATATTTAGCTCACCCCGTTTGTTTTATTTATTCTTTATTCTTGGGTCAAATTTAGTAATTTCTAATTTCACCCTCTTCCTGTCAACCGATTAATCTGAAATTTTGTATACACTTTGGATTTTGGTGACAATACAATTATGTTTATTCATTATCATTATAAATTCAAGATGGCCGCCGCTACAAAATGGCGGATAATTTATGTGTTATTAATCCCATCAATATGGGTATCAAATGAAAGGGCTCAACAAGCAGAATACAATATAATATTAAAATCCAAGATGGCGGCCGCTACAAAATGGAGGATAACGTAGGTTTTATTAATCCCATCAACATGGGTATCAAATGAAAGGGCTCAACAAGCAGAATACAATATACTATAAAAAATTGAAATACAAGATGGCGGCCGCTACAAAATGGCGGATAACGTAGGTTTTTAGTAGAGTAAGATCTTTGCAGGGACTACGTATAGAGGAGTTGGACTGAAATAAACTAACGGGCAAGAAACCTTGCAATAATGAAGCACTAAATGAATTAAACAGAATGCGAAATAAAAACTAAAAACTAGAAAATAAAATAGGTAAAAAATTTTTTTAAGTTAAACGGTTTTATGTTAAACTTACATTGCAATGTTTAAGATAAATGTACTAAAAACCAAAAAATAATAAAATAGATACAGTCGTGGGAATTATAAACATATGCATAGACTAGACTAAAATAAAACCGTGGGGCACGTCAATTGTCTACAAATTATCGACTTAATGTGCGATAGAAGAATCGTTTAATTCGTCGTTAAAATAGGCAGTTGGCCCGCAGACGGTGAGGAAATTACTTATTATTTTCTTGCTCATGGAAATTCCAATAGTTATACACTCCATGTAAATAAAAGAGATGTTTCAACTACGGTGCCGTGCCCCACGGTTTTATTTTAGTCTAGTCTATGCATATGTTTATAATTCCCACGACTGTATCTATTTTATTATTTTTTGGTTTTTAGTACATTTATCTTAAACATTGCAATGTAAGTTTAACATAAAACCGTTTAACTTAAAAAAAATTTTGACCTATTTTATATTATAAATGTTAATGTATGTTTGTTTGTTATGCTTTCACGCAGTAAGAGAGCAACGGATAGAGTTGATTTTTGGCATGAATATAGTTCATAAGTTAGAGAGTAACATAGGCTATTTAATATCTCGAAAAAATAAAAATAAAACTCGGGCAAAAGCTAGTCAATAATCATCTAAAAGTGAGATCGACCTTCGTCGTTTTGATTTTAGTTTCATTAGAATTTTGTACCTAGATAGAATTGATTGGAGCCAATTGTGCTAATTTAGGCTAAAAATAAATACCTGTATGGGTATTGAATAAGTGACTAGCTCTAATTCTGAAGTTTTACAGTAACGTACCGACTATGGACCAGATTACTTAATTATCTACTGTTGAACCCTCGATGTTTACGATGCGAGCTAACCATGAAGGGCCTCATCTACCAAGCTAGCCCAGGGCCATCTACCAAGCTAGCCCAGTGCAGGTTAGTGACTAAAGTTTTCAGACAGTCTAACGTGAACTATGAACATGGAATAAAATTCAGTTTTCCTTTTAATTTTTCTAACCTATCAGTATTCCTGTTCTGGACAAAGATCTGCCCCATTTCCTTCCATAAGTCGCAATCCCTCGGCCCCCATAAAATTAACCTTTTAAATTGAAGTAATATTAAATAAAAATCAGCAAGTACCACTACATATATTCTTAGCAAAAGCCTATGAAAAAAGGTATAAAATGTTGACTACTTACGTTATTTGCTACAACTTGCAAACCAAACAAAAAAAAAACTAACGTAAATATTAGTAAATATGAACGATGCCAACTATGTACGTATCTATATTTTATAAAACTTTAATTAATGTGGTGTACTTTATTTGCTCTAAGTAAATAACAAATAAACAAAATAGGACTGAAAACTGTAAAACAGTGCTAATGATGTACCTAATATGTTTACTACAAGTTCCACAACTGCACATGTGCCTAGAAATATGTGGGACCATTTATAAACAAAATACCGCGTCCTTTTCTACCCTCTTATGTTTATTACGTTCTTAATTAAGAGAGCTAAAAGCATTAGTTAAGGTATAATTATAACGTTACACGTAAAATTACAAAACTCCGAAATTACGTGACGTCCATGATTTCACGTCTTGCTAATTTTATAAAAGAGTCAGACAATGAACAGAAGTTCTTATGTCTTTCAGAAATGACAAAACTTTTGGAAATTCAAGTAGAGGTCATCATAATCATCCGCAGCCTTCTCTATCCCACTGCTGGGTATAGGCTTGTCTCTTACGGTGGCAGGATCGAGACAAGTGAAGGTACTATGGAATAAAATACATGAACTTATTTCAGTGTTAAGTTTTGAACTGGGTTTCTGGTAAAATTTTAGTTCTGAATTTAATTAATTTAAGTCACTGAATTTAATGTAAAATAAACTTTGGCGTACAGCTATTAAATCTTGAAATAGACTTTGCTTTATTTTAGTTTCAGCGATATTTTTTGAACAACTTGTTTATGAAGGTACATTTCGTTATTATTTTGGTTACAAAATTTGTATTTTTAACCGCATAGTTAAAAAAAATAGTTAAAACGTACCTATAGTCTATTGATTGTGCTAAAATGCTCCTGATTTCTCTTCGATTATGAGTAAACCAATTTTTAAAAATCGTTCTTGTATTTTTATTTTATGAAAAACATACGATAATGAGCTTTAAAAGTGTAATCACTATGATTTTTGCTTAAATAATGATACAAAAATTAAAGTAGGGATCCTTAGAGCATAAAAATTCATTCAACTGTAGAGAATAAATTTGCTCAAATTATTAAATTACCTTAAAATTACATAAAAGTTTTCTTCAAAAAGCTTTTGGGGTGATATAAAGTGTTCTCGAATCAAATTAGTTAATACGAGCGAATCTTACTTTGCAAATTTTAAGGCTATTCACTGATTGAAGAATAAATAAAAGTTTGTAGAATTTTTATTGGTGACACTCTTTGAAATTCAAATTAGCTTTATTGAACTTCGACCTTAGAAATCTCACTCAGAATTCAACTGGAATGTTAAAGTTCACATACAGCATTATATTATGTGTACTAAGAAGATTTATTATACCGTTCATAAATAGCTAGGTTTCAATTATAAAATTGTGCTACCACAATCTGGGTAATGTATTCACAAAAACGTACCAACACCCTTAAATTGTACTCAGAATTTACGTATGCAATATTAATATTCAAATTTCATTAATACTTTAGCAGCTATCTTTGTGATAAGCATTTCAAAAATCTGAAGCGAACGCAGGATTTGAACCTGCCCCTTCGGATCACTAGCCCGACGCTCTAACCAACTGAGCCAGCTCGCCTCCTACGCAAGCGCCAAATCCTTGAAGTACTTATCATTACCACCAACTTATAGCGTTGGCGGCGCCACCTGTGATACCCGTATTAGACAGGTTATCACTCAACTAGAAGTTGTTAGAACTTCTGAAGATTGACGAGAGATGACGCACTGCTAAATCAATGCATTGATCTCTCGTCAATCTTCAGAAGTTCTAACAACTTCTAGTTGAGTGATAACCTGTCTAATACGGGTATCACAGGTGGCGCCGCCAACGCTATAAGTTGGTGGTAATGATAAGTACTTCAAGGATTTGGCGCTTGCGTAGGAGGCGAGCTGGCTCAGTTGGTTAGAGCGTCGGGCTAGTGATCCGAAGGGGCAGGTTCAAATCCTGCGTTCGCTTCAGATTTTTGAAATGCTTATCACAAAGATAACTCTTTGAGATAAATCTAGTGTGGAAAGCACTCTAAAATAAAAATCATATCACTTTAGCAGCTATTATTTATCAAAATTAATGTAGCTATATTTACGAAAAATTGTGTTAAGTGTTAAAGTTGCATTGCTTTTTCTCATCAAACTTTAGTGTTAAAATATAGTAATGCGAACATATCAAAAATATGCAGATACGAATACCTACCTACGCCACGAAGTTGCCAGCATAGCACATTCATTCAGATTTTCTTGTTTGGTCACTAAGTCACATTTAATTTTGAATTCATTAGCTACACATTAAGTTAAGTATTTTATAGCTCACGTATTAAGACCTTGCCGTATTTTGATTAGCACCACGGGCATTACACTGTAATACTTACCTACGCCACGAAGTTGCCGGCATAGCAGATTCATTCAGATTTTCTTTTTTGGGCACTAACTCACATTTAATTATGAATTCATTAGCTACACATTAAGTTTAGTATTTTATAGCTCACGTATTAAGACCTTCCCGTATTTTGATAAGCACCACGAGCACTACACTGTAATACTTAAGCCACGACGCCACAAAGTTGCCGCAATAGCAGATTCATTCAGATTTCCTTGTTTGGGCACTAACTCACATTTAACTTTGAATTCATTAGCTACACATTAAGTTTAGTATTTATAGCCCATGTATAAAGACCTTCCCGTATTTTGATTAGCACCAGCACACTGTACGGTTTAAAAGTTAAAATAAATCTCTAATCATTTAAGTCATGTATGGTAAGGTACCTTTATATTCTGTATACAAATTGTATCGCACGACGCTGCAGTGATTGTCGCTGCACATCGTACCAAATTTAATTATATCCGACGGAATATTTAACAGACTATTTTGCTGTGCTACTCACATTTGGCTCAATTTAGAGTTATTTACGGATGAACTTATGTATTAATTAGTAACTGAAAGCTAGTTCTATATAAAACCACATTACACAACGCCAGCAGCAATCAAACCACACACGGCATAGAACACTCAGTTCCTGACCGCAATACTGTAAATGTACACCGGAATCACTAATGACTATCTTATAGTACTCGTATCTATATTATTCATTGAATAATTCCTACTGAGCGCGGGGTCCGGCTTTGGGTCATTTGTATTGACCGAAAGCTTATTGTGATTGCTTCTCGATAAATAAAGACTTACTCTACCAGGATTTTATTCAACGAGTACTATAGAAAGCGAAAATAGAAACAACCTTTTCATCGTCATCATCATATCAGCTGTGTTGTCATCCAATGCTAGAAGTAGTATATAATTAGGGTTATGGATCAAAAATAATTCAAATGGCTCTGGGTATCATTAAAAAACAATCGTTATTGATAAAAAAAAATCGGCCAAGTGCGAGTCGGACTTGCGCACGAAGGCTTCCGTACCGTATGAAAGCCCTATTCTTCTTGCCGTTATTAACAGCGAGCAAAAAACTCATAGAAATCACGTTCGTTGTGTGAGAGCCCCTCTTAAATATTTATTTTATTCTATTTTTAGTATTTGTTGTTATAGCGGCAACAGAAAAACACCATCTGTGAAAATTTCAGCTGTTTATGAGATACAGCCCGGTGACAGACAGACAGACAGACGGACATCGAAGTCTTAGTAGTAGGGTCCCGTTTTTACCCTTTAAGTACGGAACCCTAAAAAAGACCTGCGCTTACGCTGGGTCGGTCTTCATATCAAAAACTGTTGTTTTTGAATTATTGCTCTATTCTATAACTAACATCATTCATTCAATTGAATGGATGTCTTGAATAGATTAACTACTCGTATTTGAAGTACTTTTGATCCAGAAACCCCAATTATATACTACTGCTAGACTTTCCTGCTTAGATTTCTTAAGTGAATTAATAAGACCCACAAGTAACAAGACGACTATACTCAACGCGTGTTTATTCGGTCATATTGAAATCATCTGTCCGTCTCAGCGCCGGATTAATAATCTATAGCAAGAGTAGCAATTTCTACGGGCCCGTGCAAAAAGGGGACCCCTCGTTTCCAGACCCGCTTCTGCCCGAGCGTGATTTCGTGGTTCGGACTTATGGAGTCTTCGTTAATAGAACTTACTTGTTACCAATAAAACGTGAAACGTTAAGCCATTTATATTAAAGCATTTTTTTCCACTTTAAATATAATAAAGGACTCAACAGATCCAGGGCCCTCTATAGAATGCTACGGGCCCCGCGTTTGCTTAATCTCGCACTGGTCCGTCTTCTTGGTGGAGCTTTTACGCTGCTCTTGCAGCAGTTGTATGTACTTCACGGCACCATCGATCGTCAGTTCTACGTGCCTTGCCCACTGCTACTTTACTTCGCTACACTTACGCTTACACTGCTCCTATAATCCGCTGGGCTGCTTACAATTAACTAAAAACATTCGTCGTTTAAAAACTTTGCAATTAGTTATCGTCATTCATCATTATCAGCCGTAGGACGTCCACTGCTGGACATAAGCCTCCCCTATGGATTTCCAATAAGCCCGGTTGGAAACGGCTTGTATCCAGCGCGTTTCTAATGTCTTAATTATATCTTGGGTCCGCCTAGACATTCTACACAGTGCTTGGCGGTGCGTAATCTACATTCGAGAAATTTACAATCCCATTTGCCATCAATTATCCGAACTATGTGCCCTGTCCACTGCCATTTCAACTTGCTAATCTGCTGGGCTATGACGAAAAGTTTGGTTCGTCTGCGGATGTCCTCATTCCTTATTCGATCTCGCAGCGAGACTTCGAGCCTAGCCGTCTCCATAGCTCGTTGGGCTACCTATTTGTTATTTGAGGTACAGTTGATAATGACTATAGATTCTTCTATCATATCAATTTATTAGTCTATCATTTTTAGTAAACACTGCTATGAATTTCTTAAAATTAGTTCGCCAAATTTTATTACGGCGGTGTTATTAATTGCAAGAGATTTTATAATCGCCAGCCATAAAAGTTCCCGGAATATTTAGATTTCCAGATATAAATAAATCAGTTCAAGGTGAGCTTCCAAATTAACATGCCATAACGATGGGTGGGTATTTATAGGAACTAGCTTTCGCTTTTTGGCAACAGACGCGATTTTAGTTTTTCACGTGAGAAAATTGTCGATACATGAAATACACACTAAGTAACAACTGAAAAGTAAATTAGATAAGTAGGGTTCGTGGGGACCGGGAGCTCATCTTATTTTCAAAAGTCTTTCTGAGCATTTGGTGGAAGCGACGCGTGATCAAAATGCTGGTTTTATTTGGCTCAACGTATAAGCATTGCCATTCAGCGTGGCAATAATGCTGCCAGCATGCTGGGCACGCTGGCAACTGGCAGTGGGTTTGAGCATTTGGATTATCTTTAGACCTTCAAGGGTCTGTTTATGATCCAATGCTTTTTATGGTGGGTAGTTTTATTTTGCTCAAAAATAAAAAAAAAGTTAAGTAGGTACACATAATTACATTTATTTATGCAATGTTTTTGTAATTTTTTATTCATAAATGCTTTTAAAGTTAGTATAATAATAGTTATGCACATGTACTGTACTATATTAGCCATATAAAGTTATTTTAAACATAAGGCTACCAACAAGAGGCTATTGACAATACGCACCACACTGGCTCAATGCGAGCTCGTAGATCCACATTCGACATTGAATTTCTTATCCAGCTATATCCAGGTTGCAACATGAAATTTTTAAAGTTAGAGTTTTTTGTTTGCTTGAACTAAGTGGTTCGCACAGGTTTTAAACATAAAAATGTATCACTACATTCAGTCCGTGTTAAACATGCAACTATAAATTCATAATGGGTACATTTCAAAAATAATTACTATTGTGAAACGGAATGAATGTCAGGAAATATAATTTCCTTCAACTAAAAGCTGCACTGTACTGTACTAGCCTTTTTAATAGTCCACTGCAGGACGTAGGGCTACCCACGAAAGGTTATTGGGCCATATCCACAACGCTGGCCCAGTGCGGGTTAGTGGATTCACACACGCCATCGAATGTAATCGGACGTATGCAGGTTGCCTCACGATGTTTGTCCTTACCGAAAAACCAGTGGTGTGAAATTCCGTACATAAGTTCCAAAGAAACTCATTGGTACGGGACCTGGATGGAACCCACGACCTCTAGAATAAAAGGCCAGCGTTACAACCACTAGACCACCACGGCACCTAAAAGCTAGTGGTGTGAAAATCTGTCTAAGATTTTTAAAGAACTCGTTAGTACAGGACCGGGATTTGAAATTCGACTTCACAATTTTAAGACATATATCACTAGTCTCCACGGCATTATTTTTTTCATCAGTTGAAAAAAAATGAAACTAAATCATTTCCAAAAATATTTTTATGTACTATACTTGCTATTTTCCCAAACTACGCTAATTTTCCCTGTATTGGTTTTTCTTTCCTAGATACTACTGATAGTCTTCCGCATCATCAATTGAGTCACGGGAAGTGATGCTTTTGCTGATTCATGGTACTTATCTACTCTTAACAATCTATTTGTTCCTTCTGGTTCAATGATTAAACCATTTAAAAATAGTGTAAGAAATAGCAAGTTGTGGTGATCCACAACTTGCTATTTCTTACACTATTTGGTGCAAGGTACATACCTAGGTACCTAAACTGATCATAATATTAATATGCTTGCTATGACTCTGATGAATCGAAAGGAAAACGTGATTACAACCATAAGGAAGGGTTCCAAATAATTGACTTATTTTCTCCTTGATTTTAAAGTTAGTCACATAATAAAATATGTTTATAATGATATGATAATGATTTCGTCAACTTGGTACATGAAACAGAATATATGCCTTGGTAGAGATTATGTTATCTGATTTTGTCAATGTATTGAAATTCCTTATATTATAATAAGCAATTCAAGTGAAAATAATTCAAATAAAAATAAAATTCAATACAAATTAAAAAAAAAAGTGAAAACAGGAGAACAAAAATCTATAGAGCCACACGCAAATGATCTTAGCTTTTGTTTTATAAATAAACTCATACTAAGGCCTCTGAATATCCTAAGTAGCTCATATTACTTAGAAAATAATTTAGATGGAACCTAATGTGACCCACAATCTGCGCTCGCAAAAATGGCGGGAACACACGAGATAAAAGAGATAAATGATGTTCGCCTGTCTGAGAGGAAAGCCAGACAGATTGACTCCAGCATTTGGAGCAGTCACTGAAAAAGAAGCAAGTGCGTATCTGGGCTAAATTACCCGTGAAATAAAATAAATTCATTCGAATAAGTCTTGGATAAGTGTATTGCTGGTACGAGCAGCTGGATAGGTTTATGGATCTATTATCGTTTTGTATAGAATAACCTAAAGCAGGAGAAAATAAAAGCAAAACCTTTTAAGGGGTTTAAGTTGATTAATGTTAAGGGATTTTATGTGCCAAGTTTTAATCTCGCTCACAAGGTTTCACTTTAATATTTCCAAAAACAACGTAATCTTCTTTACAGAGTAGTTTTAACTTTTACTAGTTTAATTTCATTTAAATCGCCTATGTTTCATAGTTTTAGACCATAATGTCTAAGATGAATTTAAAAACGTACCAATTTCATTTAATTTTACGTCAAGTAAGATCTAAACCAATTAAAAATAAACCATGGATTGATGATAGTGTTCTGGAGTTAATTTTGGAAAAGAAAATCTTATGGGACAGGTACAGAATGTCCAAGGATGAACATGACTATAAGAAGTTTCGTGAGGTGAATAATAAGTGTGTTGCCTTGTCCAGGAAACAGAGGAGTGCTTATGAGGCCAGAATCCTTGACTATGGTGATAAAGCTTTTATTCATACCTGCGGCGCTGTACTACCTCTACTGTCAGTATTCCACCAGCAATTAGAAACCACAATGGAGACCTAGTAACTAAACCATGTGATATTGCTGAGGTTTTTGCAGTTGAGTTTGAAAAAGCATATTCAGTAGAACCAGCACTCAATCAAAACACTATGACTATTGCAACTCCCCGTGTAGAGGAAAGTTTGTGTGACATTTCTTTTACTGAAAGTGATGTAAAGAAAGTAATTGCGAACCTGAATATTCTGTCGTCCCCCGGGCCAGATCAACTTCCAGTTTGCATACTTAAAAATTGTGTTAATACTATTGCTCCTGTCTTAGCACAATTAATGAACACTTCTTTTGAAGCTGGATACTTGCCTCGAGACTGGAAGCATGCGATAGTAACTCCAATTTTTAAGAAAGGTGACAAAACTAAACCGGAAAACTTCCGACCCATTAGTCTCACTAGCATTGTGGTGAAGATTATGGAAAGGATTATAAGTGAGAGAGTGGCACAATTTTTAAATAGAAATTGTGTGATCTCAACAAAGCAACATGGTTTTATTGAAAAAAGGTCAACTGTCACTAACTTATTGACATCTGTTCATGCCTGGAGTGTACAAGTTGATAAAAAAGAACCTGTTGATGTAGCATACCTCGATTTTGAACGTGCATTTGACAAGGTACCCCACCAGCGCTTGTTGTTTAAGCTTGAACATCATGGGTTGCGTGGTAAGTTGCTTGAGTGGTACCGGAGCTTCTTATCGGGTAGAACATTTCAGGTTCGAGTGGGGAACTCACTATCGGAACGCAAAATGGTTTCCAGCGGTGTCCCTCAGGGTTCTGTGACCGCTCCTGAGATGTTTGGAATCTTCATAACGGATCTGATAGAGCTCATAGAATGTCAATCAGCTTTTTTCGCAGGTGATGGGAAGTTTTTTGCTACTGCATTGATAAAGTCTGGAGAACTTCAAAAAGATCTAGACCGCATTCAGAACTGGACCAGGGACTGGATTATAAAGTTGAACATAGCCAAATGTAGTGTGTTACATCTTGGTAGTACCAACCCTAAAGAGATATACACACTTGATGGAGTTGCTTTAGCATCTGTAGGCCAACAGAAGGATTTGGGAGTCATCATTACTGCAGATTTAAAATGGGAAGAGCATATATCTATGATAGTCAAACGAGCCAACTCATTTATTTATGTCATACGCAAGTCCTTTCAGACAGTAACTGTGGATGTTTTTATTAAGATTTACAAAACCTATATAAGGCCTCTCCTAGAATATGGGTTTCAAGTGTAGAGTCCTTACTTTAAAAAAGATATTGATTTGCTTGAAAGTGCACAAAGAAAAGCCACCAGGATTCCATATGCTCGGCGCCGCAAAACCTATGAAGATAGGTTAAAAGCTCTTCGTCTCACGACCCTCGAAGAACGACGATTGCGTGGAGACTTGATTGAGACCTTCAAAATTCTCAATGGCTTCTATAATCTTCCGAATATTCACGACATACGAGTAATACACCTTGAAGGAAAATATGCGCGATAGCAGACGCCATAAATTCCTCTTACAGCCTACACCATCACAAACCAACACTGCACACCACTTTCTCTGCAATAGAGTTGTATACAATTGGAATAAGTTGCCTGAGGATGTAATCTCAGCAAGAACTATAAACACATTTAAGAATAGACTGGACCTTTGGATAAAGAAGGAAAAAATTTCCTTGACAGATAAATACTAATATTATTCGACTCTGCTTGATATAGGCACATCAGTATACACTGCTCGCCTATAAACAAATAAATAAATAAATAATTATCCAAGGTTGCAAATGAATTTAATTATTACTTAATTAATATAATTTAACAATAATCTAATCACCTGTTTGATTTTCTTATTATGTATAATTTTTGGGAGTATCTGTACCAGTTTCCGAAACACAGTTTTTAACTAGTTCGGAATTGTTGGATTCAATCAATCGCATGTAAATCTTATGCACGAATAAATATATTTTAATTACGGGAATAATCGCGCACTAAAATTACGAGTTAAATAAATACCTCACCATCCCGACGTTTCGACCAAGTTGCTTAATCGTGGTCACGGTACCCATGTCTACACATGGGTTATCTCGTAATTTTAGTGCGCCATTATTCCTGTAGTACTAGATGTATAGTAATAATGTGTTCAAATCGCGAAAGTTTAAAAACAACATTTACTGAACCTCACGTCTAATGATACCTTAATATAGAATATCATGCAGGTTTTAGTGCTTTATTTGAATTAAATATTGCCTTTTCCCTGCAGCTCCACTCGCTTAAAGTTTGTGTTTTCGCGCTATCCCACAAGAACCTTACATTATTACGAGCTAATAAGTGTTTGTCACCTTTTACACTTATTGTTTTTTTTCCCATTTTTATTAACTTTATCCATGCAAAGCTTCAACTGCGTAAATTTATCTGTATCGTGTGAAATATTACAAACAATCCAACAAACACACAGGGATTTATTATTTATATCAGCAAGATTACATCCTACGGTCTGCCGTTATCCTGCGTTCGCTTCAAGATTAGACTTAAAATAATTTAAACTAATATTTGTATTTGATTTGACATTCTCGTTGTATAAATAAAAAGTAAGTTGTTAATAATTCGAAAAGTTTAAACAAAACAAAATGAAATTTCGTTACCACTTCTGCAAAATATTTCATAAAATAACTTCTGAAATTTGACATCCGTATCCGTATAGTATAGCATTTCGCGCCACTAATAGCTTTGCTAAGCTGTCAAGTACATTATTTACTGCAAGGCGTGGGTCCAAGATATATCGAATTCCAATACCACCGGCAACGACCATTTTGATTCGGCAGTTAATTTTACAATGGGCTTTGTGAATGTAGATCAAATTTGGTACCGCTCGTAACCACCTTACGAGAGTACGATGGATACGGATAACATTATAATGTTCACATTCAGGGGAGTCTATTAAATCAAACATGTATTCCACCAGCGTTTGAGACAACTACTCGTAGTTGATCAGATTTTCCATTAGAAGAAGAGTAAGGCTATTTTCTACCACACTGGTTTAACCATTGTACGACAGACTGGCTGAAAAACATGATAGGTAGGTATAAGTTTCTTTCTACTGTTCTCTCCACAGTTGTATTTTAGTGACCAGCAAACAAAAATACATGAATCTAGATAGCTGATCTTTTAATCCAATGAATGATCATAACTTTATAAAGACAGAGGCATGCAAAATGCACATTGGTATGAATTTCCAACGCTTCCGACTAATAAATTTGTGTCTCCGAATAACGTTCCCATGAATTTAATAGTGAAATGTTCCGCTAGAATTTAAAAAAAAAATAGATCAGTCAAATATAAGGGAGTAAGTATATTTTAATTAAGTAAAACACAGGTGTTACTCACGTTTGATTTTTAGTAGGATACTACTATAGTTTCGATCGCATTTGGCGATCTTTCTCAAGGTCGGAGTACTAGCTCGCGGGCTCGTCTCGCATAGCACTGCGAGCCGCGGCGCGCAGCGCTCGCGATGACAGCGGTTGCGGTGCGGGGACAGGGGCGGCAGCGGGCAGAATATGTTGTAACGTCGGCGCGCACTGAAGATCTTCCTCGTCGGTATCCTGGCATCCCTCGGGAATACTCCAGCACGCCGAACTCACTACGTCACCACCAGCCCAGCGGTCAAGTTCCTTGGTTACTGGCAAACACGGCTTCCAAGTCGGTGGTAGATTCCATCCCCCGTCTCTATTGAAGTTAGAGCGTCTACTAATTTCAATAGCCTCTCTAACTTTTCGGGGAACGAAAAACTTTTCCCTTGCTAACACTTTCGCTCTATCGAACCGAATATAGTGTTGCATGTCAGAGTTCAATGCATGTTCCGCCACCGCAGAACCGTGACTGTCGAACTACTAAAAATCAAACGTGAGTAACACCTGTGTTTTACTTAATTAAAATGTACGAAAACCACCTTAGTTTCCATAGTAAGAGTAAGTATATTCTTCGAAATTGCGCTGTATTGATATTTACCAGGAAATACAAATCAAATACTGTGCCCGCTATTGATAGCGCAACTATAAATCAAGTACCAACAAAAGTACCAAAAAGTAGGAAACTAACCGAACTAACCTTTTTTTTTTCTATCAACTTTCGCCTTCAACTACAACTCAAAAAGCGCTACTTTTTCGATCTTTACAAAATAAATACGCCACAACAGAATAATCATTTAAATGGCATGATAAGCATCAGAAGTTCTTTTCAGAATTCGATTTAGAAGTGACAGGTTGAACAAAATCCAAAACGCTCACGAAAATGGTTAGATTTAGAGGTATTTACGTGTTACCTTCAAAAAAACATGCATTGTACTCAGTTCTTTGCCCTTTGTTGAAGGGTAAAATAAATTTAATGTATTTAAGAGGTCGTATAAGTAAGATATGAGCAATTATCTTCGTTGAAGCGATTAAATTTAGTAATGCGTGTCTTGGAAATGTATACTTAAAATGATTCGATAAACCGTGACAAATTACTTCAAAGCTTCAAAGCTTTAGCAACTAGGGAGAATAATTGTATTGACCTAAGATTATACAAGGTTAAAGTCTAAACTGTAAAATACAATCCGCCTTACAATCTTGAGGTCCTGGGTTCAAATCCTAATCCTGTACCAATGAGTTCTTTGTAATTTAAGTACGGAATTTCACACCATGGCTTTTCGGTGAAGGAAAATATCGTGAGGCAACCTGCATACGTCCGTAGAAGAAATTCGATGGCGTATATGAATCCACCAACCCGCACTGGGCCAGCGTGGTGGAAATGCTCCAATCACCTTTCGTGGCTAGGCCTGCGTCCTGCAGTTGACTATTAAAAAGGCTGCTACAGTGCCTAGAGTACAATACAGTATACAAGGTTATTCCAAAGGATGATCCAGATCATCATTATGATAATCGGCCAAGTGCGAATCGGACTCGCGCATGAAGGGTTCCGTACCGTATGGGAGCCCCATTCCTCTTGCCGTTATTAATAGCGAGCAAAAATCTCCTAAAAATCACGTTTGTTGTATGGGAGCCCCCCTTAAACATTTATTTTATTCTGTTTTTAGTATTTGCTGTTATAGCGGCAACAGAAATGCATCAGCTGCCTAGCTATCTCATGAGATACAGCCCGGTGACAGACAGACAGACAGACAGACAGACGGACATCGAAGTCTTAGTAATAGGGTCCCGTTTTTCCCTTTGGGTACGAAACCCTAAAAAACTAATACTACGGACCCAACTCGGATTTCAGAAAAAGATTAGCTTATTCATACCTATACGTTTTCCGTCAATTACAAATTGCAATTTTATATGGGACAGCTGATTTATATCTTGAAGTTTTGTTTGGCCCCGTAGTACCTAATTTTCACATCATCATCATCATCTTTGAAACGATAATTCAGTCCAGTGCTGGATATAACCCTCCTCATCATAAAGTTGGTGTCTTCAAATCTCGAGTAAATAGGTATCTTCTAGGTAATCGTGCTACAACCTAGACCGCATATCTGCTCAACATCAGGCAGTGTGTAGTCAAACGCAAACCTATTCGGAATAAAAAAAAACCCTTTTTATAAGTTTTCCGTGTAATACGCCAGTGTCATCCATATGCTACTAATATTGTATGTAAATACTAGCTTTTGCCCGCGGCTTCGCCTGCGTGAAATATTTTTTGCCATCCCATCAGGTTTATTTTTATTTTTTCGGGATAAAAAATAGCCTATGTCACTTTTCGTCTTTCAAGCTAGGTATGTCCGTGCCAAAAATCAAGTCAATCCGTTGCTCCGTTGCTGCGTGAAAGAGGAACAAACCAAAAAACACACTTTTGGTTTCATAATTTTTCTAAGGATTTTGTCGTCCATGCAACCATAATCCTAAAATACAGCAATAACCATTTTAAAATTTTAATTACTAGTAAAACATGATAAAGTGCTTTTAGTTGCAATCTGAAGCAGTAAAATTTTATTTTCAATGTGGTTATATTCAGCAGTAATAATTATGCTGTCTACTGTAGGATTTACTCGTACATTAATGAATACGTGGTTCACTTTAAGCGATATCGTGTTTTAACGAAACAGTTAATTTATTTTATGAAACGCTCAGTGCACTGCAGTAGACGTGTTGTTAATTACTAGTCTAGGGTAATTGAAGGAACAAGAGAGCGCTACGTGTTAATATCTTTGCATAAACCTAAAAAAAAATGTGGCACGTAGGTACTAACCAATTTTAACTAAAAGTAAATAATGCCCTGATAAACGATTTGATAATATTATGTTGATATTTATCCGTATAATATACATTTCTTACTCGATTTAGAGCTAAAAGTAAAATAGTTTTTTGGATTTTATTTGGCATTCGGGTGGCATTTACAACTGAGTGCTGCCGTGGCTTGTATGACGCGTTAAATTGTGGATTACGGGTGTTTTAACCATTTAGTTGTGTTAGAGGCCTTAAGATTACTTTAAAATTCTGACACCAGGCCTAACCATCCGGTCTATACATAGGTGTTTACTTTTACTTTATCTTCCAACAATTTTTGGTTGCGATAACATTATCTAAACGTTTTTATTTAAAATTTCAAGTGCCTAGTAATTTTAATCAAATGTTATTCTATCCTAAATACTTTGAGATATATAGAGCTACCGCTTAAAAAGTTAATAACTTCTTCCTGTAATAAAATACATTTGAGTAGGTAAGTAGATATCTACCTATATTAAAGAAACAAAATAAAATAATATTAGATGCTTCCATTTCCAATTTAAAATACTTAGTTATTTGAAACGGACCCTATTAGTGTTTCATCATAACTCAATTTCTTTTACATTTTGATCGAAAACTGAAATTTTGAAATGTAGGCGCTTTCGTTTCGGCTTTGTTTGCTCAGTGGATATAAAACAGATTGAATGGAACCGTATAAAAGCTAAAGACGGTTATAAAATGAAAACATCAATTTTACAGTAACGACATATCCATAAAAAACGTCATTGCGTTCTTAGGTAAAGGCTCCACCAGAGTAGAGCAAAAAATGGCGGACCGGAACAGAAAAGAGCAAAGCAGAGCAGAATAGAAATAAGTGAGGACAGCTAGAGCATTCTACTGTGTAAAGCTCTGTTTTTCTAGGTTAGCGGCGTCCGCCAAATAGCGTAATACTTACAGGTCGCGGCATATAAGTGTAGCGCTGAGCGAAGTGTGGAGGGGATGGCTACGCATGGGATTAGTATGGCGGTCACCATGCGCAGCCATCCCCTCTAAACTACCTTCAGCACTAGACTTACGTGCAGCTACCAGTACGGCGATGAAGAAAGTTGCCAGTGCATACAAAAAGTGCGGTTCCTAAAGCTTAGTATCCACTAGAGGCAGCTTCGGGCCCAGTAGAGAGGCTGTCTCGATTCGGGGCAGCGCTACTGGAGACGTGATTTTCAGCCTGAGCCACGCCTCGCTCTGAGGAACAGAAAAGAGCAGAGCAGAGCATTAAAAATTATTCTTTATTCTGGTCATTTTTGGTGAAGTCTGAGCCTTATTGGGAAAGAAAGCGTGGCTGGATTCTTAGTTATCTTTTGGGTTTGGTTTTATTTTTAAGAGCTTTGACTTATCATGTACTGTTGTAGGTTTTAAATTAGAGTTACTAAAAGATAAGCCGTGGTGGTCTAGAGGTAGTGACGCCCGCCTTACAATCGTGAGGTCGTGGGTTCAATCCCAGTCCCGTACCAATGAGTTCTTTGGAATTTATGTACGGAATTTCACACCACTGGCTTTTCGGTGAAGGAAAACATCGTGAGGCAACCTGCATATGTCCGTAGAAGAAATTCGATGGCGTGTGTGAATCCACCAACCCGCACTGGGCCAGCGTGGTGGATATGGCCCAATCACCCTTCGTGGGTAGGCCTACGTCCTGCAGTGGACTATTAAAAAGGCTGATACAGTACAGTACAGTACAGTACTAAAAGATTTTGAAAAGATTTAAAGAGAGAGAATCTTTTTTAGATAGAGACTTAAGAAAGCTCTCTTAAATTTTGTTGTGACTGAGAAGTTGGAAAAGTTTTGTAGAGACCAAGAACATACCTATTTTAAATAATACCTTTTTCTTTTTCAGGTAAATCAGCTGGATTAGATGCACGGCTCGGAGTTTACAGAGAGAGTAAATATGTTTGTACTACTTTTAATATCAAGTTAGTCAATCAGGTCAGTCACCTACTGACTTCCGAAAAGATGAAGGTTCGTGATTATTGTTCCGAAGTTAACTATTGTGTCGGCTAATTAAAGCACTTATTTTTAAATTTCTACCTAAATTACCTCACAACCAGCGAAGAAATTGAGTACCATCATAACTAAATATTAACAAAAACTACAGCCGTATCGAAAAACTTCTTTTTCCTAAGGAGTCAATTAAAAAATCAGAACTATTTTCTCTTGAACAGCAAGCTATAAAGTCAAATTTTAATTAGTAATGAAGTCCATGTTTCCAAAGCCAGTTAAGATAATCCATCATCATCATCAGGACTGCGTCTGACGTCAACTGTCACGAATGACTGATGCCCGTCCCAAGCGGCTTTACTCGTTTTCTAAAACGGCCAATTTTCCAATTTCCTACCCAATCCTTAATATAATTTGGTTTATTTTGGTTAAAGCTACGCGGAAATTGAACTTGAGATTAGATTTTTCGTCATCATCATATTTTCAATTTTATTAGTATGTATGTTTATGATGTACACTTATATTAAACTTACATTTTTTCTTATGCACACCCCGTCCATTATTTATACGATTTCTGTCCTCTCCATCCTATGGTTGCCTGGAAGAGATCGCTATCAGTGATAAGGCCGCCTATTGTTACACAGTTTATGTATCTTTGTTTCTACTTGTTGTTTATTTCTTGGCGTGCAATAAAGAGTTTATCTATCTATCTACCTAAATTAGCTGAGTGAAATCCACTGCTGGACATAAGCCTCTTAGATTTTCTCTCTCTGTAAGATTTTCAATACGAGTAAAACCGTCTGGAAGATTGTTATTTGCAGCGCGTTGCTGTGGGTCGTTAATTATGATCTTTAGATATTTATTCAAGGTTTTTATTTAACCTTATCGATTTATCGATTATGTAGGTATAAGTTTTATTGAAATAGCAAGGACTTTCAAATGAGTATAATGCTCATCGTTATGAACAAATTTCACTATAGAACTAACAGCTAAATTGCAAAAAAAAACCAACTGCTCAATACATTTTTTTCGAGAGTCAATGAACATTTATACATCTAAATAAAATTGGAGTGTCTGTTTCTAATATTGAAATAACCGTAATTTACTACATGTATATGAATTTAATTATAAACGGTAAATACACCAAAATAACATTTTTTACAATGTTTGTCTGTCTGTTTGTTAGTTTCGGCTAATCTCTGAAATGGCTGGACCGATTTTGACGGGACTTTTATTGGCAGGTAGCTGATGTAATAGGAGTAACTTAGGCTACGTTTATTTTGAAAAAAATCTTTTTATCTCGGGCTAACGCGGGTAACACCGCGGGGCGCAGCTAGTTTTCTATAAAATAGCTGAAGTTTCTGTCTGTCTTTATATTAATTAATTATTATTGGTATCGTTAATTTTTTTATCTACACTAATGTTGTAACATTCTACTTATGTTTCCAATATTTGACTTATAATGACTACTGTTATAGCACAGACAACAAAACACTCAATTTAAGCAATTTCAAATGATGTTATAATATCCACATCGATATCGTAAAATCTCATTATAACATCGATAAAACGCGACCAATTAACCTGGCGAGCCTTATGTCAAAATCCTCATACAAGTTGTATAAAATTTTGATATTAGGCTGGCTTTTGAAAACAGTTGGGTTATACGTGAAAACTTCGTCGAAACTACTAAACTTACATACACAAAACTCTTTGGTAAGATCTTGTGCCAATGAAATAAAAAAAGAACAACAGCGCGCGGTCGCTCCTGATTGGCCCTGCGCACGCAGCTGCACTCTCATTGGTTAGATTTTAATGGCGGCAAGTTCACTGTGACAATACACGTACGCGTGAATTTAATGTTTCGCAATGCGTTTTGTTTTTAAAATACAAATTAAAAGAGTGTAGATAAAGTAGTGTATGCAACTGCATATAACACAGGTATTAAAACACTCGTTACTATTATGGAACTCGCTGCGCTCGTTCCATAAACTCACACTCGTGTTTTAATACCCTTTGTTATATGACAGTTGCATAAACTACTATTCCTTACATTTGGATTTGTAATAGGTATTGCATAGATTTTTTCACTAAAATACTGATACCAATGAACAATACGTATGCTTCATCTACGAGTATAGGGCGAGATAATCACCCACCGACCCACTTCTTTCAGGTGCTATTTATACAGTTCTATAAATATGACCTCAATACATCGCCACCTTTCCGTGCCACCCCACGTAGTACAATACTTACATAAATAATTCAGCGTCTGCCTTACCTGATATATAAGAATAGAGTACTCTCAGTTAAAAGCTAATATTTTTTCACTATGGCCATAAACTAAGCTACTTGAGGAGGTTAGTCTATGCTACGGCTTAACAAATCACTATTACAATTTTACAATTAATATTTAACTTGTGTTTACGGAGGTACCTTGAGCGAGAGGATAGCGAAACAACCTTGCGAAGTTTTCCGAGATGAAACAGTTGAAACCTTACAAAACATTGTAGTGTGCATCGCAAACCAAACGCCACCGCGAGCTAACTCGACGCACACGCCATCTAGTTCGATAATGTTAGAACTAATCAACAAACATCAAATATTATGTGTAACAGTTTAGACAACTTGTGACTATATATTGTAGAAACTGTTGATTTTTTTTAAAAAGTATAAATTCAGTATAATTATAGCTTAAAATATCTCGACTGTTTACTTATACGATCTAAACTTAATAGCGGCTGTGAACACAAAACGAGTCGTTGCGCAGTATCAAATTTATGGGTAAATGAGTGTGAGTAGTGGGATAATACGCAGCTTGATCGCAGACGCCAATTAGTTTGACTTGACCATTAAGACAATGCTTTTAGTATTTTTCATTAAAACATTATTTGAGTGACTACACAAATAAAATAAGGCAGTAATTTTCAGTTCGTTTTGAATTTTATTTTAACGCCCCTATTTATCACCTAGGACAAAACCATTTTATATACCGAAGCGAAGTAATTTATTTCGCGGAACTCAGAAACTTACCAACATTTAAGGGAATGAAACATTGCAAAGTGAGCACACTAGACACTTGACACTAGGGAATTGTCAAGTCCTCTCTCAAAATATCTTGTCATATCTTCCAAAATTGAAGAAATTATTCATAACTTAGCAGCATTCAGACCCTCCAAGGCACTGTTTATAAGACAAACTTATTTATGAGGTTGTATGATGAGCCACGAACGCTTTTGACGTGACAACGTCTTATAAATTGGTTTGCCGGGTGACACTTCAAGAAACTGCGTTACGCTCCCCGCTCACACTTCATGCGCTCACTCTTACGTGCCTCTCACTCGCTCTCATTCGTCTCATACGTCTCAAAGTCGTTGTCACGTAAAACTTTCGCCCGTATACCGACTTTACAGGCAACCAATTTTATGAATAAAAGTGATGCTCAGCTAGGCTCAGAGTCTCTAGGAAAGGTGACGTTTTACTTTAACTCAAACAAATGTGGCCAATAAAGGATATAATATTTCAATCAACATTTGGCTTAGTATGGTCTCCATGTAAGAAAAACAATGTTTTAGTTGTACAATTTGTTTCTATACGTTATTGGAGAAAATTACTTTGTAAGGACACGAACTAATCTCCAAACATTTTTGCAATTTTACTTTTTCCAGACAAATAAATATTGCATAAAATACTTATTTTATTAACGAGTACACATCGGTAAAATGGTAAGTTTTGAAATTCGCAATACAACATTATGCTTTGAAATTTAATATTGACCAAAAAAAAACTGATGATTTTTAAACATTATATCAGCTTCCATATGGTACATAACCCTTCGTGCACGAGTCTGACTCGCACTTGGCCGATTATTGTAAACTCAAAAAAATCTGTTGTTTCATTTGAAAAATTACGCTTTGTTCATAATTCATTTAGTCGGAGGACAGGCTCCACTGTTTAGGAGTGAAATAATGTCGGTCTGTGGTCTGTCCCCCGATGATCAACCGGGGGACAGACAAGATTTTTTTCTTCCATTCTGTCCCCCGGGGGACAGATCCGGGGGACAGCTGGAATAATCCCCTTTTAGTGCCATCTTTTGCGCAGCTGTATAAATAAATTTGTCGGTCTGTAAATGTGTTTTATATTTTACGACACTTGTTACACAGAATCCTCTCCTAGTCTTGATTTACTGCGTTTTTTCTTCACCAGAATATTTTCTGTGTCAAATTGAGAAATGGAGGCCGTAAATGGGCCACGAAACAAAATAATGTTTCCGGAATGTTGTTTATGATTTCTTTTATGAAGGTTAAGGCCACGGGTTGTAATTTGGCCCTTTTAGAGAGTAAGTTTACGATTTTATTTGGTAGAATACATAATGGTGAGTTGAACTGCTCAGCGTTTATTCACGCTCTGCTCACGTCGGTGCCCTTAAACACGAGATATTCTTGTATATTTTGTATAATTTGTTTATTTATTAATTCGTTTGTAGGTGCAATATTAAAATCGTGAAATCTCTGTAGACTCTATCGGAGTAGATAGATGAGAAATATTTATATTTTGCAAAAAATGGCAAAACGGCCTTCCATCGTGTACTAAGTTCGAATTTTTCGCTCGAATTGTTTACATTATTGTTCATATTTCAAAAACGGCTCAGTCGATTTCTGTAAAATTTAAATAGAACCACTTCAGGAGTATACAATTTCGAACTAAAAAATAATTTTTCGATTCGGTTCTCAATTGGCGGAATTATCGATGAACATACATTTGCCCGAGTCTGTCTTCCCGCTAAAGTACAATGTAGGTGTCTTCAAATCCAGAGTAAATAGGTATCTTCTAGGTAAGCGTGTTACATCCTAGACCGCATATCTGTTTAACATCAGGCAGTGTGTAGTCCAACGCAAATCTATACGAAATAAAAAAATAAAAATAAAAAAACATACACAAAAAAATACATACGGACGAACATAGAACCTCCTCCTTTTTGAAAGTCGGTTAAAATGCCAGTTCGATGGATAGATGTGACATTTAAATAGAGAATTTGTTTTTAATTCTTCATAAGTTTTTCTTTATAGGCAGTATTTTCAACCTAACGTGAATTTAGATTTCTTCCAATTATATAGTGCTCTGAACGAAGCCATAATATTGTGTAAGATAAGACGTAAGGTTGAAGAAAGTGTAATTACTGTAGAAAATTATTCCATTATCTACAAGGGTGATATTGAAAATGTTGGTAATCCATTATTTATAACAATATATCTAAAACACTTATACCCACATCCATGCCTACACACAGACACAAGCGTCAAACCTTTTGTTTACATTAATTAAATAATCGGCCAAGAACGAGTCGAACTCAAGCACGGAGGATTCCGTACTGTATGTACCCTTAAATATTTATTTCATTTTAATTTTATTATTTATTATTGAATTGAAGTGAATGTACAACTAAATATTCTGTGAAAATTTAAAGCATCTACCTGTTACCATTATTAATATAGAGCGAAAAACGGCTAAAAAATCAGGTTTGTTGTATGGGAGCGTCCCCGATAATTATATTTTTTTTTCTGTTTTTAGTATTTGTTGTTATAGCGGCAACCGAAACACATCATCTGTGAAAAGTTCAGCTTTCTAGCTATAACGGTTCATGAGATACAGCCTGGAGACAGACAGACAGACGGACAGACGGACAGCGGAGTCTTAGTAATAGGGTCTCGTTTTTCCCTTTGGGTACGGAACCCTAAAAACAAGTTAAGGTAAAGGAACGTATTGTTATATTGTATTGAACTTATTGTAAAAGGCTGATACAGTACACAGTACAGTAGTTTTTGTCAAAAATCAAGCAACAAAAAAATCAATTTCACACGTAGCTATTTTTTCATTTCTTCTGAAAAAGAGTAATTATAGCCTTATGCGGTTCGTAAATCGACCAGTGTTTTCGCGTTTTCTGAAGAACATCAAGAAAATTCGCAGTACCTATATTTTTGATAAGATTTACGTTCCGGGAGAAAATAATTTGCACCCCTTCAATTAATTGTAACAAAATGTTATTTTTTTGGTGCCAATAGCTGGAGTTAGAAATATTCACACGTTTGTAGGTACGTCTTATTTTTTTTCAGTAAAGTTTTTATTTCACGTAGACTTTTCAGACAAAGTTTTGCGTAAAAATATGACTTTTTAGAGGCTTATATAACGTTAAGGTCATTTAAAAAAATTTTTAAACTAAGAAGTACGTATAAGCCTAGCGATTAAAGTTCTTTTTACAAAATGAAAAAAAAAAAAACGTTCAAATCTGATAATATTTGAGGTAGATATATATAAATAGCTTATTGTTTTTGTATGGACAAGTCGACACCACACAATCGTCTTAAGAACTAAAGTAAACTGTCTGTTACTTACCTAGTATATATGTTATCTAGAAACTACCAATTCTAAGCAAAAACGCGCTTTATTACATTACAACCGTAAAAGCACTTTATGAGACTCCCTGATTACTTTTTCTAGCAATTTAGTGTTCACGAAAAATATGAAGAAAGATTGCGTGTTTTCTGTAATACAATTTAGTTGTACCCTAATAAATTATTATGCTCGAGTACCTCTAGTAACCACTCCAATAATACATGAAAAGATCACAAGGACATTTTGTTTCTTGCATTTTGTAGTCTTGTGTCCAATCAATTCTTGTCTGGATTAATTTTGCCCAGTCTTAAATAATTATTTTCGGCCAAAAATGGCTTCCGACTTTAAATGTGTATCTACAGAGTTCTTATAGTTGGCACGGATCGATGTGGCGTCGATGTGTAATTTTCACATTATTGTTGATTTTTTTAAAACCACCCAGCAGATATCAATAAAATTTAAATTGGACCACTTCTGAAGTACGTTATTTACCAAAAAAAGTCATCAAAATGGGTTCATGATTGGCGGAGTTATCACGTAACATACAAAAAAAAACATCTGTCAAATTACGACACTTCGTGTTTGAACTCGGTTAATTAATGAATATGAAGAAAATTGGTGCGCACAGTTGCGGCCATTTTATATGTTTTGTATTATTTCATAGTTTTTGTCTTGAAAAATTTAATTTTTTCACCATTTATAAATTGAGTTAATTTATAAATCTGAATTTATTGATCTTGGAGGAGCCTAAATTTTCCCATAGCTCATTATACTTTTTTTGTCACATACTATAAATCGGTATGTAAATATAATGAGACAACAAAATTATCACTGCGCAAAATCGTTGAAAGCGCCAAAAAACACAAACTGCAATTAAATAAAATGTCGCTCATTTCTCTACCTTGTTATTAAATTCAAATTATGTATCTAACAGAGCACCCAGCGAACAATAATGAACAACCTGTGCCGGGCACCTGATTCATATACAATTCCATTTAGGTTCAAATCAGACCTCTTTAGACTACGCTACAAGGGTTATAATTATGAAGGGATGAACAAGGTGAACCACCGACCGGCTCTGGGGCAGCGTGGTGGATATTTTCCAAACACCCTGCGTGGATAGGCCTGCGTTAAGTATTAGACTGTCACGAGGCCTCTCGACTTGAGGTAATCTCATGCATACTAAAGTATCACATCTCATGTGTGGTATCATTGAATTGGGTTTTTAAAATGAATGTAAGGTTTCTTAAACCATTTTTTGTCACATATACTATTTGTGAGATATAAACCGAAAAAGTGAAATAAATGGTGTCTCCCCCACCACGATAGATTTCTTAAGTAACCAAGATATAATGTTCAAACTTTCTGAGTTTATAGACCATAAATTAAAAACTTTCTCTTAAAATTGTTTCGAGATCTGTGGAATACTAACATTTTGAGTTATAAAGGAAAAATTATTTTTTTAAACTCGTACACAACTCAAAGGTAACATACATATCTACGAGTAACAAACATATTTCTTGGCCAATTATGTTTTTCTAACAGTCTACCATTTAATGACATAAAAATTGCTTTTTATCATCATCATCGTCGCCACCTCCGGAAGCCTATCATACGCGTGTCTCAACACGCACTTGACAACATATTGTTTTAACGGATGGCCAACTTATTGTTTTAACGATGGCCGTAATGTTCTTGAAATAGAGACCACGTAGGTAATAGCAGTCGCAGCGCAGGACGTCCACCGACTTGATGGACTGACGGTATGAACGCAGATTTGAATGAAATTCATAATAGGTAGGCTTAGGCCTCCGTCTTACTCACTAATAGAACTTCCACTGCTAAATATAGATTCAGCAGTGGAAGTCCTACTGTAAATGGATAGATGGAGTCACATAGGTAGGTACTAAGGGTACCTGAACCTATGTGATTATTAGGACAGATTTTGGGTGCTACGATTGTTTACTAGAGATACATACAACACATTAACGCCACTTTAGTGAAGCGATAATTACATAGCTACGCATTTCTATAAGCAACAGTTGAAACTGTATTATGATGCAATGCTTTATTCAGTATCGTTTTGTACTTTGCGATGGTAGCATAGTCTGAGGAGACACGGAAAATCTAAGGACTACAAAAGGTTCAAATTGGTCGGGGTTCCAATTGTGTCGACTGGACGGTGCGCAGATGTTACCACTCCCATGCTTTGTATTGGGTTATATTAGGACGGTAACTTTCCGCTTTAACTTGCTTACAAAGTAACCCTACGGAGTTTCATAAAAAGACTGAATGTTATCAATGTAATAGAAAGAAACGCTGCACTTACCTATTTTCAAACGAAAAAGTTTGTAAGATTCCTTATTTTTTCGGACTGGAATGGCTTAGTGATATAATAAATTTGAGTGAAAGAACGAAGAATATGAAAGTAGGTACGATATATCATCATTGTCATCAATTCAGTCAAAAATGTTAACTTGTTTGACGGCTTTGCCATAGTAATTTACTCAAAAAATCGGATCGTTTGCTTCTACATATATACTTCTACATAATTATCTCATCGTTGTGTATTATTGTTTTTAAAAATGTGATTGTGAAAGCAAATTGTAACGAATCCCGTTTTAATTAATTTATAATTTACTTAATTTTAGTAACAACAAACGTAGTATGCCTCCTTGAAGATAAACTAAGCAAATAGCAAAATCAATTTTTATTTACTCATACGTGATTTAGTTCAGTTGGGAACTCGGTTCTTGAAGTCGTTGACTCGTACGTCTACCTAGGACAAGTAGTCCAGTTAGGTAGGTCCGACTTCAAGAAAGAGGCCAATCGCCGAATCCAACTCGGCTGGGCAGCGTTCGGAAAATTGCGTAGCGTCTTCTCGTCCGACATACCTCAGTGCCTCAAGTCGAAAGTTTTCGACCAGTGTGTGTTGCCAGTGATGACTTATGGCACAGAAACGTGGTCTCTAACTATGGGCCTAATTGGTAAGCTTCAAGTAGCCCAACGAGCCATGGAGAGGGCTATGCTCGGAGTTTCTCTGCGAGATCGAATCAGGAATGAGGAGATCCGTAGAAGAACCAAGGTTACCGACATAGCCCAGCGGATTGGCAGGTTGAAGTGGCAATGGGCAGGGCACATAGCGCGGAGGACTGATGACCGATGGGGTCGAAAAGTCCTCGAGTGGAGACCACGTACCGGCAAGCGCAGCGTAGGACGTCCACCCACAAGGTGGACGGACGACCTCATTAAGACCGCAGGATCGCGCTGGATGCAAGCCGCTACCAACCGGTCTTATTGGAGGTCTTTAGGGGAGGCCTATGTTCAGCAGTGGACGTCCAATGGCTGAAAAGAAGAAGAAGAAAGAAGACGTGATTTAGAATAATTTCATTGTTATATTACTGCGAATATATTATTTATTTACTTTACTTTACTTTACTTATAATAGTTTAGTTATTATTATTTATTTATTATTACTACTAATACTAGTTTTTAACATTTATTGATTTATTACACTCCACAGAATCCGGGGTCCGTGCAATAACATGCATTTGTTCTTTATAAGATTTAACAATATTTCTTAAAACTTTTAGCTTTAACTTTTAGCTTTACAAACCAAAGGATTTAAAACTTTGCACTACAATTGTCAAGCCGAGAATTTTTGAAGTAGGTATCCATTTATTTTCTATCGGATATTTAGCGCACCTAAATGCACTTAATCAAATACCAATTATTGTAGGTACTGATTTTGCCAGAAAATGTTCATGCTAGTTGGCGCCCCGTTTCCGATAATCAATTAGTGTAACATGATGTTTGTCTGATCGATTGTGATGGATGTTACCGAATCACTGATTTGTAGTTTCCATGATTATATTTACGAGATATTGTGATTTACGAAGCTTAAAATTTTGTTTGAGCGATTTTAAAGTATAACGAATAAATTGTAGGTACACCAATTTCAGAGCGTAAAATTTTTAACGTCTTACCGTATTTATGGCTGTCAGTAATAAATGTCTTATTTGAAACTCATAGGGAAGGCCGATGCTCAGTAGTTAACGCCTTACGGCTGATGGAAAGATAGAGCTATAAAGGTCGTTTCACTCATATCGGTCAAGCCACTGATCCGTCACAGTTCCGTCACAATACCGGCACCGTATCGTCACAGTGAAAAATATTTTTTCATCATTCTCTATGAATGCAATTCCACTTGTCAGTCTCAGTACAAGTAGCGGCACGTAAGTTTAGCGCTGAGGGTACTGTGGAGGGGATGGCTGCGCATGTTGATCGCCATACTAAACTCATGCGCAGCCACCTCCTTCCAGTCTTCGCTCAGCGCTAGACTTATATGCCGCGACCTGTAATTGCCGGTGTCGGCACTGTAACGAACACATAATTATTATTCAACTTATTTATGTTTCGCCGAAAATGGCTCAACCTACTTCAAAAGTATAAAATTCGAATAAATTGCTCGAATTGATGTACCTATGCACTTTTAGATTAGGCATTGTAGTTTTTTTTTTTAAACTGCTCCTTTGACTTTAGTAAAATAATTTAAATACCTCTGAAGTAAGATCGTGTAACATACTTACAAAAAAAACATACCTACAGTTTTAAATTAAATATCTGTTTTTTTTTGTATTCGGTTGAAAAATTTCCCCTCTATAAAAAGTGAAAAGCAAAACGTTAAAATGTTTTAAACTTTCCGATACTTGCCAACTAAAATTCCTCAGAAAAATGTTTGACGCAAACTTGGATCCTGACCGTACCTACCTTTAAAAGTTGAACTCCCGACAGAATAATCAATGGGCAAACTTTTGGAAATATATCGGCCTCATGTTATAATTATGAAAGTTTTCGAACTTTGGAAGCTATAAAAGCGCTATAAAGTTACGATTTTTAGGGTACCGTAACTCAAAAGGAAAAAACGGAAGCCTCATAGGATCACTTTGTTGTCCGTCTGTCCGTCCGTGTGTCAAGACCTTTTATCTCGGGAACACGTAAAGATATCGAGTTGAAATTTAAACCATATACGTATCTATGGTTTCCTACAGTTGTGAAAAAATCAAACTTCTCAGTTGTCGTACAATAAGTTAGAGCCGTTCATGTCATAAAAACCGCATATTCATTCATCTACTTATTGCAAATATATACATAATTCGGTTAAAAACTAGTTAAACTAAATATATGGCATATATACCCTGTATTGAGGGCGCAGCAAGTACAAACTTAAGTTACAATTACAATATTACATACTTAACTTAGGTACATACACAATTAAGCAAGGACAATTTACATTATAATTTTAGACACCAACAGTGGCATTGATTAACTGCTTATTGCTTAAGAATTTTTGAAGCGATTCGCGCCGCGTAGGAGTGAGCGAGACAGAAGCGAATTTGAGAAACGCACACATAGACGTCAGGTGAACGGGTGCTATCGTCAAAGAATATATAATAATACTACCTATCGTGAAAGCGCTTCTACGTGTGATAAATTTTTTTTTGTAGTAGAAACAACGAGTGTTATTTAAACATTTCATTTCATTTATTCATTCATTTCGACACTTACAAACGAATCAAAACTCAGTTTTGTAAAATTTCCAAGATTTGTACGGAATCCTCGGAGTGCGATCCTGACTCGCACTCCGAGTCCGGTTTTATTTTATGTACAATAGGCTTCAAACGAAACGCGCCGCGCGTGGATACGCTACGAGTCACTTTTGTATGGAAACGCATAGACGTCCGTATAACGCATTTATTTATCAACTAGCTGCACCGGTGAACTTCATTTCACCATCTGTCAACTGTCAATGACAACTTTTACATGCAGGAACATCTTGTATGGGAAAATTAAATTAATGTTGTTATTATTTTTGTTGCAACTGTTATAAATTTTCTTACCGTTTCAACCTTCCCTCAACTTCCACAAATATTTCTAGACCAAAATTAGCCAAATCGAGAATCTATAATGTTCTCGAGTTTTAGCGAGACTAACAACCACGATTCATTTTTATTTATTTAGATAGACAGATAGATTTAATGTTTAATATATTTATCATTTGACTTGTAACTTTGCCGTTATAAATAACTAATCTATATCTGTAACGTAAATAGTTTTTAATGTCAAGCTAAACCGTGTCCGTGTTAACCCTTAAAACATTATTATTTGTTAGAAACTTTTGATAACTTTCTTATTACGGATTAGCTAAAAAATGTTATTTCAATGTAGTGTTAATAAATTTGATGAGGTCGTAGTTCTGTGAACAGTAGCTCTCGCGACGATAAATAAATATACAGGGTTATCAATTAGCATTCTTTTAGGGGCTTATACTATACATACATCAAAACTAACAACTTTCAATCTGCGATATTTGCTAAAGCAAAATAAATGCCGCTTGTCCATATATTTTGTGTCGAAGGCCGAGGGTGAATGATATTTTTCTAAGGAACAGCATGTTTTTGAGTTTTGATAAATGTCGTTGAACAAAAGTTGTTAGTTTTGATGTACAGAATAAGCCCCTAAAAGGATGCTAATTGGTTACCAATGTATAACCTTGTATAAGTAAATTAGGTGTACCTAACCAAGTCGTAACTATTTTCACCATGGATACACCAATATCAGTTTTTCAGAAACGTCGATATTTTTGTACTGAATGCAATGATCAATAACTTATACCCAGTTGACTGCTGGAAAGCAATAACTAAGCTATTACGAGGAAATGTGTCTTTTTATTGAGGAATCTGGAACGGAAGTCGGCCTTGGCAATGGTCAGATCATCGAAATATATCTCGATGGGCCAGATATACACAACTAAAGGCGTAAACACGTCTATTTCAATTTTTCGTTTCAACAACTCGATATTTTTTTCTGTGTGTGCTGATCATCATCATCATTATCAACCAATGGTTGGACATGATATGGGTGCAACTGAAATCTATAATAATATCCTATAATCTTGCAGTAAAAAAACACAACAAATAATAATTTAACTACAGAGTTGGTACTTCAAGAGCTAAATGGACCAAAATTGCTACAATTCTTTGTCACTTCATTTAACGTCAGAAGAAACCTAGGCTGAAATTTCTATTACTTGAAGCGACAATAAAATGGTCAAGTCACTGCAAAACCAAGATCTATCGACGCAGAAAAATTTACTTGTCACTTTCGACCAGAGTATCACTTTATGTGTCTCTTTTCCACCGACGTTTTGAATTTCTAATAAGACCAATTGGTAGCAAATAGCATATACCTAGGCAGCGTGTTCCTGCGGACTTGATTAAATCATCGCTCCTTCTTGAAAGTGCGGACCGGACGATGATCTCCACTCGAGTACTTTATAGCCCCATTCTCTATCAGTTCTGCTAACAGCGTTAAGATAAAAAAAAATTGAAAGCTTGATAGATATGGTGTAGCTTAAAAAAATCAATATCTCAGCGGTATTGTCGGAAGAATAGAAAGATTCGATTATAAACAGTGGATAAACAGTGCGTGTGCACCCATTGTAATATAATTTTGTTTTTATTGGTTTTAAAATAGCTATAATTATTACCTAACACGGCTGCGTACTTAATGCACATAAGGTTTTTTCCGTAGTAAATTATGAAAAGAACTGTTGAATGGATTTATTTAAATAATAGTTATTGGAACTAACGAATATATAAACTAGGCCGCTATTTTCATAAAAGATTACTCAGTTATTGTTTTTCTGGTTTTTTTTTTCATCTAATGCATCCCAATCTGAGTCAAAATTTAAATGTTCCAAGGCTTACATCATTCGAGTTGAGAATTTTTTCACAGTTTCATTAGCAAGAAGCATAGATTTTGTAAAGTCAAATTGATATAAATCTTAGTTTTAGAAATTCAACAGCAAACACTGGTGTGATTACCCACCGACGTTTGTATGGAATGATGAGCGACCTGTAACATGCCTAAGTATTTTTGTTTTACTTTCGAGAACTTTGTATGGTTAGTAAACATTGTTTCTAAGGCTGTTATGACGTCCAACATGAATTTTTAACGTGTAAATTAGCTAATGAGGCGCTTACAAAGACGTGGCCAACGCCACGCGTTTAACCGCGTTTAAAACCAAGATTGGTCTTCGCAACATATATTTATGCTTATTTTGAAGCACGGTACAAAGTCTGGGCCTACGGTAAAACATGTTTTGTTGCTACCCGAAGCAGAGACGCTTTGCTCACTCAGTCAATAATAAATACCGATTCATTCTGCGCAAAGCTCCGTCGTCCAAACAAATTTTCAACCCAATTTCCTGTTTATGGATTTCTGGATCATAAAATCCGCGCGACTAATTACAAATTACTCGCCTCATAAAATGTTTAGCTTGTTACTCTAACTCGCGTTTATTTTGTACTAACAATTTACTAATTTGTATTTATTTTGTTTTAAGCAATCAAACATTTTGCAAAATATTATTAAAATCGGTTGATAAATATTGTAACAGCAATTTTCCCAATCAATCACCGACGACAAAAAAAGCCATAAATATAAAAAAATCGGCCAAGTGTGAGTCGGACTCGCGCACGAAGGGTTCCGTACCCTATGGGAGCCCCATTCCTCTTGCCGTTACTAATAGCGAGCAAAAAACTCCTAAAAATCACGTTTGTTGAATGGGAGCCCCCCTTAAATATTTATTTTATTCTACTTTTAGTATTTGTTGTTATAGCGGCAACAGAAATACATCATCTGTGAACATTTCAGCTGCCTACCTATCACCGTTCATGAGATACAGCCCGGTAAAAGACAGACAGATGGACAGACGGACATCGAAGTCTCAGTACCGACACCCAAAAAGGTGGAAGCACTATGTTCGTCTGTAAGTATTTTTTGTGTATGTTGATAGATTTTTTCGCCAATTGTGAACCGATTTAAAAGAAAACCTTTTTTAGTTCAAAAGAGTAAACCTATTTCCTTTTAAATTTTATCGAAATCGGCTAAGACGTTTTTGATAAATCAACTATGATGTACATGGATGTCACATCGATTCGTGCAAACTATTCGAATTCTGTACACGGTGGAAGTCGGTTTTGCGATTTTTATGCGAAAAATAATTGTTGTATTGTGTGTTTACAAGCTTTTATTTAGTTTCACCTGTCCCGTTGTCTGTCTGTAATCAAATCTTGCAAGTTATATTTGATCCACTTCCCGGTTACCGATTGAGCTGAAATTTTACATATATGTGTAAATCGCGTGACAATGCAATATTATGATGACATGGTGCTGATCTGATGATGGACCCGGAAGGTGGTTAGGCAATGAAACAACCCAACCTAATCGAGTTTGGGTTCATTTGAATGGTCTTGGCGAGTAGTTCGTTTTTCAAATGTAACCAAGGTCTGATGATTGAGCTGGAAGGCGGTCATAGGAAATCTGTAATGAAACGACGCAACCCTATCGAATTTCGGCTCGTTTGATTCGTCTGGCGAGTACTTGTTCAGTAAAAGCTGGTTTTAAAAAATAAAGGTTTTTTTTGAAATATAATACATTACTTGTTTTTAATCTCAACCCAGAAAGAATGTATTTAAGGGCTTATTTTTGTATCTATCTGTATCCGGAATGTTTTTCTAAACGATGGATATATTTTAGGATACGCCATCGTAATTGTAACAATACCTAATTAGAATATTTCTGTTTCTTTTTCACTAAGGCATTCGATGGAGATCACTTTTTACGTTGCTATTAAATTTACGATAGCGCCTTCATAATTAGGCCTAATATAGTCTGTACTCGTATTGTCGTAAACTTTTACAATGGCCATCACGAAATCACTACTTACACCGTACGAAATATTTCTAGTCATTTGACAATTAAGATCAAATTAAATCGTTGAATGCAAGTCGATTCCAACCGGTCTAATTGGAGGTCTTTAAGTAATAGAGGCATATATTGAGGCACATATATTTAGCAGCTACAAGTAGTGGCACGTAAGTCTAGCGCTGAGGGTACTGTGGAGGGGTTCGCTGCGCATGTTAATCGCTATACTAAACTCATGCGCAGCCACCCCCTCCACACTTCGCTCAGCGCTATAGTCTGACCGTTTAACTGAGTCCTCGCCTGCGCGGTACAGAGGCGCGGGGGTAGACGACAAAGGGGACTGAGACAGGTGCGAGCGGCGGCGCCGCCGCGCAGGCGAGGACTCAGTTAAACGGTCAGACTATAGACTTAAATGCCGCGACCTGTAACAAACTTTAACTGAAACGAAACCACGGGAGTAATGTTAAATTAAAATAGTTAACATGGAGTAACGATTAGTATTAACCGACTTCCAATAAGGAGGAGGTTCTATGTTCGTGTTTTTGTATTTTTTTTTTTGTGTTTGTTCATCGATAATTTCACCAATTGTGAACCGAATCGAAAAATCTTATTAAGTTCAAAAAGAAGTCCCGAAGTGGTCCCCTTAAAATTTTACAGAAATCGGCTGAGCCGTTTTTGAAAAAACAAACCAACAATAATGTAAACAATTCGAGCGAAATATTCGAATTTTGTACATGATGGAAGGCGGTTCACCATTTTTTGTGAAAAATGATTATGATTCAACATTATTCTCGCCGAGTTATAATAGCCTCCTATCCTTGGTATCACTTTCACCACAATTATATTCTGGAGCTTCTATAAATATTTCACTTCCATTTACAAAGGAGAACGGATAGCCTAACACTAGAAATCAGTTACACTTATCAATAATTCTACCTCATTAAGACCCCGTCGACTACCATAATGGGTTTCTAATTAAGGCTGCCCACATAAATCGAACCTCATAGTTACTACTCTAAGTCTAAATCAATCTGGAATCTTCAGTGTTTACTACGAACACAGATCTCACGAGATATGACATTTTTATTTTATTTTATTTAAATAGGTTTGGTAACAGACAATAGGTTAACATTCAATAACAATCATAGACTTAGTACAACATTTTGAAACCTAAGGTCCAATTATAGCCGCACACAAGGATACACAGTAGGGGAGAGTGGGGAGGGTTCGCACAGTTTTTACTTTAACTTCTGTAACTCAGAAACTAAAGAATATTTTAAAACATGCTTAACACTGTTAGATACTTCAACTATTTGGCTACAACTTTGCCCTAGGCTTCAGGGTCGTCAGATCACAATGTTAGCGAATAACGCAGTTTAAAAAAAAAAAGGAAAGTGGTTCCCCAAAGGAAGGTTCCCCACCCTATGTACGAAGCCACCCCATAAGCGGGGTGGCTTCGTACATAGGGTGGGGAACCTTCGTACATAGTGGGGAGCTTTCGTACATGAGTAATTTAAACCATCATTTGTTATCAGTTTTTTTTTATTGAGATCAATTTTGACAAATAATCAACCTTAAATCTAAAAACAATCAATGTTTATGACATTGCTTAACATTAAGCAAAGTTAGAGACTTTCTGATCCTATTGAATGTTGTACAAAGAGAAATTTTTCTTAAAAGAATATATATCAGCTGTTCTTGCCGTAACAGCTGACTTGGACTGCGACAGTATACACACAATGTCTGATATGTATACTGTCCCTTCATCTTTCGTCATCGGAAAAACAAACTTCCACCTAGTACCAAGTTTCTTTCTTAAAAATGAAACTTTGTACTCAGTGGGGCTGTATTTAGTTAGGACTTGCCCGACATAATATAAAACAGATTTCTTTTTCTCAAACTTTACGAGCACAAATGTCTTCTCGTTTATCTCATTTGTCGTAACAGGAGGCTCCGTGTCCATGTCAGATCCTTCGGATATCTCATCCATGGGAGAACAAGAACTTTCTCTTAAACTCATATCAGTCTCGTCTTCGCTTTCAGTCTCTTCGGTCATTTTCTGTTTCTTTGGTTTACTTTTAGTATTTCCTGTATTTTTTTTATTGTCTGACAACAAAGTAATAGCGCGTTTCATCTCTTTAGCCTTTTGTTTTCTTTCTTGCTCTTCTTTTTTCATTGTTTTAATCCTTTCTAAGTCTTCCAATCTATTTTTTTCTGGGGTATCTGTATATATTCTTGATTTTCCGGGCTCTTTTCCTTTCTTTGTCTTTTTTTGATTATTTTTGTTCACTTTTGGATATGGACGGACTGCTTCTGGGGTAACAATATTGACAGCTGACGAAGATGTTAATTCAACCTGCTTTGATGTCACACATGACCTTGAAGACCCAGGATCTGATATGGGATGGTTAGGTGGTGATTCAACTGACCTTGGCGTAACCCATGATGTTGAAGGCCCAGGCTCTGATATGGGATGGTTAGGTGGTGATTGAACTGGCCTTGGCGTCAAACATGATGTTGAACGCCCAGGGTCTGATCTGGGATCTTGTTCAGGGGCAACCATTTCTTCGGGGATCATGTTCAGCAAAGAAGGTGACGATCTTGGTCCTAAACCTTGTTCCTGATGAGCCACTCCTTCAAATACAATTGGTTGTTCAGGGACATCTGGACCGGCTGAGCTATAAACTTGGACGGGAGTGAAATCATCGTCACTGAACACCAATTTGTTGAATGGATAAATACCAGTTTTTTCAAAGGCACTTGTGATGTTCTTGCCAGTGAATGATTCAAAATAGGCATGTTTCGCAAGTTTTGGAATATTGTAAATATTCAGCGTTTTCCCAGGGTTATTCACATGCCAATCATTGAACGCCACTTTTAATTTAGCTTTGAATGGACCAAATACGCCAACGTCCAGTGGCTGGAGACGGTGCGTGGTATGCGGCGGGAATGACATGTAAATAATACCATTATCACGAGCATAGTCCACTGCTGCTAAAGTGACATGGCTCTCGTGGTTATCAACCAGAAGCAGAATAGGATTATCCTTAGAGCAGCAGGTTTTCTTTTGGATGTGTTTCAGTACGTCCAGAAATATATAGGAATTTATCCACCCACTTTTTGTAGCTAGTCCTAGACTGCCTTCTATAGTACCTTCCATCCAGCGATCCTTAAAATGGACTCTCGGGAATATAAATAGAGGTGGAATTGTGTTACCACTTGCTGAAATGATTCCCCCAAACGTAACAAGTTCGCCTCTTTCGGCCGAAACAAGTTGTCCAATCTGCTTTTGCTTTTTATCGGCCAAGACTTTTGGCGTATCCAGCACTGTTGATATCCCCGATTCATCAAAATTATAAATCCTATCAGCAGTTAGTTTATGTTTGACTTAAACCGATTCAAGATTGGCAAAGAAGCGATCGACGGCTGTCTTGTTGAACCCGTATGATCTCGCAGCACTGGTGTTTTCAGGTTTTCTTAGGCTCAGGTCTGTATTTCTTTGGCGAAAACCATGCACCCAATCTATCCCTGCCATTTTGTTAATATCCCAAGACGGTGGGTACTTCAGGTTGTTAGCTTTGGCAAATTCATACGCAAGTCTTCTTACCTGTACAAGTGTTAGTCCATAGTGCATTTTTGAGCAGTCACTGATATACTTGGCTAAAAGAGCCTCTTCATCCTTTGAAAATACTTGTTTGGTGGCAAACTTGTTGCTGAATGCTCGTGCAGGAATGTGGTCTTCTTTTTCATCTTCTCGAAACTTCACCAAGCGACTCATAAGAGTTGATGGTTTGATATTATATTTATCAGCGGATTTTCTGATAGACAACGTATTGTTTACGACCTCCTTTAAAGCTTCTGTCATCGCATCTTCATCTATATCAGAACATCTAGTATTCTTTTTCTCGTATTTTCGCGGCATGATTCTGTAACATAATTATTTATACATTTATTTATTATTTTTGTTACATCACATTTTTATTTTTATTTTTTTATAGTACTGGGGTGCCTTCGTACAGTGCGAAGCCACCCCACCACATGCTGTACGAAGGTACCCCAACCGCCCATATTCAACAATCAATTTAAAATAAAATTCATTGTTAGATTTATGCTGAAATTTACGTTAACATCATGAAATAGGCAAGCAGTACTATATAATGAATAAATGGCTCTAATGAAATAAGTTAATTTTACAGGTAATAAACGAATTCAAAAATCTATCGAAAAGTTACTTACGGAGCGCGGAAACACGTTTCGTCATGTCATGGCCAAGATCACGCGCCGACTGCCGGCCGCTTCCGCGTGGGGCTTCTTTGTATGTGTGGCCTCACGCACACTATAATAATAACGCGATAGCTTTTTGCCAGGCGGTACGCGGGACGCTGTATGAACCCTCCCCCTGTGCGAACCCTCCCCACTCTCCCCTATGGTATGTAATATTATAGTAGTGTAGTTTTGTTGTAGTTAATAAAGGTACTTTAAAAACATTTAAAATAAAGATTCAAAAGAAATTGAAAAGAAACTATTAGCGGCAGATTTAAATGATGCATAGCTGCAAGAAAACATGTATGGGGAGTTAGATATGTCGTCGTATGCACGACAGATCCTAATCCATATCGTCTCGATCTATCGAAGACCTTTCGCACAAAACTTATTCGTCGTCGTCGTTTCTGACATAGGATGTCTACTGTTAGACATAAGCCTCCCCTATAGATTTCCAATAAGATCTTTTGGTAGCGGCTTTCATCCAGAGCGATCCTGCGATCTTAATGAGGTCATCCGTCCACCTTTTAGGTGGGCGTCCTACGCTGCGCTTGCCGGTACGTGGTCTCTATTCGAGAACTTTTCGTCCCCATCAATCATCAGTCCTCCGTGCTATGTGCACTGCCCCCTGCCATTTCAACAGCGACCCGCTGGTCTATGTCTGTAACTTTGGTTCCACTACGGATCTCTTCATTTCCGCTTTGATCTCGCAGAGAGACTCCGAGAATAGCTTTAAAACTATTTGTTCTAAATCAAAACTAATCGTTCCGCCGATATTTTAATTAAAGAAGAAATCTTGTGACGCAGTGCTTGTTATCGAACTCCTTCAAGACGGCTTGACCGATTATTATGAATTTTAAACTGTAGGTATCTATTGTTTAGGTCTGAGAATAGGATGTACCTATAGGGGGAGAGATGTGGAATTACTACCTTTACCCATCTGATAACCAGATAAGACATCCTTTTTATGAAATATTATTTATATACAAAGAGGCCTATGCTAGCTTGCCAATGGAAAAGTGTTCAGAACTATATTTAATTAGATTTTTTTTTGGAATTGATTGATCAAAATTGGTATCATAAGAAAGATTATTTAATTACAAATACGTCTCATCTGGTCATCACGTGGGTGAAGGTCGATCGTCAGCGGCTCTTAGGCTACTATTTAGATTATTGTTTATAGCCCCAGTTGAAAAGGGTGGATATCTCCAGATTTTTTTCAAATAACAAAACAGCGTTTGATGGGTCTGTTAGTAATTATGTAATTAATATTTACAACGCGTAACAAATCACTTATTCACATGCGCTCACACAACACTGCAGTGGCAATGCTTGTTACGTAAATATTCATTTTGCGGTATGTGCGTATTTGCTACTTAAGTGACCCACGTGTCGGGTACATAGAAATCATCTCTATATGTATCTGTGTCTGCAAAGTTCTGTCAAGATGTGGTGTGTCCTTTCCAATTTTCCGTTTCGTCGAACTCAAAATAGGGTTATCGCGCTTTCCTTTTGCATTCGATAGTATTGGGCCTCCGCAGTAATAGTTTTGGACATCTCTGCCAACCCTATCGAACCACTTCAATATCTTTACGGTAAGTTTAGTGGCGTGGGAATGGAGTATAAATTTTGGTACCTACTCGTACATGTAAGCGATACAACGTAAAGTAACAGTATTGTACTGTACTGTGGCATACTTGCCGATGCCCCATTACTTATTTCTTATTATATAACTTAAATCTATCCTATACTAAACTTACATTAATAACTAAACATTAATTATTCTAAATTAAAATACTTAGAAAAACTTTTATTTGAAGTAGAAACAATAATATTATAATACTAAAATCTACAATGTAACTTACCTTCCGACATAAATGTCGGGTCGCGGTCGTCGCTTGTAACCTTTGCACGGCTTCGACGGCCGGCGCGATGTGCGCAGGCGACCCTACCCTCAGTTAGAAAAACTACGACAACTAAGACAGTTCGTAATTATTTGTCTTGCAACCGGCATTCTTTTTTAATATTGTATTATCATAATCGATGCAATAGATCGTTCCTTCCGCCTTTTTAAGTTATAGACATTGATTGTTTGGAAGTGTTAATGAACACACATTTGGTGGTATAAATGTTTATGCGATTGTCTGGATTCCCGAATATCATAGCAAGGAAGCATCCAGGTATTTACGGTGCATTGTTACACACCCCCAATACCACAGTACCGGCTATTTTAATAGTCCACACTAGTTCAACGAACGGATGGCCGATGGTCGTGTCTCCATTCGAAAAGTTACAGCCATCGGCAATCCGTTCTTTGAACTATATACCCTGCCCAAGCCATTTCAACTTGATAATCAGCTGAGCTGTTGGCAGCTTTGGTTCGTCTGCGGAACTCCTTATTCTCGACTGGATTTCTATAGAAAGACGTGTTTAAATATATGGTAAGTAAGTTCGTATAGGTCGAGTGGTTAGCCCTGGTACTCGTATCAGAGTTTTTGAGCGATGAAGGTCTTTGACATGGCTAAACGGTTAATAGAACCAGGGCCTAAAATTAACCGTACCATACCAGCACGGTAGCGCTGAGTTGTAAATGCTACCAGCGGTCACCCATCCAAAGACTGACCATGCCAAACGTTGCTTAACTTTGGTGATTGCTGACAAACACCTAGCCAAATAATATAATAATTAACTTTCGCAAAAAATGGTAAAACCGCCTTCCATCGTGTACAAAATTCGAATATTACGTTCGAATTGTTAACATTATAGTTGATATTTCAAAAACAGCTCAGCCGACTTCTGTAAAATTTAAATTGGACTACCTCGGTAGTATACCCGAACTAAAAAAGATTTTTCGATTCGGTTCACAATTATTGGCGAAATTATCGATGAACATACACAAAAATAATACATACAGACGAACATAAAACCTCCTCCTTCTTTTTTGGCAGTCGGTTAATTACTAGGCCATGTGAGCGCTACGGTTATAAGGACTTATCCAGTGTATGGTTCCTATATTCAAATGACATTTCCTGTAAACCATAATTGTCTTAGATTACGCCAGTATAATGGACAGACAGTAAATTGCGTTCCAACGCTTGATTGCACATTTCCCATTCATGTTATTCATAAGATTAACTCTCCAACCACATTTCTTTTGTTGAAGACGGAATCAATCGAATCTGTTGTCCCATTATTATTGTAGCTCTTGTAGACTTCGAGTTACTGTACTGTACCTGCCTTTTAAATAGTCCACTGCAGGACGTAGGCCTACCCACGAAGGGTGAATTCAGATTCCATTAAACATTCGTTTAAATTAAAATATAAATAATTTTATTTATAATTTAATATTGTAGTTTTATTAGGAATCATTAAACTTTTTTTATGGAACAGCTGATTTCTTTTGCGATTTCGCAGTTGGTGTTTAATAAAAGCTATAGAAATAAATTTCGTTTTAAGTATTAAAAAAAAAACAATTTTTTTAAGTTTAAGAAAAAGTAATATTTTTATCATAATTTGTTTTAAAAACCAACTGCGAAATCGCAAACTAAATTAGCTGTTCTATACAAAAAGCTTAATGATTCTGAATCAAATTTACGAAGAAGGAAAAACTGTTTTTTTTGAGTCGCAGTTGGGCCCATAATGAAAGTCGTTCATACTGATAGATATTTCTGAAATATCCTGCTCGTTGCAAATCTTTAAATAACATCTTGTATATTTTCATTTCACACCTAAAGTTTTCAACCTTTAGTTTTCAATTCATAAACTTATATTTCACTCTGAGAGAAAATTGTAGAAATTGAAACACGATTCAAGCATGCGATACTTTTATAAAGTTTTCTTCTAATATTTTTCTGATAAGTGTCGGCAAAGTTTAAAAAAAATATTGTCGTTTGTGTGGCCCGTCCAGGGCAGCGCCGCGCCGCGCTGGATGGTTTAGATTCACAAATCAGCCCAGCAGATGGCGCTGTAGAGGGTCCGCTAGTATATATATGTGATATGATGATTGGATGTTCGTTCAACGTTCTTTTCTGGTTGATTATATTTTGATTAGGTGTTTATAGCAATCACCGACGATGTAAAGCGACATTTAGCTTAGTCAGTCGTCCGATGGGTGACCATGGGTGGTTTTTACAACTGAACACTGCCATGGCTTGGATGACATGTTATATTGTGGGTCCCGCAGTTGATTTAACGGTTCCAGAAGCCTTCAGGTGGCCCAGAAACTCTGACAGCAGTCTCCCGGCCTATACAGGCTTAACTTTTGCACCCATTTCTCACTTACTTGCGTCTCAGAGCCAATTTATCCGATTTTATCTGCTAAGTGATTAAGCATCGTTAACAAGAAATCCTGGCAGATCCTGGCGTCCGTCCAGTGATTGATACGCTCAATTAGCACTAATTAATCAATCCACTGGATCATTGCGTTAACATTTGATCTAATATATAAGATATTACCTTCTGATACGTAACTAGAGCAATAAAATGGAATTCGAATGTCTTTAATAAAATTTTAAGGCAAAACTAAACATTAATTAAGGTTGCACCATTTTAAGGCGCCAATGATGTTTTTGTTGCTTTAAATTTTGCGTGAAATAGTCGATATGCAAATTTTGAAATAAAATACATATCGGATTTATGATATTGCGGTGAATATAATATTATATTCACCGCAATATCATAAATCCGATTTGTATTATATTATAGCAAATATGCAATTAAACTGTACATACAATGATCGAATCGGTATTGCTTACGTTATGTCTCCGACTAATTTAGGTATTTTTCAAAATTGTGTTAAATTTCAATAATTGTAATAAGCGTTTTTGTCTGAAACTGATGTACCTAGTTCAAATATGTTTTAGGTATATATCTATTATGGACATGCTTAAAAATGTTCATTCTCACTTCGATAGTGAAATTAGATACATTCTAAATGGCTTTACCTTTATCACAATCAAAAACAACTCAAATCAAATTTCAGCCCGCCCCTCATCAAAATAACAGTTTTAGAATTTCATTCAAAATCAATTTTGCCTTATCAAATGCTTATCCTGTCACTTATAATTAAGGTTGTGGCAAGCAAAAGCGTATATTGGTACAGATATCGGGGAACCACTAACTGTCCGCCTGTCTGTTACTGTCTTGGTTAGAACACCTGCTCGACATTTATTCGTATGTTCGAGAACATAATTGACCGTTTTTTTATTGAAGCAACAAAATCTTTGGAACACTAATTTGATTTTGTTGACAAAAATTTAACAAAATGAGGACTTTCGATATCATTAAATATTATTATGGATAATATCAATTAGGGTAGGTAATTCAAAAAAGTCGTTAAATATTAATCATCTTATCGTCTAGTGTTACCAGTGTCACCAGGTTTTAAATAAAAAATCGGCCAAGTGCTAGTCGGACTCGCGCACGAAGGATTCCGTACAGCGTTGAACCCCCTTAGCCCCAATCATCTTGCCGTTATTAATAGCGAGCAAATTAACTCCTGAAAAATCACTTTTTTTGTATGGTACATTTATTTTATTCTATTTTTAGTAGTTAGTTGTTATAGCGGCAACAGAATTACATCATCTGTGAAAATTTCAGCTGTCTAGCTGTCATGGTTCATGAGATACAGCCTAGTGACAGACAAATGGACAGACGGACATCGGAAGCTTAGTAATAGGGTCCCGTTTTTCCCCATTAAAAAGCAAATTGTGAAAATCGGCTCAGAATGAGTGATCATCTCAATTGTAGACAGTCTGGATTCATTAATTATGATAAAAAATAATTTCATCGCACTTCAATAAATTCTTAAATTAGGAAAAAATATTCCTTCGCTCAAAAGATGCCCACGATTTATCGATACAATGCTCGCTTATCAATATTGGTTTTACGTAAATCATGTTGGAAGGCCTATTATTCCGAAGTAGAGATAAAAAGTCAATTTAAAACAGCCAAACTCTCCATTTACGAACCTGTCAATTATTCGACGAGCAGAAATCTTTGTCTGATAGCCAATTTCCGAAGATCTTCGATATATTTAATCAGGTCGATGGACGTAATCAGGAAAGGGGCTGAAAGCTTCTGCATGAAATATTTTCTTCTTGCCTTTCATTTGGATGACTCAAAGCAAAATAAAATACTGTAATGGCCTCAACATCATTTCAATGCAGTTAATTCGTGTTTTGTGCAAATGGCTATACAAGTACGTACTTAACTTTTGATTCAAAGCAGTGGTTCAGGTTAGGTGGTTCCATTATTTTTGTAAATGTGGAAAAGACTTTAGCACTGAAGTCCCATTATATAATTATATCAGCCGCAGAATCTCTTCGTCTAGAGATTTTCAATACATAAGACCTGCAGGAACAAACTTATATCAAACATTATCTACTCAATGAAATCATCAGCATACTATGTCAGTGAGATAAAGTTAGTCCATAAGTTTAGGTAGCGTCTTTGTTGATTTTTTACAGTCTCTAATTTAATATAATTCAGCCCTTGATTACAAAACCTCACTACGTCCACTAACAAGCCTGTGGGACAAGAATCGAAAATTTAAATTATCTGCTCATTCGCGATGTTCAAGTTCCATACCAAGTTAGGCTGGGTAGCAATTGTCAGGCAATTTGAAATTACTTCGAAGTTGTTATACTTTAAGTGTCTAACGATTAGACAATATGAAAAGCTTTGTATAACAAAATGTACACTTTGTTGCGAAGAGCCGATAGATCTTCCAGAGGTTCTTGGATGGCTTTATTGCGCCATAAAACGGAGGATTAATTTTCAATAATGTGTTTTGAGTAAGATAAGTTCTGGCTGGATTCTGTATGAAAATAAGCACGTAAAACGCTCTAACGTGCTATTCGTTTTTAAAAAATTCATGTGAAAAATATTAATTTTTCTAATCGTCATTCATGGTCCAGTTTTGTAACATCATGTAATAATTTACCACAATAGGCCATTATATTGTTAATCCATCACTCACAATAGTTTATCCTATACAATACCCCCTACCACATAGCAAAAAGCCAATACCCAAAATAATTAATACCCCAAAAGACCGGGCCTAGCCCGTGATGAGAAAATTGATTACGACGATATATTAGAATATATTATGCCCGCCCTCTAAAAATGCACCCTGTATTATAGACTCAAGACAATCCAACAATCCTTAATCCGATTTCTTTCATTTCAAAATTCCTATGGCCACCTTTTGGCTCTATCATCAAAACAGAAACTGTAATAAAATAGGTCAAACGTGAATGTCAAACGCACTGCAAAGTCGCATCGTATCTGCGTAGAAATGCGGTAGAAGGGCACCAATTTGGCAAATTCCTAAGTAAATTCAAGTTTCAATGTTCTCAGAATTTGCCACAATTACTCAGTTGAAAAGTCACGTAAATTGGAGCCACATTCGTTCGCCAAACATACTTTGTCACTAACCAGGCAAATATACAAGACGCCGGGCGGCGCTTAGAACGCCGTAACTTTAATTAAATTACTCCCTCGCAACGTCAGCTAAGTAAATTAAAAAGCTTAGCGCGTCAATACTTTGCGACCTACATACGAAGATGATGCATTGTTTAATTCTGTTGTCGATTTATGTTTAGTTCGTGAACATTTTTCTCAAGCATCTCAGAATTTCCATACGTCATCGAATTTCTTTTACGGACGTAAGTATGGAAGTTGCATACGTCCACCAAGTACGGTCGTACGTACCTATATATGTCAATGCACCGACTCTCACTGGGTCAACGTGCTGGATATAGTACATTCACCCTTCGTGGGTAGGCCTGTTCAGCAGTGGACTGTAAAAAAAAATCTAGCTCTATCTCTTTTTTTTATATATGATTGTTAAGTATGGAAAAAGAACCGAGTATAATTTAGTAAAACTTTAATGAATTTATTGAAGTATCCTTATTATAACGTAGCACATCAATAATTGATTTCAGATAGGTACGTTACTGAGTGTAAGTGGCTTGCATCAAGCGCGAACTTGCTGTTGTAATTAGATCATCTGTCCATCTTGTCCACTTTGTCCACCAGTAAACTTCCTACACTACGTTTGCCGGTACATGGTCTCCATTCGAAAACTTTGTGAGCTCATATCAGCTACCACTTGTTAGAACTTATCTGAAATGACGGCTTGTGTGATGTGATGCGTATTAAAATATTTTTGCCGTCGATGAAGCATAAAATCGTTGGTTCTTCCGTAGATACGTAGAGTTGTAAGCCTGTTGCGTAAAATCAGATGTTAACGTCAGCCTTCGCCCGTGACACCTGCTAGCTTAGCATACAATACCACGACAAGAGTTTATCGACGTGTGCAAAGGTGACAGATCTATGCTTCATCATAACTCTGTCACGTTCTGACACGTCGATTGTATTATTTCATGGTCCGTATGCTAAGCCCGCTGGGGCCCTATTTTTGAACTTCCCACGGCTTGGACGTATACGAAACTGAAAGATTGAATGGAGAGTATCCGTATAGTTACGTACACGTCCAAGTCGTTTCTATACAAGTTCCGTATGTCCGAGGCGTACAAAATTCAGAAATGTTGCTTCTGGGATTGTATATTGAACTTAGTGTGAGCCAGAATTGAATCGTTTATATTTTGCTTTCTCAGGTAAAGTAAAAACAAATGCGAGAAAAAAATAACGTGCGTAAAAAATCATAGTACTTACGGAACCGTTTCGGTTTGTATTTCGCTATTCGTCTGAAGATCCCCAAGGATGATTATAATTACCCATGATGCTTGTCTTGCGGCTGTTGATAAGGTTTCATTTTCGTCTAAAAACTCCAATTTGCATGTTTTATTAAATTTTGAATAATAAATTCATCTGAACATTATGACATTTTAATGGTTAGAAATTTATAAAACCATTTATGGAAGTACAAACATTTTTATTTGTTTAATGCATAGGCATTTTGAGTCTAATAAAATTTTGATCATTAACGTTATAATTATTATACGCTTGCTTTTCTTAATAAATACTTCGTATCGTAATATCGAGTCTACCTGTTATTAAAAAAACAAATGGTTACTAAATATTAGTAGGTATTTAGGTAAATACATACTAGTACCTTCACGAAACGACATAATACTATAAAAAAGGTAGGTAAGGCGAAAGTAGGAAAAAAGTCAGATCGAGTTACGACAAATTGAAAAGTTTTCTTGTCGTTCTTTTGTTTGGTTTCAGGAAATCCCCGGAAGAATAGGTTATAAAATACACAAGGGCATCAAGGGATTTGCTTGAAGTGAAATTTTCGGCTTTAGAAAGTAGTCTTGTAAATTTTAAAATATTTACATTGTATAAAGTTACTTTTTCAATATTCTGTTAAATTAGACTATGCTCTTCTGTCGTTTTTGAAATTGGCTCAGGGTCAGGCTTTGTACTGTACTCGACATGTTTTAGGGTTAGGTTCGAATTTAATATCCTGCGTTGTATTGAGTAAATCCGTTCCAGAATGGAATATTGGTACCTAAAACACTTCACCACTTTTCATATTATTTGTATTTATTATTTGCTAACGTATACAATTTTGCTCTTCTCTACATTTATTTTTCGTACAATATTTTCATTTCTAAATGTTAAAAAATGCCAATTTAGTTAAGTACAAACAATTTTTGAATAACTCTCAAAAAAAATAAATTTCTTACTAATAAACAGATATTCTTGCTAGAAATGTTGGTCTATAATAATTTGTACTAAAAATGTTGCAGACGTAACATTTTTGCGGACGACTGCTTTTTAACCCCCGACGCAAAAGAGGGGTGTTATAAGTTTGACGTGTCTGTTTGTCTGTGTGTCTGTCTGTCTGTGGCATCATAGCGCCCGAACCACTGAACCGATTTCAGTTTAGTTTTTTTTGGATGAAAGGAGACTTAATCGAGAGTGTTCTTAGCTATGTTTTATAAAAATCGATTGAGCCGTTTAAGAGTTAAGGTGGGTTAAAGTGGGGATGGAAGAACCAAAATTCTACAAATGTGCCCAAAATGGTTATCAATGTGTCGGGGGTTTTTATATTTTTAATTTATGTTTAATGAGTAATATGTTTCTGTTTCATTTAACTTGGTGAAAGAACTTACACCAGACATTTGGCATTGTCTTAATATAAGTTTTCAAATGAGAGACTAGCGAATGCCTATGAATTCAAATTTGAAATATTATCATCATCAACGAGCTCCTGGTGAAGCCTCAGAACGCATGAAAAATCTATTTGCGATTCAAAATTAATATAATTAGTTCGGCTTCTATCATTTTTACTACGGCTTTAGATCAGAGGAATTATGTGGTCGATCGAGAAAAGAAAGAAATAATGATTTAATATGGCATGAGTTAGAAAGAGACATGAAGACTATCTCGATTCAGTGGCTAGTTGCTGTGTTTTTCTCTTAGTAGTGTCAAATTCCAATTTATATTTGACAGTTTTGACAGCTCTGGGCAAGATTTTCCATATATTTTGTGGTTGTGAATTGACTTAAGCGACAACAGCGCTATCTATCTAGTTGTAATAGCTCTGTGGCTTTAGAAGTGAGGCATGTAGAGATGAGTTATGCTTTACCTGTCATTGTTTCTTCTTTTACGATTTTGAGTTAATAAAAAACTTCTAAGATGACAAACCTACTTAATCTGTGGCCACTACATCGTTTTCCATCAAACAAAGAAGTTTGCCACTTTATTACATATAATAAAAATGTTAAATATGTTCGTACTGTGCATAACAAACAAGTATTACACTAAAATAACCTTTTTTTTTTTAAATAAAACATGTTTTTACTGAACAAGTACTCGCCAAGACGAATCAAACGAGCCGAAACTCGATAGGGTTGCATCGTTTCATTACAGAATTCCTTGACCACCTTCCAGCTCCATCATAGGACCCTGGTTACCATTGAAAGACAAACTACTCGCCAAGACCATTCAAATGAACCCAAACTTGATGGGGTTGTGTCGTTTCATTGATAAGTTCCTTTGGCCACCTTCCAGCTCCATCATCAGATCAGCACCATGTCATTTTAATATTGCATTGTCACGCAATTTACAAATGAATGCAAAATATTAGCCCCATCGGTAACCGGGAAGTGGATTAAATTTAACTTGCAAGATTTTATTACATACCGAAAGACAGACAACGGGACAGGTGAAACTAAATAAAAGCTTGTAAAAAAGCTGGTCTTTCAGAAATTTTGCACTGAATTCACAACATTAAATTTGTTTTATGACCATATACTCGTTCAACAAATAGATAGAGCTATACCACATAGCATGTGTGACAGCGTTACCATTTATTTCTTGAAAACCCTGCATAACCAAAACAATTATGTTATTGCAACTTGGCACTACCTACGCTAAATTAAACAATTATATTGTAACTAGAACATCTACACTAATTAACTCAACTTTATTCACTCAAACAGAATCGTGAAATTTGTGAGTCGTTTGCGTTGGTAATTGTATAGCTTGTTTACTCGTTTTATTACCTTTGGGGACGAAATTTACTTTGGTAGACGTTTCTGCAGACACATACAGATTTATCAATCGTAAAGCCTTACTAAATTAACATCGAGTGGTTTAAATTGCAACAGATGTATCACTAATTTATAACTTACTGAGCACAAGCATTATGAAACTGATTTTATAATGTTATGCTGTAGTGTTTACATATGTGTGCATTAAACGAATTTACTATAAATGTTGTAGTTCGGAATATTTAATTACATTTTTATTTGAATGAATTAGAGGGAAAGGAATACGAAGTCAAGAATTAAGTAAATTATGTCGCTCGCTTTTGCATCGTTTGATGTGATCGTGTCCTACGAATAGTGTAATGTGAAGCTACGCGATAAAGAACAAAAATGTAATGATTTTTGTTGTATTACTGCGCGCGCTCGTTTTGTTTATAATAAGTGTGAAGTAATAAGTCATTCGTGTTGAAAAAATTACTTTCGTTTAAAATTTAACACCAAAAGGTAAATACTGTGTACATATTTAATAATAAGTATGTAATTTTATAAAATTTACATTATAAGCACTGGTAAGTGCAGATGAAAATACGAGTAGTTGCCTACTCGTTCTATTTCTTTGTAAAAAATACATTTAGATTATATAGCATTGCTAAAGCTACTGATTGCTTTCTATTGCTTATCAGAGACAGTAAGCTAAAGTGGAAAAGGCCATTTACGAGTCTTCGCACCGTGAATCTCAAATTCGGTAGAGTGACAGAATTAGGGTAATTTTGTTTTTACTGCATCTGTAGTTATCTCTCCTTGGTTTACGCTAACGGTGATTTCGAGTTGCTTTTAAAAGGAAAACGGTAGATGATGGTTAAATCAAGGTTTACGGAAACCTTTTGACTCTAAATGGAGCATTTGCCTTCAAAATGAGGCGTTATAAAACGTCTTGAAGTGAGGGCTCGGGATTTATTTGATAGGAAGTAAATTGTCGAAAGCCGTCTTGTCTATCTAAGAATAAGACAGGCTTGGCCATTTTTCGTTTGGAATAAAAATGTTCTCAGTAATATTTGAAAACTCGGTATGGATCCATCAGACTTTTTGTTTTCTTCTTATTCTTATTTGGTGTAGGGGCGATAATTTCTGCACTGATGTCCCGCATGGGGTGTTTTATGCATTTCCCCTTCCCCTTCCCAGTTCTACTTGTACCAGCCCAGCTCCCTAAAGTAACGGAACGTGGCTCAGGGCCACTGAGTTGGCTGAGGGCTGAGTTGGGTTGAGTTGGTTGGAGTTGGCTCCAGTGGCTTGCGTTGTGAATAAGATGATGGCAATGTGGATGACGATGCTAGTAAAAAAGCAGAAGCGTTATGCAAATCGTTAGTGATTCTTGTGTTTTCTGCGGCTTTCCAATGCCACACAAAATGCTCTAGAGTTTCATTTTCTTGCAGACAGCCATGGTAGAGTTATCTATCAGTGGCTCCCAGTTTATACAAGTGACTATTTAAGTTGAAGTGACCCGTTATGTGGCCTACAATGAGTCGGAGAGTCGGAAGTCTTGTAGCTGCAACTTCAATAGGTTGTTCTATAGGTTCAATTGAGTTTGTGTATTTCCTCTGATCTATTTGAATGTAGTTTTTTTTGTTCATATTATCACTATAAAATACACAAGTTAAATGTGCGTACATACCGCTACAATAGTATTAAAAAAATCATAAAATCTTGGCAGCCTAGTATTCAGTCTCGGTCATCGGTCTTGAATTTGACCGTTCGTATTATAGTTATGACAAAGTATAAAAGAATTTTCGCCATATAAGAGCTTTTACGACGACGTGGTGGTACTAAATTATGAGCTGTAAAATGGCCATCTGTCCTTATTTCCCTTGGGAAAATGTACACTGTACGCTCGAAACTATAATAATATATAGGTACAGCTGATATCTTAACATTAACATGATAATGGCATTTGCTTTCTGTTTATCCTCGATAACATTTCGTATTATGTATTATTTGACATTATTTAGATTCAAACATCTATTTTGCAACTAAAATGTCAAGGTAAATATAGTTTTTCTTCTGTTTAGATCTATTTATACGTGTGTTTGAATTTAATCAAGTTGTGAGACACTATGACAAAAGTTCCTACTTAGTAATAATTTCTTGAGACCAAGGTACTCGTAAGTGGACTTTGAATTTATAAAATAAAAAATATGTTACATTTTTGTAATTTTTTTCCTGGTTGAAAAGTCTACTATGACATGCTTCAACATTTGAATGATACAGGGTTATTTGCTTGCTCTGTACTAAGCCAAAATAGGGGTTTTCAAGGAACTTTCACTATGGGGTCAACCCGAAATTCGAAAAAATAAATCAGCTGTTCCAAACAAAACTGCTACTCGGAGTCGACAAAATGTATGTGAACCAGCTGATTTTGTTTTCTCAAAATTTCGGATTGGCCCTATAGTAAAAATTGTTTACAATGATCGTCTGTATCACCTCCTTTCAGCTTAGTGTTCCAGCTCTGGATAACGCTGTGTCCATGCCAAAAATCAAATCGAATTGTTGCTCTATTGCTGAATGAAAGAGTAACAATCAATAAAGTACTAAACCAACAAACAAATTTTCGTATTTATAAAATTTAAAAAGAAACCTCAAACAAAAACTTAGGTATTATAATCAACAGTAAGTTAAAATAATTATCCTAAACTCAGTGAGACATTGAGGAAACATCCATCGTAATGAAATCCCAAACAAATAAAACAATTTGAAATGACTATGGTCTGGGTAGACCATACCATAGTCATTTCAAATTGTTCTTGTGGGTACAAGGAACACAAGAACTGATTTCAAACTACTAATACTGAAGGTTTCCACTTCATCTCAACTACTCATCCCAGTTTTTATAGAGACAGTAAAATCGAAAAAGTTTTTACGAGTACCCTCAATCGTTTGGGTAATCAGCTGTATTTGCATTCAAAACGGAAGGATCTTTTGTAAGGATACGGATATAGGCATAGTAAAGTGAGAAAGGTTCAAAAGGGTCAAAAAGAAAATTTTGTTTTCAGTTCAGTTGATGCGACATGCAGAAAAGAATGATTTTTATGATGTGTATTATTATCAACACGCTTTTATTAGTTTTACCTGTATGTTTGTTTGCTTGTAACCAACGCCTTCCTACTTTGAGCGATCAGATTTTCTTTAAGCTTTGCACACCTATCAAAGACCTATGACTATGCATTTATTCGATTAAAATATCCGATTTTCGATTTCTTTCCGCATCGTTTGGATAAGAGTAAGAGAGATAGAGCTAGTCAGGGACTCATCATAGCACAAACGCGTAGAAACTTTGTTATGCTAATAATTTCGTCTTGTTCCGTATACACCTTCTTATTCACTAAAAAGTGAATAGTAAATATAGTATTACAAAACTAAAAAAAAGCTTTTAAAGCACATCAAATTAAAAAGTGCAAAATAATTTTCAACATAGGCAGAAAATAATACACTATAGAGACAATAATAATATATTTGATGTAAAATGAAAGCGTGTTTTTAGTTTTTTTAAACTATAATATTTATATGTTTAATTTGGAAATTACACGTTTAAATAATTTAACGCTTTAATTGGTATTTTACTATCAATAATTTATAAACAATATCATAATGGCAAAAATTGATTAAACTGTGGTGGTCTAGTAGCAGAACACTCACCTTACTTGAGGAATAGGTTCCGAGGTTGTATTGTGAACACGTTCTGACCTTCGGCTTCGCTTATCCTTCCACTCTCTCTCTGTCTTGGCGCGAATAATTGGCAGGAGCAGGAGAAAAAGCAAAGCGAATGTCAGTAGTAAACACGTACACAGTACGAGGACCGGTCATTGTCCCTATTACGAATTTACCACCTGGATTTTTAGAGAAAGAAAACATCTCGACTTGAGAAAACTTGTCTCCCTATATCTGTTGAAAAAAACTGTTCCAATGTGATCCACCACTCCTACCAGCCACTCTGGATAAGCGTGGTCGACGTAGCTGCCGTTCTCCCTTCGTGACAAAAATATATCACACGCTGTTTACTATTGAACAGGCCGTTAGAACAATCGCATAAAATTAGTTAGTAAAGATCGTTTTGAAACAATAATTATTGTTCACAAAAAATGGCAAAACCACCTTCCATCGTGAACAAAATTTGAAAATTTCGCTCGAATTGTTTAAATTTTTATTGATTTTTCAAAAACGGTTCAACCGATTTCTGTATAATTTAAATGGGACCACCTCGGAAGCCCTACCCTTCCGAACTAAAAAAAAAATCGATTCGGTTCACAATTGGCGAAATTATCGATGAACATACACAAAAACCTGCATACGTCCGTAGAAGAAATTCGATGGCGTATGTGAATCCACCAACCCGCACTGGGCCAGCGTGGTGGATATGGCCCAATCACCCTTCGCGGGTAGGCTTACGTCCTGCAGTGGACTATTAAAAAGGCTGGTACAGGTACAGGTACATACACAAAAAAATCCATACAGAAGAACATAGAACCTCCTCCTTTTTGGAAGTCGGTTAAAAAAGTTTGAGCTCAGGAAAATTTGCAAACTATTACTTTATTCATGAAAAAACTTTCTAAATGTAACTGCATTATGATGTGGCCACATCCGCCGGTGTTTACGATGTGTCTGTCACGCTGTTTATACCGCACGTAGGTGTTTCCGTCCAGAGTTACAAAATTATTCTTATCCTAGAGTAGTAAATTAAAACATTATGATGGACATGCATTGGCTAGCTTTTCTGGGCATACTCTCTCCCAGCATGATTAAAAGGCTCTGTCCATATCTTGGACACATTAATATTTAAATTTAAAGGAAAATAGCAAAAAAAAAAAAATACAATGTCCACAACAATGTACAATACAATATGTGTTCCATGCTTTGCCGAATTCCATAAGCCCTAGTAAGGCTCTGGTCAAGTAATAAACACCACGTTTTATTTATTTTATTTTTTTAATAAAGAAGACCTAGATATTACTTTTATCCATTTCTTATTTTCAAACCCATAATAATTTCCTGTGCCATGTTAAGAGTTAGGCTAGTTTATTTTTTAACAATTTAATAAAAATAAATTATGTAAAGAAGACGATTAACAATATTTACTTCTCACAAGTTTTCTGACAGCAATTAAAAATATGAACTATTTTTTTTTTTGAATAGGTTGTCGTTTGACTACACACTACCTGATGTTAAGCAGATATGCGGTCTAGAATGTAACACGCTTACCTAGAATATACCTATTTACTCGGGATTTGAAGACACCTACATTGTACTTTAGCGGGAAGACAGACCCAGGCAAAGCGTTCCACATTCTGGCAGTTCGTATGAGGAATGTGAACTCGAAACGCTTGGTTCTAATGCGTGGGATTTCCACCATAAAAGGGTGGCGCTTTGGTCGCGTCTGTCTAGCCGTACGATAGAAGAAAGGGGCAGGTGGGACCAGATTGTGCAACTCCTGGGCGCACTCACCGAAGTGTATCCGATAGAAGGCTGATAGACACGCTACGCTACGTCGATGCTCGAGACTGCAGCTTCGACTCAGTCAAAGTTTCGTTGCCTATCAGCCTCCTGGCTCGCCTTTCAATGGATTCTAAAGCCTTCAGCTGGTATTTGGCAGAGCCATCCCAAAGGTGAGAGCAGTATTCCATGCAAGACCTGACTTGCGCTTTATAAAGACTAAGCAGTTGTTCAGGTGTGAAATACCGTCTCACCTTTGTTCACACCAAGTTTTTTTGAGGCTAATTGCGCTTTTGACTCTATATAAGAGCCAAAGTTGAGAGTCGATGATAGCGTAACGCCTAATAGTTCCAAGCTGTCAGTTACCGGAACGGATACACCACAGAAAGCAGGAAACAATTGAAAGGGCCTCTTTTACTATTTTACATTTATCTTTTTACAATATTAAAAAAAAAACAAACAAATAACTATTACTTGTAGTTACAACTAACGTACTCGTACCAACTTACGATTATTGCTTGAACATAAGGCCAGTTCATTCAAAGCTGTCTTCAAAAGCCGCGAGATATTAAAACTTGCCGCAAAGTACAGTGAGTGGATATTTATAGCCAGTGATTCAGTGCACCGTAACTTTTCAAAGTGCATCGTACTGGTATAAATAGATCTGCCGGAACTGTCAACTGTGGCAGAAATATCCTCTGACGCAATTTTCAGTACATAGATATTTTTAAATCTCCTCTACGAGATTAGTCTTGAGTCTACCCGTGACCACGATCGATACAACTCGGTCGAAACGTCGGGATGATGAGATCTCGTAATTTTAGTGCGCGATTAGTCTTGTAGTACATAATAATAATCTCCTCTACGATTACCTTTTTTAAATGACAAAACGGAGGACTCAAGTCGACGCGTTTTTTATGTACTATGAATATGCATAACTTTCTAAAGAGTAGTTATTTTGATTTTTTTATAGGACAGCATATATACAGTATTTGGTCCCATATAAATTTTATCAAAACTAGTTTGTTATTTAAAAAAAAAAACAGCAATTTCGAAGTCGGTTGTGCTATTTTTGTCAAAAAAATATTGTGTAGACTGTAATTGTACTATGTCAAATTGAAAATAGCTCCACACGGGATAGATATATTAAGTCTTTCGAAAAATCGTACCAACGATATGCACTTTGTTTGTTTTTTATTTGTGTGTTTGTACTTTGTATGCAGAATTCGAAAAGTTTAAACGAATCGATGTGACATCTAAACAAATTATTGTTGATTTATCAAAAACGGCTGAGCCGATTTCGATAACATTTTAATAAAGCCACTTCGCGCGCGCTCCTCAAATAACAAATGCATTTTGACATCATAGTTGCAACTTCTATTATATCGGCTCTAAAATAACCCTTTGTCTCTGGTTACGATTTACAAGTACATGATATATTTATCACATATTCAGGAATATAAATTTATAAGAAGAACGCTTGCTGAACAAAGTCTATAATTTTAAATTTGCTAAAGTAAGACCAGTTGAAAGCGATTCGAATCCATTGTCATCCCTGGTATAATGTTTATAACTAGACACAAGGAAAAGTTTAGCTAGTTGTGAACCCATTCAGTGGAGTTAAATTGGAATAATCTAGAAGATTTATTATTATTCCCATTACATGAAACCTAACTACTCAAGTAGCCCAACGAGCTATGGAGAGGGCTATGCTCGGAGTTTCTCTGCGAGATCGAATCAGGAATGAGGAGATTCGTAGAAGAACCAAAGTTACCGACATAGCCCAGCGGAATGGCAAGTTGCAGTGGCAGTGGGCAGGGCACATAATTTGGAGAACCCATTCCGACATAGCCCATCGGATTGGCAAGTTGCAGTGGCAGTAGGCAGGGCACATAGGTCGGAAAACTGATGACAGATAGGGTAGAAAAGTTCTCGAGTGGAGACCACGTACAGGTAAGCGCAGTGTAGGACATCCACCTAGGAGGCGGATAGATGATCTCATCAAGACCGCAGGATCAGGCTGGATTCAAGCCGGTTCCAACCGGTCTTATTGGAGATCCGTAGGGGAGGCCTATGTCCAGAAGTGGACGTCATATGTCTGAAGGATGAATGATGATGATGGTATTCTCAAAATGTCAAGTAGAAAAGAAAATCAACAAAACAGTTTACGAATGCCAATGGCATAAACGTAGATCCGGCATAAAGCGTAGCAGTAGAGTAAGGTGTCCATTACCACTGTTATTACTACTGGTCGTTTGAAATGTAAATCTTAGCTCTCTGTAATCAACTCAAGTGCAAGCTGGAGTTCTTTAGCGTGTAATTTTATTTTCACTCGTATATTTTATAGCCTAAGTGGTGACTGCATCACTGTTGAATAAATACAGTGTACTTAAACTCTTTTTAACGTCATTTGTATACTTAACGATTTCCTCTTTATCTCATTACAGTATGGTCGGTTTAAGCGTAAATAATATTTAATTTTCGTTAAAAGCCTGTTGGGTCAACAATACACCTTAAAACCGATTGAAATTGGAAAGGTATTATGTTTGTCTGTATGTTTTCTTTTTTGTGCATGTTCATCAATATTTTCACTAATTACGAACCAATTTCAAAAACTACTTTTTATTTCAAAAGAGTATACTTTCGAAATGATCCTATTTAAATTTAATCGAAATCGGCTTAGCCGTTTTTGATAAATCAAAAATAATGTACATGAATGACACATCGAATCGTACAAATCACTATCACTACATAGTATAAAACAAAGTCGCTTCCCGCTGTCTATCCCTATGTATGCTTAGATCTTTAAAACTACGCAACGGATATTGATGTGGTTTTTTTTAATTGATAAGAGTGATTCAAGAGGAAGGTTTATATGTATAAAACACCTGTGCAAAGCCGGGGCGGGTCGCTAGTTATTCAAATTTTGTACACGGTGGAAGCCGGTGGTGCGATTTTTTGCGAAAAATAATTATTGTTACTGAAAAACTATTTATCTATATTATCTAAACCGATTTTTTTTACTATCCACAAAGAAAGTTATCTTCGCTCTTAGGCTATTTTAGTTGGGTTTCCGAGAATTCCGACGGTTCAGTATCGATGAGTGTTTGAAAAATCCATTCGAAATTAATGGATTTTGCCGTCTTTATGGAGGAAATAACAGTACTGAATTCCAACATTCATCGGTTTGAATACAGTACCAATGTTAATGTTATACCTACCAAACTTTCCGCAGACATAAAGTAACGAGTAGATGGATACTTTGATTCCTACAGCATTGTATTAATCGCTTGTTTTATGTTATAATTTTGTAATAAAGTAAGTTTATAAAGGCAAGATAGCTAGTTCTAGTTTCAGAGTGTTTTAAAGGCGCCTGAATACCTCCGATAAACAACTGGTATAGTCCGTCCCATAACCGCTGAGATTGAAACAGTTGAAATCTATTGAAGAATTTGGCACAAGTCGTAAAAATAATACATCATTTTATTACTACCTGTTTTCAGCACGCATTGATTATTTATTTTTAAACTACCAAAATGTAGTTATATTTTTAAAGTAATCTTATGAGGTAATTATATTCGTCAAACGTCGTCGCGACCCTAGGTCTCAGCGGTTATGGAACGGACTATACGTACAATTTAACTTGTCATTAGCGCCACCACAGATATTTTTTATTTATATAATAGCAGTATATTTTTATTCTTTAATTTTTTATTTCGAGTTATTTTCAGTTTACGAGACGGCTCTACGCGCTACCACTTGCCAACTTGAGAAAGACCAGCTAATGCGGTCTGTAACGGTCTGTAGTCGTAAAAATAATTTAATTACAGGAATCATTTTCCGTTAAAAAGGATGATAGTATGATGATGATAAAGTATACAAATGTGCAAAAACAATTTAACAAAAATATTTAGATTGCGATTGCCGGAAATACAAAACAGAGGTAGAGCAATCCAGTCCCTGGCGGTTTGCATTATACTTGCAAATTTCTCACTGAACACTACAAAACGGATAAAATGCACACTTAGATAAAAAATAAATCCGCGAACCGCGCTCTGTTTCCACCGTTAAATTATAAAAGCGCAGTAAATCTCAAAAATTTAAGGTAAATTCGTACATCTCACTACATAACCCATTATATTGAGTAGTAAAAGCGAGTGTTCACATAAAATGCACTCACTTTACGAGCAATAGGAGCAAAATAATAGCAAACGTCGTAAAACATGTCCGAATGGGATACAGGTTTCAGGCATAGCGCTTTTCATGACTGTCTCGCTTCCGAGCAATAATATTATTGAAGTTTCAATGTAATAGTGTAGATGGATGATGACCGCTTAAAATAAATTGTTTTGCCCTATTTACTGTAATGTCAGAGCGTACAGGTGGATGTAAAATTATAACACAGCTAGCCCTTCGATTTATACGAACTTCAAAGATGCGTCATTAAATAAATAAATAAATATTCGGGGACATCTTACACACGATATCTGACCCCAAGCTAAGTTAAGCTTGTGATATGGCTGCCAGAGACTGATATACTACTTATAAATATTTTTAAATGCATACTTATAATACAGATAGTAACTAAATAACACCCAGACACAGAGCAAACACCTATGTTCATCACATAAATACTTGCCCTGGGTGGGGATCGAACCCACGCCTCTTTGACCCAGAAGTTGGGGTCACTATCACTAACCACTGAACCACCGAGGCAGTCAAAGTCATTATGGGAAGTACACCACGCTCAGACCAAATGAAAAAAATCAAGACAACGTCGTGAACTGACAAGTGAGGCCAGTTTTCTACACATGTGGTGAGGTGCGTCGGTGTTGAGCCACCATAGTTCGACTGACAAGCCAAGGCATAGTTTCGTTGCACGTGTTTGTGTGTGTAATTGTGTAGTCTGTACCTACTGTGTCACTTGGAAGAGTTGTGAATAGTAGGCAAGGCCGTTCCATTAAATACTTATTCCGTTATACAGCCCGCTGACTCTCTGCAGGAACACAGAACGGAATACTTTGTGTTCCTGGCCCTGCTAAATCGACTTGCATGCTCCATTAGCTTTTAGCTTGTATAAAGGTTATATGACGGTATTGACGGTGCACTTCTGTTCACCGTATAGTTAATACTATGGTATTGTGACGGTGAATTTGTCATGCTTGCTTATCTTATCATCTAGAATAGATATCCTTCCTTCCTTCCTTCCTTCCTTTCAGCCATAGGACGTCCACTGCTGAACATAGGCCTCCCCTAAAGATCTCCAATAAGACCGGGTGGTAGCGGCTTGCATCCAGCGCGAACCTGCGGTCTTAATGAGGTCGTCCGTCCACCTTGTGGGTGGACGTCCTACGCTGCGCTTGCCGGTACGTGGTCTCCACTCGAGGACTTTTCGACCCCATCGGTCATCAGTCCTCCGCGCTATGTGCCCTGCCCATTGCCACTTCAACCTGCCAATCCGCTGGGCTATGTCGGTAACCTTGGTTCTTCTACGGATCTCCTCATTTCTGATTCGATCGCGTAGAGAAACTCCGAGCATAGCCCTCTCCATGGCTCGTTGGGCTACTTGAAGTCTACTAATAAGGCCCATAGTGAGAGACCACGTTTCTGTGCCGTAAGTCATCACTGGCAACACACACTGGTCGAAAACTTTCGACTTGAGGCACTGAGGTATGTCGGACGAGAAGACGTTACGCAATTTTCCGAACGCTGCCCAGCCGAGTTGGATTCGGCGATTGGCCTCTTTCTTGAAGTCGGACCTACCTAACTGGACTACTTGTCCTAGGTAGACGTACGAGTCAACGACTTCAAGAACCGAGTTCCCAACTGAAATGGGGGTGGGTACAACATGGGAATTACACATGACCTTTGTCTTGTCCATGTTCATTTTAAGACCCACCTGTTGAGATACTCGATTGAGGCCTTCGAGCATCGTACTGAGTTCCTCCATCGATTTTGCCATGACTACGATATCGTCGGCAAACCGAAGGTGAGTGAGGTATTCGCCATTGATGTTGATGCCGAATCCTTTCCATTCCAGGAGCTTAAAGGCGTTCTCCAGAGTAGCAGTAAACAGTTTCGGAGATATAACATCTCCCTGTCTTACGCCTCTCTTCAAAGGGATCGCCTTGGAGCTCTCTTCCTGTACTCGGACCGACATAGTGGCGTTATTATACAAACACTTCAACACTTCGATATACCGATAGTCAATACGGCATCGTTGAAGAGACTCAAGCACAGCCCATGTCTCGACCGAATCAAAGGCTTTCTCATAGTCCACAAACGCTAAGCAAAGTGGCTGGTTATACTCCTCAGTCTTCTGTATAACCTGCCGCAGCGTATGTATGTGGTCCATGGTACTAAAGCCTTTTCGGAATCCGGCTTGTTCGGAAGGCTGGAAGTCATCAAGCCTGCGTTCGAGACGATTCGTAATGACTCTTGAAAACAACTTATAAACATGGCTCAGAAGCGAGATGGGTCTGTAATTCTTCAATAAGGTGTTGTCACCTTTTTTAAAGAATAGCACCACCACGCTTCTGTTCCATGCTTCTGGCGTTATGCCCTCGAGGACGACGGTGTTGAAAAGCTTCTGAAGGACTTTAAGTACCGGTTTACCACCCGCTTTCAGAAGCTCTGAAGTGATTCCGTCGTCACCCGGCGCCTTGTTGTTCTTAAGTTGGTTCAGGGCCATTCTAATCTCATACAGGCTGATGTCCGGGATGTCTTCGGTGAAGTGTCGGGTCAGCTTGGCTCTTGGGTCTCTAGCCGCGCTGTTTACAGGCTTTGCTACCGAGGCGTATAGCTGTCCGTAGAACTTTTCGATCTCCTCCAATACCTCTGCCTTGGTCGACGCTGTACTGCCATCTTCTCTCTTCAGCTTTGTCAGCTGGCTTTGCCCAATAGACAAATGCCTTGCGAACACTTTGGAGCCTTTGTTCCGCTCTATCGTCTCCTTAATATGTTTGGTATTAAAGAGACGAATGTCGCACCGCACTGATTTTGAAATTTGTCTATTGAGCCGCCTGTATGACTTTGCATCATCGGAAGACTGCAGTCTTAGCGAGCGTCGTTCGGCCATGAGATTTAGAGTATGATCGGAAAATTTCCGAGGTCTATCAGAACGGCGGGGTCTAAAGAACTTAGAACCTACCGTTTGGACAGTTTCTACGAGCCCGTTATTGATCTCGTCCACAGACGCAAAGTTCTCCAGGCAAGCAAAGCGATTTGAGAGCTCGAGCTGAAAGTTCTCGGGGTTTTGTATATGAGCATGAGTAGGTCGGAGCGTAGACTTCATCAGGCGGGACCTTTCGAGTTTAACGTTAATATTCAGTTTGCCTCGCACGATTCTGTGATCACTACCGGTTTTTATCCTGTGGATCACGGAGACATCGTTGAATATCCGTAGAACATATATACTACTAGAATAGATATAGTAAACAAAAATTTAAAATTTTGTAAAACATCAACTATAAGCAGATTTCATTGCATGTAATATCTTATGGACATGTATGATATCGTCGCCCATCGGGTAACTCTGTGTACGGAACACTTGGCCGTTCTTGGAAGCCACTTAGTCAGGGATCTACTCCACCTGCCGTCAGAACGCCTAGCCACCCACGTAAATAAAATAAAAATTATCAAATAAACTCTTTTCATTCTTTCAAATTATGAAAGTGAGCCATAATTGCCTTCTCATCAATTATCCACGCTTTATGGTCAAAACGCGAACTAGTCCGTAATATAACCTATTCTTAGAGCTTTTACATGAAATGTTCGCCATTACGTTACCGTCTTCGTGGAAACCCATCGGCATATTATTGTCAGGATAGAGATCTTGAGATATGCCATATTTTTACCCGATACTTGACTCACATATAAATGTATGTAGCAGATACTCCTACACCACAACGTGTAAGGACGGATGACCTTATGAAGACCACAGGATCGCGCTGGATGCAAGCCGCTATATACGAACCGGTCTTATTGGAGATCTTTAGGGGAGGCCTATGTCCAGCAGTGAATGTCCTATGGCTGTAACGAACGAACGAACAAAATGTAATTGGAATGTGTTTACGAATCATATGTTGCAGAACTACATTCTGCAATTCTTCCGTATCCGAACCAGTATTTCTTCTTGTACGTCATAATAGAAATCCTATCCTCAGCAGTATGCGATTACAAGCTGAAATAAATGATGATTACCAAGATGATTAATTTTTAACCGACGAAACGGAGGAGGTTCTCAAGTCGACGCGTTTAATTTCTTTTAATGTATGACCACGCATAACTTTTTACAGAGAAGTCCAATTTCAATAATTCTTTATTGTTTAATTTTATTCTTTTTTATATCAGACTTCAAAAGTGGTCCCCTTTAAATTTTATCGGAATCGGCTGAGACATTTTTGACAAATCAACAATAATGTAAAAGTTACTACATCGACCCGTGCGAACTATTTGAAGTCTGTACACGGTTGAAGTAGGGTTTGTCATTTTTGGAAAAAAATATTATTATGTACAAATAAAAAATAAAAAAGTGTGCTATTTAATTATTGGCGTTAGTAAGTAGTTTTGAGTGAGCGTAGGAGAGCATTACAGAGCATGGCAGAGCGTAGCAGAGCGCAGCAGAAAGTTTCTTGCGAAATTATATGCTGACTAGATCGATCCATGTCCCATTTTGCACGATCTGTGATTGTCATGAATGGAGGAAAGTGTCTGTGAATATGTAAAAGCTTTCTTGATATACGGTTTTGGAATTTCAATATCGCGTGCTGTGATTTCAAAAATGTTACTTGGTTTATTGAAAGTGTTTATCAAATCTGGCACGAAATTTATACTCTTTTACAGACAAGAGTTATACCTAGATTAGTCTAGCCAATAAAAGAAAAAAATATGAAACTTGATAGGCAAATTAGTTGCTTCTTATCTACGATAATGTATTTTTAATTAAGTAAAACACAGGTGTTACTCACGTTTGATTTTAGTAGGATACTACTAGAGTTATAGAATATCGCCAAATGCGATCGAAACTATAGTAATCAAACGTGAGTAGCTCCTGTGTTTTACTTAATTAAAATTTACGAAAACCACGTTAGTTTCCATAGTGATACGATAATGTATTGTATTAGACGATTTAGTCGTTAATATTTGCAAAATGACTGTAATTATGTCTGTCTCTCATATCACTAAGTCAATGAGAATGTTGTTTATGTCCTCTTGATCTATTTTTAAAACCTTAAATTGTCTTGATTTGTAAAAAAAAGTATCCATCATAAATTAAGTCTGTAATTTATTCTAAGTTTTTTTCACATAATATAGATGAGGTAGTTTTAGTTTGCATTTAACCACGATATATTACGACAAGAAAACGACAGAAAAAATGGTCAAATTACTTTTAAATTTATTAACTTTTACTAAGTATTTCATTACTTTTCCTAATTTATGCTGTACCTGAAAATTTGGCTCTTGAATGTTATAAACATAACACAGGCATCATTTGGAAAACTCTAGCAATGTGTTAATCTTTCAATAGTTATAAATAATCATGAAACGTTTTTTTAAATAAACTTAGTAAAGTTTAACAGTTTATATCTATTCTATTAGTTTATTTGAACTGACAAATAAAGCCCAAGATAAACTACTTAGTCCCTAAGAGCATACTGATAAATTTCACCTTCCACTGAAAGCATACAGCTACTTCAAATTTCAAGTGGTTTGCACTACTCCTGTACTGCACTTTCATTTTGTAATAGCATCAGCTGAAATTCGCAAATGTTTCTCCTATTTCGTCATAGTAGAGAAAGGAAACTTGCATCTATTCATTTAGTGTATCTGGATCTTTCAAATGGGTGTGCCGAGTAGAATTTACACGATGTTGATTTATTTTAGTATATAGGTAGTAATTAGGTATTTCGAATATTTTTTTAAATGCTGTTTTATCCTTAGGCTTTATAGTAACTTACATTCACATTACTGTACTGTATAGACCATTGAATTTAGCGTGGCAATGCCGTCAGCATGCTGGGCACGCTGTCAACTGGGAGTAGGCTTGAGCATTTTGGATTATCTTTAGACCTTCAAGGGTGTTTGGTTGATCTAATTGCTTTGTTTGTAGTAGTTGTTTAATTATGTAGTTTTAGCATAGGTAGTAGAATTGTATTTTGATGTAGTTAATAAAAGACCTTATAATAGTTCACTTCTGACCAAAGGAATGCCTATGAAACTATAGTCAAACCGCTAAACTCAGACTTCGCCTGCGCGGTACAGGGGCGCCGGGGGAGACGACACAGGGGACTGAGACAGGCGCGGGCAGCGGGTCCCCGGCGCCCGCACCTGTCTCAGTCCTCTTTGTCGTCTACCCCCGCGCCCCCGTACCCGCGCAGGCGAAGTCTGAGTTTAGCGGTTTGACTATAGATAAGACCATATTATACAATGCGCGCTGGCTTACTGAAAAGTTCACAGTTACATCGTCAAGAATTGTAAAATCCTTGTTCTTGGGTTTTCAAAAAAGTTTAGAGCTAGAGGTTTTATTTCAGTCTACTAATGAAGTGAACAGTGTGTCTTTTGGATTAATATACAGCAGTAAAAGGATTCAAAGTAAATTTCAAATAAATTATTTTCCGTTTCTCCCTTTCTTAATTAAGAGCCCGGGTGATCTGTAATTTTCCATACAAACGTATTACGCTGTTTTCTTCCTTGAAAATACTTATAGAGCTTCAATTCTTTGTCATAAAATTAAATTTAGCTGTTTAGACTACTCTGTCTTTTCTTTTTCTTGATACATTAATTATCAGGCAAAATATGACCCTTCAAAATCACAAAAAAATTCACCATTATTACCGACGTCTTTAGAGACCTACCACAAGAGACTAATTAATATCTAACAAAATATAAAATGACAGAATCATGAACACATATTTTTTTTAAATTTTGACATAAAAAAATACTTGATTAAAATAGTTTTTGAAGAAGAAAACAGCGTAATACGAAACGTTGTCTCGCCAAGTTTTTTGTAGGTATAAATCGCTCTGAGCTGCAATTGTCCCTATCGCACGATGCGGGGGTAGGGTCGAGGTAAGGGAGGTTCAATCCTATACGTACACAAGCACTAGGGATGTAGTAATAGTCGATATTTTTGTCGATGCTCTAGTGATGTCCATCGATATCGATGTTTATTAAAAATATTAGTCATTTTTTCCAATCTTGTGATTTGACCGTTGCATGTTTGTTACTTATGAAGAAAAGATTTTATGTATGGAATATAGGCGTTTAGTTGCTGCAACATATTGCAGCGATTATACAGAATAACGTGTTGTATCCGCAGACATCTAAATGAGTTAGGCGCAGAATAACCAATTCGCATAATGCCTAAGTAATCCGGGAATGCTCAATTGTACGAAAGAATAATTCTATGAAGGCCCAATTCTCAAAATTGCAACATAAATTTGATGAATTATCTAAAAAAATCACACATTTTGAATACATATAAGGGCTCACCGGTACCTAAAACAACCTCCTTTGGCGAGTTAAGTACATCATAACTTTTACTATGGGAGCGACCAGAGCCGAATCCGCGAGAAATATCAACTAGTATACCATAGAAAAAGTCCGTTGATAATGGACAAAGTGTATAGAACAGCTGGTTTTTATCGCCAGTTAGTTAGTTTTAGTTAGTTGCTCCAATAGTAAAAGTTGTTCTTTTTAAACCTATTAACTTTGCCCTAAAGAGGTGGTGCTTTAACTAAAGCACAGAATGGTCAACTCTCAATATGGCAAAATAATTTCAAATAGAATACACACATTTTCATTTTCAAAAATCACCTTATTATTAATTATTTTGCCATTTTGAGAATTGAGCATTCTTAGACCTGGCCATTGTGAGAATTGGGCATTTTTAAAATTGAGCTTTCTTAGAACTATGTGCCATTATTAGAATTCTGCGCCTAAAGCGAAATAATGGTTCTAATCAGGAAAATCACGTGCTCTCTAAAATCGTGTAATAACTGTACCTAACGTGTAAATATTTAAATATTTAATTATCCTTAGTCCACCTACCTAAGCGAAAAACGTTCTATTAAATTATTCAAGTATCAAAGACTCAACATTAAATAATTAAAAAACACATAATCAGTCACATTACAAACACAACAAAATAAATAAATCTAGATCCAATAAAATAAATAAGTTCTATGCTGCGCTTGTCAGTATAGGTAGCGCCACACAAGTCGGCGGATGAGATGTTAGCCGCAGATGACACTTCGCCGTAATTCGCTAATTATTGCGCATGTGTGCACAATGCCGACGCCGCGTGGCGTAGTGGTAAGCACAGGCGTGCACGCGGGAGGCATGAGGTTGGCGGGCGGGTGTGCCTCGGCGTCTTGTCTCTCAAACTCAATTCATTTATTGCAACATATGAAATTTACATGCGGTTCTTAGTTAACATGTTTTGTATAGTTATACATGTCGGATCCATAAAAAGGCACCGCATCAGTTATGATTCTGCTTCAATGTGGTAATGTTTTATACCACTGGCCCAACAATGCTTCAGTGTGGCGTGGCGTGGGTTCAGCGGGCGAGGAGATAAAGGCGACGACGTCACGAACAATCAGTTTATTTCACAGAAGATTACGTATGATTACAATTATAGAGAACTTTAAGCAAAGGACATGGAGTTCCGCAGCGTAACGCACGCTGCTACCATTCTATCAAGAATCACCAGGCTTGAACCGTTCTAATCTCAGTTTTCCACAACATCTTCCCAACAAGCTCTATTTACAACTCTCACACCCACAACTGACATCTGACATGTCACCTCGCATTTTCCCGCCCATCGGCCGATCATGCGATGTCAGTGTCACTTAAAACCTCCTTAGAATCAATCAGCAGCGTTTGTCACAAGCGTTACCCCAGGAATGTTGCCACTTCCATTCCTAGTCCTTCGAAATTATACTAAGTGGCACTATTTAAAAATAAACTTAAAGCTATTGTCCCGTTATACATATGACCCTATAAGGGTATGACAATTTTATTATTTGTATTGGAACGATTTATTATTACGAGTACGTTTTCTAGATTATCGTTAAAAAAATCGTCTAATGTATTTGGATAATAGGATAAATTTTAATTGTTTTATGAAACAGTTTTCTCTTTCGATATCTTTAAAATTATTTGGCAATTTACTAAATATTTTTATAGCCATAGAATTTGGGCTAGAAGCCTAGAACTGTGCATGGTTCTCTCTGGCCCCTGCGCATACCTATATTTTGCCTTTTGCACAGCATTTGCCTAACTTTTCATCCGCCGACTTGTGTGGCGCGGATTGTAGGTGAGATCCATTCGAGAAAACAGCCCCATCGGCTATCCGTCCATTGAACTATGTGCCTTGCCCTCTGTCATTTTAACTTGCCAATCCACTGAGTTTTGCTGAAAAGTTCAAATACTTAGAAGTGTTTAAATCAGTTTGTCTCTACTCTCTACCTATTTTGTGAATATTCTGTCCTGTATTTCTATGGTGTGTGCCCTACCCACTGCTGCTTTATTTTGCTAATTGTTTTAACTATTTTTAAACGTAAGTATTTAAAGTAGAACCAAAGTATGACAAGCAGTTCTCCAAACAGTAAGCCTAGCATCTGATTGAATTGAGAATTCAATTAAACAGATGCGAGGCACACTTCGCTGTGATGCGCTAATTATTGTGCATATGTGCACCATGCCGACGCCGCGTGGCCTAGTGGAGTTCACGGGCGCAGGGATCGCGCGGGAGGCATGAGTTTGGCTGTCGGGTGTGCCCCTTTCTGGCTCCCGCGCATACCTATATTTTGCCTTTTGCGCAGCGTTCTGCGCCTAACTTTCCATCCGCCGACTTGTGTGGCGCGGATTATACGTGAGATTCATTCGAGAGAAAACAGCCCCATTGGCTATCCGTTCATTGAACTATGTGCCTTGCCCTCTGTCATTTTAACTTGCCAATCCACTGAGCTGAAAAGTTCAATTAGAAGTGCTTTAAATGCTTTAATCACTTCATATCTACCTACTTTGAAGATGTTCTATCCTGTATTACCTACTATGGTGTGTGTCCTACCCACTGCTGCTTTAATTTGCTAATTGTTTTTTTTTTTTAATGTGTTCAAAGTAGAACCAAGGTGTGACAAGCAGTTCTCTAAACAGTAAACCTTGCATCTGTTTTATTGAATCCTCTATTATTTTTTATATTATGGGACTAATAGCGGAATGAAAATATGGTAGGTACCATTTAAAAGGCAAGAAGTTTTAGATGTACAGGTATACAGTAATATAACGAAACCCTATTACTAAGACTCCTCTGTCCGTCTGTCTGTTGGTCACTAGGCTGTACCTATCTCATGAACCGTAACAGCTAAACAGTTAAAATTTGCACAGATGATGTTTTTCTGTTTCCATTATAAAAACAAATACTTACTAAAAATAGAATGAAATAAATATCGACTTCAACTGTGTACAAAATTCGCGCAAATCGATGTAGCATTTTCACATTATTGTTGATTTATGAAAAATGGCTCAGCTGATTTCAATAAAATTTAAATGGGACCAACTTCGACGTATACCCTTTCCAATAAAAAAAAATATACGCGTCGAATTGCGTACCTCCTCCGTTTCATCGGTCAAAAAATAGAATAAAATAAATATTTATTCATACCATACAACAGATGTGAGTTTTTGCGCGATAATTATTAATAATCACAACAGGTAGACGCTTGAAATATTCTCAGAGTATTTAATAATATAATATTTCAATTTAAAAAAACAAATGATTGAATTGAAATACATAATTGGCTACCATACGGTACGAACCCTTTCAAGCGCGAGTCCATATTTATTTTAGTCTGTAGAAGAACTATGTAAGATATTTCCATAAAAAATAATTAACTTAAAATCAGAAAGAAGTAATTTCAGTCAAGATATATAATGTAAACTGCAACGCCTACAGAAATTAAATAGCCAAGTTGCTACTTTTACTCCTTGCTTTGGGTTCAAGATCAATGTATATGATATGATGTTAGTTGGGTACATATTATGTTTTTGTCAAAACATTATTAAAATGATTTGAAAGAAAATAAATAAGCCTATAAAGAAAAATAACCTATATCACAAATAATGTAGCTTCCTAATGGCAGAAAAATAAATAATCATTGGCAGGATTATTTTTGTTTGCTTTCTGCCATACCTACTAGAACCAGATTATACGTAGGATACGCGTAAGATAGCTCTACGTACGGCCTAAATCAGGAACAAATTCTATGCTGCCAGGAAATTCAGAATGCTAGTGACATAACGTACGTGGCGCCACGACTCGCGCACAGAGTTATCTTGTGCGCACTCTACGTAATATCATATTTTGCTACAATTCAAAATAAAGTATCGGTCAGCCACGCTGGTTCTTTGAGGCGCGGGCGGGGTGCGGAGCCAGTTCGTGCGCAGTACGCACACAAATACAATTTCATCACCACACACATTGAAGCTCCCTGGCTTGGGCGCATCGCGACGGCAATAGTTTAGTCCCAATACCTATTTCTCAATTTCTTCGCCACTAGGAGACGCTCTTAAACTCTCGTATTTGGGTCGCAGAGCGTCAACATTTGGTATGTTGGCTGTACTACTCGTATACGTCCGACCTCAAAGAATGGCTTCCGCTGATTAGGAATCCGCATTATGTTGGCTTTAGCATACGCCTCACGGTGATTCTTGTTAGGACAAGATTGCGAAAAACGAAACGAATCTACAAAATAGGAAATAGAGAGAGTAACTTTCTGCATTTGACTGACATAGTCCACAAGCTATTTGACTGACATAGTCCAGCTGTGAAAGTTCAAACAGCAGTGGCCAGGGTACAGTAGACTGATGACCGATGAAGTTTAAAAGTTATCGAGTAGAGACCACGTACCGGCAAGCGAAGCGTAAAACATCCACCCAAAAGGTGGAACACCTTATCAAAACTGCAGGATCGCGCTCTATGCAAGCTGACTCGAACTGGTGGTCTTGTTTTAAATTCATAAGTTATGTCCAACAGTGGACGCCCTGTGGCTAAAAGCTAAAACAACGGTGCCGTTTATCAGGCGGTTAAAAAGCTCTGAAAACAGGGGCTAGACACCCGACTTATACAAGCTTACATACTTATTTGTTATTTATCGTACTTTTTATTGTACAATTTTTGGTATTTAGTTTTGGCTGTTATTTTGGTTTTTACTAATTATGAAGAGCTTATCAGAAACCCTAAAAACAACACCGTTAAAAGTTCTTACGTATGAACTCTGAGAAAAAAACATTATGACGTTTTCTAATAAAGGGTACATAGACCTTGGAGTCTGTGGAACAGTAATTTGAATATAAAAAGTGGTATTAAAATTGAATGTATTCCAGCAGTTGTTTGTATATTAAAATACAGCGCAGGATTGAAGACACTGTTTTTAAAACATACGTTGAAATCACTTTAGAACGTGATTGGCATTGGCGTGTTCAATCATTTTAATTAAGTATTTGGAAGTAGCAAAATGTTCACATCACTAGATTATTTTATAGCCCCAACTGTTTCAATGCTACATTGTCTCAGTGTTACACTCTTTAATGTGTGTTAAAAGGAGCTATAAAATTAAAATGTAAGTTCTCGAGAAAACTTCATGAAGTAAGTAGTAGTTGAAACCGTACAAATGCTTAATTGCTGGCATCCTTGGAAAAAAAACATATACGGATATAGCGCACTGCATCTGTTGTTATTGTATTATAGTATAATATAAATGTAAAACGATGGTACTCGTAGGTAGGTAGCTGTGTTTGTTATGTTACATGATGCACTTGATAAATAAACAATTTTGAAGAATTGATTGTAAGCTCGGTTGTTAGGGCTGAGTTTTATATAGACTATTGTTGAACAGGTTATCATGATAGAGTAAGAAGATTCATTTTAAAGGGGGCAATGGATTATTTAAATTTTGTTAATGTTTCATCGAATAAAAATAAAACTAGTAGTTCTCCGTAGAGTACGCCTCACAATACATCTCTTTAGCTCGATTGCTCTTGTTCACTTTTTTTTATTACTCGTAAATCTTGTTAGGATTTAGTTACTATTACTCCCATTTTTAAGCAAAATACACCAAATCTACGAAAACTTACATTCGGACAGACGAAAACAAAATTCTAATATTAAAACAAAGATCTTCGCTCCGCTTCAGTAAAAAAATGACCTAAACGGCTCTAGCTCAACATCATTGTATTTAAGAACTATAAATGTAAAATTATATGGATTTTTTTCCTAATCTAGGTTTTTTATGGAAATATCCCAAAAAAAAATCTGGAAATACTTTTAGATCCATTAGGAAATGCTTTGATATCCGTTTATTTTAATAACATCACATCAAGTCATTATAAATAGATATAAAGAGATTTTTTTACATCATATTATAACTGAAAGACCATTTAAAATTGTTACACATAATGTTTAAGAGCTTTGGAATTTCATAATCTTATTTTCAGCTGGTATTGAAAAGGTGATGAGTATTGATGACGCAGTTGTTGTAAAGTCTATTGATATTTTATGTATGGGTATACGTATGTACGGGTTAAGTAAAGTTGTCTAAAGCTATGAAGGTTTCAATAGACTATTACATATTCTTAATCACATGTCATAAGGTAGGTTTTAAATTTATTGGAACGATGGCTCCCATAGATCTAATAGTCCGATCGCGTGATGACCTTGACATACTTTTTCAAGCATCAAGCGTCGGTCAAACCTGTGTTATCTGTACGACTGCGATTTGATAGGCAAATATGTTGTAAAGGAATATTGGTGGTCGTGAGACCACCAATGTGGGCCCAAGGTATTGCCGACTCACTGCCCATCCCAGTAGGACACTGGGTCTCGTCAAAATCACGAATCGAACCTAGACACTATTGACAAAGGACCGAGGCAAATGACGATGTGGCGAGCCTTCACCAGCGCTACCGACTTCCACGCGACGCGACTGACATCCGCGGACCGCACGCGCGCTTTTCAAATTAAGAATGCGATCTTCTTTTGTTTTGATTATGAAATGAAAATTTTCTCTTGCGTTGAATTGAACACTTTATTTTTACTATGTAATTTGGTGATATATTTGTAAAAAGCCTCTTGGTGTTTATTAATTTCAACGCCTACCTCTACTAAAAGTGAACCTGAGATTATATAACTTCTGTGCAATTACTAAAAGTACAACATTAGCGCAGTTATAACACTACAAGAAAGATGCTTATTTATTCCAACAGCGGAAACAGGAGGTTGCAAATGATAATTAATTTTTATATTTTCAAATCGTGTTTGTAAAAATATTTTTTAATGTAAGTACTTACACATTTACAACTAAAATATAATATTTTGTGCAGTCTATGTCAAACGATTTGCGCTCTAATAATTCTGCATTCACCCAGGATAATGTATTCAAATTTGTAGTTGCCTCAGCCGCATTGGTGTGAACCCGCCTACTGTCATCCTTACTAATATTATAAATCCGAAAAGTTTGTTGGTTTGTTGGTTTGTTACTCTATCACGCACCAACGGAGCAACGGATTGACTTGATTTTTGGCATGGACATAGTTTAAAAGACGGAAGGAGCTTTAGGATACTTTTTATCCCGAAAAATTGCATAATTCCTGTAGGACAGGACAAAAACCATCGAAAGCGAAACTGTCGCCACTATCACAAAGACGCTAAGTGATTAATTCCTCTATGACGCTAATATGGACTGACGAAACGTCACAGCCAAACGTAATTAGATGACAGGTGACATTGTCTGCAAACTTTTATAAATCACAGGTAGCATGACAAGGGGACAAATTGTTTTTCCACCATTATATCCCCTTGAAGAGGAAATAAAGTATGGATTGAAAATGACAACTGACATTAAAATCGGATAAAATGTTATTTTCCCTCTGCATGCTACATGTTACTATGACGTTTAATACCAGGCCGTCATTTTGTCTGACATTAAAAATATTTTTTTTTCAAACGGTTTTATTTATTAAATCTTCTATCATTAGAGGTTTAACATGTTTCTTTATTCTACCTTTATGGTACAGAATCATCATACTTTAATATTTTCAATCCGAAAAGTTTGTTGGTTTGTTCCTCTTTGACGCAGCAACGGAGCAAAAGATTGACCTGATTTTTGGTATGGATACCTATGGTTTAAAAGACAGAAAGTGATAATAGGATACTTTTTTATCTCGAGAAAATTCGTGATTCCCATGGGATAGGACAATAACTGTTTCTCAGCAATGGAGCAACGGATTGACTTGATTTTTGGGGTGGGCATAGTTTGGAAGACGGAAAGTGACATAGGATACTTTCCATCCCGAAAAAAATGTGGTTCCCGTAGGACTTAACAATAAACTTTTCTCAGCAACGAAGCAACTTGCCTTGGCTTATTGCATGAATATAGTTTGAAAGACGAAAAGTGATATAGGCCACTTTTTATCGCAAAAACTTAACGCAGTTCCCGTAGGATAGGATAATAATCGGCCAAGTGCGAGTCGGACTCGCGCACGAAGGGTTCCGTGCCGTATGGGAGCCCCATTCCTCTTGCCGTTATTAACAGCGAGCAAAAAAACTCCTAAAAATCACGTTTGTTGTATGGGAGCCCCCCTTAAATATTTATTTTATTATATTTTTAGTATTTGTTGTTATAGCGGCAACAGAAATACATCATCTGTGAAAATTTCAGCTGCCTAGCTATCACGGTTCATGAGATACAGCCCGGTGACAGACAGACAGACGGACAGACGGACATCGAAGTCTTAGTAATAGGGTCCCGTTTTTACCCTTTGGGTACGGAACCCTACAAACTAAGTGAGCGGGCTGCGGTAGCAGCCGTCTAAGCGCCAGAAATAACCTGTCATGGCAAGTTTAGGACGTTCCTACATTTTTCGCACTCCTTCGCGGCACTCAACAGCGCTAACCCAGACTCGGGCTCCATAACGGAGCTTGCGCTCTCGCCATAATGACGGAGTGTTTCGGAGCACAAGACACATCGTCATCCACCACTCGGGACTAACCAGTACTGAACGTCAGACAGCATTCCAACGCCCTGGTCCCAGTGCAGCGGGTCAGTCATAGTAGCCCAGCGCCTGCCTCTTCAACTGCAGAGGGCAGTGAGAACGGCCATCGCGATACCGACACCTCTCTTCCCCTGCAGCCCCACTGCGTCTGCCAACACGTTGACGGCCTAGCGCAAGGTAGGGTAGGTGGCGGCACCCACACCACCAGTTCCATATATCCCACCGCGGCCCCTAATCCTCGGCTGTCATATCAGAGTCCAGGAAGCCGCCTTACTTTATGAAACTAAGAAAGGTTATTCCCAGCAAGTAACTGGAGATAGACAGACAGAAAAGTTGGTCCCTTATATTAAGAAGCCACACTCAGCGCAGCAGGAGGAGCTGGAGTTCATATGCCTGGCAGACGGCGCAGCACTAGAGCAAAATCTTAACCGAGAAGTTAACATATTTACAGACGGCAGCAAAATTAAAGGGAAAGTCGGGGCGGCATTATCCATTTGGGATGATGCCGCTGAGATCAGTACCCGCAAGCTGAAATTGGCCGATTGTTGCTCCGTGTACCAGGCCGAGTTATTGGCACTTCTTGAGGCTACCGAAAAAGCAAAAACCTTTTGTGACTCCAGGTCTGCACTGGAAACGGTAGTTGGCGTATCTTCCCTCCATCCCTTAGCAGTAATTTCAAAGCTAACATAAAGTTACTACACGCACAAAATAAAATAGTGAAACTTTATTGGATTAAAGCGCACGCGGGGATGGAGGGAAATGAGAGAGCGGACCAGCTAGCAAAGGAAACAGCACTGCACTCGAAGTGTAGACCTATTTACGATAACTGCCCCGTTTCATTCGTTAAGCGAGAAATCCGAAAGGACTCTCTTGACGAGTGGAACCGGCGGTATCAGGATGGACACACAGCGGCGGTAACCAAAACATATTTTCCGGATGCAAGGGCGGCATACAAGATCGTAAGAGAAAGTACCAGTAGGAATCATAACTCAAGTGCTGACGGGGTATGGTGGGTTTCCCCAATACTTACATCGATTTAAGTTGAGGGAAAGCCCATCGTGCATCTGTGAACCCACAAAAGAGGAGACTCCACTGCACATAATCTTGGAATGCCCAGTTTATGGAAAGCGGAGATTTGATTTAGGTTGTATATACACTCCAACCGTAACTTAACCAACAAAAGCATTACTCTAAGGTATTTTGATATTTGCCGGTTAGGTTAGGTTAGGTTTCGCAGCCGACATAAACATAAGCCAAAATCAAAATATAACGCGGGCAAAGCCGCGGGTAAAAGCTAGTACACTCATAAGTGCTTATTGATTGATGTGATGTGACAGCGTGGTTTTTGTTAAATTACTAACGACAAATGCGACAATAGAGGTTAAAAAATAACTTAATAATATTTTTGCAATAGTTTTGCTAACTGTACTTGGTAGATTATAGTAGAATTGGGCTTCTTTTGTAGAGCCTACCTGACGGTGCGCACATATAAAACAAATTTATACAACACGTTATATAATCTGTACGCACCCCTAAATCACCTATTTGTAACCGACTTCGAAAACGGATTTTCTCAATTCAAAATGTTTTTTTTTAATGGTAGGTACCATTTATTTATTTATTTTACTAGGCAGAATCAAACAAGTTAGCTACAAACTGCGCAAAATCCAATCAACGCGCAGCTTTATGTAAGCTTCAGTCAGGACATCAATATGGAATACAGAAATATTGCCAAGTGGATGAGTCAGGATTAGATATTGCGCTGCTTGTAGCTAACTTTACATCCACCGAAATATATGATTCTGCCCATACCATTTAAAAAAAAACATTCACTTTACACCTTCACACCGGTACACTGTTGAAAGTAAGTAGTGTAACTTATCAAGCTGTGATAAAAGCATTGCTGTGTTTCAGTTTATAAGGCCTCGTTTTCTGCGAAATTTCGGAGTAACATAAGTAGAAGACTTTGGTAGCTCAGAATAACAAGCGAAGTGCTGACCCACACAGGATGGTCAGAAATCTAGCTAGATGCGTCTCAAAACTTAAGGCAATCGTGAGGCGCCAACTTGCTATAACTACGCAAAAACAATAAGCTGCTATCTAGGTCTAAATAGAAAGCGATTTTTTTTTCATGTGAGTAATTAGCAGTTTTTTTTAAGTTGCCTCTAAAAAGTTCAATTTTTCCGCAAAAATTTGGCTGAAAAGTAAACATGAAATAAAAAAAAATTCTGAAAAAAATTAGACGTACAAGCGTGCAATATTTCTTACTCAAGCGAATTACACCAAAAACATAATACTTTGTTTCAGTTTAAGGGGTGACAAGAGTTTTCTCCCGGAACGTAAATTGTATCAAAAATGTACTGAACATTTTCTCTATGTTTTACAAAAAACGCGAAAGCAGTGGTCAATTCACGATCCTCTTAACCGTCTACAAAGTAGCCCAGGAAGTACTAAGTAGCACCTGCCAATTTCAACAGGCGTTAAGCTCAAACCTACAAAATCCGTGTAGGAGCTCAAGAAAGCTTTTGTTCTTCAACAAGAAGTCGAAACTAAGTTAAAGTAAGCTCATCTCTGAATCTCGCGCAAAGAGTCCGAAATAAATGTATTTAGGTACCTACCTACCTACTTAGTTTATATCTGAAAACCACAAAGTAATTTTTTTTAAAAGTTCAGTAATCAGTCAATTTTTGGTTGCTGCAAACTGCATTCTACAGTAATATGAGTATTTAGACTTTCTAATCTAATTTCGCCTAGTCAAACTACGCTATGTCTATGAACTAGGTATTTAGTAGGTATAGGCCGAATCATACAAGTCGGCGGATGTGAAGTTAGCTACAAGCTGCCCAATATCCAATCCTGACTGAAGTTGCGCGTCGATTGGGCTTCGCGCAGCTTGTAGCTAACTTCACATCCGCCGACTTTTATGATTCCGCCTCTAAACATAGTTCTGGAAAGTACCGACCTACCATGTGCGACGTTTAACAGCGGGCAAGCGTCATGTCATGGCCCATTTTATTTAAATAAGCTCTTAAAAGGGTTCTAAAGTTACACTGTTGAAAACATTTCTCAATGAATTATCAATTTGATCCAATTAATAAGTCAAGCTTTCTAAAGTTACATCGTTCCAAACATCTATATTCCCAAGCTGACGTGTCACGGATCCTAGACAAGTTTCTCCCAAGGCGTTAATATCACGTGCGATGCTTTTAATACGTGACTCCAATGCATTTATAGTGTGCTCATCGAACAGTAGTACTCGTTTCGGCACTATTTCATATTAAAGCCGTGGTGGTCTAGTGGTGGTGACACCCGCCTTACAACCGTGAGGTCATGGGTTCAAATCCCGGTCCCGCATTGACAGTCTCAAAAAAGGGGCCCTTTTTTGAGACTGTCAATGCGGTCCCATATCAATGAGTTCTTTGGAATTTATGTACGGAATTTCACACCACTGGCTTTTCGGTGAAGAAAAACATCGTGAGTAAACCTGCATATGTACCTTCTTTGAAAAAAATTTGATCGCGTATGTGACCCGCAACCCGCACTATTAAAAAGTCTGATACAGCTGGCTAAAGCGACTTTATCGATATGTGTGCACATATGCACCTATTATATTATACGAAAAAATCATTAGGTAAATATTGATTTACGTAGTATAGAGATTTTAAACGGCTTGTATACCTACTCATTGCCAGTGGATTGGCAAGTTTAAATAGCAGTAATAGTTGATAAATAATCGACAGCTGATAAATAAGTAATCGACAGAGTCGAAAAGTTTTCACGAGGAGATCGCGTACCGGTCTAGTCAAGGAGCATAAGTGCTCCTTGGGTCTAGTGCAAAATAGACAGACAACCTCAAGATCGCTAGATGCAATCCACTTCCAACCGTTTTCAATGGAGATCTATTGGGAAGGCCTATGTCCAGCAGTGGATATGCTTACAGCTGTAACGACGATGCATTTATAGTGTGTACGTAATGGTACGTAGTCTACACTCAAAAGCTTCGTCATCATACGACCATCAGTCATAAAATGTTAGAGAAATTTACGTATTTTGGCAACATAATCAAGCTTTTGTGAGGAATTGTATCAAAAGTCTCCATTTTCAGAACGGAAGCGACCCATCATTTCATTTTTCATCAGGAGCAATATTTTTTCCTTTTTTATTTGCATCCATTTAAATTTCTTCCTTGAAGGTTCACGTGGTTGCTTGGGGTGCGTGAAAAGAATTTTCCACAGGAAAATGTAGGTAGAATATTTTTTCTAAGCCTACATTTTCGTTATATTTACTTGAGTTTTTGAAACTTCAATTTTGAGAAATTATGTTGCAGAACAAACGTATCAGTTTTCCTTTATAATAATGTTATTTCATTGTTTTCAGGTAATTATAACTTTAACTACCACTCCGGATGCTGTGTAAAAGGTATGATAAGTGTAATAAGTGTATTTATCAATCAGATAATTGATTTATAGTTGTATAAGTTAGTGTGACATTAGAATAGGGCCTGTTTGAATGCAATGTCAGATGTAGAAAGTTTACTGCTGGTCATAGTCTTACCATAAAGATTTCTAATAATACCAGATTAGAGCGATTTTTGTCCAGCTTGATTTTTACCGACTTCCGAAAAGAAGGAGGTAAGTACTATTATCTTCTATATGTATTTTTTTTCCATTAATATTTTTGCCAACTGTGAACCGATTAAAAAACCTTTTTTTTTCAAAGGTGTATTCTCCCAAGGTAGTTCCATTTTCATTTTATCGAAATCGGCTGAGCCGTTTTTGGCAAATCAACAATAATGTACATGGATGTCTCTTCGATTCCTGCAAACTATTTGATTTCTGTACACGGTAGAAGTAAGTAGTGCGATTTTTACGAAAAAAAAAATATTACAGTCTTGATTATATCGTCAGTCCACTTTGTCGGTAGGCGTCCTACGCTGCGTTTGCCGGTATTCAACTCAACTTGTGATTTATATTGTGAAATTTATAGATAGAGTTTGTGCAAAAAGAGAAGCGTCGTAGGTGAGGTCGCCCTTGTGCCATTTTACTAACTTTGTTACGTTGACAAAACTGCTCTGTCATTGCTAGTATAACTAAAAGTGATTGAAAAGTTGATACCTTGGCTGCTGATTAAAATCTTACTGGTAGTTCACCGTAATTCCACGACGGTTCTCTTTTTGTACATACTCTAGTAAACAAAATCTTTTCACGTAAGATTTCAACGTCACTTTTCCAAGGTTCGTTTCCCTCCACAATGCCTCTTCCATTTATCATGTTCCATTAAACATGTCAATTTTGTTTACGCAGTGCTTAGTATTCATTATGTCCTTAATTACATTTGATAGCGTGCAGAATGTTTCGTCCGTCGGCGTCGTCGTAGCTCCGTCTTAGGCCATTGTATTTAATATTTCATGTAGAACCGACATGCTAGGATCATAAGGGTGGTTTACCAAAGTTGCGTAGATATAAACTAAGACGGGATGGGTAAGGCTCAAGTTTTTTAACTTATAACTTCGTTGTGTCTGTCCGTCCGTCTGCCCATCTGTACGTCTGTCCGTTCTTCCTAATGCTACAAAGGCTTATTACTTGGGGAGGCCTATGTCCAGCGGTAATTTATCAAAGGTGTCAAACTCATCGTATTCAAAATAACGGTCGGTATTTTTGGATAGTATTATGAACATTTTTAGTTTAAACTTTCGCAATTTAAACACATTATTCCTATATACTACGGGTCTATTCGCGCACTGAAATCACGAGATACTTCAAAAAATACCTCATTCCCGACGTTTCGAATGTATGAATGAATGAATGAACACTTTATCCTTACATAGTATAAAATAAAGTCGCTATTTTTGTCTGTTTGTTTGTCTGTATGCTTAAATCTTTAAAACTACGCAACGGATTTTGATGCGGTTTTTTTTAATGGATAGAGTGATTCAAGAGGAAGGTTTATATGTATAATACACCTGTGCGAAGCCGGGGCGGGTCGTCTAGTAGTTAATAAAGAATACAGAAAAATACACAGAAAGGAAAAAATAAAAACTTGAAACTAGTGCAATAAAGGGCGGCCTTATTGCTTACAGCATTCTCTTCCAAGCTCTCTGCTTACATCAATCTCTTCGACCGAGTTGCATCGATCTATCCGCGACCACGAGCGATGCAAGTCGGTTGAAACGTCGGGATAATGAGGTATTTATTTATCTCGCGATTTCAGTGCGCTATAATATTAGTCCCGTTAGTACCTCTATTAGAATAAAGAAATGTTATTTCTTCTATTTACCTACTTTACTAACTTTATTTAGATCTTTGCTTCAGTGTGTTCCCGTCCTAAAGCTATTGTATATTGTGCGATCCTAGTAGAGGTGATTAGGTTATACTATTATGTGCGATATGCTGTTGGTCACGTGGGATTAATAATAATTAACTATTCATTGGCTAAGTACCACCCTATTCAGAATATGGAAACAAAACTTCATAATAATATGAAAAGCATAAGCTTTTCACAATTGAAGTTGTTGGTATTACACGTTTTTGAAACTAAGTTGTTTTTTTATTTTATTGTCAGATGATGTTGTTTTTATAGAAATTATATAAAAAATATCGATTGGTTTAATGTTTTTGACGCTCTTTATAAGCGGTACCATGATTGTCGGTTGACCACCATAGCCTTGATAGCAAAATGAATAAAACGCCTGGTTTTTTTTTCTGAATTGACTCCATAGTACCATTTGTTCATAGTAAAGGTCTGAATCACCTTTTTATCTTGGCACACACTTCTTGAAAAACTTAATACGAAAAAAAAAAATTATGCTCGAAACAGTCAAGTCACCTTGAATAATGCAAACGTTAGATTTTAAATACAAAATCACAAAAACACAATTTTTCTTAATATTTTACACACACAATGCTATGCAATGTTAACGACAAAACAAGATGTTACGAGTATCTAAAGAAAAGTCCCTGATACCACGGCAATTCATTGTTATCTACAAACTTTTTTCATTCGTTTTCATCAAATCAATTTCCAAATCTTGTTCCAGCAAAAATGTTTACGTCTTCCGCATTAAACTTTTAACTGAAGAAAAACAGTTACGTAACTGTAATTTACAAAAAACTTTTAACCATGAAAGAGGCTTATTTTTTTAAAACACGCAAAAAGTTGCTTTCGAAGCATCGGTGTAAGTTATTTTTTGTTTTGTTTTGATGTTCTAGCTAGAACGAGCAATGAAAATTCCACCCATTTTATGTTTTTGTCAATGAATATTTTTTATAAAATGGAGAAGCGTGAAAAAACGACCATCACATCATAATTTTTCTGCTAACCTATAGGTACGTGTAAAACCACTATTTCATACATACCTTCCGTCATATTTGTGGGATCAGCTGCGGGTCTCCGCAGAAGCTACCTACGATCCTTGGATTACTATCCAAGACGGTATTGAAGGATTTACCCGAACGTGTGTGAAAACTTTCTTGTCTTCTTGTGTTATACTCTTTCACCTAAAGTTTAAACGGATAGAGCAATTTAACAGCTTTTTTGAGTCAACCCGCTTCGTTTTTATCAGAGGAAAATCATCAACAGTGTCTTCTTCTTTTCGAGTCGATGTTGCGTGCTAAAATAATTTTATGTTTCGGCTTTTGACCAAAAATTGGCCACCTCAATGGCGTTATCTTTTGCCTCATTTAGGTCCTGAGTGGTGCAGGTTTTAGGGCATTATGCTCAGTTGGTCAGATGTGGCATAGTCTGCGGTTAACAGTGTGTACCTACATGAAACGTTTTTTTCTTGTTTTGTAGAAAAAAATGGGTAGGTTAAGATCGGGAAGCTCTTGATGCACCATCTCCGTAATGAATCCAATAGAAAATAAATTGGTTGTCTATAAAGTCGGTTTACAGACAAAAAATATTTTACGTGATAACAATAGCCAATAGCTTAGGCTGATTGTGCCTTTCTATCGCTTGTTCCGCGCTCTCGCTTGCACGCTCGGCTCAGGCGGAACGTGACTTTTTCGCGTGTGCAGCCGAAGTTCATCGATTTATAAAATGTTATCACGTCAAAAATAAGTAAACTTGCCAGATTCGTAAACTTAAGGCTACCAAAAATAAAAAATAAAAAAAAGAAATACAAGAACACAATGTTAATATTTTTAGAATTTACAATGTCTTATTTTTTGTTTTCTTTCAATGATTGTATGATACCTCTATGTAAGTAGTCTTAGTTACTTGAAATAAACGTTTTATTATTATATTATAAAAGTAACGTGGCCAGTTAATCTGTGATCACGTGGTAGGCTCAAATTGATAAACAAAATATGTGATGTCAGTATTTTTACTGCATTAAGACCTTTGCCCAGCAATGGAACAGTACAGGTAATAAAATAGTCGGCCAAGTACGAGTCGGACTCGCGCACGGAGGGTTCCGTACTGTATGGGAGCCCCCCTTAAATATTTATTTTATTTCAATTTTATAATTTATTATTGAATTGAATATAAAACTAAATATTCCGTGAAAATTTGGCTCTTTCGTGGTTTCGCCCCACAAGCTATTCGGCCCGCGGGGCGAATCAACGAAGCCTCTTTTTGAATGCCCTCTTTCGCCCCGTGGGGCGAAACGCCGAGAACGATAAAAGAAGAGGCCGTTTCGGTCCACGATGATAAAGATCAATTTCCCGCACCAGTATTACGTATTTCTTATGGTACAGCCACGCATAAAATTACATGAGATAAAATAAAAATCCCACTACAAGTAATCAACAGATATGCAACGCTATAAAAAAACTAAACAAGAAAAACAAACTACCAAAAACTTACTATATTGATACAACAGACATTATGAGCTGAGGGCTTAAGTTAAATTGAATATTGTTCGGTAGTAGGCGGGGCCCATTTGCAAACTATAAATTGTAAGAAAATTAACAGGTGTGGGACCTGTTACTCGTACCATGTAACATTTTTGATATTCATTTTATTCAAAAAAAAATATTACACGTCATTACACAATGAATAGATTCAAAATTGCAGCAAAGTAGGTACATTGATAACAAATTAATATTCACATTAACTACCTACTACATCATTATGTTTACAACCACATATTATAATTAAAATGTATAGGTAATATTTTTAGGTTTGACATCTGACATCTCGTTAAACTCTCTCACTTTTGTGGAAATAGAAATTATGTAGAATTATGCCGCTTACCTTTCGCATACAATGTGGAGTATAATTTACCCCAGACCGGAAAAAACAGGTTAATTAAAAAGTTAAAACCGAGAAATTGAGTTGAAATCCTCAATAGCTCAACGTTACGAACGGGTGGAGCGATTTTTATTTTGTTTTTTTTTTTAAATCTTGTGTTTATGGTCAATTTTATAAAATTACATTTGGGGTTGCGTTTTTCACAGGACGAAATTTAATTGTTTAATGTTAAGTTATTGTTTATCTGAGAAACTATAGGTTTTACAAAATGTTTACGAATACAGTTATTGTCTATAAAAATATTATAAAGAGGAAAGATTTGATTGTTTGTTTGCATTGAATAGGCTCCGAAATTACTGAACCGATTTGAAAAATTATTTCACTGTTGGGAAGCTACACAATCCCGGGTGTCATAGGCTATATTTTATTTTATTTTTAAATTAGGGAGGCTGCTAGTAAAAAATAAAATTTTAGATTTTACTAAAACTTTTCACTTAAAATTACCAAAGTTGGAGAAAATAAGTAACTTTTAATCCTAGTACCAAAAAATTACAGTCCGTCTGTCTGGCCGTCTTCCCATCTGTCCGTCCTCAAGTCACAAACCCTCATAACTACCACAAAGAACCGAATGGCATGAAATTTGACATTATAATAATTTTATTATAGAATCTAAACTTCCATCGAATGAAAACAATGTGCCAAAATTGTATTGATTTAGATAGCATATTCAAGGTGAAGAAAACTTATTTTTTTTCTTTACCTTGTACGCGGAAAGGTTTGACATTTCTCATTTTTTAAGCTTTATAACGATCATCAATCAATCATCAATAAACAATTGCATTTTTGTTCGTACACCCCCATAGGACTCATAGAATGATGCCCTTGATATAATGCAATTGTTTTTTTTTCCATTAACTACTTTTCTACTTAAATGTACAGATAAAAAAGTGAATCGCGCTATAGCAACAAATGCAACAAATACTAAAAAGAAAATAAAATAAATATTTAAGGGGGGCTCCCATACAACAAACCTGATTTTTTTAGACGTTTTTCGCTCTATAATGGTAACAGGTATATGCGTGAAATTTTCGGCTCTTTCGTGGTTTCGCCCCACAAGCTGTTCGGTCCGCGGGGCGAATCAACGAAGCCTCTTTTTAAAGGCCCTCTTTCGCCCCGCATTGTTTGGAGCGGGGCGAAAGAGGGCATTCAAAAAGAGGCTTCGTCGATTCGCCCCGCGGACCGAACAGGTTGTGGGGCGAAACCACGAAAGAGCCGAAAATTTCACGCATATACCTGTTACCATTATAGAGCGAAAAACGTCTAAAAAAATCAGGTTTGTTGTATGGGAGCCCCCCTTAAATATTTATTTTATTTTCTTTTTAGTATTTGTTGCATTTGTTGCTATAGCGGAAACAGAAATACATCATCTGTAAAAATTTCAGCTGCTTAGCTATAATGGTTCATGAGATACAGCCTGGTGACAGACAGACAGACAGACAGACGGACATCGGAAGTCTTAATAATAGGGTCCCGTTTTTCCCTTTGGGTACGAAACCTAATAACACAAAAAAACAAACAATTTTCAGTTAGATAAAATTTTGTTTAGATAGAAATACACTCAAAAAGAAGATGAGAGACGCAAACAACGCAAGCTAAAAAGCTTTTAAGCTTATACAAAAATAGTGATATTTTAATCTGAAATAACACGGCATTTTGCACAATACTACACTATTTATACAAACGGACATGGCATGCGTGACAAGAGTGATGGATGATACGAGTTGAAATCCATTAGATAGAATAGACGGTGGTTTGCAAATAGTATTGCAACGATGGAGCGTTATAAGTAGCTAAAAAAGCCTTATACAATAGGTAGAGTTACTACGCACCCAAAATATTTTAGCTGCGATTTTATTCTAATAAAAATTCCGCACACTAATCTTAGTCATTTTAAATCTATTTTTACTTATTTATTAGTTAATTTTTATATTAAACATAAGACTTCATTATTTTAACCTTTACTAATTAATTGAAGCAATATTTTAGGCCGCTTACAAGCCATCTTATTATACACACCTGCATGCCTTCTCTATGATATGAACAGTCGTACGACATCTGTTTATCTAAGTCTTCATAAACCTATAATAGGCCCAATTTTAAAGGTGCCGTCGTAATTTTAATATCAATTTAGAATATTAAATTTTTTTTTTACCATAACATGCATTTGATAGAGATAACACTATTTTACGTTGCTATTAAATTTACGATGGTGCCTTTAAAATTGGGCCTAATGATCATACTCGCTCGATTGATCGCCTAATTCATACTTGCAAATGTTGCTAAGATTGCGATAGCAAACGATATTGGCAAATGTTTTCTAAATTGGCTGAAAAATGTAATAGCGCTACATCCGTACGCTACGTTGCATCATATTTCACCCCTTTTTGACAGTGACAGAAATATACCAATCAATCGTCATCCACAAAAAAAAACCGTAAAGTATTTACTATTTCGAACCAGTGTACCACGTTACGTAAAAAATCGTTGAAAAATGAAACCTGTAGAGGAAATTCAGCATCCGGACAGATAAAAGCAAAATTTTGAAGTCAAATATGAAGCGCTTCGCTGGCCTTGTTTGCTCGATCAATTATGGTCGATTATTACCATAAACATGAGATATTTATAATTGCTGTCGTTCACTAATTTAGGCAATATGTTCGGCTGCTTCTGACCGGTCTTATTGAAAATACTTGCCTGCTTGTAGGACTTCTCTATAATTTCAGCAGTCTTAAGACAGGTAGTTATAATGATGATGGGTGTATCATACATTTTATCGCCTTGTAAAGGTAATAGACAGTGAGACACTCACATGATTAATGCCTGTTTACAGACTAATTAGATGTCTATGTCTGCTTGACTGGTATCATTTTTGAATGACGAAACGGAGGAAGTACTCAATTCGACGCGTATATGTATACATTTTTATGTGTAACCACGCATAACTTTTTATTTAGTAGTCCAATTTCGATTATTCTTTTTTCATTGGAAAGAATATACTTCGAAATTGGACCCATTAAAATTTTATTGGAATTGGCTGAGCCATTTTTGGTTAATCTACAATAATGTGAAAAATGCTACATCGATCTGTGCGAAATATTCGCGAAATCTGTATACGGTTGGGGCCGGACATGGCATTTTTTGCAAAAAATCGTATTCTCGTCCAAAATCTCTCGTCTCGTCGCCTTTTAATTTATCACCTAAAAAACAGAAGGCTGCTAGTAAAGTAGAAAAAAGTTAACCTATTTTTATTTCTCAGAAAAAAGTTTTCTTAGAAGTCTTATTCCTAACATGGCTCTATACAATATACCTAAACGCAATACAGACCTCATCTATTACAGACCCCAAAAAGGAAAAATTAGCTGTTCTCGCACGATGCTTAGCAAAATACGGTTACTAAATCCAACGTAATTACAGCAATAAGGCTCGTACGTTTTCCGATGGAATTTCTTGCTTAGAACATTAATTTTCCTTCTACACGGTTCTGGTTCAGGCACATACCGGTTAAATGGCTGCCGTCAAAGTGACAAATGTTGCCAAGTACGAAAAACGCTTCTATTTCTTTATATTTTAGTTGTATTTTTAGCTATTTCGGCCTTTCTTTTGTGATCTAAATTGGTTCATTATTTTTTATTGTGGCACTATTTTTTCTATGGTATAATTTTGTGAAGAAAGTTGTCTGTACTGTGTTTCAACTTTTAATCGGTCAGGATCATACAATTCTCTTTATGGACACCACACACCGGCAAACGTAGCAGAGAATCTCCGCTGACGAGGTAGATAGACTCTATCTTATGTAGACTAAATGTACACGACTAATAACTTAAAAAATTGTTTCGAAAATAGGATTTGGTCTTATAAGACTTCCAAAAAGATCACCATTACTAAATGATCACCATTACTTTCGCCAATTGTGAACCGCTTTAAAAAAAATATTTAAAAGTGAGGTACTGTATCTGTATCAGCCTTTTTAATAGTCCACTGCAGGACTTAGGCCTACCCACGAAGGGTGATGAGTGAAAAGTGAGGTGGTGTCATTTAAATTTTATCATAACCGGCTAACTCGTTTTTGTTAAATCAACAATAATGTACATGGATGTTACATCGATTCGTGCAAATTATTCGAATGCTGTACATGGTGGAAGTCAATGTTGCGATTTTTTGCAAACAATATTATTATTATTTAGGAGCTCTTTAGAAGCTCAATATGCAAATACGATACGTGACACCGTGATACGCGTACTTCAAATGATTTCCACAAGGTCACGGACAAGGCCATTGGGGTCGCCTCATTTTGGTCAAACAAAATATAAATACAAAATGTTTCATTTTCAATTTATTTTATCAGAAAAAAAAATCGAAACCACGACTCGAAAAGAAGAAGAAAATGCATAGGTCTTTAGAACATTCTGTGGGTAAAACGACGAATAAATATTTTTGGATAAAACTTGGCTATATTAGTTGGTAGGAATTAATTAAGTAGGTACAGAAAACATTCATCAAGTCAACATTTCAGAAACTGTTGGTTCTGTTCATTTAGCCTGGTTGAAAAATTTCTACTTTCACCAAGTTCAGAGAATTTCATCCATATAGCTCTTGTCTGTTTTAGGACAAGTGTCATTAAGCCGCCATCCAATCTCAAAATACCTGTATAGAGCCCTAGTTAAACTGATTTTTCTCCATAAAACCTTGAAGTTGTCTAATAAAACAAAATACACAATATTTTCAAAACTATACGGCAGGGGATTCAATAACTCAAAACAATTCAAAAAACTTCGCTCGATAGAAATTAAATGCGAAGATACCGCTTTTTAGACGAAATTCATGATTTCTAAGAAGTCATGAAATTTACGAAAATCAAGTAACACCAATTTTTTATAGATTTTTGAATGCAAAAATCGGGCGAAACCCGGGGCGCATTGGTCTTCACCCGCCTATATTATGAAAAATTACGCTGAAACTATGGCGCCTTATAGTAGTTTATGCAACTGTCATATAATGAAGGGTATTAAAACACGAGTGTGGGTTTATGAAACGAGCGCAGCGAGTTTCATAATAGTAACGAGTGTTTTAATACCCGTGTTATATGCAGTTGCATACACTACTTTATCTTCACTAATAAAAATAAAATAAAAAACATATTGCGAAACATTAAATTCACGCGTACGTGTATTGTCACAGTGAACTTGGCGCCATTAAAATCCAACCAATGATCTATGCTGCGCGCGCAGGGCCAATCAGGAGCGAGCGCGCGCTGTTCTTTTTTATTTCATTGGCACAAGATCTTACCAAAGAGTTTTGTGTATGTAAGTTTAGTAGTTTCGACGAAGTTTTCACGTATAACCCAACTGTTTTCTAAAGCCAGCCTAATATCAAAATTTTATACAACTTGTATGAGGATTTTCACATAAGGCTCGCCAGGTTAATTGGTCGCGTTTTATTGATGTTATAATGAGATTTTACGATATCGATGTGGATATTATAACATCATTTGAAATTGCTTAAATTGAGTGTTTTGTAGTCTGTGCTATAACAGTAGTCATTATAAGTCAAATATTGGAAACATAAGTAGAATGTTACAACATTAGTGTAGATAATAGTAGTTTATGCAACCGTCATATAATGACTTCGACACAAATTGCTAGTCGGTATTGCATCTGGTTGATACGAATACGTACGAATGGTTTTCAATAATTTTGGATTTATACCTTAAGTTATGAAGTAAACTGTAGCTACGTTCACTCGTATTAAAAAACTCCTCTTCTTTGAAGTTAGGCAAAAAAAAAAACTGATTTAGGTATGCGCTTACCAATTCTTCAACCAATCTTACTAATCATTACTTAAAAATTACAACTTATTTTAGTCGCCAGTTTACTGTTGCCTCTATGTTTGTTATTTAGGAATTTGAACTACCCACAACATGTTAAACTAACATCGAAGAACAGTTAGTCGGAGTGACTTAAGTGGTTTTGTTTGCAAAGCGAATTGATCTATGATAACCCGTGTTCACCCTGAGTGATCACCTTATCTCGAGGACTAAGCGACAATACGAGTACATATTGACATTGCTAATTACATTGAGCCATGTAGATAGCATTATATCGCGGACCCAAGTCAAATCGTCGCATACGAATGATGACTGTCATCATCATCATCCGCAGCTTTCTTTATCTCACTGCTGGGTATAGGCTTCTCTTTTGTAGTGCCTCTACATCGGTCCTTTGCAAATCGTATCCAGCTAGCTTAGCAAACGACCACGAAAAGAAATTTTTCGAGGTGTGAAAAAGTGACAGATACTTCACCATGACTCTGTCTCGTTCTAACACGCCAAAAGATTATTTCGTGGTGCGTATACTAGCCCGGCAGGTTCGACCAGCGATATGGACGATATTGTCGACCCACCTTGCTGCCGGATGAAGCACGATTCGCTTACCGTATCTAGGCTACCACTCTGTTATTTTTTTGGTCCACCTGTCTTAACTTCGTCTTGCCACATGTCAAGTCAACATAGACTTCCCACGAAAGGCGATTGGGCCATATCCACCACACTGCACTGGTCCAAAAAGGGGATGTACATTTTTAAATATGTTGTATACATACGCATACGTATACCCACCTCTTTTTTTACGCATGAACGTATATGCAGGTTAATTTACGGTGTTTGGAACTGGAATGCTAATGGTGTGTAAATACGTATATAAATTCTGAAATAAACTCCAAAGAGAGAACGTTAGAACTAATATATCCTTTTACTTTTACGTGACTACACCACAATTATTAGAATTTTTAGGAACGCCTAATATTTAAGGTTGCCTGGCAGAGTTCGCTATCAGCGATAAGGCCGCCTATTGTTACACTGTTTAATGTATCTTTGTTTCTTCTTGTTGTTTATTTCTTGGTGTGCAATAAAGAGTTTATCTATCTATCTATTTGTCTACCAACGCAACACTGATAAAATAAAGTATTTTATCTACACTAATGTTGTAACATTCTACTTATCTTTCCAATACTTGACTTATAATGACTACTGTTATAGCGCAGACAACACTCAATTTAAGCAATTTCACATGATGTTATAATATACACATCGATTTCGTAAAATCTCATTATAACATCGCGCGCTCGCTCCTGATTGGCCCTGCGCGCGCAGCTGCGCTCTCATTGGTTAGATTTTAATGGCGCCAAGTTCACTGTGACAAAACACGTACGCGTGTTGAAACGAGCGCAGCGAGTTTCATAATAGTAACGAGTGTTTTAATACCCGTGTCATATGCAGTTGCATACACTACTTTATCTTCACTAATAAAAATAAAAATAAACATATTGCGAAACATTAAATTCACGCGTACGTGTTTTGTCACAGTGAACTTGGCGCCATTAAAATCTAACCAATGAGAGCGCAGCTGCGCGCGCAGGGCCAATCAGGAGCGAGCGCGCGATGTTATAATGAGATTTTACGAAATCGATGTGTATATTATAACATCATGTGAAATTGCTTAAATTGAGTGTTGTCTGCGCTATAACAGTAGTCATTATAAGTCAAGTATTGGAAAGATAAGTAGAATGTTACAACATTAGTGTAGATAAAATACTTTATTTTATCAGTGTTGCGTTGGTAGACAAATAGATAGATAGATAAACTCTTTATTGCACACCAAGAAATAAACAACAAGAAGAAACAAAGATACATTAAACAGTGTAACAATAGGCGGCCTTATCGCTGATAGCGAACTCTGCCAGGCAACCTTAAATATTAGGCGTTCCTAAAAATTCTAATAATTGTGGTGTAGTCACGTAAAAGTAAAAGGATATATTAGTTCTAACGTTCTCTCTTTGGAGTTTATTTCAGAATTTATATACGTATTTACACACCATTAGCATTCCAGTTCCAAACACCGTAAATTAACCTGCATATACGTTCATGCGTAAAAAAAGAGGTGGGTATACGTATGCGTATGTATACAACATATTTAAAAATGTACATCCCCTTTTTGGACCAGTGCAGTGTGGTGGATATGGCCCAATCGCCTTTCGTGGGAAGTCTATGTTGACTTGACATGTGGCAAGACGAAGTTAAGACAGGTGGACCAAAAAAATAACAGAGTGGTAGCCTAGATACGGTAAGCGAATCGTGCTTCATCCGGCAGCAAGGTGGGTCGACAATATCGTCCATATCGCTGGTCGAACCTGCCGGGCTAGTATACGCACCACGAAATAATCTTTTGGCGTGTTAGAACGAGACAGAGTCATGGTGAAGTATCTGTCACTTTTTCACACCTCGAAAAATTTCTTTTCGTGGTCGTTTGCTAAGCTAGCTGGATACGATTTGCAAAGGACCGATGTAGAGGCACTACAAAAGAGAAGCCTATACCCAGCAGTGAGATAAAGAAAGCTGCGGATGATGATGATGACAGTCATCATTCGTATGCGACGATTTGACTTGGGTCCGCGATATAATGCTATCTACATGGCTCAATGTAATTAGCAATGTCAATATGTACTCGTATTGTCGCTTAGTCCTCGAGATAAGGTGATCACTCAGGGTGAACACGGGTTATCATAGATCAATTCGCTTTGCAAACAAAACCACTTAAGTCACTCCGACTAACTGTTCTTCGATGTTAGTTTAACATGTTGTGGGTAGTTCAAATTCCTAAATAACAAACATAGAGGCAACAGTAAACTGGCGACTAAAATAAGTTGTAATTTTTAAGTAATGATTAGTAAGATTGGTTGAAGAATTGGTAAGCGCATACCTAAATCAGTTTTTTTTTTGCCTAACTTCAAAGAAGAGGAGTTTTTTAATACGAGTGAACGTAGCTACAGTTTACTTCATAACTTAAGGTATAAATCCAAAATTATTGAAAACCATTCGTACGTATTCGTATCAACCAGATGCAATACCGACTAGCAATTTGTGTCGAAGTTATTTGAATATCTGATATTGTCGTACAATACAATTCGGAATTCTGAATCTCGAATACAATCTAGGTTATTATTGGAAGGCTTATTGTTGGTGTAAGTTTACGTGTTATGTAATTACATTTTCAATAACGCTGCTTGCTGAAACCAATGACTTATTATTTAACTGGCTGAAGATAGGGCATGAACATTTTAGTGGTGCTTAGCTAGAGAAGATTATCTAGCGAAGAATAGAAATGTTTCATGATGATATAATATGAGGTTGTTACAAGGTCTTTGTTTAGATCAGATTTGAACTTCTGACAGCAATCGCTACTCTAAACCGACGAAACGAAGGAATAAAAAAATTAAGGATGAAATTAAACTAGTCTGATTAGAATGATTCACATTTTATTGAAAAAGGTATACTCGAAGTTTTTCCATATCAATTTTATCGAAATTGGTATAATGGTTTCTGAAAAATTTACAAAAAATCTGATGATGGCAAGGTGGCTGAAGATGATACACCATTTCGAGCGAACTACTCGTATTCGAATTTTGTACGTAAATTGTAATGGTTCAATGGTCGGGTGTGCTATTTTTGGCAAAAAATTATTCTAAAACAATTGGACTCAAATGCAAGCGTTTCCCATTTATACACTCAATCATTATTCAGTGCAGTGATATCTGCAGTGATATGTTTTTTGATTCCTGCTAGATCTGTAGAAGCTTATATCAAACGCAGAATCATCATCATCATAATGAGCCTGTATCAACCCTCTGCTGGGCATAGGCCTCCTCTCCCTTGTGCCAGTTTTCCCTGTCTTGGACTGTCCAAGTTGTCCATGCAACTGATCTCATTGACGCGTGTCCGGCGATGGATCTGATGTCATCGACCCATCGGGCTGGTGTTCTGCCTACGGAACGCCTGTCTGCTATTGGAAGCCACTCAGTCAGAGATTTACTCCACCATCCATCATCACGCCTGGCCACGTGTCCTGCCCAGCGCCACTTGGGTCGCGTAATACGGCTTCCAACATCTGCAACCTTTGTCCGTCGTCGGATTTCCGTATTACGGACTCGGTTGCGGAATAACAAGAGCCAATTTAAGCTGGAAATATTTTGAATAGGAATTGTTGTACAATACTCGGCTGTTTTGAATTCTGAGCGATCCTGATCTTGTTACAGAAACTGTAATGTGATTGCTTCTGCTTATGTTAGAGCTTATCGTGTTATGAAATTCCATTAACTAACAATGTAACTTATGGATAATGCTATAAAACCTAACAATGTTGTGTGTCTCTCCATAAAAGCAGTAATTTACGCTTTGTAACATTATTTTGTTCGGAGTATTTAGTTTCATTCAGTTGCATTTATCGTATCATAGTAGGTATCATAGTTTTGAAATATCATTAGTGAGCAAATTTAAGTTGGAGGTTTTCAAATTTTCTTTCAATCTTATAGTTTTTATGTAATTTTGTACGTTTTTCGATGAGTTCAAAACATCAGGATCTATCTGAAAATTTGTTTGCTTAATGCTTATACTTTATAGGTAATCATATTTATCAGGGCAGGATCAACAAAGTTTTAAGTGACTGTTACGTTTTTATTAAATAAAAATAGATGTAAGTATTTACTCGTATTAGGTATTATAATAACAATTAAAATGCGTAGATGACATTTCAAACGGTTGAAAGGCTAAGAGATAAAGAATAACTCACAACAGTATAAATTTTTATTGATCAGTTATTTGGCAAACTTTTAAATTTAGACAGCTATGAGCAGTTTTCAAATCAATTTTAATTGGTTCTAGAAATCCAATCAAACTTGATCGAGGATTTTAATTAATTCAGTTGACTTGAAAAGCCAGGGTAAATTGGATTCCATTGCTATCAAATGGAATTTTCTACCGTACAGGTTGAATGGGATCTCTAACACAGTGTGATACAAAAGAGACTAAAGAATATACAAGGTTGTGACTTACGTACTTATTTTACTGAGCAACTCTTCGAGCAAATATCTACAGAGCCACAGTGCCTAAGTTAAAGTTGTAAAAACATTTCTGAGCGCCGTCATACAAACCGACTTAGATATTTACATTAAATAATTCACAATGACCCATTTTCTTTGTCTTTGACTTTGGCATCGCGCGCGTTTTGTCGGCTTGCAATCGCCTTAAAAAAATTGCTTGCCCACTTAGCAGGGTATTGGCTCGGACACTTTTTTTAAACGATTGTGACTAGATATTTGCTCAAACGAGCAATTGAATTATTTTTTGTTGCTTTAATGGAGATAGTCCATCGTGTATTGTATTGCACTGTGCTGCCCCATAATAGTTGAAAACGGATCACGAAGGGCGATTACCCCAGTTTCAACATGGCAGCCCAGTGTGGGTTGGTGAATTCACATACTTCATCAGATTTCTTCTACGGACTTATTCCGGTTGCCGTACAATGTTTATTTTCACCAAAAAGCAAGTAATCTGTACAAACATTACGAGTAAAACCTAACAATGTGCATCGGTTCTTAAATTCTAAATAGCTAATCGAATTAGTACTTAGTGTGTAAATCCGTCCTTAAATTCTAAAGAACTCATTGTCATGAGATCGGACTTGAAGCCACACCTTAGGCTTGTAAGGCGAGTATTTTTCTACTAGACCACTATAGTATGTACACATACATGATGGCAGTACAAGCATTTGCGTCAATTTAATTTTGTATACATGCCAATTTTTCATGGTACTCTATTGACATGGTGATCGATCACTGATCATATTTTAATAGAGGTTCGCTTTTCGCCTATTTGTTGTACTTAAGTTCTAAATAAGATGTATTATACGATAAACACACACATTTTAACATTTTAACGGTTATCGAGACATACCTACTTCAGATTCTAAACCAACACTGTTGATACGAGTACAAGTAGCGGCACATAAGTCTAGCGCTAAGGGTACTGTAGAGGGGATGCCTGCGCATGTTGACCGCCATACTAAACTCATGCTCAGCCATCCCCTCCACACTTCGCTCAGCGCTAGACTTACTCGTATATGCCGCGACCTATATAATACATGATAGAATACATTACTCACAAAAATATCATTGTAATTAATCACGAAGTGGAAAAAAAACACCGTTCTTGTTATTTTTTATGTTTTATGTAATACATTTGTAAGACTATCTACAATAGGTATTTTAATAGATACCAACTTATAATATCTTGTCAATGTTAACCGTGCCACGTCCTTGTCCATATCAAAGCTAACCCTTGTAACTCAGCTATCTGTGTTTGAAGGGTTAATCCAATTGGTCTCTTTGTTTGAGGGGTTAACGTATTTGAAGATACGGAGTAGGACTATAGGATCGATGTCTAGACGGGTCTTCTATTTACTCAACGCTCTATACTTTAAATAAATACTCATACACTGCAAAATTTCATGTTGACGCAACGAATTGCATAATTAATAAATAATTTTGTGACGAAATGAGTAAATCATTTTTTGGGCTTCATTCATGAGTAATCAATCCTGTATCAGCCTTTTTAATAGTCCACCGCAGGACGTAGGCCTACCCAAGAAAAGTGTTTGCGCCATATCCATTTACGCTGGCTCAGTGCGGGTAAGTGAATTCACATACGCCATCTAATTCCTTCTAGGGACGTACGAGTATGCAAGTCGCTTCGCGATATTTTCCTTCAGCGAAAAGCCAGTGGTGTGAAATTCCGTACATAAATTCCAAAGTAACTCATTGGAACGGGATCGGGATTTGAACCCACGACCTCACGATTGCAAGGCGGGTGTTACTATCTCTAGACCACCACGATTAAATAACAATCAATTCATTTTGTCATTATTGACATTACCTGCGTATAGTTATGATTTTAGGCAGTCTTTCGTACGAAATTAAGTCCTCATTAAATCGAAACGACATGTCCCGTCTCGTGAGATCTGTGGTTTTAAAAGCAAGGTCATATTCGTGCCAAATTCACATTATCCCTTTAAAGTTTTGATTTAAGGAAAATTGGGCATGTGCATAGGGTATAAGTTATGCTAAATTGTTAAAATTTTGCTCTATCTTCTTAAAACCTGTCGAATACAGCACCGCTTAGAGAATAAATAACTATAGTTACTTATAAATACTCTAAGCAGCACCGGCTTTTTAACAAATCTCTACCGAACATAGCCTAACTACGAAGGCCGATACTCGTAGGATTATAACCACTACACCGCAGCAGTGCGATTTAATGGATTCACAGCTACCGAACATCTACCTATGGACATAGGCATACATGGTAGCTCACGGTTGGATCTCTCACAAAACAGGCTTAATAATAGGTAAATTATTAAACATGAATTTGCTCGTAAAAACAAAACATTCTTTAAATTTTGTGATATTACGGTGCAATAGAAATGCATCCACGGAATTATTCCGAATTTCGTTAACTGCGTTATTAAAGTTAAAGGTGACCTCAGACCAAATAAAAAAATCGAGACAGAATGTTGTGAACAAACAAGTGAAACCGGCAAAACTACGCCTCGCTGTGTACAGACACAATTTCACACACAAACACGAACGATGAAACTACGCCTTGGCTCGTCAGTCGAACTATGGCGGCGCAACACTGACGCACTCACCACATGTACAAAAGAACCGACCTCACTTGTCTGTTCACGACTTTCCGTCTTGATTTATTTATTTGGTCTGAGAAGGTGACAAGGAAACTTTTATTGTAATTATAAGCTTTCAATATTTCTATGCTGTATAAGTATTTTTAATGTTATCAGTTTAGCGGAAAGTACTATAGTCTGACCGTTTAACTGAGTCCACGCCTGCGCGGGTACAGGGGCGCGGGGTAGACGACAAAGGGGGACTGAGACAGGTGCGGGCGGTGGGGTCCCCTGTACCCGCGCAGGCGTGGACTCAGTTAAACGGTCAGACTATAGGTATTTTCCTGAGTTCCATATAATATATAGCGGTCATAGTATTGTTTGACGAGGTGTTGCTTAGCGATCATTGAAGTTGAGCATCGTTCAGCATTGTCAGTCTTCGGGTGGTTGACCGCGGGTAGCATTTACAACTAAGTGCTACCGTGGCACGGATGACGCGTTAAATTGTAGTTCCCGGTTATTTTAACCGTTTAGCGATGTCGGAGCCCTTCAAGCGGCTTCAAAAGTCTGACATCAGGGCTAGCCACCCGGCCTATACGAACTTACTTAGTTTTTGTACAGTTGAGTCGCAATATGGTTATCAAAGCTGTTGCATCACCAAGTCTGCTAATGCACTGCCAAGATTAGGTGCTATTCTACAATAGTGCCAGTCTCTACGACTCACACTGTCGTGCTCTTTTGCTATTTCATTTCCTTTATAGTCTAGGAGTGAAGGTTGTAAGACGTCAAATGCAAAACTTTGTACTTTCTGAAAAGATAACAGAGTAGTTCTATTTATAGGTCGACTAGCTGTAACTGGTAGTTTTCAACAATGTACTAAAGTGTCCTTGTAAAATTTGGTAGTAGTTAAGTCAATCCTTATTTTCCATAACCCTTAAAATATGTGCATTTTGTGAAATTTGGGATCTGAACTTACATTAACTTAAGGCCGCAAAACACTTTGAGATGAAATAAGGTACATGTTTTTATACGTTTGGTATTATTTACTGTTTAATAAATTTGTAAATGTACTTTTGAATGTACGCTGCATTGTGAAAATAAATAAAGAAATAAACCAAACATATAATGACATTTAAAAAGAGGGAATCACACATAAGTATCTGCATATCTTATTATAGCATATTATTACGAGTATTATAGCATGCCGGGCACGCTGCCAACTGGCAGTGGGCTTGAGCATTTGGATTATCTTTAGACCTTCAAGGGTCTCTGGATGATCCGATAGCATGTTATGTAGTAGTAGTTTATGTAGTTTTAGATTATATACGTTTTGTATTTAGTGGTTGGGGTAAGTTATCGCATCATTTCTCTAAAGTTTTTAGACTGTATCTGTCCATTAAAGTGACATTAACTGTCATTAATTGTCTGCCTCAGTGACTCAGTGGTTAGTGGACCTGACTTTTGGATCAAAGAGGCGTGCCTTCGATTCCCACCCAGGGCAAGCAGTTTTGTGGTGAACACAGGTGTTTGCTCTGTTTCTGGGTGTTATTTAGGTACTATTTATAAGTATGTATTTAAAATATGTAAATGTAGTATATCAGTCTCTGGCAAAGTGGCAACCATATCACAAGCTTTGCTTAGTTTGGGGTCAGACACCGTGTGTAAGATGTCTCCCAATATTGATTTATTTATTTATTAAAGTTGTTATGCAGTAAGTCCAAAAAGGCTCTTTCCAAACGACGTCTCTAGCTCCCAAACACCTTTGTTTACTTTTTACATAGTTACAGTCAGTAGAGTGGAAGTTTCATCGCGAGATGTCAGAGGTCACGAGATTGTGAAGATCTCTAGTACCTCTTCTCCGGTACATCTGGCTAAAGAATTGTTTGGTGCATTCAAACTTTGTGAATGCAGTTTGTTTGCGTTTCACGACTTTCAATTTATTTTAACTACTGTCCGAGGAATGGTTTGTCTTTTAAGAATTTTATTCTTTGTCTGAAGTAGACAGTCATGGAAAAAATCTTCAACTTTAAAATGGTATGTTCATTGAAAACTTTGGTAAAAACTTCGAGGAAAAAATATAAATTGAAATAAAACTGCGTCTTCATAATACCTACCAATCATTACATATTGTTTTTTGACTTTTAGTATTTCAATCATTCGAAGAGAAATTTCACTGTAGGCCCAGATTTTATAACGGGTGTCCCAAAATTAACGCAAGATTTGAATTTGCCGCCATTTGTGCAGTGAAGTGTTGGCAACCCTGAAAAAAAAGCAATTTGACAGCTAACAGTATAGGGTTATTAAAAATGGAGCAATAGTATTTAGAGAAATGAAAAAAAAGATGGCTCCCGAACAAAAAAACATGGCCGCCATACAAAATTGAATCGTCAATAGCTCGGGAACGGTACAACTTGGATGGGGAGTGTTTGACCAAATGTCATAGGGAATCGATGAAAATTCAAGATGGCAGTTTTTTTTTTTTTTAAGTATTGAATTTCAATTAACACAACAATTGAAGCCTAATGACCATGTACAGAGAAGAGAGTTCGTTGAATGGATTATTGAACATCAACAAATGGACCCTGATTTTTCGAGCAAAATCATCCTAAGCGATGAAGCACATTTTCATCTTGATGGCTTTGTTCGACCATATTTTGTATGAAATTTTCGAACTACAGCCGCCAAGCTTTCACTAATATTCTTTAATAATGAAGACACGTTGTTCTATCGTGTAACGCTCCATTTTTAATAACCCTATACTGTTAGCTGTCAAATTGCTTTTTTTTCAGGGTTGGCAACACTTCACTGTACAAATGGCGGCAAATTCAAATCTTGCGTTAATTTTGGGACATTTATACCTTTATATACGTGGCAACTTACTACTTTATATACCGTGAAATCTCATAACGCTATTCGAGTACCATACAATAACTTCTTCAGGCACCTGATGGGCCTGAAGTGGTATTGCAGCGCCTCGGGAATGTTTACTTAGATTCTTTTAACGCTATAAAGCGTAAAAGAATAGCCACGTTTATGTCCAGACTTCAACGTGTAAAAACGTTATCATAAAAAGCCTAGAGGACAGGCTGTTGCAGACCGAAACGTAGCGACGATAGATACGAGTACAAGCTCGAACCAAATTAAAAAAACAAGACAGAATGTTGTGAACAAAACAATTGTGGCTGGCAAAACAAAGCCTCGCCCAGTACAGACACAATTACACACACATACACGTAAAACGAAACTACGCCTTGGCTCGTCAGACAAACTATGGCGGCGCAACACCGACGCACTCACTACATGTATAAAAAAAAACCGGCCTCACTTGTCTGTTCGCGACGTTATAGCTTGATTTTTTTATTTGATCTAAGGGATACAAATAGCTAGTTAAGATTTGGCTAGATTTATTTTATTTTGTTATTTTAATTTTAAATTTGTATGTACATTTTGGATACTTGGAAAAAAAACTGGTTACACAAGGACGTATTTAAAAGTAAATTACCAATACATCTAAAAAGAAAAAACTATGGGATAATACGATACTTCCATCACTCCTTTACGGATGTCAATGCTGGGCTCTAACAAAAAATCTTGTAAGAAAGATAGCTACTTTTCAAAGAGCAACAGAAAGGTCTATGTTAGGCATTAAACTCAAAGACAAAGTCCGAAACATAGACATACGCAACGCTACAAAAACTCAGGACGCTGTAAGCATACTCTGCATGTTAAAATGGAAGTGGACAGGCCACGTTGCGAGAGTTACAGATGGACGTTGGAGTGGAAAAGTCCTGCATTGGTGCCCGAGAGAAGACACACGATCAAAAGGACGGCCGAGAAGGAGGTGGCGAGATGACATCGTAGAGGCAGCTGGGAGTACATGGACGAGACTGGCGCAAGAAAGAAAATTATGGCTACGCATGGAGGAGGCCTTTGCTAAAAATTGGGTGTCCAGAACAGAACGAAATTGATGTTATGTAATATGAAATGTAAAAGATAAAATGGAAATAAAGGCTTTATTTATTTATTTATTTTTTTATGTACATTTTGTATTTTTTTTTATAGGGATCAATTAGTGTCTGAAATAAAGCATTATTAATATAACTCTTTAATCTATCGAATTCACAGGCTTGGCCTGGTCCTTTATTAGGCGTCAATCATACATTTGCTAGAAATGAAATATTTTATTTCGTAACAATACGGTGTATTTTTATAAAATGACACATACAAAACAGGTACTTGAGACAAACCAAGAGTGAATAGAAATCATTAGTTTACAAAGTTCTTATATATAATAGAAAATACAACAGTATATAAGGTTAAAATTAGTATATAAGGTTAGGACACACGATAATTTTTAATGTTCTGTTTGTAATCTTAATATTTATTCTCTTTATAATTTTTATATTTTCTTAAATTATTGCACTTAGTGACGCTAGATTTAAAGACCCTAGTTATAGCTACCTAACAAGTTTTGCAACCTCGCAAACAACTGTAAAGCATATTTTTAAACAACTAAACACACGTTAAAAACCAATATTGGGAACAATAACTGAGAAATATTTTATTGAGATTACTTGAATAATTAATTAAGTAAACTATTTTTTAATTTATAAACATATTAAAGATATCTGGATCAAGTGTTCTCTTTTAAAGGTAAACTTAGCTCTCGTACAGAATGTCTGCTTTCTCGAATACTTCACAACCAAATTTCAACGCGCGGACAAATAGACATTAAAACCATTTTCGATCACGTACTTTATAAACTGGCTTTGCTGAAGGCATTGCCGTCAAATCATTCAGAACACCACTTCAGTGCAGAGCTAAAACTTGCATGCCTTTATTCTTCACGCCGGCTTCGTGGCAGTAAAGTTGTCGACTCCGCGTTCATTCCCTGCGAGAAGAAGTTCAAGATTATGAGTTTTGGTCCCATTGGTCGAGTTAGTCGCGTACGCGCAGCGTCACGCTCTCGGTCTAGGCACGAAATCAAATAAAAGGGATGTGATCCTTTGGGCGGTCCACATGAAAAAGATAAAAAATACTTAGAATAGGCTTTTTAACTAACAAAAATGTAATTAGTCCGTTAAAGTTCCAGGTGACGTCACTAACCGGTATCAAATGTGCCGGCTAGTGCCGTCACGAGCCTCCACTCTCAAACTTTGACAAGATTTATCTTTGTAACTGATTGTTGTATTGACAAAAGAAAAAATACGTGTCCAATATTTTTTTTTTTTTAATCTAACTGACGGACTAATTAAAATAATTATTTTTATACCTAGTAAACATCCCTATTATCCGGCTGGTGCACTTATTCCCACCGAGCTATCCCCCCTGGTAGGGATAAGTGCACTTTTTGTAGATTTAGTTCTACCAGTAGGGATAGGTGCACTACCCATTTCTATTATATTCTACTAGCAGCGCCCCGCGGTTTTACCCGCGTTGTGCCCGTTCCCGTGGGAATTTCGGGAATTTTTATACATATAAACCTTCCTCTAAAAACCGCATCAAAATCCGTTGCGTAGTTTTAAAGATTTAAGCATACAGACAAACAAACAAACAAACAAACGAAAATAGCGACTTTATTTTATACTATGTAAAGACTATTCATATTAAATCCTATTACTAATCGAATACAATACTGGGAACGTTGGTTTAATTGACCGACGAACCAAACTGGAGGAAGTACTCAATTCGACGCGTATATATATATATATATATATATTTTTTATGTGTAACCACGCATAACTTTTTTCGTAGTGGTTCGATTTCAATAATTCTTTTTTTGTTGGAAAGAATATACTTCGAAATTGGTCCCATTAAATTTTTATTGAAATTGGCTGAGCTTTTATTGATAAATAAACAATAATGTGAAAAATGTAACATCGATTCGTGCGAAATATTCGCGAATTCTGTACACGGGTGAAGTCTGTCTTGCTATTAAAAAAATAATTTGTTGAAATGATGAAGTTTCATAACATAACTTTTCAACAACGGTTGGTACGTTCCCACGATTTTACAATACATGTAATACAATCATTACCGATTCTAAGAAAGATCGTTTTGTTTCGAATTTCTAGCCATTATCATTTAAGATAACAACAATTGCTTTTATACCTCGACAAAAAACCAACAAAGTATAATGAGGCTCGTTTCCCAAGTTTTATTTTGGTCTGCACGTGTTCCTTTGTTTTTGTATCTAGCATCGGCTTCTTTGATGCCTACTAAACTATGCCAAAATTGAATGCCGTCACCACAGACTTCAATTAAAAAGTCTGTGATGATTTTTATTGAAGTCTGTGGCCGTCACAATATGATAAGGCTTTTCTTAGCAATCACCAAAGTTAAGCAAAATTCGTCGCGGTCAGTCTTCGCATGGGTGACTGCAGCTAGCATTTATCTACACTACAACTTAGCGCCGCCGTTTAAGCAACTATTATATATTCTTTGGTTTAAGTCCGCGCTTGACCACCTTGTAAGCGACGTTGTGGTCGAAGATGAAGCACGCAGACCTAGAAGATACCTGTTCACTCTGATCTTGCCGTGGGTGGGATTAGCTCCACTCGTTTCAAGTTAAGCTATATTCGAAGCCTTCAGGAAGTTTAAAAACTCTGACACCAGCACTAGCTACCCTTCCTATACGAACTTACCTATTCTCTTACCTAGCACTATTGAAGTGATAATTAAATTATATGTCTATGATACATAAGCCGACCATTAGCTAATGAATATAATTAGAAGTACCTATAACACCGAGGAAAATTTTCAAGCAAATTACACTCATAAAGTGATGACTTTCAACAAGCTTTCAACACTCCGTTAAATAGTTTTAGGAAGTTGAATTTAGTTAATTAATCGCTTGATTAAATTAAGTTTAATTGATATTCAGGTGGTTTACAACACACAATTTTAACTCATTTTCAGGAAACATGAAACTAGCAATATGGTAATGCTAACATAAAATTTGAACACACAATTTAGAGGGGCTATTTGTATACATATGCAATAAATATGTAAACTAAAAACTAAATAATCGGCCAAGTACCAGTCGGACTCGCGCACGGAGGGTTCCGTACTGTATGGGATCCCCCATTCAATATTTATTTTATTATTTATTATTCAAGTGAATAAACAAATAAATGTTCTGTGAAAATTTCAAGCATCTGCCTGTTACCATTATTAATATAGAGCGAAAAACGGCTAAAAAATCTGATTTGTTGTATGGGAGCCCCCCTTAATTACTAATTTTATTCTGTTTTAACTAACAAACTACTCGTTAGCAAATACAATCTTTATTCGTTCATTTAGAAGTTTTAACAGGTAAGTACATCAAAAATCTTTCATATATGTAATACTTCTAAGTAAATGTAATTTAGAGGGAGGAAATACATTAACTTGAAAATACAGCGCAAAATGCCAAACCATCAGGAAAAAAGCTATTAGGCTGATATTTTTTCGCCCGCTTACAAAAGTAGCTTGAATGTGACAAGGTAAAGTGGTTTTTTTAAAAGTAAATTTCGGAACTGAATACATTGTACTGAAAATCAAAGTATCTAGTTTATTAGTACCAACATTATTTTAGCAGCGTCGAGAGTTTTTGAAATAATAATGGTGCTATTTGGAACCGAGTTGCCAATTGCAACTGACAGCACGTGCAGCAGCTCATACTCAATCTCGTGCGCGAGATAGCGTGTCATTCGCCTTCAAGTTTCCCTTTCCCGCTACACCACCCGCTACCCGCTGATATCTTGGGTACCTTGTTCCCTGATCTGTGAGTACAGCCGTCACTAAAACAAATGAATTCGGCCACATCTGCACTACTAGTTTGTATCAGCTGATGCACGTGCTGTCGGCAGTTGCAGTCGTCAACGTGGTCCCAACTAGGATCTCTGTAGTAATGACTGAACAGACCAATGCAGGATCTGCTATCGCTATCGTACGTCTGGAAATATGGTCAGGCGACCAATTTTTGAAACGTTGAGAAATAAAACCGGTCAATTGTAAGTCAGGAGCGCACTTTGAGGGTTCCGTACGAATCCTGAAAATTGCACAAAAAAGGGGAAACGTGTTAAAAAGAAAGTTGTTAAGCCCCAGGGCGTAAATGTTTGTATGGATTATTGATTATTATTTAATGATACATTAATTGGATTTTTTATGGTCTAAAATCTTGATAGCTACATCTCGAGTCTCAACTCATAAAGTACTAAACTGATTTTTTAGGTGTACAGATTTAAGTTAGTTTTTTTCTACACTTTAACAAAAATTTGATATTTTTGAAGACTGTTACGCGAATTTGATAGTAAACTAATAAATTATTTGTATGATTAATTACATATGGCAACAGGAAGATGCTTGAAATATTCACAGAATATTAAGTTTTATATACCCTTCAAATATAAATAATTAAATAAAAATAAAATATATAAAGGGAGGCTTTCATACGGTACGTAACCCTTCGTGCGCGAGTCCGACTCACATTTGATAATTTTTTGTTCAACATAGCTGCCATTTCAGCAGAAAAAAAGACGCTTGCATTATCAACCATTTGCAGAAATAATTTGTCAAATTGATGCCAGGACAATAAATTACTTTCTTCCTATCCGTACCGCTGTACTATAATCCAATATTCGAAATCTACTCTCGCGATCGGAACTCATCGAGTATAATTTTATTTTCATTGGGCATATTCCTTTAGAGCTTTAGTTCAACCGCTTGTAAAATGAAGTTGAAACGTGTTTTCAAGTGAAGATACATGAATACGGAAGAACACACGACATTATGTGTGTATTTTTCTTTGTTCTGGCTTAATTGATTGAGGGTTCTTTGTTTATAGACGCTCAATTGTGTTTGTTTGGCAAGTAATACTATGTAAGTAGATAAACAATAAACATTGTAGTACGGGAAGCCCTTTGTGCTATTGATTACTGAACAAACAGCTTATGAGAATTTGTGAAATGGGAGAACATTTAAATGAACTATGACATTTATAGGGTTTTGTAGTTGTAAAAAGTTGTTTGATAGCTTGGTTTATTCCGATAATTGCTCTAACCATTATTGGACTAAATGAATAGGGAAATCAACTGTCAGCTGTTACTTGCAAGTACGATTCGAAATTTTTACACGGGAGGTTTTTATTTAGCACAGAACGTCCTAAGACTAAACGAGATCTGGTAATTATAATCCAGTTTATATTGGTCATGTTTTCCAAATTCGATATTTAAATCAGAGGTTTAAGTTTGATCGCGATTACAGTTTAATGAGAAGAAGACAAAGCGCAGATTTAACTAATCCTCCATTTAACTGTGGATTAATGGCAGGAAGCAATGAAGAAACCGAGCACCGGGAGTAACAGTACGTAAGATTAGAATAAGTATTATTCTGCCTTTTTTATTCTTTGCAACATTTTGTAGTTTCCACTTCATTGAAACATCATTCATCATTTGAACTTCATTTTGTAGTTTTTCGAACAGTTTCAAACTTCACCTACAAGTATCTTTTTGTGGAATTATGTTGTTTTTACCGACTTCTAAAAAAGAGGAGTTTCTATGTTCGTGTGTATGTATTTTTTTTGTGTATGTTCATCGATATTTTCGCCAATTTTGAACAAATTAAAAAAAAATGTTAAAAAGGGTCTTATTTAAATTATATCAAAATCGGCAAATCCGTTTTTGGAAAATCAACAATAATTAAAAGTTGTATACATTTATTCGAGCGAACTATTAGAATGTCGTACCTGATTGTAGTTGGTTTTGACATTTTGGCGAAAAATAATTATCTTTTACGTTAAAAACAAGTAGACAAACTGCTATGAAGAACCGTAACACTAAAAGCTTTGTTTCTTATCTAAATTTTTCTACCGACTTCCAAAAGGAGGAGGTACTATGTTCGTCTGTATATTATTATGTTTTTTGTGTTAGTATGTTCATCGATAATTCGCCAATTGCGAACCGATTTAAAAATTCTTTTTTGTTTCCAAAAAGTATACTTTCGAGGTAGTCCTATTTAAATTTTATCGAAACTGGCTGAGCCGTTTTTGATAACTCAACAAAAATGTACATGGATGTCACATCGATTCGTGCAAATTATTCGAATTATGTACACGGTGGAATCAGGTGTTGCGACTTTTTAGGAAGAATAATTATTACATTTATACGCCCCGTTTTAAACTTTCGCATGTAGGGTACGGTTTGCAGAGTAGAAGATCCGTAGAAGAAATTCGATAGCCTATGTGAATCCACCAACCCCATTGGGCCAGCGTGGTGGATATGGCCCAAACGTGGATAGACCTACGTCCTGCAGTAAATTATTAAAAGGCTGATTCAGTATATGTAATAATATCATTCCATAATATCATAATCACTACATAGTATAAAACAAAGTCTTTTCCAGCTGTCTGTCCTTATGTATGCTTATATTTTTAACTACGCAACGAATTTTGATGCGTTTTTTTATTAGATGGAGTGATTCAAGCGGAAGGTTTGTATTTGTATAATACACCTGTACAAAGCCGGGGCGGGTCGCTAGTACTAAATATATAAATCTTTAGCTCTGTGTCTTTGTACATGATAAACGCTTCCAGACTTAATTACATTGCTAAGGCGGTAACAGTAGGGTAGAAAGTTTTGAAACGATATTACACAAAAGATCATGTTTTTAATTAAAATTGTTACTCCCAAGATGCCAAACTTAAATGCGTAATACTTGGTTTTTAGCAATTTCAACGTTAAGTGTCAAGGATTTCAAAGAAAACAAACTTGAAAGTGTAGAATCTAGACCTAGAGATAAGTTTATTAATTACGGAAAACTATAATCTCATGTTATTAATTATTTATTTACTATGTACTTGTTCTTGTCTGCGGCTTCACCTGCGTGATATTTAGATGTTTGTGGTATTCCTTAGGAACCTTTCATTTTTCGGGAAAACAAGTAGCATAAGTCACTTGCCTACTCGACTTTCAAACTACATAATATGTCAATGCCAAAAATCAAGTCACTCCGTACTCCATTGCTGAGTGAAAGAGACACAAACCAACAAATTCACATTGGGATTTTTAATATTAGTAACGGTAAGGATGCTATCAAAATTAATACTAAATATTTAGGTTTTTTTTTTGTTCTATGTTAAAAGAGAGATTGCAAAAACGTATTATCACTGACACTATAAGAGAGAGGCCTATACCTACCCAGCCCAGCTCCGCTCCATGCGCGCCCACTTGACGACTACAGCCAGACAAATAGACCGCTTCCAAGACAATTACTATTTCTCCTGGACAGTGCAGACCTCAATAACTGCTGAGATCGTAAAGCCAGCAGTGTTTCATGACCGCGGACCCGAAGGTCCGTGAGCTGCAGCCAGGGTAATGGGCTACTGCCCGAAACCCTATCCTACCACCCATATTACAGGCGGTGGAAGAACCGAAAAAAAAAAAAAGCCTACCCAGGACCCCTGGTATAAAGAAGGCTGCGGGTGATTATGATGACCGTATACAGGTACACCTTATCTGAAAATTACTTAGCTTCATCTGTATTGTGAAACAATTTCGAAATTTAATTTGATTTCATAACGGCCTAAATTTTAGGCAGGAAAATATATTTTTAAAATAAATAAGCGTAAGCGTTATTTTCACATCTGGCGCGCATAGTTTTCTTAATTAAGTCCATTATGAGTATTTTAACTTTTCGTTTAACTTGATTTAGATCAAAATAATTACGTTCAATCTTTGAGAATGATCGCAAACGTAAATAAGGTGTTGATTTTCTTAAAAATTGCTGACTAAGTGGTAAAGCTAGAGAACTTGTTGGTGTTAACAGGACGTATAAATGTATTTTATACATAATTAACTACATAGGTGATGATGATGATATACTTGTATAGGTTAAACATTCTAAATATGTGTCTGCACACATATTTATCGGTAAGGATGAATACCGTTGCAATATGCCTAGGTATTTGTACGTATATGTTTATTTTTATGTCGGTGAAATTGATAAACTCTCTTATGATTTATTAGCATACAGATATGTACCACGTATACCATGTACAATTTGTACATGATATTAAGAATAACAACGCACGATTTTAGAAAATTGTTTGGATTCAAACAATCAGATGTGTGAGGTACCTAAGTGCATAGCTGTCATTTACTCGTATAAAACTATGAGACTGTCTTATTTCAGTTACCCATAGCGACGTCAAATATTACGAATTCTAATATCATGAACTATTATACTCGTTATTGGCCAGAAACTCGTAAACTACGCTTTATTTTCTCACTATTCTTGGTGCACGATTTTATGAATTATTATATTTTTATGTGTTGGTCATAACACCGTAGGTTATTACGTAAATTCGCAAAAGTTTATGATATAGCTACATATTAGTTGCATACGTATGTACACAGTCAGGTCATAAATTCTGTCACATGTTTAATATAAAATAATTGAAACAAGTTTATTCATTATGTAACCATTTATATTCCAAAATGAACTTAACAAAACATAGATTCTTATGACAATAAAATTTATTCAAAATGACCTCCGTGATTTTGAACACATGCCTTCAATCTTCGCGGCCAGTCGTCTATTGCAGCACGAACGAGGTCCATGTCAATATCGGCGGCTGCCTTAATCAAGGATGTCTTGAGTGACTCCAAATTGGGATGAGGCTTTGAGCACGCCTTTTCCTCCAAGTGTTGCCATATCTTGTAATCTAACGGACTCAAATCTGGACTGGAGGAGGGCCAGTCTTCGTGCCGGATGAAGTCGATTTCACGCGCCGCCAGCCAGTCTTGTGTGCTCTTCGCTCTATGAGCTGGCGCCGAATCTTGTTGGAATACCCAGTGCCTGTTATTGAACATGGTATGAGAAACAGGTTCCACAAGGTTCATCAGGACTGTATTTTGATACACAACTGCATTCGTTTATACACCTTTCTCACAAAAATGTACCTCTGTTAAGCCCCAATAAGAAAATCCCAACCATACCATGAGCGAGGATGGAAAATGACCTCGTTGGACACGCGGAATACGGTTGCTCGCTTCTTCACTACTGTGTGCGTACACCTTATCATTTTGTTTGTTGTAGGTCTCTTCTACTGTAAAAATTTTTCATCCGAAAAAAGAATTTCCCACAACAAAGCGCGGCATCTCTTCAGTCTCAGGTCCATTAGACGAGCATTTAAACGATGTCTTGTTTTTTTTTCGAAATGCCTGAAGCTCTAAGTCTTCATTTAACACCCTTTTCACCGTGGTTCTGCTTAACCCCATCTGAAGGGCCAACAGTTTCTGCTTAAGTTTGGGATTTCTTTGAATTCGCGCCTTCACAGCTTTTATCACTGCTGGAGTCCTAACAGACCGAGGACGACCACTTCTTGACCTGTCTACACTAGAGTCTTTATTGTATCGTTTGATGGTACGATAAACGAATCTTTTGGTTATATTCAAATTTTTCAGTATGTCAAAAATTTGAATTGGCGTGTAACCGCAACGATGCAACGCAATAACTGCAACACGGTCTCTATAAGCGTCCACTGCATATTTAAAAATGAGTAAAATTCTAAAAAGTATACATTTTTATTTTAATGAACAATTCGAAATTCGAATTCAATAAACTTTTTTGTGGCTAGCATTCTAAAAAAAAGTTTTTACTGTGTGACAATACTTATGACCTGACTAGGTACATTATGATATTGCTGGATTTTGGTTACCTAGGTGAATAAAGTTTAGTCTGCTTTCTTTTATTCTCCTTCTTGATCGAAAGAAAGATTAAAACCCAAGAATTTTTGTAATACATCCATACCTTAAACCTTTCAACCCGTACTGGGCCAACGTGGTGGAAATGGCCCAATCACCTTTCGTGGGTAGGCCTACGTCCTGCAGTGGACTATTAAAAAGGCTGTTACAGTACAGTAAGTAAAACCTTTCAAGCCGGTTTTGTCTATCCAAACGTTTATTTGTTTGTTGGCTCTCGCTTCTAAGTCATATTTTTCGACAATCTTATTTAAACTTATAATTATACGATTTTACAGAATTTTGTGTTGTAAGTGATTTTTATTGGAACGATTGCTAAACGGTTCATCCATATTATCTAGGGCAAAAAATCAGATTTTGGTTTGGAAACTTATAACAGCAAAAGCTGCTTTAGATACTCTACATAAAATAATACATAATTTAAATATTGTACTCGTAATCAACAGACCAATAAACTTGCTCAACCCAAGCTGAAATTATTTTAATGAGCCTGCTGAAACAAATAGAATTGAAACGGGTCAAAATAATCATATGCCTAGGTACTAGATTTTAAAAAGCTTTCATTTGAAAAGCTCAGATTTTTTTATTTGTTTGAGTTGAAAAGGTCATCCTTTTATTCGGGACAACGAACGTAATGTTAACAAATGTGTCCCCGGTGTTTAGGTCAGACATGTACAACGCGCAAAAAGACAGAAAAATAATATTTTGTTGGGTTAGGTGTACCACAGATCTTATAAGATGGGCGTGTGGATTTGATCTATTGCGGATTTGACGGCGCGTACAGTGCGACATAAAAGACTTGAAAATAAATGAGGTCGCCACTATCGCTTTGTTAGCATATTTTGCATTATTTTTTGCATAATGATACTGTTTTTCTGTTCACAATCCATAAAATAACACAAAACGAGAAAAATACTAGGATGTTAACTATGATTGACAGCTCAGGTTGTGGTTCCAGCAAAAGTGATAATTTAGTTCCCAAATAATTAATTTCATCTCTTTTGTGTCGCACTGTAACGGTAATACGAGTAGGTCCCTACTTACCTATATTTAAACAAATATCTACTATCTTCATTATCTGCCGTAAGACATGCACTGCTGAACATAGGCCTCACTAATGGATTTCTAATAGTAGGTACAAGTTGGAAGCAGCTTGTATCCAGCGTGTTCTGCGGTCTTCATTAGATCATCGGTTTACCTAGTTGGTTATGTTACTATACGTTTGATGGTGTTGTGCATTCGAAATTTTTTGTAAGCTACAAGTAGGTAAGTGTCCTGCCTACTGCCACTTCAACTTGTTAATCCCCTGTGCTATGCCGGCATCTTATTCATATGAGCGCACACAACACTGAATTGTGCAATGTATGTTTCGTAAACATACATTATGTGGTAAGTAAGTAAGTTCGTATAGGCCGAGAGTAACCCTGGTGTCAGAGTTTTAAGGCCGCCTGAAGGTCTCTGACATAGCTTAACGGTTAAGACAAACTGGGACCTACAAATTAACGTGTCAGCCGAGCTACGGTGGCACTCAGTTAGAAAATGCCACCCGCGGTCACCAGTCCAAATACTGACCGGGCGGAACGTTGCAAACTACGCTGCGAGCGCTACACTACTATTTTGTGGTGTATGGATATTTTGCTACGTATAAGTGTCCAACGCGTCACGTACAGAAAAGTCCTATCTCCAGATCTCTATGGGTTACTCACATTTGTTTGTTTTAGGATTGCGGTCTTGGGAGTTGAGTAGTCCGTTTTTTGATGAAAGAAAAAGAACCTTGATCCTTTGATTTTTTAACTGATCTATCAGAAAGAGGATATTGTCAATTTAGGACGGAAAACAATCAATATACATGAAATGAAATAATTTATTGCTTAAAACTGTGTACAGTAAGATCTTTACAATTTTTTAACACCAAGCACTTACAGGTTTGTCTTTACAGACATGCAATTTAGTGTTGTTTATTTTATATAGTTTTGTTAAAACTAACGGGATTTTTTCTCGCCGCAAACATACGAGTAAATTGAATGGAACATTATTTTAGAAAATTTGTTTAACATCAGCGGTAAACACATTTCACACGTTTTCAAATAATGAAGTGATCACAATCACACACAGCGATCACAATCAGCGGATTGGCAAGTTAAATGGCAGTGGGCAGGGCACATAGCACGCCAAAACTGTTGACCGATGGGGTCGAAAAGTTCTCTAGTAGATACCACGTAACAGCAAGCGCAGCGTGGGATGTTTACCCACAAGATGGACGGATGACCTCATCAAGACCGCAGGTTTGCGCTGGATGCGAACCGATTCTAACCGGATCTGGATCTTTATGGAAATCTATAGGGGAGGCCTATGTCCAGCAGTGGACGTCCAATGGCTGAAATGACGACGAACGACGAGTGAGTGCTTAAAATTACTGAAATATGAAGAGCTTTCCAGTCTATTTCAAGCTTTACTTTAGTGGCAGCATTTTTGATGAAAAGAGCAAATGCATTTTTCACTTCAAGAAAATTTAGTAACTATTCCCGTAATAAAGTATTTCTTTGAAGCATCGAAATCAAAGTGAATCAACATTTAAGCTAGCGCAGTTTATTCACTACGATTTCAAAGCAGTTTTCTATTCGCCGGGGATGATGAAAAATTCAATTTTAAACTCGTGCAAGCCGCATTTGAGGTTTTCTTGTCAGATTACAAAGCGGCGCGGTGTTTCGTGAAAGAAAATTTTGTGGTTAAAATGAAACTCTACGAATCAAGTATGGAATTTTATCGGCACATAGTCAGAAGCATTTTGTGAATCGTTTTTGCTAAGTAATTTATTGTGGTTGCTAGCCTGTCGTGTTCCACTGCTGGGTAAAGGCCTCCTCCCGATCTTTCCAGATTTGACGGTTTTGTACTATAGTGTACCTACCAGTTCTTATCAAAGGTGTCACAACTAATTTATTACGGATTATTAATAAAAGAGGGTGTTTTGTAACATTACTTTAAATTTGGATTTCGATTATGGAAACTAGCGTGGTTCTTGCACTTTTTAATTAAAGTATAGCATAGGTGTTACTCGCGCTTTATTTTAGCAGATAACTGCTACTAGAGTTTCGATCGCATTTGGCGATCTTTTTCAAGGTTGGAGTACTAGCACGTGGACTGACAACAACAAGAACTGTTTGTATAACAGATTTAATGAATTAAGTGAAGACACTTTACGCCCATGCGCAGTTAACGAAACGGCCAAGTCACATATATTGACTAAGCTGTAGAGTTTGTGAAGTAAGGACTTGTAAAGTAAGGCGTGTAGAGTTAGAAACTTGGCTTTACGTGAGATCTGACAACTTTTTGATAGTGGGAACTGTAATATAGCAACATGTAACATGGCTTTATTTCACATGAAAATGTTTTTGTTGGATAATGTTTACGGAATACAATAAATTACGCTTAATCCACACGTTACGTCGTACCATGATCCCAAGAAATCCCTCAGGCCACCACAAAACCTAACCGTAGCCATGAGTTCTCCCAGAAGACAGGAAAATACGTGTTATACGATAAACACAAACTAGATTAAGGAAAACTTCCCGTGTCATGGGCTAGGTGTTAACCCTTTTCAGATTCGAGTTTATTTTTTGGGACCTTTATTATCAATTTGGAGACCTAAGTGTGTTGGCACCAGGTTTTACGACGCTGTATTAACGTCAGTTACCGTTTACCTTGTAAAATAAGTGTAAGGGTAAATTTTTTGCGGAACTCATCTGAGGAAATAATATATGCTTATAGCTTTTAAACACTTAAAAGTAGTGTGCAATGTATCGCTAAAGTTTTAAATTGAAAGACATTGCACATAGGTATAAGTATTTGCACCGATGAGTTTTAATCTGTTAGGATTCAATACACAGATGACGCTGATCTATTGGATAAACGTGACACTTTTATTCAGCAAAGAATTTTGCAAAATATCGAACTTTGTTAGAAAATATAAAACTTCATACAAATATTATTTGTTAATATAGAGTAAGTTGGGTACTTGTAAAATGAAATGTGAATTTATTATGACCAATTTTATAAATCTATTAGAGTAACCCTCTTTTACCTGTATCTATCTACACTGTAAAATCCGTGCAATTTTCGTTTCGCAAAAATTTTAACTAAAAAATAAATTAAAAACTTAAAACTTCCGGCCAAAGTTTCTGTTAAATTGCCTATACATATCAAAAAACTATTTGTATTGTTTCAGATAAAACCATATCAAGATGTCAGCACCAACAACTGACAGTACCGAAGCCATCACAAACAACTCTGGCTACGGGAGCAGTGACGAGACCGCCAGCTTGCTCGTCACGACCGGCCCAGCCGTCACCGTCATCGTACCCATAGAGAACCGATCTGTCAAGCCGGTCCTACAGCGACAAGACTGCACTACCCATCTCAGGCCTCAACTATCCGGCGGTCACGGGAGCGAAGAAAGCGCTGCCTCGGTACGAATCGAAGACTCGGCCGCGGCCACGAGAAGCGTACCTGATATAGAATTACAATGCCGCGACCAACCGGCAGACCGCCCTCAGACGCTCGTATCTCCCGTAGCGACCTGCTCCCACCGAGGGTCAGTGACCACCTGCCAGCTAGTTCCACAAACCTACTCCAGATGTCGAGTCTGCGAGCGGAGGCAATCCACGGCGCCGATGTCGGCCTTACAACTAGCGCGCTCTGTTTCGCGAGAAAGTGTACGATCCGCTTTGCACTACCCTTGCGGTTGTAGTAGTTCACTCCATGCTGTCAGTACGTGTCCCGTCATCCAACCACCGGCCTTGTTGCTGCCGACAACAAGTAACAGAATCATCCGCCAGAGTTCACAACCGGAGTCTAGCGCATGCGCGACGCACTGCCCGCACCATGCCCATCATCACCCTAGCGCCTCACTGCGGCAACTCAGGGAACCAGGAGACGGCATCGCCGGCATTGCCGCCGACTCGCTGCGCATCAACGGAGGGATGCGACCCTTCAAGCAGGTAAGTTACTGATACGATAGATGGCACCACCAGTCCCAACATTTTCAATCGACTCGTTTCACCCCTCATGAATCAACTACGCCGCCTTGTAAAGGCTTACATATTTATTATGATTAGTTAAGCTACATGAGATTCCCAAGAAAATTAATGATTCTGTAGCCTTATCCGATTAATTTGTTTTTTGACCTGAGACTCAGCTGGGCGGAACTTTAATCTCGTTAGAGAGCAATAGGAAGAAGTGGGGTAGAAAGCTTTAAAAAAAAAAGAGAATTAAAAAATTGGGAACGTCAAAACCCGCTATTAGAGCACTTAGAAAAAAAAGGCTATCTAATTAAAAAAGGCATGGAAATAGCCAAAAGTAAAAAAATAAATTGGTTAATTAATTGCCGAAATAGCTTTTTGTACAAAAAGCGGTATTACGGTTTTTTATCAACTCAAGTGCACTTAGAAAGAAAAACATTAAACATTTAGTAAAATTTGCTTAAGCTCATATTGTGTACATACATATCCCATTTAAAATGCACAAATTTATTTAACAATCGAGTTTTATGTGTTTATTAGATCATTCTAGCCTAGAGAGTGAAAAGTAGACTTCATTAGTTTATCAGACATTGACTAAATAGTTAAAGTGAAAAATCGTTTCTGTCTTTTCGAATATGTATTTTGCTTTTAAATGCTGTCAATATTTCACTATTTGTATCTTAAATACTTAGTTCCACTCTACTGTGAGTTAATAACATTGTTAGTTCATTATGTACAGCAGCTTCCGTTGTTGTTGCAAAGATTAACTTCACTATTTTGTTGTTTTGTAAATTATTAGGGGATAGATTTTAGTGTAAGTGCTGTGTTCGTCTAGAGATGGGTCCGTAATAAAATCAAATCAAATAGCAGTCTGATTTCGTTAGCTGTCATTTGCATTTGCAACGTCACTTGTGAATCACGTTCGCTTACAGAATGTGTATTGTGTATCAAATGCTTTGAGCGAGCGCGGTGGTGAGTGAATGATTGCAAATCAAGTGTCAGTGATCGTGATCAGGCTACAGAGTTTGATTTGATTTGTGTTTTTCTTCAGGGCCTGCTCCTATGTCCGCAAACCCTGTCGCAGTCGCGGCGAGCCCGCTTGAGGCGAGCATTCACTGAGGCCACAGGGGATACTGTTACCTACGTTAAAACGGTGGGCTTCAATATTGGATTATGCACCGCCAATACCTCCACTGACTGTACAACCTGCACAAAGATACAATTCGATTGAAAAGAAACTTGATTCATCAAAATTACACACTGGAAATAAAATAATGCTGTCATTTAATCGATAGCCAACCTTTTTTAACCCAACAATCAATGTTCTAATGCAAAACTGAAGGTGATAATACTTGGACTAAATCTTAGGGTACCTATACGTAGTTGCTTTGCATTTTCAAAATTGTGTAAAACGCTGAAGATATATTGCTACTAAGAGGAAAAGTGCCTCTCTGTAGCAATATATCTTCAGGGTAATTTACAATTTTGAAAATGTATTAGACATCTCAGTTGCACGTCTGAGTTGTTACGATTAGCTATATGGCTGCGTTCTTGAACAGCAACTGAGCATCAAACATGAAAGTTTAAAACACTTTAATAAAATGATTTTATCAAGAAAGAAACACTGAAAACATTCCTGACTCAACTGTGCCTTAGATTTGTTCCAAGTACGTATCATGTTCTAAGTTTATCTATTTTCAAAAAGTATTTTGCATGTTTTAACATAAAAGGAGTTTGAAGGTTGGCAAAAGGTTAAACGATGGCAAGTTCAAATAGTTCAGCATGTTAGCAATAGCATTAGGCAATAGCTTTTTTAGCACACTCACCTTACCCGTGTCAGGTTGTACAGTCGAGAAGATGGTATCTCTGGATCACGAAAGTAATATATTAGTTGGCGAATGTGTCGTCCCTACAGCTTCGTTTAATGACCACTGATAGCGTCCCCCCACGCCCCTGACATTACCCTGGCACCAAAAACGCTTGTCACGAACAAATCGTTTTCGATATATCACGGAATTTCAATCATGATCATATGCACTATGACGGATTGGCTTTGGGTGTCAATTTGGCATTCGTATTGGAGCTATTGGAGCGTCCAGACCAAGCAAATAAACACAAAAAAACTGCATTTCGTTCATAAACACTGAAAATGGTAAAAGTTCCTTTAAAGATCCTTAGTAAATTGAAATTACATTTAGATAATTAATTTAAATGTGTTTTGTACAGTAAAATTAACAAAAAAATTGTGTTTAGTTAGCAAAGGGCACAGACCCTGGAGTATGTGGTTACAAAATTTTCGAATAAAAAAAAAAGTGTTTGGACGGCGTCATCTTTTGACGCAGTACGAGACTTTTAGATTTACTTACGCTAAAAGTGAAATAATTCAATTTATATTTATTCAAATTAGTACCTCATACACGACTAGAGATACGATGACAGACACTATTGATTTGTTATTAATTTATTTTACTAATCGGAATTATTTAATAAATTTGGAACATTTCATAACTCTGCATAAAATGATGTTTAAATGGACGACACATTTTTCCGTGAAGTTTTTGCATTGAGCGAAACGCAGTTTATTTAACGTGTATTAATTTGCTCGATCTAGATGTTTCATCAACTGCAGGAAGAGGAAATGTTTTGTCATGGCTTTGGGAACCCCACTCAGGCAGCACAGCACCTGCACCATCAGCTATCCATCCATTTGCTCGGGAAAAGGTAAATAAATGCACTTTAGATCGGATACTAGATTGCACAACGCCATTTGTTTTAATGTAGAGGTTCATGTTTGCTAGAACTAGAATCGCTATAGAACTAAAACTAGTAAAATTTTCAGTGGAATCGTAACTACAAGGGTTACGAAGTCATACGCCATCTGACTTATGCGAAACACTAAAATAACAAAATATTTTTCAAATACATTTTCAGGTCACGTAATTTGATAAAACATGTAGGCTACTTGGAATTCTAAATTGGTTAAACACAACATTTACCACTTACCGAGATTTTCTGGCAACGAATTTGCACAAAGAGATTTAAAGCCAGCGTTTATCCTTTAATGTATTAGCCTATAAATACCCTTGCACGTATAAGAGCTTATTTTAATCTTGCTCATTAATAATGGTAGGGAAACGAGGTAAAGATTTGCGAAAACAAACACTTCTATGCACAAAATTGGGGTGTACGCTTCGCCGTTGTGAAGATAAACTACGCCACGTTTTCTTGCCGAGAATTATTATGTGCGATATATTTTGAGGAAGTGACTTCTATGCAAAGTTATCAGCCGTGATATTGGAGATTATGCCGCGTCAAGGCATCCCATCAATTTTATTGTCGTCATGTGATAAAGCTCCCTTCTGATCGCGCGAGCTTTCTTCGCGGGTGTTTTATGCAAAGATACGAGTAATACTTTAGAATTTTTATGAGACCATCAACCGTGTTCAAGGCTAATGCGATGTTTTGCTAAATTTCCTGGTAACTTATTTGAGTCGCGTACTCTGATATTTTTTTCGTTTCAGACACAACGGTTATGTCACTCGTATTTGGCAGCGAACCAGCAGATGCTGTGAGATTCGTCATAATTTATCGTTGTTATATTTTGTCTCGATAGAAAATTTAGGTCACTTCTGAATTTCAACGCCAATTATGAGTAAAAGTCATAGATTGTTTTATTAATTTTAGCTAACCAGACAAGTCAGCGATATTGTAGAAATTACCACAAAATTGTGGTAAGTAAAATAGAGACGAAACTTGTAGTCCAGCAGGATAACAACGCAAAGGAACACACATACAATACGAGAGACGACTCAATATAATAATAATTATGACGTGTAAAAAATACGTAATTTTAAATACATAGGGGAGAGTGAAAAGCTGGTGCGAAAATTCTTTTACTCAACGCACGTTGGAAAGTCGACAGAGAAGAAGTATTTTCGGTGCATTAACTGCAGTTTACAAATCGTTCCTTTGCTCTTCTATACTAGCTATAATCGGTTCGTCGCCACTAGTACCATTAACAGATCCATGATGGAACTACTCTAAATAATTTTCACCACTAGCCTGGGGTCTACAAAAAATATTATTGACGCCGTTGTCTTCATTTTTACTCAGGAATACCTGATAGGGGGAGAAAAACAACCATCACTCATCTGATTACCAGATCAGACATAATTTTTATGAAATGTTATTATTTACATACAAACACGCCAATGATAACTTGCCTATTAAAAAGTGTTCGTGACTATATTTCGATTTTGTTGCCAATTTTTTTTTTACCTTTACTCCTTTTAGCAGTCGGTATGTTTTTTATTTCAACTGATACTTTTCAATGTATACAATATGCCTTGTTAGGTTATTTACTTATTTTTGTTCATGGTCATCATACTTCATTTTTATTTTGAAAGTTATGAAGATTGATATTGGCTCTAACCAAGCTTGATAACAATCAATTATTCTGCAATTCGAGTACATCAAAATTGCTCAAATGAAAGCTGACTTCGCTTATTGCTCATTTATTATTCTAATCGTTACAATTTCCCATTTTCCTTTGAGTTAGAATTTTAGATTCCTCTTGAGACCTCCCGTCGGAGCGCCAATAAGTCTTCTCAGATCAATCTCAGCTAACCCTACCTCAACATTCAATAAATTATAGATGTAATAAACTTTTGGATGTCTGCCCGTTTCTTAGACAACTATTTCTACCGTTTTCTTAGATCTATCATTTTGTGAATAATTTATTTATTCCACAAATATTTGAGAACTAAAAATGACTTTGTAGTTCTTGAATCACTCTTACTTAGGACGGTAATATAAAGTATTTAGTTGCTATTAATTTAGAATTTAGGTAGAAAGTACCGTATTGTATTAGCCTCTTTAATACTCCACTGTTGAACACAGGTCTATCCACGAAGCGCAGTAGGCATGATGACTAGGTAAAAAAAAAACATTCTTATACCTAATTAGTCTGTTAGTTAGATTATCAAAAAATATTGTACACGTATCTTTTCTTTTGTCAATGAAACAATATATGACTAAGATAAATCTCTTCGAAAATCTGAAGTGAGGGCTCGTGACGTCACTTCTCTATCAAAAGTCTATACTTTTGTAGTCTAGTCGTGACGATACGCGGAACTTTAACATGCTATACCGTCATCAATTTTTGTTTAATTGACAAAACAAAAAATATGTGGCTAATATTTTCTGATAATCTATCTGACGGACTAATTATATTTTTCAGTCATCTAGGCTATTCAATTGTGTCATAACCTCAGAATAATGAAAAACAGTGTCTACCACGCTGGCCTAGAAACAACGTGAAAGTACATTCTACTCCATTGCTTTGAATCGTAAATAGTGATTGACAATAAGGTTTCCTATTTCAACGACTATCCAATAAAAATAAATTAAACTAATAGACATAATAGTAAAAATATATTTATTTTATACGACATGGCTGTACTCAAATTTATCCATGCATCGTCTACGCGAGCAGTACAAGGTATTGTTATAGCGTTTTTTACAACTTTGTTACTGTTCAGAGCGGTGACTTCAGCTGAACTGTCACTGCTCCCAAAGGCAATATTACTTCAGACTCAGACCAATTGAAGTTAGAGCTTATAAACTACAACAATCGGTGTTTTTGTTTGGTATCCATACATATATTTTTACTCAGTATGTCTCTATATGGAGTTTAGGCGGAGACGCGAAAAATCGTTTCTATTATTTTATAAAACTTGTGTTTTTATTGGTGATAGTCAGTGAAAAATTGTGGCATTTCGTTAATTATGCACTGAATTACGCGCATGAGTGTAGGCAAGGAATATAATAAGAAAATATGAATAAAATTCACTGTAATTTTCTTTGACAAAAGTACAACTATTAAAATATATTTCCGTTTTTGGCTCATAAACACAAAAAATCTGCCAAGTACGAGTCGGACTTGCGCATGAAGGGTTCCGTACTGTATGGGAGCCCCCCTTAAATATTTATTTTATTTTAATTTGATTATTTATTTTTAAAGTAGACATGCAGCTAAATATTTTGTTACCTGTGTACCTGTTTTAATTTTTTAATATCGAGCAAAAAACGGCTAAAAATTGTTTTTTTTTGTATGGGAGCCCCCCTTTAAATATAATTTTTATTCTATTTTTAGTATTTGTTGTTATAGCGGCAACAGAAATATGTACCTACATCATCTGTGAAAATTTCAGCTTTCTAGCTATAGCGGTTCATGAGATACAGCCTGGAGACAGACAGACAGACAAACGGACAGCGGAGTCTTAGTAATAGTTTTTGCCCTTTGGGTACGGAACCCTAAAAGGTGTATAAAATATTATTAGGTATAATTTTCGGTCAGTTTTTGGATGGGTAACCGTGGGTGACGCTTACAACTAACTTAACTGAGTGCTAACGTGGTTCGGATGTCACGTTAAATCACAAGTCCCGGTTGTTTTAACCGTTTAGCCATGTCACAGACCTTTAGTTCAGGCAGCACACTAGGGTTAGCCATCCAGCCTAGACGATTATTATTAATTTAAAATTTATTATTAAACTGGCAGGTTTAAAATTATTATAATCGCAGTTCTGCGTTATTCCCCAGTTTAACATAATTATACAGTGACATCACAAATAGGATATGCAAAAATAATTCGGTTTGTGCATACTTGGACAATGAATTTGAATGCACCACCGAAATTCGAAACCACATTATTTTAATTGATATATGGGCTTCAGTGAGCTATGCATATTTCCAAATAATCCACGCATCATCCATCAGCCATATGACGTCCAGTGCTGAACATAGGCCTTCCCTATGGATCTCCAATAAGTCCGGTTGAAAGCGACTTGCATCCAGCGTGATCCTGAGGTCTTAACGACATCTCTCCACCTATTGTGAGATTTTATGATATTATTTACTAGCATTATTTTTTAGTTGTTCAAAACTAGATATTTTTAGGGAGAATAAAAAATAAGAAAGGGTAAAGTTTTCAATTTGCTAATGATAATGCAGAATTACAGTAAGGTGGGCACGCTAATACGATGTAAACGTATTTAATGTACTTATACTTGACTTAATACTTAGTTTAAATGATAAATAATTTATCATGATGCAAGTTTAAAAATGTACACCAAAAGTAGATATTAATTGACTCGCTTCGCTCGGGAATTAACTTTAAACTACATCACTGAGCTCGGGAGTTAACTCTAAAGTCCCTCGCTACGCTCAGGGTCCATTATATAGCCCGCGACATAACACAGAAAAGACAGTACTTTGTCCCCATGGTAAATAATCTACTCATACTGTAATGTTGCAAACGGGGAAGCCGTTTGCAGCACCACAAGTTAAAAGAGAAATTAGAGAGGAACCCGTAATGTTGCAAGCGGGGGAGCCGGTTGCAGCACCACAGGTTAACAGTCTTCAGCGAACCTAACCAACCTAAGAGTCCTACCTAGTAGATAAGATTCCTAACGGTTCGGAGATTAAAACAGAAAACTAACCTTAGTATTTACACATTTATTTACACAACACGCACTGCACTTATAGTCAATTAAATCTTCAAGAAACGGAGAGAGGGAGAGAGAGAATTTTGTAGAAGTCCTTGGAAAGTTAGCCAAAAAGGGAGAGGGTAGCACTCGTAGAACCACGCTGGAGGCTGGCCGAGGATTTTCAATAGCCTGAGCTGGACCCGCCGATAGTGTGGCGCCAGCCAGGTAGCGCTAGGTGAGCGCTAGCGTGAAGACATCTGTCGACTGAGGTGGAGGCGCCGGCCCAAACCGGCCGACAGGCGCCGGCCCAAACTGGCCGACAGGGTTCTAAGTCAGCGCCAGCTCAGTGCTCCAGGGGTAAGGGGTCAGTGGCCCCAAAACAAGAGATCCACCTGTAATCAAAGTCAAAGGGACCGGAGCCTCTCACCCTGACTGTCACGCGACGCTCATGCGGTTTGCAGGGCTCGTCCACGCAAACTCAAATTCACACTCATTACATTATAGAGGAAAAAAGGTGTCTTCCAGATCACTTCCAACTCAAGACTGCTCAATTTCACCAAACAAGGATCGCTGATCCTGTCAAAGATAAACATTTCAAAAATTTGAATAATTTCATAACTAGAATTGTAAGTTGGCAGTGTTATCGTTGAAAGAGTCTGAATGTAGAGAAGCTAACAAAAAGGTTAGTTTCTCTACAATACTCATACTTTTTATTAGTAATAATTAGTTACAGGTCATATAAACCTTACAATATTTCACTTTCAATTTAAAAACATTAAAATTTACTCAACAACATAAATTAAGTAGTTAAGAATAAATACAATCAATAACATTAATATCAATTAAAAATCAAATCATTACAATAATTATCTACATATCTCAATTTAAAAAACAATTACATAACTAAATTATACCAGTGAAACTATTTAATTTTTGTCAATTCAACAACACACAATACAACAATGAGGTCTCAGGGGAACACTGAAAAAATAACAATAATAATAGTAATAAGTACTACCAACAATATTTGTAATTTGAAGTACAAATAAACTTACTCTGCCTTAAACTAGACAGTCCTGTAAAAAATTACTCTACCTTAGGTAGAAAATCCTCCACCTTATAAAATGTTTGCTCAACGAGCCAATTCTTTGCTTTATTTTTCAATGCACGTCTTGTTGGCGCTTTTTTTCATAATTTCTGGCAAGTGGTTGTAAACTCTCTACTATCATTATACTTAATTTTCTTCAGTCTCCATAATTTGCATAAGAGCTTGTATAGTTAAATATAAATCCGAAAGTATGTTAGTTGGTTTATTCCTCTTTCACACAGCACCGGAGCAACGAATTGATTTTATTTTTGGCATGGACATGTTTGAAAGACGTAAAGTGACATAGGTTACTTTTCATACCAAAATATTTATTTTTCGAAAAAAATGGCAAAACCGCCTTCCATCGTGTACAAAATTCGAATATTTCGCTCGAATTGCTTACATTATTGTTCATTTATCAAAAACGGCTTAACCGATTTCTGTAAAATTTAAACGAGACCGTCTCGAGAGTTAATACTTTCAAATTAAAAAATAATTTTTCGATTCAGATCACAATTGGCGAAATTATCGATGAACATACACAAAAAAATACAAACACACGAACATGGAACCTCCTCATTTTTGGAAGGCGGTTAAAAATAAAAGGTTCCTATGGTATAGTACAAAAATCAAAATATCACGCGGGCTAAGGCGCGGGCTAAAACTAGTAATAAGTATAATAAGGCGTGGCGCCGTCATTCATAGTGCGGATACATACACAAAAAAATACAAACACACGAACATGGAACCTCCTCATTTTTGGAAGGCGGTTAAAAATAAAAGGTTCCTATGGTATAGTACAAAAATCAAAATATCACGCGGTCTAAGGCGCGGGCTAAAACTAGTAATAAGTATAATAAGGCGTGGCGCCGTCATTCATAGTGCGGATACATACACAAAAAAATACAAACACACGAACATGGAACCTCCTCATTTTTGGAAGGCGGTTAAAAATAAAAGGTTCCTATGGTATAGTACAAAAATCAAAATATCACGCGGGCTAAGGCGCGGGCTAAAACTAGTAATAAGTATAATAAGGCGTGGCGCCGTCATTCATAGTGCGGATACATACACAAAAAAATACAAACACACGAACATGGAACCTCCTCATTTTTGGAAGGCGGTTAAAAATAAAAGGTTCCTATGGTATAGTACAAAAATCAAAATATCACGCGGTCTAAGGCGCGGGCTAAAACTAGTAATAAGTATAATAAGGCGTGGCGCCGTCATTCATAGTGCGGATACATACACAAAAAAATACAAACACACGAACATGGAACCTCCTCATTTTTGGAAGGCGGTTAAAAATAAAAGGTTCCTATGGTATAGTACAAAAATCAAAATATCACGCGGTCTAAGGCGCGGGCTAAAACTAGTAATAAGTATAATAAGGCGTGGCGCCGTCATTCATAGTGCGGATACATACACAAAAAAATACAAACACACGAACATGGAACCTCCTCATTTTTGGAAGGCGGTTAAAAATAAAAGGTTCCTATGGTATAGTACAAAAATCAAAATATCACGCGGGCTAAGGCGCGGGCTAAAACTAGTAATAAGTATAATAAGGCGTGGCGCCGTCATTCATAGTGCGGATACATACACAAAAAAATACAAACACACGAACATGGAACCTCCTCATTTTTGGAAGGCGGTTAAAAATAAAAGGCTCCTATGGTATAGTACAAAAATCAAAATATCATGCGGGCTAAGGCGCGGGCTAAAACTAGTAATAAGTATAATAAGGCGTGGCGCCGTCATTCATAGTGCGGTACATACACAAAAAAATACAAACACACGAACATGGAACCTCCTCATTTTTGGAAGGCGGTTAAAAATAAAAGGTTCCTATGGTATAGTACAAAAATCAAAATATCATGCGGGCTAAGGCGCGGGCTAAAACTAGTAATAAGTATAATAAGGCGTGGCGCCGTCATTCATAGTGCGGTACATACACAAAAAAATACAAACACACGAACATGGAACCTCCTCATTTTTGGAAGGCGGTTAAAAATAAAAGGTTCCTATGGTATAGTACAAAAATCAAAATATCACGCGGGCTAAGGCGCGGGCTAAAACTAGTAATAAGTATAATAAGGCGTGGCGCCGTCATTCATAGTGCGGTACATACACAAAAAAATACAAACACACGAACATGGAACCTCCTCATTTTTGGAAGGCGGTTAAAAATAAAAGGTTCCTATGGTATAGTACAAAAATCAAAATATCACGCGGGCTAAGGCGCGGGCTAAAACTAGTAATAAGTATAATAAGACGTGGCGCCGTCATTCATAGTGCGGATTTCCTGACTGACCGCATCCCACTCTGCCCGCTAAAACATTCAGCTATACTTTACACCTGAGATCCATTATAATTAGGAAGCTGGAGTTGATAATTAGACTAGGAAATTATAGTGTAAAAAATGTTATTTAAGGCTTCTTCACCTAATTTTGTTTTCGAATTGAATATTATAATGTCAGGTGTTGTTTAGCGCCAATGCAGTTTAAAATCAGCTGTTCCATACTTAAGTAGATTTTTATTTACTTTCTTGCTTCTCGCGATTCTAGTAGATTCACGGAATCGCGATGCAATGTAACCAACAGCCCATTGTTGTTTTTAAACTTTCGCGATTTGAACACATTGTTATTTTATACTACGGGACACACCCCGTCACTTTAAGTGCGGATTTCCCAACTCTGACCGCATCGCACTCTGTCCGCTAAAACATTCAGCTAAATTTGACACCTGAGATCCATTATATGCTTATTTGGGAAGCTGTAGTAGATAATTAGATTAGGAAATTGTCGGATTTCTAAAATGTTATTTTAGGCTGATTAGCTTGGTTAATTTTGCTTTCGAATTGATTATAGTGTTAGGTGTTGTGTAGCGCCAATGCAGACGGTAATGCTATTATTGTTACCACTACTTCTATAATCAATCAATCAATATTTAGCTACTATGACCCTGAAGAGTATAGCCTGATATAGTTATTCCATCGTACAGGGGCTCGGACACTTTGGGCACGTTAGTAGGTAATCCATATTCTGCTCAGGGGCTCCGCAATCACACTACCCTGTCAGCATCCGAAAATGCCCACTTGGCTAGGTTTATCTAGCAGCGACCCACTTGGGTTAATTGACTTCCACGTGGGTCGCGGGAGGTTGCTGCCTGCTGGAAGCTGTTCTGCTGGCTTTGGGAAGTCAGGAGGTGGTGTTAGCGTAGATTACCACAGATTTTAACGGGCTTCTATCGGGTTATCGGTTAATGGTGCAGTTTTATTAAAGAAACATAAAGAACAGCCTCATAATAACAATTATTAGGTTCGTTTAGACCGGATGGCTTCTGTCATGGCTAAATGGTAAAAACACCGGAACCTACAATTTAACGTATTATCTATGCCATAATATAAAATGAGCACAATTTTTTGTGCAATTATCATTAAAACGTTTAAATAACTAAGCTCTACTTAACCCGACTGTACCTTACCTTATTAAACAAAAACATCATTAAACTCGTAGTTATGCAAGCGACCGCTGCTTTAGACAGCCATGGCTTAGCCACGTCCGTATTTAGACAAATCCTCTAAAACAGAGCGTAAGATATCGCCCAAGGGGCCAATTTGGCATCTGTAATACCGCATTTGTTTTACGAGTATCTCCTAACTGCTGCATTATGGAACGATTCTGCTTTAATGAGTGAAATACGCAAAAGCGAACTGACTCGTAACTTCATCGTCATAATAACCGTAGGATGTTTATTACTGGATGTAGGTATCAAGTAATATTGGTAGTCCCTTATCAATGGTTCAAAATGGCTTGCAAACTGTGGATTTTCGCGGACTTGTTTAGATCGTACTTTGCTGTTCTTACCTGTTTGGAAGACTATATTTATTTATTTATAATCTATCATAACGGTTTATACAATCCCTTTTGTTTATACAATCCCTTTTGTTTATACAATCCCTTTTGTTAAATCAAAATATACCAAAACTAACTTTTCTTGCTATATTAAAAGTGTATAGTGGTTTTTATAGGCCTACAAGTGGCCTAAAAACGCTGACACTAGGGCTAGCGACCCGGCTTATACAAACTTACTTACAAAAGTGTAATGATTGAAAAATACGAGTACGAGTAGGACTCGGAGCACGGAGGGTTCCATATTGTATGGGGGGCCCCCCTTAAATATTTTCTTTATTTTAATTTAATTATTTATTATTGAATCGTACGAGTATATACAACTTAACATTCTGTGAATATTTCAAGCATCTACCTGTTACCATTATTAATATCGAGCGAAAAACGGTTAAAAATTCAGGTTTGTTGTGTGGGAGCCCTTAAATATTAATTTTATTAGTTGTTATGGCGGCAACAATAATACATCATCTGTGAAAATTTCAGCTTTCTAGCTATAACGGTTTATGAGATACAGCCTGGTGACAGACAGACAGACAGCGGAGTCTTAATAATAGGGTCCCGTTTTAACCCTTTGGGTACGGAACCCTACAAAATGAGAGTGAGATTAAAAGGCATGAACTGTAGTCTAAGTAAGTTCGTAAAGACCAAGAGGCTAGCCTTGGTGTCAGAGTCAGAGTGAGTAAGGCCTGTGATATGGTCAAACGGTTTTATTAATCAAACGGGGCCTATAATTTAACATGTCATCCGAGCCACGGTAGCGCTCAGTTGTAAATGTCGCCCGCGGTCACCCATCCGAAGTCTGACCGTGCTGAACGTTGCTTAACTTCGAAAATGGATATCGAACACCTAGTCAAACTAGGTACGCTATGAGCGCTACTAAAAATGTACAATGCCAACTTTTTTAATAGTCTACTGCAGGACCACTACAGCTGTAGGCCTGCTAAATAAGGGTGGCCAAAGGGCAAAGAAGGCCATATTATCCACCACGCTGGCCGGTGCGGGTCATAAGCATCGAATTCTTCTACGCACATAATTATGCAGGTTGCCTCAAGATGTTTTCCTTGACCGAAAAGCCAATTGCGGCTGAGGATTCTAAGCTAAATACACTCAAAATCTGTTCCTCGATGTAGGCCATCGACGATATTGATAAATCATTCAGCAGATTTTCAGACCACACTATGGCAAGGTTCCAATACTGCATAGAATCTTGTTATCATAAATTGTGCACAAACAGAGTAACAATGACTGCGGCTGATAGTCACCTAAAATAGGTCATCGGAGAGAATCGGTATATTTCTGCCAGTCAGCAAAAATATATATTTTAAAATACATTAGCAACCCGCCCCGGCTTCGCACAGGTGCATTATACTTATAAACCTTCCTCTTGAATCACTCTATGTACTGAAAAAAATCGCATCAAAATCCGTTGCGTAGTTTTAAAGATATAAGCATACATGGGGACAGATAGCGGGAAGCGACATTGTTTTAAATATACTATGTAGTGATGTTACAAAATCTTATATACCTAACAAAAATGAATCGTGGTTGTTAGTCTCCCTAAAACTCGAGAACGGCTGGACCGATTTGGCTAATTTTGGTCTTGACATATTTGTGGAAGTTATGGGAAGGTTTAAACGGTCACCACAACAGTTGCGAGAAAAATAATAAAAACATTAATTTCATTTCTAAAAGTAGTCATTGACAGTTGACAGATGGTGTGATGAAGTTCACCGGGTCAGCTAGTACTTAGATATATTTTGTTATTAGGACTAGCAGAAATTTTATTTAGCAAATATTGTAAAGAAAATTAAATTATTTGGAGATAGTGTTCCTGTACAAAATACATTTCATAGATTTTTTGTGCCTTTGGTGAGTTGGTTTTATATAAAAATGCTTTTTTGGGTTTATGCCTGACGAGATAAAAATCATTTTGATTTCTACTTAATGGCAATACAAACCAAAACAAAAAAAAAGTTAGAGTACGACAATTTAATCCTTGTAGCTCACTCGAAGACATTTACTATTAAGCAATGAATTTTAGTGTAACTGTTTATAACTCCAACTCAGCTATTTAAATTTAAGATTTAACTAATGTTATTAAACATTTAAACAAAGTCTTTCTATCCCGACAACGAGCAAACTGTACGCACGTGCAGCGGTAAATCCGTATTACGTTTTTGCAGTTTCCGTATTGCAGTAACACTGTGTTGCCAGATGCTTTCCTTGTCCTACCACGATTGTTCTGGATTCAAACCAAACTGCAAAGAAATTAAATTAGAGCGTTCGCGTACAATTGAAATAAGAGCGTCGCTGTTTTATTTTTCTTATGGGCTTTTTGACTAGGTGTATTTTGTCAGATGTAGGGATAACATGGGAAATAAAATATTGATCAATTTTACCAAATAGTATACCATAACATAGCTAGTATAGACATGGCTAAATATTCTCTGTCTGTTAGTAGCACACTGCGGTCACGTTTTTCAAGATGTTTTGAGCCGCGAACTGCAGAACAAACCACTATGATGTGTGTAAACAGTATATAGACTTGATTATAAAGAGGCCTTCAGGCGGCCTAAAAACTCTGACACCAGGGCTAGCCACCCGGCCTATACGAACTTACTTACTTATTATAATGAGGATACTGACAATTATTATTGTTAGCACCTTTAAATGTGAAAGCATTAAGTATTTTTTTTTGCGAATTTGTTTACCATATTTTAACGGTTTTTTGGAAGACTGTACAAAGTCATATTCATATTTTTTATTGCTACTAAGTGTACGTTTGAGGTCTTAATTAAGATACGTACTTACAACTTAGTCGCCCTTGTCGGGCATTGAAAAATTATAACTTGCTATGGCGCTCTCTGAATACAATATTTAGCAATAAAAATATAGTTATTAAATAATTACATATTATACTTATGATCTAAGCATGAAAATCGTTACCTATAGATGTTTAGTGGCAAGAAATCATACAGCTATTAAGAGATCGTCGTACAAATAATATAAATTTAAAAACTTATAAATTTAAATACTTAATAAAGTTTGGTCCCACTTTCAAAATCTTATTTCCGAAGAAACAATGACAGACTGCAGACAGGCAAGATAACGGACAAACCGCAACTGCGGGGAAGTGTCGAGGTAAAGACATTAGGAAGCCGATTTGTCCCCACCTCGCTGTCGTCGAGGACTGAGCCATACAAATTACTCATATGCTTCATGGAGCTTGCGCTGAGAAATGCATACCGCTTTATAAAAGACTAGCTGCGCCCTGCGGCATTGCCCGCGTTAACCCGTGATAAAAAGTAGCCAATGTGTTTTTTTTTTTAAATTTATTTATCCTTGATATAACATACATAGGTACAATTAAAAAGTACTGCCAAACAGCGAAGCGGTATTCATCTAAATCGATTCAGCCATTTGTTAGAGAAAGAGTAACCAACACCAATACATACTCACAATCTTTAGCGTTTATAATATTAGTAGGTTAGTTTTAACATTTATTTTGCTTGAAAGCTATACATTGCAAGTTATGAAACATCCATATAAATATGAAACAAGTACCTACGTATTATTTTATACTTCGTGTATTCAGATTAGAGGATATGGATATCGTAGTCATATTTTAGTGCTGTCTTATTGGAGATCTAAGTATAGGGGAATGGAGGATGGATGATTTAGTGCTGTCAAGGAAGAGCCAATCAAAGCAAACGCTTTTTTTTTCAAATAATATAATTATATCAGCTCACGAGACAACCACGAATCCTTACACTAATTTTAACGGTTAGGAGGTAAAAAGTTGGCAATCGGTTTAAGTTGCGTTGCCATTGCCGTCATGTGAGAACGGCCTTATGAACACAAATGTGTAGAGTTTGTGCATAAAGAGAATCGTCGTGGCGTTATGGTGAACTAACAATTAGATTTTAATCAACAGCTAAGGTACCGAATGCTTGGTAGACGCGAGTACTGATGAAAACCGAATTGGTGTCTACCAAGTATCAAACACTTATAGTTGTACTTACTAGCAATGACAGAGCAATGTTGTCAAAGTAAAAATATTAGGCACACGAGTGACCTCACCGACGCTTCTCTTTTTGCACATACTCTATCTACAGTCACATTGTTTGCTATGTGGCTAAATGTTGTAAGAGTTGGTAACAAAAAAAAAAACAAAAAACCAAGTAAAAGCTGTCTAACACATAAACGTTGTCAATTTGTTGGTAGTACAATCTTTTACGTTAGAACATCTTATTGAGAGTTCTTACTCTACTTTGTCACAACAGAACCTATCACGTGGCTATGTGGTAGGCTAGCCTTTTAAGTTACGTAGCAAACTAATAAACTGCCACCAACTCTGCGTGTGAGAACGGCTTTTTTGTTTGTGTAAGCCTAAAAGTTACGTTGCTAACAAATTGGCAACCTTATGTGTGTGACGCAATGAATAAAGAGAAAAGAGGAGGCGACTACAGCTTCTTTTCTGTATGTAAACAATACAGAAAAAGGGTATACAGATACTTAGATAACAAAAAAAAAAAAAATGTGATTGCCTGCTTCCGCCGCTATTTAATATTTTGCCGCTCACACTTTCTTCATGTTTGTTAGGTACTTATGTTTGCAAAAAAGATAAATTCTTTGGAAAAATCGTCATAAATGTGCTGTGAAAATTTTAAAACCAATTACCTTATAGGTGTAATAGTTACTGGAAGTGCTTATTTACCTAATGAAGCGAAAAGTACTTATGCAATATGGAAATGCGGAAAACAGAAAACACATATCCAAAACGCATAAGCGCTTGATGCATGTCGATGCTTTTTAGGTTGACTTTGTTATGGCGGCCATATTGAGTACCCTCAGCCAAGTGAACCATGTACGCCTTTAATTTGTAGTTATTTAGTCTATAAATACTTATGTCTATGGTGAGTCGGCACTAAATCTCAGTCCTTGCAACACCAGACTGACCAGAATGTGTTTACCTTTACGCGACCAACCATAACTTTAATGCCGCGTGGGGATGTAGGACGGACTCCATCCATTTAGATTAGGTACGTAATAAGCCGTAAAATTTTACAACCTCCGCGCATTTCCTTCCGCGCTCACCGCGATTTGGTTCCAAAGAGATTTGGCGTCGTTTGCGCCAAATGAACTTCCTATTTGATTGTTATCGAGTTATTTTTACGTAATTTAGTTTTTTCCATGGTCAACCATGGAACAGAAAAAATGTATCGAATCGATATGGCTGCCAGTTGTCACACTACTTATTTAAGGCCAGTATATTCTCGGTCATTGCGCAAAGTTCTATTTTTTTTGTTATTTACAGATAAATTACTCATTGTAAATAGGTATACGAAAACTCATGTAGCGGCTACAGATATGTGGTGTTTACGAAGTTACGAAGTTGTTCAGTAAGCCGAAACACATGCCAATGTTGCCTAGTTTGGCAACAGATACATAAATAGTGGAACTTTTTCTTGCTAATTAATAAGAAATGTTATGTATTGCTGAAATGATTTTGATGAATAAAGAATTTAATTTAATTCAATTAATACGAAGTAGGTACTCACATCTAAAATCCAGAAAAGTGGCCAGTCGTGCTTATAGTGCATCCACTTATTTTCACCTTAGTTTTTAGTTGATGCGCGTCTGCAGTGCATAACTGGCTACTACAAGTATTTTGTATATAGCTCATTAACACTACCTATTAAATGAGTTTTGGTAAACTTATAATGAGTAGTTTATCTGTAATTGGCATGCTGACTTAATGCAACCTCCATAAGACACTAGGTATAATATAATTTTATCTGTTTTTGACGACTGTCTGCGTAATTTTGGTGTGAACACTATAGAGTTCTTTTATCTGTCTACTTTGTTATTGATTTTATAAATCTAATCACTACACGTATGTATCTATTGACAAAATAATTCTTACCGAATATCAAGTATTTTGTGATAAGACAACATCAAAATCAGCATTTTCTATGAAGAAAGCTAGAAAAGTGCCAGCTTGCTTGTTATAAGTTTCGACTCCGACAGGCACAGTGACCTTTTCCAACGGGCTTGCAAATTGCTTACATATGCTCCGGGAGCCGTTGCCTATCTCCTCTCTTGCACGTAAAACGAGTTAATTTTGTTTTTTCACTTTAGAGTAAAATCAGATTGTTTGAATGATCTTGGCGTAAACCGTTTTGTAAGGTCTTATAGAACAATACTGCGGTGAGTTCTGAAATTATATATCTGAACACAGTTCTGTATTTACTTTTTATCTTACTTATTTATTGTGAGAAAAGAAGGTTTTTGACTATATAATTTATATATATACATATTCTAAACTGTTAATTATAAAATCGTATCTTAAATAATAAAAACATGAATGTTCGCGTAATTTTGAGAGATGGTACTGCAAAAAAACTAAATAAATAAAAAACAGTAAAATAAAAAATAGCTTTTTCCTAAATAGCTGCTTGTGATATATTATTTTGCAAGTGTACACAACAACGGGTACACCGTTGCGTTGGAATCAGTGAAAAATTGTCTATGGACCACTCCATTTTCTTGGGTTTAAAAACAAAGCAAAAACCAACGTGTGAAAAATATGCAAGTTTTTTTAAAATATTGAATTGCAAAACTGCCTGATGTTGAGCAGATAAGCGGTCTAGGTTGTAGCACGCTTACCCAGAAGATACCTATTATTCGGGATTTGAAGACGCTCACGTTGCACTTTAGCGGGAAGACAGAGCCAGGCAAAGCATTCCACATTCTGGCAGTTCGTATGAGGAATGAGGATTCAAAACGCTTGGTTCTAACGCGCGGAATGTCCACCATAAAAGGGTGGCGCTTTGGTCGCGTCTGTCTAGCCGTACGATAGAAGAAAGGGGTAGATGGGACCAGATTGTTCAACTCCTGGGCGCATTCTCCGAAGTGAATCCGGTAAAAGGCTGATAAACACGCTACCTTACGTCGAATTGAGTCCTTCCGTGCGGAAGAAGTGAAACTTTGACGCAACAGTGCTTTCGTACCCCCTCCATGGTAGCGTTAAACATTACCTTGTTGGAAGTCGCATTAGAAGTTTCATTTCAGTATATAAAAAAAAAAACTTGGCATAGTGAGAAGTTTGCAAATAGCTACAAATGTTTTGATTTATTCGATTAGCAGATTAACCCGGATTAAGAAATATCTTCACAAGATTTGAAAGTACAATTGATATCGAAATGGCTTCACTGGTTGTATTTATTGGAGCGTATCGCTATTTGCTCAGCTTTACTGGGATTTCAAGAGTGCCGTCTAGACTATTCGCTAGTCCAGCCATTGCATCCGTCTGATTTTAAAATATGTTGGTAAATAGGAGTGCACTTAATTTTGAAACTTAAGACGTGAGGGGATCCTACAAAATTACTCTAAGTTTTATAATACTTCGTGATAGTAGGAGGAGGGAGTAGGATTCGCTTTTGTTGCAATCAGTCTTTGTTATATCCTAATGTTTGTGTAATACAGTTCTACACGAGGCCTTTAGGCGGCTTAAAAACTCCAACACCAGGGCTAGGCACCTCACCTATACGAGCTTATATTCTAGTGCTACACGCACAGAGTACGAGAAGAAACGGCAAAAAACTCAATTGGACAGCGGCACTGGCGGCATACGCCGATGTTCCTATATTATACAAGGCGGACAGATGACGTCATTAAACCTGCAGGATCTTGCCATTTATTTGCAAGCTGCTTCAAAGTGTTCTAGGTGATCTAGATGGAATGGGCTATATAATGGTTATGTTCAGTAGTGGACGTTTTACGAGTGAAATGATGATGATGAAAAGTTTTCGTGAATTAATTCCCTTACATATTTTATTTTAAGAAACTTGTATAAAATAAACAAACTGTGTAAATTTAAAAGGTGGATTTTGTTCTAAAATCTTTCAATTTCACAGGCGTATATCTCTGAAATTGACGAGGAACAAAATTTATCCTTGTATTCAACTTGGTTTTGGAGTGAAAAATTCTACCAAAGACTTAAAGGATCTACTCAAAGTTGTCCTCTTAAAAATAATTGTACCGACAATTTGTAGAAAATTTTCTGCTTTATTCAGGAGAAACATCCGTTGGACAACTTGTTTCAAGGCTGTGAATATAAATTGTTTGTTCATGTTCTTCTTCTTAATAGACGCTGAAAATGTTTACTATCTTGAAGTAAATTGCTAGTGGCGTGGAGAATATTTCTTGTAGCGTATAATTTTTCATGAGACTAGCTTTTGCCCGTATCTTCGCCCGTGTGGTATTTTAATCTTTCTGCCGTCCCACGGGAACATTTTATTTTTCTGTGATGAAAAATAGCCTATGTCACTTTCCGTCTTGAACTACCTATAGTCTGACCGTTTAACTGAGTCCTCGCCTGCGCGGTACAGGGGCGCCGGGGGAGACGACACAGGGGACTGAGACTGGCGCGGGCAGCGGGTCCCCGGCGCCCGCACCTGTCTCAGTCCCCCTTTGTCGTCTACCCCCGCGCCCTGGTACCCGCGCAGGCGAGGACTCAGTTAAACGGTCAGACTATATACATCCATTTCAAAAGTCAAGTTAATCCGTTACTCTGTTGCTGCATGAAAAAGGAACAAACCAACCAATATACTTTCGGATTTATAATAATAATAAAGAGGTACGATACGATAGGAGCTATGCTTTCACCTGATGTTATGCGGTACACTTGTTCATAGCAGATATGTACCATATAGAATTTTAATCTATAGGGTTAATTAGAAAAGATGTATGAAAAGCCGAAAGGAGGTTGTCCTAACAGTACCAACAAATTTTACTACGGGTTCAACTCGACAAAAAATATAATTATAAAACACATTTCCTATACATTTTCAATGCTGCATCTTTGTAATAAAAAGAAAGCTGCATCCAGCTCGTTCCTGCGGTTTAACTATCCAACTAGTTGACGTCCTACGCTGCGCTTGCCAGTTTGTGTTCTCCATTCGAGATCTTTGCGACCGTGTCGACCATCAGTTCTCCTTGTTATGCGCCCGGTTCACTGCCACTTTAAATTGCTAATCAGCTGGGCGATTTTGTTAACTTTCGTTACCTAATCGTCTTGCATCCAACGTGTTCCAGTGTGATTTTAAAAGATTAAGATTCAAAATGTAACATTCAAATCTAAAATATTAAATTCATATTAATTTGTGGTTACAACAGACCTTAGTAAGTATTAGCTAAGTTTAAAGAACAGCTCAATTTAAACTTTAAGGCATGCGACAAGTTTTACTATCGGTGGATTCAAATTAGATAATCATTGCAGTATTTTCTAGCTAATTTAGAAAGTATTACATAACAAACTTTACATCTAAAATATTATCCAACTGCATCAATATGTTGGCAGTTTTGTAGAGTTTATGCCTAATATGAGCCAAGGTTGCGAGTTCATTTCGCCAAAAGGGTTCGCGTCGTGTCTATTTTGTGCTATTTTGGTTGTGTTTCCGTGTTCATAAATTCTTTCTTTTCATTACAAAGATGTCAGAATCAGTATCAACCGTAAAAAATATTGTTTTAGAGGGTTTCGATGTTACATATAAAGATACAAAATGTCACCGTGTTGTGTAAGCTCGTATATGTAAGCCGTTTTGATAAAGAACTTGTTATGGTTTCGCATTATAAGTCTGATATGGAAATCTTGTTCTAAAAAGTGCCGAATAAGGCATATTTTAATTTTAAATAATAAATAGTAACTTGTTACCAAAAATATAGAGATAAGTACATTATTTACTACTACTTTTTACCGTGGACCAACCCTAGAATTAAAAAAAAAGCAGTTAAGTTAACTTTTGACAAAATTATTAAAACAGATCGATTTTCAGCAAAATTTTCAGAGTAGGTATATTTGCTTACGTTTTTTTGAAAATTTGACAATAATGCGAAAAAAACCTTAAAGATAATTTGGCGCTTAAATAATAATCATGATTACTACAATTTTTTCCAGCACTAAAAGGCGTTACGTTTTATGAAACTTTTTACTTAAACTCGTATGGGAATGTTCCATGCATAACACCACATATGGTAACTTAAATTGCACAAAAGGAAAATGTTCATGAAGATATCTCTATTTCTTATCCGCACAAAGTGCATCTGGGGAAATTCACTTTATAAATTTTGCTTTGAATAGCTCATATTTCGTCTACAAAGTGCTCATGCATATAATTTTATGAAATTGTGTAGTTACCAGCCATTTTTGAGTGAAAATTTTAACATATCTTGAGTATTTTTGAATATTTCATTGAACGTTAGATGGTGAGACTACGAGTATCGCTTTTGCGTTTTCAATGAAAAACCATTATTTCCTACTAAGGTAAAATTACGCTAACCTAAAGAAAACTGTTTATTGAATTCAGTTTAAAATTCTCCTCAGTAAAATTGTTTGTATAGTATGTTCTAGAATGTATTTTTTTAAGTTAGTAGAAGGTACAATTATATTACCAACTAGACGACCCGCCCCGGCTTCGCACAGGTGTATTATACATATAAACCTTCCTCTTGAATCACTCTATCCATTAAAAAAACCGCATCAAAATCCGTTGCGTAGTTTTAAAGATTTAAGCATACAGACAAACAAACAGACAAAAATAGCGACTTTATTTTATACTATGTAATGTAAGGATGTGACATTGTGTTTCAAATTATCTTCATCGAAAAGAAATTTACAAAACATTCAAATATTTTATTTGATGTCGTATGTACAAAGTATTGTTTTTCAAAGTGTAGGAAGTTCCAGAGGTGTACATATTTATACACACGGCTACTAAAACATTAGTTATTCCATTCAGTCTCAGGTTTAATGCAATATAAGAATACTTGCCACTTTACAAAACAACATTTTGTGTCCTACAATACCTATAGGTACGAGTACTACATCAGTCAGAATGAAAAAGACTGTTTGACAATGTTTAAAACAAATCGTCACTAACACAAATAAAAATTAAGTCACATACGTAATACAATCTTGCATTATAAGACCCAACACCGTGTTAATACCAAAACCATCTCCATAAAGGTAAATTAGTGTTATTGCAGTGAGCAAATCACACTGTTATTCCTGAAAAGCAAAAAGGGGAAAGGCCCAAGTACCTGTTTCTTCTTATAGGCATCATAATCCAAAATGTAACGGTTCCGAAAATCGCTGCTGAGGAAAACATTGCAAGAAAATAAGCCTTTTTAAATATGCAACATCGAAAATTAGAAACATCGACCAAGGAGCACCTGCGATTTCTTTTTAGTTCTTCCGTTGAATTAGTAATGAGTATCTTCATATCCGCCCGTTCGCAAATTCTAAATTGCACTGTAAGTACCTAGTAGATTTTTAGTAATATTTGGAATACTTGAAGAATTAAGGTACTTTGGAAACAGGGTTAGTTTAGAAACTTTTATTGCTGACTTTACTAAAGTGAGTGATTATAATAATTTGACTATACAGGTTATTGGTAATCAATTAGCATCCTTTTAGGGGCTTATTCTGTACATCAAAACTAACCACTTTTGTTCTGAAGAGCCTCTCAGACATCACGTCAGTTACGGAGGGCAAAGTTTACAATACAAATGCTTAGATCAAAGCTTTGATGGATAAAAGATTTTTTGAAATAATTGTGTCTTTGATTGTATTTTCTGGCACAGAGAATCGTAGTGAGATGCTAAGAATGTAAGAGGTAATTTATTTATTGAAACGTTTCTAACCCAGCCTTTGAAACCGTTTAAGGACTCAAAATAGTCTGTAATAATTCAGGAAAACCCATATTTTATGTGTCAGGTGCTAGAAAAAGTAATACGACGTTGGTTGAGCAGGTAACACTCAAACAACACCGTAGTGGTACAAAACACCCAAACATTAGAAGTAAAACTTTTCAATACATAGTTGGTAGGCGGGTACCTTGCCGCCCGTACCTGTCTCAGTCCCCTTTGTCGTCTACCCCCACGCCCCTGGACCGCGCAGGCGAGGACTAAGTTAAGCGGTCGGATTATAAGAGATGACCTTTTTGACACATAGCATCACTTTAAATGCAAACCGCTCACCATCTATCTATCCATCCATCAGTCATAGAACGTCCAATGTTAGACATAAGCCTCCCCTAAGCATGTCTAATAAGACCGGTTGGAAACGGCATTGAGCACGATCCTGTGGTCTTTATAAAGTCATTTGTCTACTTTGTCGGTGGACATTACGACAAATACCTATTTAAATAATATGTGGTGGTCTAGAGATGACACTCTTGAGGTCGTGGGTTCAAACCCCGGTCCCGTACCAATGAGTTCTTTGGAATTTTACGTACGGAATTTCGCACCACTGGCTTTTCGGTGAAGGAAAACATCGTGAGGCAACCTGCGTACGTCCGTAGAAGAAATTCGATGACGTATGTGAATCTACCAACCTGCACGGGACCAACGTGCCGTGCGTGCGTGGCCCAATCACCTTTCGTGGGTAGGCCTACGTCTTGCAGTGAACTATTAAAAAGAGCTGAGCTTAGTCTCTGCACTCTGGATGTTTTGTAGTAGGGTATTAGCACAAGTATTGGGTTTTCGTACAATACGTATAGGAATTGTGCTATTCAGCCGTGCATTTAATTGCCTTATTTTCCTTTGTATTAGTGAATTCGAAAACATTTCCATGAACGATTTTACTGCCGCTAATTTATTTTGAGTGTAATTGTGTTTGCCGAATGCCTACCTTTGATATCACATTAATTTACTATTTAGTTCATATTTTTGTTGATACCTACATCAAATTTGCTTCAAGTAACAACTATATTATATCAATCTGTTTTTATTAAATATCTGTGTATTTGCCAAATATATTCTACCAGCACATATCTCTGGCGATCCAGCGCGGCAACGCGGCTAGCATTATGGGCACTTTTGGCCAGGGCACTATAAGGGGAGGGCTATTTGATTGGATTTTATAATTATAATGACACTCTCTTGACTCATTCATTATTTGTGACATTTGAAATTTGACTTGTTATTATCACTATTTAGGTTGTAATTCTATAATTTGCAATTATTGTATGACATTGTGTATATTCGTACTTAATGTTATGCATATTATATTCTACCATAAATCAAACTATATGTCAAGTAAAACCAACCAAGCCAATGACTTCTAAAAGTCTTAGATCAATATCACATAAATTTCCACAGCAATTGGCTTTACTTGAAAAATACCCAGGATCTCTTTTATTGAAACTTTCGTAAGTGACTTACATAATTGGATGCTATGTTATCTTGCTCGCGCTAACATGGATTTCCTATGCTCTCTTCTGCTTTCAGTCGGTTTCGTGACCATTTACGCATACGTCTTAGCGGACTATTGGTTCATAAATAGAGCCCCAGATTTGGTGACAAGCAACGTAAGAACTTTCGATGTTTTGAAATACTTTTCTCCGCAAAATATATATCTGCTAATAAATATCATTGAAGCTTAGCAAGAAAACTAGCACAGGGACTGGCTTCAAAAGATCAAAAATTAATTTCAATAAATTACATTCCGTTTTGATTGCACAAAACATTGAATAAAACATTTAGAACTAAATAACTAAAAACTAACTACGTTAAAACTTACGAGTAAAAGCCTATAATTAGTACAATGTATAGAAAAATCAAATATATTTAAAAATGCTTAAAAATTTGTTATTCTAATTTTATTATCATAGAACTATATTTAGATAGATAAGTAGTATTTAAAGAGAAAGATGAAATTATGTGGAAAATGTGGCAACTGAGAGGAACTTTGTCTTTTTGAGGATAAGACGCACTTATTATTGATAGGCTTACTAAAGTGAGTGACGCACTTATTAGCTCAGTGTTAAAAATCCTTGAAACATTATAAAAATGCCACAAAAAAAAAAAAAAATGAAATAACGAGCTGCTTTGAGCATTGATTGAATGAAAACAAAAATGTTAAACTTAAGTAAAATTTGGTAAGCTAGGTACTTATTTTTTTTTAGGGTTCCGTACCCAAAGGGAAAAACGGGACCCTATTACTAAGAGTTCGATGTCCGTATGTCCGTCTGTCTGTCTGTCACCGAGCTGTATCTCATGAACCATGATAGCTAGGTAGCTGAAATTTTCACAGATGATGTATTTCTTTTGCCGCTAAAACAACAAATACTAAAAACAAAACAAAATAAATAATTAATGGGGCTCCCATTCAACAAACCTGACTTTTTAGACGTTTTTCGCTCTATATTAATAATGGTACCAGGTAGATGCTTGAAATTTTGACAGAATATTTAGTTTTAAATTACCTTATATTCCCAATAAAAAATAATAAAATTAAAATAAAATAAATATTTAAGCTCCCATACAGTACGGAACCCTCCGTGCGCGAGTCCGACTCGTTCTTGGCCGATTATTTATAATTATTGACTTTAACTGTTAGCATTCTCAAGTTTTTAGACAATAATTGACTGAGCAAATGGAGTGAGTGAAGTCTCAAATTTGATTTGATGATTTTGCTTTCGTCTATTCAGATGTTGATTATTTTCTGCAGGTCATATTTTTCAACGAATTTTTCGACAGAACTGATACACTGGTTCGATTAATTATATGTTTTGTTTTCGTCAGTGATTTTTAATTGGAGAGGTATTTCACTCAAAAAAGGGGGAAACTTGCTGTCGCGATATTTATCAGCCGATTTCGACAATACGCGGCAAGACTTTTTAGTATCTAAGCTATAACAAGAATAGTACTATACTCGTATAAACCTAATCGCTCAAGAGTGTGTCGAGATACAGGATTATAAAGGTACACTTTTAAAGAGATGTGCTGCGAGGTCTACTGTTCGGAGAACTACTTGTACGTAATAGAAATCTATCGCGGCAAGCACGTTTGTGTAACCGTTCCCTAAATGGCTTAATATTATTGCTATAATGTTGCAATCGATGATACGAGGAAATGATGGGATAATGCGGATACGGTGCCTGCAGCCGCCATAACAGTGCGGAACGACTTGTAACAGATTATAGCTAAGTGGTTGCTAATGTTACGACTCAAATAAGATCATCCTTATGGAACGTGATATAAAATAGGTCAAAGCCACTTTTGTTGTTAGGTACTTTGATTATTTTGATGAAATGAAATGATATTTATTCGACATAAAATACACACAAATTAACATTATAAATATAAAATTGTAAACCAAAAAAGAAATTAAATGACAGAAATGTCGAAAAGGGCTCATCTCAGCATTAGTGCTGAGTGCAGGTACACCTAACACTCAGCGCTGGTTTTCAGATGATAGTTTTTGGTTAGATATTACAAGACCTGTTTAACATTTTTGATGTGAAAACTTTTTTTGCGGCGTTGTGTACTTTTTGGTATGGGTACAATATGTTAAACACGCGTCAGGATACGTGACCTGATCGAAAATTTGTAAGGCGGAAGGAGAGTAGACCGCCGGCTCGGGATATCCCACTCTCATTTTACCGCGCGGCGAAAATGTATGCCTGCATTGCCTGCTCCTGCTGTTTCGTTTAAGCGGTGCGGGGCGCTTGCGCGAGTGTACGTGTGTGATATTGTGTTTTACCACATAAATGATAATAATTGAAAATTTCATATTGATAAATAAAGCGATTCGTGCGAAATTAATCCCTAACCATTCTAAAATATTCAAAAATGCTCAACGTTAATGTACAAGTTTTCACTTCTGCCGGCACTCCCGGAGTACAATGATGCTTAGTAAACTCGATAGTAATTTGAGATTTGAGGAGCTCGCTTGATCCACCTGCTTTGAACACAACGGCAATTTACACATGGTTGTTAGTACGTACTTATTAGTAGATAGTGCCTTACAGTTCGAATTCGAACAATGAATTACTAGGCCACGCCTTGCTGGGTTCCGATAGCTAACTAAATAGGTATTAAAAGAAAATAATTTTGGTATATCGAGGTCATGAAAAGTCTTATTCAAATGATTGAAGCTTAGGTATAAATTACACCAGCAAAAACTTTTCTAATTTGTCAAATTCTTAAGGGCATTAAAGCAAAAACAGAATCTTGTTACCATTACAAGAACAAGAAATACATTAAAGCTTTTAATATGCCATCAATTTTAGAAAGTCATTGCCATTTACATAATTCATCATTATTAAATCAACAAAGTATGGATCCAAAAGTAGAATATCCGAAATTAAAACAAAATGTTCATTAATCCTTTCTGGTGATTTCAAAGCCGTCAGTTGTTCGTTGCATAAAGCTCTCCGCAGACCATTAACGAACTATAAGAGAAGATATAAAAGACCAGAGTTAGAACTCGATTTTCTCAGACTAATTACTTACATGAAAGCAGCAAAGTAAACAAAAACTGAGCAGAGTTTTGGCGCAGACATGTTTTTTGCATGTTTGAGACTCTATAGATACTTGCTCGATGCTTACTTTTATTTTCAGTTTTTTACGGTTGACGTTGGTACCTAATTGGTAATATTTATTTGTCATTGTCTCTTAAAATGCTTGACAGAAGAGTTCTCTGACATTTACATTTTCAGCACAGAGTTATCAGCTACTCGATGTAATATAAAGATTGATTTTTTTTCTAAATATTCTCAAACTTTTCCTTTTAAATTATTATTTTACTATTTCAAGTAATACAGAGGAAATAAAAATTAGATTTTAATAGAATCAAATTTTTACTAATTGATTTATCTCGACAGTTAGAACTACTTAGGTACTTTAATTCCATATTAAGAATGTAGGTATAGGCATAGAGCAATGGTACCACAGAGGCTTAAGTGTGACATAATTAGTATACATTTATTAATATAGCGGAAATAACTAGTACATAAACACTTCAGAGATGTGTGTTATTATATGTCCTTGTAATTAAAAAAATATCTTTATATTTTTAATGAGAAACGTAGAAATCTTGAATTAATATAACTTTTATAGAAGTTGTTCATCTGTTCTTTACTTATTCTGGCGTAGTTTGGTGGCGTAACAAAGGTTTGAAATAGCTTGTTTTAATGAAGCCGAACATAGTAAGGTTTAAGTTTTATATTAAAGGTTAGTTTGAAAGTTATGCTTTGAACATTGTTGAAATTTAAAGGACGGTTAAGCGTTAGATAACTTTAAAACGTTTCGTAGCCACTGTACTTGAATGTTGGCTCCTCACGGTCGAAAGTCATGGCAAGTTTAATTTAGTGTGGTCATAATGAACAGATGCAATTAAAATAGATGGTTCGCCTCACGCAGAAATGGTTCGTTCTTAGGCCATATTTAGGACAATAATTATAAATTAACTAAATCGTATAGGTACTCGTTCTTACCTGAACCTTAGACGTATTGTATTTTAATTTTTTTCTTTCCTTTATTTTAGGTTTCGCTGGGTTTTTGTACAATTTTACCTCGTGTGAGTACCATTCATGATATACAGCCTGGTGACAGACAGACAGACCGCGGGTACAGCGGAGTCTTAGTAATAGGGTTCCGTTTTTACCCTTTAGGTACGGAGCCTTAAAAAGCTATCCGAAAACTCTTGAACTCATTCCAAACCTCGTTAACATAGTACATTCATGATTGGGCGTTTGAATGTAAAATTATGAGCATCGCATAACTTTGAAGCATTCTCATATGAAATGTAAAGGACGAGGTAACACGTTCCACAAACTTACTCGTAATAGGTACATTTCCGTGGTTTAATTTTGTCAAAAGTTTTCAAGTTGTCTAATTTTAAAACAATTAAAGATGGAACCACGGCGAATTCAAATTACCCGTAGAACAAAATAGGAATATCATAATTTTAGCGAAAGTTTGATTCAAGACTGAAGACAGCCTTTAGATATGCGAGGTTTTGCCACAACTGAGATAAATTTCGCGAAGAACTTTTTTCATCGCATCCAATCTACACCTCAAAGAATCGCCAACAACAAAAATGAAACACTAACGTATTGGGTCAATCCACCGGGACCACGGGTAAGTATTCGATTTAAAGTGTAGTAACAAAGACAACTTTGTAATTTACAAATAATAATAAACGTAACATCAAACTAATATTTGAATCACAAAATTATCTACTAAGACACAAAATTCTATTAGATCATTTACAAATTACAGATAATCCGAATGCTGAAATTGTTAGTGTGCCCAGAATGATGTCAGCATAACCACGCTGAATAAAAATTATACGTTGATCCAAAATAAACAACAGTCTAATTCTAAAGTTTTCCTTTGTAACGTTTTTTCTTCGACCATTTTTAAGAATTTTTGAGATAAGAATGCTGTGTTTCTTTGTTCCGAATTTGGACCATAAAAAACCGGAGCAGTGAGTGCAAAGATGAGGAAGGGACGGAAGCAAATGGGCTAGAAAGGTGTCTTGCTAACTTAACTTTGCATTATTATATTGTTTGAAAAAGTGTCCTAATTTATGAACTACGTAGGTACTCATTTATTCCAAATCACTTTTGTTATTATCTCTAACAATTAATCAGTTTGGTGATAAAAACTTTACAGACGATTCAGAGCAAAATATACTGGACTTAGATAAATTTAAATTTATTTAATTTCAATATTTTTAACCATTGATGAATATCTATTTCGCAAAATTAAGTATAGTAATAAAATTGAACTACAATTTATATACGAATAAAAACTGTTAAAAAAATGAATTGTTTTTTTCAAAAGTATTTGTTTATTCATCAATATCCATTTTGTCCCCTTCAAAGTAATCCCCCTCAGATATAATGCACTTATGCCAGCGCTTCTTCCAATCCTCAAAGCATTTCAGAAATGCGCTTTTCGGTATAGCCATCAGCTCCTTCTTCGATTCTGATTTTTTCAGTCTTGGATCATCTGGCCGCTTCCATTGGGATAATTGATTAATAATATGTATAAAAAAAAAGTCTATTGTCTACTAATGCGACGTTGCTTTTGTTCAAAATGTAACAATTTTGGAACAAACATCGCTGCCGCACGTTTCATGACCAAAACATTCGAGAAAATTGTATGGCATGAGCAGATTGATATGCCAACATCCTCTGTAACTTCCCTATAAGTGTTTCTACGATTTTCCAAAGCAATTTTAGTCACTATTTCGATGTTTTCTTCGCTTGTTGACGTGGTTGCAACTCCAGGACGCTCTTCGTAATCAACATCTTTTCGGTCTTCTGTTATGCGCTTGTACCACTTATAAACACTTTTTTGAGACAAAGTGGACTCACCGAATGCCACAATCAATATTTAAAGTGCCTTGGAGCACCATTTTTAACCATTTCCATTTTTAATGCAAAATTTAATGCATATTCTTTGATCCATTTGTTTCAAAGGACAAATATCGAAGAACACACAAAAACGTGACCAACCTTTTTAGTTGTCAACAGCAAACTACTAATCCGAATTGGCTGTTAATGCCAGGAAATAATAAACATATTATGTGTACTAACATAACAAAAAAAAATCGATGATAGAATGAACACAGCCGACGAAAATTCAAAATTTACCTTTTCTTTTGTATAGACGTACCTTGTAATTGTTTTTACCTTTGGTGGGAGCATAATATTAATTTAAAAAAAGTTATAACAAACATTTTAAAATAAAATTACTTAAAACATCAACGAAAATATAAACAACACTATGGGCCTAGTTAGTAAACTCCAAGTAGCCCAACGAGCTATGGAAAGGGCTATGCTCGGTGTCTCTCTGCGAGATCGAATCAGAAATGAGAAGATCCGTAGAAGAACTAAAGTTACCAACATAGCCCAATGGATTGGCAAGTTGAAATGGCAGTGGGCAGGGCACATAGCACGGAGGACTGATGACCTACGGGATTAAAAGTTCTCGAGTGGAGACCACGTACTGGCAAGCACGTGGGACGTCCACCCACAAGGTGGACAAATAACCTCATTAAGATCACAGGATAACGCTGGATGCAAGGTTTTATTTTTTTTATTTTATTTTACCAACCGGTTTAATTGCAAATCTTTAGGAAAGACCAATGTCCAGCAGTGGACGCCCAATGGTTTAAACGGACGAACGAACGAACTTAAAACATCTGATTAAGTTATTAACGCGTCTAAAAATCTTAACATCGTTGCAACTTGACTCATGCAGAATTTCAGATCTAGACTAAAACTAAAATAATATTAAGATCACCAACTAACTATCCCACTAAAACTTGCACTACCTAGCGTAAAGTTTCCCCACCTGACGTAATTATTTTCCAGATAGAGCAAATTACTACAAAATGTACGAACACGAGACGAAGAGCTCAAGAACAGACAGCGTTCTTTGGAATAATTTAAGCCACGTGCAAGCAACAAAGTAGGTTTATTCTGAAGAGTGGGTTACGTATTTAGAAACCTTTGTGAAGAACGGTCTTGAAACGTCTCGCAAGTAGGCTAGAGCTACAAATGCAGGACTTAATTGTTAATTAGTGCAGTTAACTGTTGAAAAAAGCTTCTTGAAGTTGCTTTTTAAAAATATATTTTTTAGGGCAAGTGCCAAACATGTAGACAAGTTTCTACAACAAAATACAATGTTTAAGCTAAATCTAAATAGTAAAACTACTGCTACATAAAAAGCAATCGGATCATTCACAAACCCTTGAAGTAAATAGTAAAACTACTGCTACATAAAAAGCAATCGGATCATTCACAAACCCTTGAAGGTCAAAAAAAAATCCAATTGCTCAAGCCCACTGCCAGTTGGCAGGGTTTATGCTGGCGGCATTGCCACACTGAATGGCAATGCTTTTTATTCGGAATAGGTTTGCGTTTGACCACATACTAACTGATGTTAAGCAGATAAGCGGTCTAGGTTGTAGCACGTGGTTGTAGCTTATTACGTTGAGCCAAATAAACACCAGCATTTTGGTCACATTTTAAACAAATTGAGTTGTTCATTATTTGTGATTTAAGAAATTGTTAATGCAAGTTGAACATTTGCTATATACTCCGTTACTGTACTTTTCTATGTGAATTAAACAATGAATAAGCCATCCGGAAATTGTGAAAACAAAGAGGTTCACCATATAATAATGTGTTGTGAGTTAGTCATACATTTTTTTTAATGTATCAACAGGACGAAATGATTTTTACTCGCGATGTCTTGGTTAGTTTAATGGTGAAATTTATTACAAATAGACAAAACTCTTATTTCTAACCAGAAAGCAAAAATTAAACACCATGTACACATTTAAGACTAAAACTGATTGTAAACTGGTGGCTTTATCACCCACGGCGATTTCTTTCAGGCCATAGGATCGAGTAAATACTTGAAATACATTTTATATTAGAATACTCTAGATTATTTTATTCAGAGCAAGCAATGATCTTCCAAATAAACTGAAGTAGATGCGCTGCTTGGCGTGGTGAACTCAAGTCAAGCTTACATTAGCTTGAGTCAATAGCGCCTTGTCTTTCGCCGACGTCAAACGCGTCACACGTACACACGTACGTAGCTGTGGACCTGTGTTCATCTCTTTCGAACAACTGGGTTTTAAGTTTTGCTAATAAGTATTGAAACCAATGTTGCATCTAAATATTCTAGCATAGTAGGTGCAATAGAATTTTGCCACATTTTAGGGCTATATTTCATGAGTATAACGTCTCTATTTGTCAAAGCTCATTAATTGCAAGCATATAATTATTGTTTTGTATGTGTTTTTTTTTAAACTAATTTTGGCTAAAAATCCAAGAAAATTCAAATGATATCCGTAAAGCATCAAACATTCAAGTCCTCGCTGCCACATGTCATAATGTTAAACATTCATCGTCATAATAAACATATTTTATGACCCTTTGTTTCAGACACTTTCTTTGTGTTACGTACTACTTTCCACGTCTTATATATGGTAGGTACATGAAATACTCGAGAAAAACACAATAAAGCAGGCTTTGAACATTGTATTGAGATATATCATGTCTAAGTTATTGTGGGACAATTTAATAAAACTACAGTAGTACACAGATGTGTGCACTGCACATAGCCCAATAAATCGATCACATATTTATAAATACTCGTAACAATGTATGACACGTTGTGGAAACATAGGAAATCATCTAGATAGTTATGATAAGACGACCACTGTTAACGTTCATAATAAGTCACGAAAGCACTCTTTCTCAAATACCACACGCGGTCATCCATCAGAAGACTGATCGTACCGACACTAACTTAACTAAGTATAATATAAGTGCTGTACTACTCGTATGTCTGTTTGAAGCCGTGGTGGTCTAGTGGTTGTAACGCTGGCCTGTCATTGTTTAGGTCGTGGGTTCAATCCCGGTCCCGTACCAATGAGTTTCTTTGGAACTTATGTACGGATTTTCACACCACTGGCTTTTCGGTGAAGAAAAACATCGTGAGGCAACCTGCATACGTCCGTAGAAGAAATTCGCCGTGTGTGAATCCACCAACCCGCACTGGGCCAGAGTGGTGGATAAGGCCCAATCACCCTTCGTAGGTAGACCTAGTTCCTGCAGTGGACTATTAAAAACCATCACGTCTTCCGTTGTCATATTCCCAGGATTTAAACCTTTGAAGTACAAGTTCCAAGCCTACAATATAACCGGATAAAAACCACCTACCTAGCTATTTTCTATTTGAAACAATTTTAAACTGAGACAGGCATTTCCAAATTCACAAACTAGGTGGCTCTTAACAGAAACGACATGTGCTCAATTCACAGCCAGAGGGTGGCGACTAGCAATGTGATAAATAAGTCTATGCAACGTACAGGGTTATAAGAGAAATCTGTGCACCCATTGTGAAATCTTGGCTATACGCCAGTGCGCTAGGGCAGAAACACTTAGCGTCTAGTCGAACAATGAAAGTTTTTTCATAATATTGTTTTGGATTGGGAATGTAAGAATGTATTTTCACTGGTGGTTTTATCTCGTATGAAAGTTTCTACTACATCTATATCCTGGAAACGTGTCCGAAATAGATATTTACGCGCAGATCCCGCTAAACAAGCTTTGTACGCCATGTACTTCGTACTTCGAAACTCTGGTATAGTCTGAATCAAACTTCTTTGCGTCATCGCTTGTCATCTGCGCGATTATGTGGTTTTGATAATGATACCATTTATATTATAATTTATGGTTATTTGTGACCACTATATGGGTGAAGTGTATCGAAACCATTTAATCGCGCTGTATGCAAAATATTCTCAACCATAGCCTGGTAGAAGGTTTGTAGAGAAAGTTAATGCAAATACAGCTTTTGTGACAGTGAACAATAAACATCCCATAACTGAAATATAATGATAATGATGAAAAAAAAAAAAAAATACCAAAAGTAGATTTTACATAAATTATACTGACTTGTTTCAATTTAATTTGCTGTAAATTTAATTTTAAGGAAACTTTTTAATGGGTCGTTTTTGAGGTAAACATATCAAAAATTTAAGACGTTCGTTCTTGCGTTCGTGACAAATTTATGAAATGATTTCATAAAAGTAATTCATTCAAATAGTGTGGGAAAGCACTATTAAAATAGATCAATAAAATTTTCAGTGTTTTGAAAATGTGTCTGTTTATGTTTTATCTAAAAACTGTAGGTAAGTATGCCCTGATATGAACATACAAAGTACCTATTTAACACTATTTCTAGTTTTGGTATTTGTAAAATGATTCTTTATGTAAATGAATAACTTGCGAAAGCAACCTTTTATACATAAAACTCTACATTTTGTTAGATAAATATGAATCAATTGCGATTTTTACTATTCAGGTAGAATAAAGTTGGTTAAGTGAATAAAGTTTGGTAGTTTTAAGTTATTTTACCGGGTAACTTAGCTCATTTGAAATCATTTATGAGCATTAAAATACAATGAAAGGCTATCTTCTTGAGTTTTAAAAGTTTTAGCTTTTTGTTTTAGTTCTTAAATTATATGTTTTTTTTTTTTTTCATTTTCTTCTTGTCGTACGTTATTTTCTGATTGTGGTATAAAGTGTACACACATCTTTTTGGAACATTAAGACATAGTGTGTATATATTATACTTGACCTAATGGAAGTGAGTATTCTCAATACTACTCCATAAACAATAGAATATCTACGATAGAAAACTCAGTAACATACTCGTAGTTGCCATAGAACTACTTTTGTATGTTAAATTATCCAGTGTAGCTAGACCTGAAATGGGTAGCTCTAAAGTAATTAAAAGCTATACTATGTCAGGATCAAATGAACTAATGTAAACCATTCTGATCAGGACATTAATTTACTTTACTTATTTGTTTGAGTTTTATAATACAATCGGTGCCTAAAACTGAAACTATTAAATTTGTATTTACGATTTAATTTTGCATGACGTAAATGATGTGAGCAACTGAGTTAGTTTATTAAATTGATTATGCAAATAGTAGTAGGTTTTTAGAAACGGCCCTTTTAGTTTAACATTAGATTAGACCAGGGTTATATTATTAGCTATACCTTTTAAGTTTTACTGGTTACAGAGTGAAAGTTCCAGGAAAGCCTGCTTCTTGAAATTTGTCAACAGATTAGTACTTAACCCTCATGACGTACATATGTGAGTTCACATAATTATAAGTAAAAATTGGCACCAAAACTGCGGGCCTACTATAGTAGTCCGCGCGTTTATTGATGCACCAAAATTAGATGAGAAAGTTATAATTTAATTTCTAGTTTGTTAAATTTTAATGCCATATTTTATGTTGTTTGATTGTATATAGAACGTGTAATAGGTTTTTTACTAATACTTTTTCGTAGATTAATTACCAATTTTATCATGTATGAATCTAGGATATAACTGTTGGAAATTAAATATGACTGACGGCAACTAATGATGATGATGATAAAACTTTTCAGCTGAAATTTATAATAGAAATGATAGTAAATACATCTCATCTATGGTACATAACAATATCATACAAAAAATGGACCAGATTGGTCGATGGTCACTCCGTCCAAGAGCCCTATATTGGTTTGCTAAAAAAAATTTAACGTAAAGCGAATAGATTTGCCTCTATCACCAAAATGTTCAAGGTAAGTTTTAATTGTACAAAACGTAAAAAAACTATGTTATCTACAGATAATTAGAATGTATAACTACACCATTTCAGTTGAACTTTAATTCTTTTTTACTATAAAAACTTACTTAGTGCCATTTTAAAAAAGGCCTACAATAGTAGGCCACGTGTGTACTGGTGTAAAAAAGTGGGCGCGTTTACTCTAGTGCTAATTAATATTTCAATTTATGTAATTATCTGAAAGCAATTGAATCAATAATATAATTATATCCAAGCTAAACAAACCTTTTGAGAGCAACGTTCAACGCTCAAACACTTGTTCCCGCTTGTGACTATCGGATTTTAATTTTCATATTTCCAAAAAGCATTCGACGAAACAAGTTCAGTTTCTCTTCATTTTCATGAAAGCTTTTACTATGTTAATCTCTTTCCCCGTAGCGGAAACGAAATTAAATATCGATCACGATATCATTATACAAAGTATCTTTAAATTCTGTTTTAGGCCTGTTCAGGACCTCGGGATCAGATGACACAGGTAAACACAAATATGTTTTACAAAGTAGATGCTTTTGGTATTATATTTAGCGTTTCTGGCGGCTTTGGGTATAAAATTTCGTGTTTCAGAACTCATTCATGTAATTTGTTTATAATCCAAGCATGCGTTGAACTAAGGCGCATGGAGTTTATTTTGATGTCGCCAAATGGAATTTGATGTGATTTCTTTTAAAAATTAGAATAACTACTGTATAATCTAAATGTTTTAAAAACATAAAGCCATGGTTTTGACGGTAAAACAAATATGAAATATATGATACGCATGGCTTGACTGTTTTCAATGCAATTCTATTAATAGTTAGTTAAGAATTTTGACGTTTTATTTTTCTTGCACGCTTTATGATATAACAGCATATTGTTAAGCCCTTAATAATAAATAGTAGTAATTAACCTTAATAATAATAGTAGTAATTTAATAAAAAATGGGCTTATTTTGATATATTGTAGCATGCGTTTATGGATGATTGAAGCGGCATGCTCCATTTTAAATCATAATAATAAATTATTGTCATCTCATGCATTAGCTGACGTAAATTTTTCATAATTTTTTTGATTTTTGATGTGGTAGTAATTACAGTAACATAATTACTTGATTTTTTAATACGGCCGGCCTGGTTTCTACCTTTGAAAAGACAAAGGTGCGTGTCTTATGATATAAAATGAGGACCTTTGCTTTTGAACATGCAATGTCTTCGAGTTGGCATTACTGTTCTCATTGCAGCCTTGGTAATCATTTTTACCTTGTTTATTTTTTAAATAACAGAAGTCAGAGCACTTATTGAGATAAGTCTCTTTGACGTTTTACGGTGCTTCATTTCAGAGTAGATTTTATCCGTGGCTTTGCCTTTGATATAAAGTAGCCTATGACACTTATCTATTAAATCTTCACAAAAATCAAGTCGATCGTTCACTGCGTTACTGCGTGAAAGAGTAACAAGCAAACCTCCAAAGGTTTGCTTGTTTGCTTGATAATTTTATAATTAAAATTAATTATTTTTCGCAAAAAATGGCAAAACCGCCTTCCATCGTGTACCTGTACATAATTCGAATATGTCGCACGAATTACTTACATTATTGTTGATTTTTCAAATACGGTCTATTTCTGTAAAATTTAATTGGGACCAACTCCGGAGTATACACTTTTGAAATAAAAAAGTGTTTTTCGATTCGGTTCACAATTGGTGGAATTATCGATGAACATACAACAAAAATACGTACAGACAAACATATAACCTCCTCCTTTTTGGAAGTTAGTTAAAAATACTTTCTAACACATAAATATAAATTTTATATGACGGTATAATTGCACGCATATAAGAGAAATGGAATTATTTTCCTAAGTATAGGAGAAAAATTCAAGCGATTGTTAGCTGCGCTTATTAAAGAGGGTACCTACACATAGTCGCTACACACTTCGGTATTGCGACGGTGAGGAGTATATGGAATGAGGGTACACAGAGAGATGGTTTGGGCGACGGGTTGGAGTGCCAGTCTGTGATAGTGATCAGTTGTGTATGGGTGTGAAACAACTTTGACAAGCAGTAACAGTAGTTGGAGCAAGCCTTGTAAGTACTTTGAGTTTAATAATGACTGCAGAGATATTGGAGGTCCGTATTATTGTCCAATGGTGTATCATCTGAGTGTCCTACTAGAAGCTTAGTGATGCTGTTGGAGTACTATGCCTATCAGCTAACACGATATTATATTGATAGTAAAAAAAACACTTCATCATAAACACCTATCGACGCAAAGGACGTGATGCCATGCTCCCAGGTTATGATAAATGATCGAAAGAAGATTTACTGCTCGAACTTTCACGATGTTTTCTAAAATGAATAAGGTGAATTTGCTAGTTTCCCGAAGGGAATTGCTTTATTACCTTTTTGGGAGGAAATGAAAAATGGATGTGGATTATCTCCGTTTTTATTACCCCTGCATGAGATTTGGTGTTTATTTTCTTGGGCGTTGGGTTTGTGTGTTCTTAATTTGGAAAGTAACCGACTCTAACACAACTTCTCTATTGAGACTGCGTTTCGACATAAAGAATACAACTAGTCAACATGAATAAAATTATATTCTAGACCTAGTCCAGTATAATTATTTTATACAATAAAACTTCCGTGTAGAATTTTTACTTCTGTTTATCCTATACTTCTATCATAAACAGAGTTTTAATAAAATTTCTCGTTGATCAATCTATATGCGCATAAAAATTTAAGCATCGAAAGTTTCGAACATTTCAATTTAAAAAAAAATGTTATTATCAGTACAAAAATATATTATTGCTATGCAACCAACCGTACCAGTACCAAACTAGTATGGGATAAGTTGTCAAGTGCTTGTCGAGACACGTGTTTGATAGGCGTCCGTAGATGATAACGATGAATATGATGATGATAAAAACCAATTTTTATGATGTCATTAGATGGAAGACTGTTAGAAAAACATCATCGCCTAAGAAATATATTTATGAGGTCGATGGCCTTTGAGTTGTAAATAAATAATAAATAAAATTCATTTATTTCAGGCATGTATGGCCCATATTAGCAAAATTACATATAAATTTCATAGTTTCACACACTTCAATAAATCAAAATTAACAACAATAAAAATCAATATCATTCTCAGTAAAAATAAACAAATTCATAAGTCCATGTCAGTATAGTCATTCATAATTATCAGTACATTCTCTTCGGCACTGGTACTGCAACATGTCTGTTGGAGCAGTGCCGAAGGAAAGGACAGTCGCATCTGGCAGCAATCATCACCAGGACGGCGTTGGAGCTAGCCCGTACCCTGTGCACTAGGGAAGCGGCTCGCTTACGCATGGTCGCGTGGAAGCAGTCGGTGCGCGCCTCCGCGAACATGCCCGAGGCGCTGCAGAACCGGGGCAGCCCCATCACCGCCCTGAATGCGTTGTTATACTGGACGCGGAGGGCGCTGTAGGTCTTGTCAGTATAATTAGCCCACAAGCTGCAAGTGTAGAGCGATGTGCAGTACGCTTTAAAGAGCGCGACTTTGACCTCATCTGAGCAACGTGCAAATCTGCGAGCTATCATATTCGCTCTTACTGACAGAGCCCTCCGCTCCCGCTCCATGTCTACATGATCCCTGAGATCAGCCGTAACAATATGCCCCAGGTATTTAAATTGATTTACCCTCTCTAGGGGAACACCCTTTATTCGAACGGGTGGTATGTTCTCGGGGCATCTTGCTCGACTGGTCTCAAATACCATGAATTGACTTTTGGTTACATTGTATTTTCCATAATCACAGGCGTACCTCCCGCACGTCTGCAACAACCTCCGTAAACCACATACCGACGCGCTCAGCAGCACCATGTCGTCTGCGTAGCTCAGATTATTGACACATATACCGTCAATATGGCAGCCGACATGCTGACTGCTGAGCTCGACGATCAGCCTGTTGATGTACAAGTTGAACAGAGTCGGAGAGGTCAACCCGCCTTGACGAACTCCGCACTCCAGACAATACGAGTCAGACATTGCGCCCGCCCACCGCACACTGTTACTCTGGTGCGCATACCAATATTGGAAAATGCTTACAAAGTCCTGAGGCATGTCTATGCTCTTCAATTCCTTCCATAGAATGTCATACGACACCAGGTTAAAGGCGCTGGATAAATCAAGGAAGCATGCAAAAACGGGAGTTTTGCGATCTGTGTAGTATTTGACGGTGTTCTTAAGGCACAGTATCGCACTTTCAGTAGACAGTCGCGGCCGAAAGCCGAACTGGTTGTCATGTAGTTCCACATATTTATTTAACTGTACGTTAAGAAGACCGTCAAATACCTTAGCCGTTATGGTAGCAAGAGAGATAGGCCTGTAGTTACTTTTATCGGAAAGGTCACCCGTCTTATTTTTCACCACAGGCACTACCACAGTTTTCATGAAATCGGCCGGCAAGTATGAGTGGCTCACGCACAGCGAGTAGAACATTGCCAATACCCTCGCGATGTGTGGGTCGGCGTGTTGAAAATGCTCAATACTGAGTCCGTCATGTCCAGGGGATTTTCCACGCGAGATAAGCCTTATAGCTTGAGCTACATCTTTCGCTAGGAAAACCGTTGCTGAATGTCGATTGTTCAAATCATCATTGAGCATCTCCCCCGCCGGACCTAACGGAGATTTTACCGAAAAATGGTTTTTAAATACATTTGCAATTTCCACCGGGTCATTGACACCATCGACGCTCACAGGCAAGCCAGGTCGTACATTCATCTTTTTAGTGGCCTGCCAGAAACCGCGGAAGTCGCCCTTGGAATGCTTTTGAGCGAGAGCGTCCATCTTTATCTGGTCCTGATGATTCTGGCACCATTTTAATCGAGACTTAAACACTCTTCTACTCTCAGTCATTTCAAAGTATACAGGGCCAGACTTAGGCCTACCACAAAGTATCCATTCCTTAAATTTAGACCTAGCTTCCCTGTGGGCCCCGCTGACGTGTTTATTCCATCCCACTATGCGCGTTCCACTCGCCCCCGTCTTTGAACAACCCCGGCTCGCCACAGCCGCGTCGCGGAGGGCGTTTACAATGTCCATATAAAGCTCGTCAAGAACACGCCTGTGGTCTAGATCATTGCAATGACAATCAGCACAGTTCACAAATTCGGACGGAAAATCAATTTTCCTTAGATTCTTATGACACATTTCTGTATACAAAGCAATTTGTTCTGCATTTTTCACACCCCAATAAACATCTCTGTTCACTACAATTTTCGGTGCGACTTTAGGTATTAGTAAATTAAAGTTACATTTTACTATTAGGGGATAGTGGTCAGACCACATAACATCATATAATACATATGTATCGACCACTGCTTGCTTAGCCGCGTGAGTTACTAAACAGTGGTCTAGCCAGCTGCCAGTCCCGTGCACCTCACTAACATAAGTATAGGTACCCGAGTCTAGCCCCAGCATATCTACATCGACACACGTCCAATTCTGTTCAATGCACAATTTTGAGAGCTCACTATAAAATAACTCACCCGGATTTGAATTGTAATCTCCTAATAAAAAGACCGAGTCAGTGCCATATTCGTCAATAATGGCGCTCGCAGCACACAAACAGTCCGTAAATTCCGGCAGATTAGCGGCCGAGTTTGTTGGTAAATAAACGCTCATTATGATTACGGAACTGTCGCCCGATACAATTTTGATACCACAAATACGAGGATTGCCACACTTTATCACTGATACTTGTTGAAACACCTGCTTACGATACAACAATGCCACTCCACCGAAAGGACGTCCACACATGATTCGTGAGTCATCCATCGCCGAGGTCGCAGTATACCCGAAGTCGCTGTCGATTGTGCCTACGTATGGGATGTCATGAGGCGCCAACCACGTCTCCTGAAGGCACACTATATCACAAGTGCGGCACAATTTCCTAACATCATCGATCGAACGTTTCACGTTTCTACAATTAAAACTGGCTAAGCAATAAGGCTGACTATCCATTATTTGGTTTGTTTAGGTCGCCTGCAGACAACTCGTCGCTTTGTTGCCTTTGTTTATAGTGCATAAAACGTCGAAAAATAACACCAGCGGGCCATAATTTTTCATCCATGTACATATTTAGACAAATTGGATTCAGCTACGAAAAACTTAAAAGCTTTATGCCCTCTTGTTTTCTTCATTTTTATCCTCTCTAAATACACCGTTTCCTGTGTTTTGGTTCGAATGTACTTAATTATATCGCTCTCAGCAGTATCACTGTGAACATTAGTGATAAACACAGGAATTTTTCTTTCTGCAGCCTTAAAAGTACACTCCGAATCTCTGGCTATACCCGCCTTGCCTAGAAAACGATATTTTGTTCGCTTCTTTGGTTTTGATACTGTTTGCCACGGTATGCTCTTATTAGGAGTATTTTCCTTCGACGATGACGATTCACGCTCATACCGCAATCGCATACATTCCTGAGGCCCTGTCTCGACGACACGGCTAGCCTTATCAGTGGTTGTCAACTGATTTGATACTTGTGCAAGCGGGCTACGTATACATGTTGTTGTTGTAGCGCTCGCCGTATCGATCCGCTCGACCGGTTCCTGATGAGTCACCGGCAAGGTCAGCGCGGGCATCGCAGGCGGCGCGGGCGGCGCAGGCGGCGCGGGCTGCGCGGGCGGCGCGGGCGGCGGCTCGGTGGCCGGCCCGTGCACCGACGACAGCTGTGACTCACACAAATATTGTGCCGTCGCTTTTTCTTCTACCCCCATTTTTCTGAACAGATTTGGGTACACGCTCTGATTGCACGAGTCATCCACCGTAGAATTATGGTAATCCTGTGAAAGTCCCACAGGACCACTGTCCAACCACGCTCCTCGCCTAGTGTTCACTTTAAATGCCGATGTCGGTGGCAAAGAATCATGTCGCAATCGAAGAATTTCACATTTTAATTGCTCAACTACATCAAGCGTCGCATATGTTGACTTAATGCATTCAACATCCGTTTTCAGGCATGTCATGTCTTTTAAAAGCTTGGAGCAGTCTAAATGATCCATTAAAATTGGCGGTAGTCTGTCCAATTGTCGCGCAACAAAAACTGGCAGGATGTCGGGCTCGGTCGACTTGAACAAGTTGATAATATCTGCCAGGTCCCGCTCCTCCTTACCCTTGTTTTTTCGATCTATTTTTCGCTTATCAGTTGAAATCGATTCAAAAAGTAGCGATTTTGATTGCTTAATCTCTTCGGTAGTAAACGTTGAAACACATATCCTTACTAGGGACTCTTCGTCAATCACTGACAGTTTATTTTGGATGTAAGTAAGCATCTCATCCACTACAATATTGCACGTATTACATTTCACAAAAGACGACATTTTGTTACGATAAGCGCGTCAAGCGCACGGAGTTCACGACACACCCGTTCCGTAGGGATGCGCGCGCGAGACTGAGCGTGTGAACGCAAGTGCAAGTTTAAAAATTTCAATTTTTCTTTTAAAACTCATAAAGTTATAATTTCACAGTGCTCAATACAATTTTAAGACAAAGTTTGTAATACGGTCCATAAACTCAGAAAGTGAGAAGATGCTGTCTTGGATACTTTAGAAATTAAGAAGAGGGGACATAATTAGTTCAACTTTGGCGGCCTATAAATCACACAGGTACATGTGACAAAAAATGGTAAAACAAACCAAACATCCATTTTAAAAACCCTATTCAACGATAAGCCACGTGAGGGGGTGGGGTTGAAAAATTTTTCATCCCCACTTTACATGTTTGAAAGCCATCCCCAAAACACAATTTCAAAAATTTTAAGTATTTAAAATTGAGTTTTGTAGGTCAATGTTTACGGCACTTCGCCGCAACAATATTATGAAACAAACAAATAAATAATCAACTCTTTCCTCTTTATAATATTGGTATAGATTTGTGTTTGTAATTCCACAGAAATACAATTTTTATAGGAATTTAAAAGATATATACAAAAATATACTGGGATTTAAATGTTAATTTATTCCAACGATCATAAATGAAATGAGCTACAACAGGCGCTATTTTAACAAAACAACTGATCAGTCTTCAAGGTTATTGGGAAAATTGATTTCCCAATAACCTTGACGTGGTGGTCTAGTGGTTGTAACGCTGGCTTATCATTCTTGAGGTAGTGTAGTGGGTTCAATCCCGATCCCGTACCAATGAGTTTCTTTGGAACTTAATTTATGTACGAAATTTCACACCACTGGCTTTTCTGTGAAGGAAAACATCATGAGGCAACCTGCATACGTCTGTAGAAGAAATTCGATGGCGTGTGTGAATTCTCCAGCCCGCAGCTTGGGCCAGCGTGGTGGATATGGCCCAATCACCCTTCGTTGGTAGGCCTACGTCCCGCAGTGGACTATTAAAAAAGGCTGGTACAGTTCTGAAACTATCAACACGACAGTAAAACGTACGCATTATCTCAGAAAATAGGCTACCATTACGATAATTGGTTTAAGCACGCCACAAATGATTCCGTAAGCGCCTATATTATTAAATGGGAAAGTAATGGAAAAAGTTGAAAAATATATGTGAAAAAATTGATACAATAGTGACAAATTGTAATATGGCGATGATCCTTCAAATTTAATATTAGGTACAACACCATAGGGGTAAAAATAGGTTAAATATTTCTCTACTCATCATCTTCATCATATTATACCTAAAGGGCTATGTTTCACTGGTACACCGTGGTGGCCAGACAGGGAGCCAAGTGAGTGAGACACCATACAGCGCTACAGTAATTAGTGGTGGCGCTACCAGCAACATTTATTCGCGCCGCCAAATTGGTTGCGCAACCAAACGGACACCAGCAGCCTTAGCATGGCAGGCACGACACTTGTCGTTATCGTCTCTAAATTTTACCGATGTCTACAAAATACTCGTTTTTCTTAACATGACGATCACTTTAGACAAAATTGTCGTCCGCGATAAAATCTTGTCGTTACGATAAGATCGATGTTGCCCCTTTAAAAATTTCCATCTTTTTAATGTAGCAATTTCGCTTAAGTTCATTCATTATCTTTTTATGAACGCTGTGTTTCTTTAATTTGATACAGTGTTCCCCGAATTTCATATTAATATAACGCAAAGTATTACTTTCAGAATTTTATCATATCAATTAAGGATCTTTTATATCTTCAATTTTTTGCAGTATAAAAATACACATATTTTTGTCAATTCCTGCGTTAAATATGAATGGTCTTTTGATTCGACGGCAACAAAACCACTTCTATTCATTAGCTTTTCCTTGGATTGGGCAGATCCAGCCAGAACATTGGCACATGCGGGTTCACAATTCACATTATGTTCACATTCCGATCGCATGAAGGATTGATCACAACATTTCATTTAGAATTCAAAAGAAGGAGATTCTCAATTCACTTATATGTTTTTTTGTATGTATGTTAAGCGATAATTTCACCAATTATGAATCAAGGTTCCCAAATATATGTTGGGAATTTTGAAAAAAAAAATGAATCGGTTTTATTGATTCTTTTTTGTTTCGTAGATTATACCATAGAAGTAGTTTCATTAAAATTTTGAGCGGTTTTTGCAAAATCAACAATAGTAAAACTACATATTTATTCATCAATTTCATACATTCATAGAATTTTGTGTACGATTTAAATCGGTTGTGCTAATTTTAGAAAAAAAATTGGTAACGTCATATGAAAACATGGTTTTTTTGTGCGTGCAGTCAGCATTCATAAATAGTTATGTGTAAAAAATTTACAAATATTGATAAATAAAATTCTTAATAAGCATAGTTTACCTATATAACTTTTGAAATATTACTTGTCATCCTCCATCACGCACATGTTTTTTTCTCGGGTCGTTATTTTATAGAAAACTAGCTGCGCCCCGCGGTGTTACCCGCGTTAGCCCGAAATAAAAAGTAGTCTATGTGTTACTCCAAAATCTAAACTACCTTCGTACCGAATTTCATCCAAAACAGTTCATCCGTTTGTGCGTGAAAGAGTAACAAATATCCATACATACTCACACGTTTATAATATTAGTAGGATTGAGAGAAATTAGAGCGAGACTGTGTAAAAACTCTACACGGTGGCGATTATCATTGTCTCCAGCACCTGATCAACAGATTATCTTTAAACATATAATTCTGCTGTACGTGTGTATATCACTGAACTCCTCCTAAACGGCTGGACCGATTTGAATGAATTGTTTTGTATGCGATTGGGTGCGCCCTGGATGATTTAGATTCACAAATAAGCCCGGCAGATGGCGCTGCAGTCGGTCCGCTAGTATATTACAGTAATTCTTGAAAAAAGATCACGTTTTTGCAATTGGATACTATGATGTGACGCCTGGTTGCCTCGAATATGAATTCCTTAAGCAGTTTCATTAGGAGCAAAGAACATTAGAAGTTTCTATTTTATACCAACTATTTATTAATTTGGGTTGATGGGTTGCAGAGTTGCAGGTGAAGGCTTTATATTTTAATTATAGACCTAATGAAAATAATGAGTCTTTTTGATATTGAGTACACATTTTTATTTTACTCATTTTGACACAAAAAATCAACAACTCAAATTTGATGACCTCAGGGTCTCTTCGGAGTGACTCCCAGTTTAGTCCTCAAAACACTCCGTGCGTAAACCCAATTTTGAAATACACAATAGCCCTCTTAAGCCTTGGTTGCGGAAGTGCCGTGGTAAGGAGATCTGCTTCCATGTTCTCTGTGTACTCTGCCTATAAGGCTGCTACTCTTTGTTTCTTGGCTTCATAACTTGTCCATCCACCACCGTATTTGAAAACATATCCCGTGTAGGATCGTCTATCCATGGTGCAAGCTGCCCAATAAGCGCCTGCCATGCCATACTACTTCATGCCACTTTTTTATATTTTAGTCCAACCTTCTTGGTTCATTTAAATAAAGGATGACCGGTTTCGCCAATAATTGTTTCCGTAGCAAGTATTAAATTGGCTTTTAGATACCTTACGGCAAACGTAATATCTGGCCTTGTTGCCATTGCTAGATACATCAACGATCCGATCAAGCTGTGGTCCCACAAGTGTTGGTTGTAAAATGTGTAGGGCTCGGTTTGTTAGGACAGCTTTCGCGTGAATACGTCAGTGTTGGTTTGTTAGGACAGCTTTCGCGTGAATACGCCAGGAACCCTGTGTAATAGGGCCTATTCTGTGGCCAGGAATCATAGTTTCTCGCTTAAACGATTCTATATGACCATGACTCTTTGATTTTTCCCACGATTTACGCAATTTTTAACGAATAATAAATCTTGAGTATTATGGATATCTCGAATAATGAGTCTTTTTAATAATGAGCACACATTTTTATTTTACAAAGAAAATACAAAACTACCTACTCCATTTTGACACACAAAATCAACAACTCAAATATCTCTATAGCAACTAAAACTCTTTGACAACATAAGTATATACAGACTAAGAGACTTGAAATAACTACAAAGTATGACGCATAGGACTCAATATGGCCGCCATTACATACTTACATTTGGTTTTTACCGATAATGGCACAGCCGATATCAATCGTAGATACAAAATTCAAATAGTTTGCTCAAATCGATAATATATGTACCATTTTTTCATAATAATGATCTTTCAAAAACAAATGATGAACTGAATGGAACCACAAACCACAACATCATTTAGGTATGTAATTAGTTTATTCTTGATTTTTACAAAACTGCTAAACCTATTTCGATTTATCATTAATTAATAAATTTGTTTATTTTATAATCTCAAATGAGACTAACTCTGAAGTAGGTACCTATGATCTAGCAAACAAAAAAATTATCAACAAAATCGGTTCATACTTATTTGACCGAATAATCGCGTTGCTTACATACAAAAAAAACACACTTACCGCCGAATTGAGAACCTCCTTTTTTCAAATCGGTTATAAATATTGATATGCACTCATGCAAAATGACAATGTGATTCCCGCACTTTCTTAGGTAAATTCGCGCTCGCAGTCACTATTAACCCAATTATTGTCGCAGTACGCAGTATGAATTACCAAAGAAATGTGGGAAGATATTATAATTAAAGTGTAGGTAGCAATATGTTAAATAACTTATATAAATAACCTGTGGCCGCCTTCTCTATTTTCTCAAGTCATTGATACAATCGGATTGAGTTTTCAAACATGTGTCAAAAAAAAAAGTAATTTAAATCAAAGTTATTACTAAGTTGCTAAGGAGTATTGATATCACCTTCGAAGCAAATCACCCCCAAATTAACTTTCTACTCCTTTTTAACCCCGATAAGGGATGAATTTCAATAAACTACGAAACAAGTCTTGCGTCAATTCAATTACAGAATGTAAATCCAAAATTTCAAGTCGATTGAAGCAAGGAATCACGATGTCTCATAGAAACTTTGACCCCATTTTTCACCCTCTTAGGGTTAGAATTTCGAAAAATCCTTTCTTATCGGATGCCTACGTCATACAATGAACCCACCCTCCAATTTTCAGGCTCCTACGGTCAGTGGCTTAGGCTGTGCGTTGATCCGTCAGTAAGTCATTCAGGACAAAGCATTTTATATATATAGAAGAAGATAAGCGCTGGCAGCACTTTCCCAACTTGAAAACAAGTTTGTGACAACAATAATCAAATAAAAATATCCTGTGAAAATATCTACCTATATATAAGTTTCAGTATGCAACACGTAATTACGCAGTTTAAGTTTGTGCATTTCTATTTTGAACTCATAATCTTTTTCTGTTTGTGTCTGTTGCTGGAAACATGGAAGTTTCAAGAAAAATGTGGTTGAAAGTATTGTTATTTCTATACTTTTGTCTTGTCGTCGTCAAAATGATAGAAGACAATAAAGTCTCGTTGAAACGTCAAATTTCGATAAAAAATAACCCGTCATGTTAGCAATTGTCGATAAAAGTTCCACAGATAAAATAAATGTTCATTTTTGTGTACATTTTGTCGTTTCGCGTCGGTAAGTTTTACTGCCATGTTAACAACTCGTCGATTAAATGGAAAAATGGCATTTTTCAAATTTTTTGTAAAATAAGATTATTACATAAAACGAGTCTACTAACAAGATTATTTTATATGTAAAAACGACACTTTAAATAGTTCACGCCAAGTTCAACAGATGTCGCAAGTGTCATTTCGATTCTCTGTGGTCATCCGCCATTTTGATTATAGAAAAATGTCCCTCTGTGATTTGCCACCGGCCACGACACTGAACACACGTGCGTTTTTTAAGAAAAGTGACATTTCTCAAAAATTGTGTTTGGATAAGACTATAAAAGGGAAGCAATATTACCTATAGAAAAGTGTATTTCTTTGAGAAATTACCTTGTTCCTTTAAAATTTTACTATAACTATGACAATATTTATTTAATAGAAAAAGGTTATTTTTGTAAATGTGACTACGGGTTGTGAAATGCAGTTAATGAAACATGACATATTTGGACAAATGACATTTTTCTATATAGTTTGTGCGCACATTTAGGTGCATGAAGTTTATCAGAAAAAAGACACTTGTTGCTAAAAACTGATTCTAATTCAAAAATAAATAATTAAATAACACACTACCTAAATCCCCATGTAAATACCTTATGCTAGCACTGCAGGTGAGTAACTCTCTATAGAGCTGTAGGTATACATTTTGTTGGTAGCGGCAACTGGTTGCGCCGCCATAGTTAATGTCATATTTGGCATCTCAGTAATATTATGGAGCTTATATATTTCTAACCTGATTGTATCCTTACAAAGTATAAAATAAAGTCGCTATTTTTGTCGTCTGTTTGTCTGTATGCTTAAATCTTTAAAACTACGCAACGGATTTTGATGCGGTTTTTTTTAATAGATAGAATGATTCAAGAGGAAGTTTTAAATGTATAATACACCTGTGCGAAGCCGGGGCGGGTCGTCTAGTTAACAATAATTTAAAGTAGACTTGGTGTTAGAAATGAGCCATCTCATTTCTAAAACTCAATGCAATTATAGTATGTTCATAGTCTACTTCTCTAATCAATTGACATGATGACTGGGTAAAAAAATCATTGTTATTATTTAGATTATCAAGAAATATTGGACACGTACTTTATATTTTTGTCAATATTTTTGTCAATCAAACAATAAATGACAAAGATGAATCTTATCAAAGTTTGGGAGTGGGGGCACGTGAAGTCACTTTTCCATAAAAAGTCTATACTTTTGTAGTCTTGTGACGTTACGTGGAACTTTAACAGGCTATATCTTCATCATTTTTGTATAATTGACAAAAAAAATCTGATCTATTTGTTGGACAAGTTATATTTTTAAGTAATCTACTAGCCTGTTGTAAGAATAAGTCACTTTCATTTTAATACCTTTCTTTCCAAGCTATAATTTAAGGCACGCTGTAACGGAACAGCCATTAGTAAATTGTTACAAAAGTCGACTGGCGAAGACAAATAGGTATAGGTTCAATTACGTTACTTATGCATTCTTAAGGGCGCAAACAAAAAAAAGGTTATGCGATCAATTTCCTAACTGGGCCGTTAGACGTTTGACCGATTAATTATTCGGCACGAATACGGCACGTCGGCTTCGACGACACGACTACCAGTAAACGTAATTAAAGCAGTATCAAATCTTCCTCTTATTGAGCAAAAATATCATTATAAATTAAAAATAAACAATAAATAATCTAACTTATCTTTAGACCTTCTAAGGTCTGAGGATGATCCAATGCTTTTTGTGTAATAGTAGTGTAGTTTTGTTGTAGTTAGTAAAGGCACTTTTGGTCGATTAAAAAAAAAAAAAAAAAACTAATATTCTCTAACATCAAAATAACCACTGAAAAATCAGTTTTTTTTATGATGATGATTTTGAATTTTTTTTTAGCTTACCAATATATATCACACAAACCATTAGAGAGAATCTAAGTAACTACATTTGGCATGACTATCGTACTTTTTATATGCCAACTTTTTATTGAGATCTCACTTATTTTTGTTAGTGATGGTCTATCACCAACTTCTCCCCTCATGGGGGGGTTGCTCTACCATGTCCTTACATTGCCCCTACCGATTACTCTACCGTGTCCCCTACCGTGCCACCCTACCCTGTCCCCTACTGTGACCTCTACTCTGCCCCCTACCCTACCTTCCCTGTCATAAAAGTCATAAAAGTCGGCTCTCCAATATGACTTACTAGCACCACACCAGACTAGGTATACAGCGATCCTTTAAAATTCAATTTCTTTTTCCATGAATGTCCAAATGGTCCAAATATTTCTTAATTAATCTTTATCCTCAAATATTTTACAGAATCTTATTCTCTGTCTTACTAAGTTCGGAAACCATCGATTCCCGATGGCGGTTACGTAAGTAAAGCCGTATTGACACGATACGAAGCTGTCGGTTTGTTGGATAAATCGACCTCCAAGGATAGTCGGCCGATATAATTATGCAATATGCATGCACCTATTGTGGTGATCTCTTACTATGGGCCTTATTAATAAGCTCGTCCTATGGCTGATGGATGGATGGATGGATGGATGATGCACCTATTGCATAGGAATGAATAAATTTCCACCTCGCAAATGATTATCATGGTTGTTAATTTTCAACTTTCGCAATTTGAATACATTATGACAAGAAACTTTGACAATTTTTCGAGTAGAATTGGCGCTACCTATGGCTTCACATATCCAGTCTACCTGTGACCACGGTTCAACTCGTTGTCGAACGAAACGTCTGGATTATGAGGTATTTATTTTATCTCAAATTGGTCCCGTAGTAGGTAGGTACGTAAAATTAGCGATTATCATGGTTATACAATGTTAGTCAAAATTCAAATTCCCAACATCGTTAGGTACGTGATAAAATAATGTAATGTAAGAGACAACAAATTCGTTTAATTCTCTCTTCTGTGTTTAAGTCTTATTTGTCGTACCTACATAATCAAATATTGTTAAATTTACAATTGTCATCAAATTAAATTTAATCAAAAGATACAAAATACGTTTCTTTATTAACCGACTTCCAAAAACGAGGAGGTTCTTGTTCGTCTGTGTGTTTTTTTTTGTGTATGTTCAACGATAATTTCGCTAATTGTGAACCGAATCGAAAAAATCTTTTTTAGTTCAAAAGGATATACTCCCGAGGTGATTTCATTTAAATTTTAAAGAAATCGGCTGAGCCGTTTTTAAAATATTTACAATAATGTAAACAATTTGAGCGAAATATTCGAATTTTTTACACGATGGAAGGCGGTTTTGCCATTATTAAGCAAAGCTTTAGTGAGATTTGGTAATTAATTAGTAAATTGTAAAATTTAAAAAAAAAAACATTTTCGTAGTAATAAACATTAATGAATAGGTGTTTTAACCGTAAATATTAAATTTGAAAAAAAGCAACATTGTTCTATTCTGGTGCATAAATGAATACTTTTTTATAATTGTATTTCACAAACTACAATTATATCCGTACAATGAAATAAAAATATAAGTAGATATTACATAATAATCATATTAATAATGAATCAAATAAAACTGCGATGAGTATTACATAGGGATATTTATTTCTTTACAATAGGTAGATAAGTCGACCAATAATTTAAATAATCCAATAGTAACGTGTGCTAAACTGTATGAATAAATGAATGTTATGAGTATTCCGTTACGTTGTTTTACTTACACGTTGCAGTCATTTTTACCATTTTCTTTTATCAATGACAACTGTAACTATTACGACAATTTCACTACGTACCTAATATAAAGTAATCTTGGCAAGCTTTCAGCCACTTACCTACAAGTCAGCAAAACATTACCCAAACTAAGATAAGCTAGAAAAACAATAACAAAACATGACATTGTGGAAATCGGTTTTCCACACTTATCTGGCAAAAACATCACAAAACATACTAAAGATTTCTAGAACGAATTTTATTGAAATGACTTAAACAAAAACTAGTAGACACCTTAAGGCGTTTTATTGCCAAAATACGAAATATTATTCCTTAATACAATTCAATTTTATGTTCTAAGTTTTCGCGAATGGTAAACGTTTAATTTTATTGTCTCGGATGTTTTCAAATTGTTCGATATTTATTTTACTGGAGGCGAATTTGATGACAGAAATCGGTCAACATGGAATCAAAAAGTTCACATAAAGCTAAAATTGACAATATGAAAACAAGAGCAATTTTTGGTGAAGATCAAAATTACGTCAAAAAGCATATCAATTATACATTTATGTTTGACTGCCTCGGTGTCTCAGTGTTTAGTGGCTATCTTCTGGGTCAAAGAGGCGTAGGTGCGATTCCCACCCAGGGCAAGCATTTGTGTGATGAACATTGGTGTTTTCTCTGTGTCTGGGTGTTATTTAGTTACTGTCTATAAAGTTATACATTTAAAACTATGTATATGTAGTATATCAGTCTCTTGCAGCTATTTCACAATCTTTGCTTAGTTTGGGGCCAGAGACCGTGTGGAAGATGTCCCCTAATATTTATTTATTTATTTATAGAACTCTCGGGTGTAGTCAAATCGCACAGGCGTTTAAAACCAACCTTGTTGTATATTTATACACCAAGTAATTGTGTAGTTCAAAGTTATTTCAGGTATAAGTTTCTTATGCTTAAAACTTTAATGATTAGTGCAATAATTAAATTGTTTTAGCCCAGAAATAGCAATTTGTACAATTGTTTCACAGTAAACATTAAAATATACAGTAGAAAAATATTACCTAAAGTAGAATTATAATGAAAATAATATACCGAGATATTTCTTACAATATTATTTAATAAGATGCTGGTAGACTTTGCAAATACAAACTAACAAAATAATGCTATTGTAAGCTCTACTTTAGATGAAAAGGTCTTACAGACCTAGAAAACTAGTTCTTTGAACTAAAACTTTATCTTCAAGTGGCAGTTTCAGGCATCTGTTGCCAAATCTCAAATCAATTTATCCACCTAATAATATTTATACAGTACTGTACTTTACCAGCCTTTAGTCAATTGCAGGGCGTAGGCCTACCCACAAAGGAAGATTGAGCCATATTCATCACGCAGGCATAGTGCGGGTTGGTGGATTCACATATGCCATCGAATTTCTTCTACGGACGTAACGAGTATGTAGGTTGCCTCACGATGTTTTCCTTCACCAAAAAGCCAGTGGTGTGAAATTTTGTACATACTAGTAAGTTCCAAAGATACTCATTGATACGGTACCGGGATTTGAACGCACGACCTCAAAAATGTCTGGCTAGCGTTACAACCACTAAAACACCACAGCTTTTTTCAGTATTTATTGAACAGAACTTATATTATTACAGTACGGTACTATAAATGTCTACTGACGTTTTAACCGACTTCCAAAAAGTAGAAGGTACTAAGTTTATTTTTTATTAATGTTCTTGGATATTTTTGCTAATATTGTGAACCGATTTAAAAAAAAAACTTTATTTTTCTAAATACTCTCAAAGTAGACCCATTTAAATTTTATCCAAATCGGCCGAGCCGTTTTTAAACGACCACCACGACTGAATTTCCATATATTCAATAATAAAGTCACGATCAAGTCCAAAGCTTGAGTAAAGTAGCGATGATTTCAAAATATTACCTAAGAAAGGTATGATATATGACTGTTAAATGACTGCCTCGGCGGCTCAGTGGTTAGTGAACCTGACTTCTGGATCAAAGAGCCATGGATTCACTCCCCACCCAGGGCAAACATTTATGTGATGTATTTAGGTGTTTGCTCTGTGTCTGGGTGTTATTTAGGCACTATCTATGTGAGTATGTATTTAAAATATGTAGATCAGCCTCTGGCAGCCATATCACAAGCTTTGCTTAGTTTGGGGTCAGAGACCGTGTGTAAGATGTCCCCTAATATTTATTTATTTATTTACTTAAATGGCTTTGGAAACTACACAATAAGCTAAATAAAAATTAAAAAGAAAACATTTTGGTACTCATACCGACACATGCAGACAAGTGTAACAAGTTTTAGTTATACCAATTTGTCATTTAAAAATACGAAAGGTTATGGGCAATAACACAATGAAGTTCAGTAAATATGCACAATAAAATGCAAAAAATATTACGTTGCCTCTTTTCCGCATTCTGGCAAAAACTCCTAAGTCCTTACAGATCCACGAGTAAATACCTATTTAAAATCAAAGCTGACTGATTTTAAAAGCAGACTCAATAAAAAGTCTACGAAATAAAACAGCTATCAGCTAAAAGGAACCTAAAAGCGTCCAAGTTTAACAGCAAAGCTTTCTCGGTGGAAATTCAAGTAGGATCAAAACAATGGTATTCGATGCATTTTCAATCACACCCTGACGAGTTTTATTTGCAGTTTCCAGTTATGTAATCAAAGCGGGCTTTGAACGGAGTTCCGCGAGAATCTTGATATAGTTGAGCTATATTCGCTGAAATGAATTCAATGTCCGTCGCGTTTGAGAGGATTAAACGATTGCATTCGACGGATAATCTCTTTTGTGCCTTATTGCATTACGAGTTGACTCTCGATAGCTTTTATTAAGCTAGTCTTATTTTTTTTTCAGGCTTGAGGTAAGTAATTTGCTTTTTATGATGAGAGACAAGACTAACTAAATGCTCGCCCGATGTTCAAGTTGTTTGTCTCGGTCAGGACGCAAAATTCATTTTTTCGGTTTTTCACTTTTTACAGATAAGCTGCTCATTTTAAGTTAACGAAAACTCATTTTGTGGCGATAAATAGGTAGCATTTATGAGTTACATACACCGAAAAACCAAATTAGTGGTCAGTTTATACACGAAAGTGCATCAACTTATTTTCATCTTAGTTTATAGTTGGTGGACTCTTATGCAACTGGCCACTATTTGGGTTTCTAGGTGTATATACCTCGTTAACACTATTTATTCACGGCCGCCAAATGGTTTTTTTTAAATTTACAACGAATAGTTTATCTGTAAATGCGAAAAAACCCAAAAAAAGAAGTTCGCGCGCTGTCCTCGTGAATCTACCTTCAGCGTCACGCATGCCATGATATTATGTTGCTACATCTACGCCAAACGATGTTTCCCAATTTCCTGTAACTTTGAGAACATATACAACTATCAAACATGACAGGTTTCTTCACAATATTTTTAAATTTAAGCATTTATTAATGTACTAGGTAGGTAGGTACAAGAAATTCCGGATTTCACGTTTGCTTTGATTTATTTATGCTAATGCAAGGCTAGATAAAAATAAAATAATTTGTAATAAAAATAAAGTACTCGTTTTAATTACTTGTTTTCTTTTTTTATTACATAGCCGACACTTAAAAACATATTGAATGTTATAGTTGTCTTGTCGACAGTAAACAAAAATGCGTACAGATAAAATACCATGAAAATTTTATGCAAAGGTACATAAATTCAATTGAAATACAGATAGGAAAACTTTTATTGAAAAATGCAAAAAATGTCATTCCTATTCATAGAAATTTCGTATTACCATATCATAATACAGAAGTACAACGAATGTACATAGATATTTATCGATTTCCCTTTAAGCTTCTCTTTTATTATCTTCAGCTTCATTAAAACAATAAAAAAGGAAGTGCCGATAAACGAACTGTGAAACCTAGCAATTAATGCATACCGTTTTATTTACATTTTGTTGCTGACCGACTTTCTAAGTAAAACTGTCGTAAACGTCAAAATTACTCTAAGCTGATAGATACTTTATTGTAAAGGAATAGAGCTTGATATTCGGCTTGAGTATACAGTGATATTGTGTTTTTCTTATTGATATTTGAAAACGTTTCACTTGGGTAGGGCTTTTTGTGAAATAAAACGAATGCTGTATGGACATCGATAGGTTTGCGTGCTCTGGAAATTCTTTGTAAAAATAAATAAAATTATACTTTGTTAAATATCTATAACATACCTATTAATATGAGTAAAACTCACAAGCATAGCTTGGTCCTTTGACAGGCATCAGTGAAGTCCCAGCCAGAACTGAGAGGCCCTTTTACAAAAAGAAATATCTGTTAATTTCATTGTTAATCTATTTCATTAATAAAAATATAGGTATCATATTTCGAAGATGCTCCTGAAAATAAGATTAATACTAAAAAAAAAATTATATAGCATTATTATTACATATAGAAGTAGCATTTTACTATATCGTTGGTACATAAAATTAAAAACAGTTTTAAATAGTTTAAATAACAGTTTTAGCTCTCATCTTTCACATTCAGAGATACGAGGAATTTGCTCGTATATTTTGACTTCCAATAACTGTTGCTACTGTACCTGTTAATCTGTATAAAATGTAACCCGTTACAGTTCTAGGTTGCCTATTGTATTAAAGTGTATGTTGAAGGTAATGTATAATAAATGCTGTGTGTATTGGATAATTTCTGTGTTTGCAATTGTGCTTCCCTAACTAATTTAGTAAATCTAGCCTCCTAAAACGTCATCATGACCTAGGTTCTCTTTGGAGTGTGGGTCTCTAGTCTTCAACCTTGCAGGGATCAGTAGACTGTTGCTCACAATTATTTCGTCACCTACCACCCTAAGATAAAGGAAATTAATAGGCTTGGAGTTCTCACCTCAGATTTCACCTCTTGAGGGAGGTCGCTACTATAGTTAGGTCATTGCCAGGATATACATGTACCGCCCTAATACTCCTGTTCTAACAATAGAAGTTAAATTTAGCGATGGAGATATAAAGGGCGCCGCTAAACTACTTTTTTCCTCTGACTCAATTGCCCCCGACACACTAGATACTTTGACATCGCTCCAGGAGAAGCATCCATTTTCACCATCTCCTGTGGCTCCATCCTCATCAAATCCTTCTGTGCAGCCGATCGAAGCCACCGAGAATGATGTGCTTTCTGCTATCATGTCGTTCAGGTGTGGCTCTGCCAGTGGTCATGATGGCTTGAGTCCTCAACACCTCAAGGACTTAATAGGAATATCAGGAGATGTCGGGAAGGCCCTCCTTGTCGAACTTACCGGCCTAATAAATCTAATGTTATCAGGTAAAGTACATAATGATATAAAACATCTATTATACGGAGCAAACTTATGTGCTTTTAAAAAAAAAGATGGTGGCATACGCCCAATTGCAGTGGGCTGTACATTTCGGCGAATCAGTTCCAAAATTTGCTGCAGACATATTCTTCCTAGTCTAACTGAAAAGTTCCAACCAACTCAACTCGGTTTTGGAAGCAAAGGAGGATGTGAAGCTGCTGTACACGCTTTGCGAACCTTTTTAGAGAAAGACGGAGGCCAGGTGATTGTGAAAGTCGATGTTAAAAATGCCTTTAACTCTGTTTCAAGATCTACCATGCTTCAAGAAATCAAAAATGCTGTCCCAGAAATTTATGATTACATCTGTCAGTGTTACGGTTCAGACTTATCGTTACTTTATAAACAAAACCGTATTCTTTCATCCACTGGCTGTCACCAAGGTGACCCTCTTGGTCCTGCCATTTTTGGTCTCGCAATTCATCCGATCATCTCAGAACTTTCATCAAAACTAAACATGTGGTATTTAGACGATGGCACCTTAGGCGGTGACTCAGAAACGGTACTTTTGGATCTTGAAAATTTAATTGAAAAATTTAGATCTATTGGTTTAGAGCTGAATTTTTCTAAGTGTGAGCTCTATATTACAGATTCGGTCACTCCATCACTTAAAAGTCACATATTAGAAAGCTTTAAAACCGTGGCACCTAATATCAAAGTTCTAGACAAGTTTTCCCTTCGCTTATTGGGTGCTCCAATATTTAATGAATCTTTTCCTACGTTTATATCTGAGCAAAAAGCAAAATTTGACGAGAATGCAGACCGTCTCTCAGAAATTCATTCACACATGGCTTTCCACATCATTCGGTTTTGTTTGTTTGTCCCTAAATTAACGTCTGTTTTGAGATGCAGTCCTTTTTGGAAGTTTAGTGATCTTCTTTCCACTCTAGATACCTCATTGAAAAACCTTTTAGTCAACATACTAAATAGTCCAATATCAGATAGTTCTTGGTGTCAGGCTTCGCTGCCCATTCAGCATGGTGGCCTTGGTATCCGGAAAATTACCAAAATTTCTTTGCCTGCTTTTTTATCATCTGTATATAGCACAAGAGCACTTTTCTCAAAAATCATTGAGAAATCTCTGGGGAATGTAGAAACTGATTCACTTACTGAAGCTACAAATGCATGGTCCACAATGTGTCCAGGTGAAAACTTACCGAAAAAGCCTAGTTTGCAGAGGCTTTGGGACGAGCCGTTAATTAAAATCGCTCTAAACGATCTACTTAATAATTTAACCTCCCCTAAAGATCTAGCGCGTCTTTTAGCATCTGCAAAGCGAGAGTCGGGGTTTTGGCTCCAGGCGCTACCTTCAGCCAATATTGGTACCCTACTTGAAAACAATACTTTTGCTCTCTCTATCAGCCTCAGAATTGGATCTCATACAAACGAGCCCCACATATGCCACTGCGGTGCATCTGTGGACCGACTAGGTCACCACGGGCTTTCTTGTCGCCGAAGCGCTGGTCGACAGTCTCGCCACGCCTCCTTGAACGACGTCATCCGCAGGGCTCTTGCTACTGTCAACGTGCCGGCCATATTGGAGCCGAACGGTATTGCACGTGATGATGGTAAGAGACCCGACGGTATGACGTTAGTTCCATGGAGTCGTGGCAGACCGCTGTGTGGGATGCTACCTGCGTCGATACGTTGGCAGCATCTCACATACCTTACACCTCTAAATCGGCAGGCGCGGCGGCGGTAACGGCCGAAAACCACAAAAGGCAGAAATATGAATCGCTCGGCGATGGATACATGTTTTTTTTTGCCTTTTGGAGTTGAAACTTTAGGTCCGTGGGGTCCTAGCGCCTGGTGCTTGTATAAAGATTTATCAAAAAAATTGATAGAAAGAGCAAATGACCCAAGAGCTGGTGCTTACCTCGGTCAAAGACTTAGCCTTGCAATCCAACGGGGTAATGTCACCAGTCTCTTAGGTACTTTGCCAGCGGACAGCGACCTAAAAGCAGTTTTTTATTTATAATGTAAATTTAATACCTACACCTTATAAAAAGTTATTTATTTATTTTAGATTTAAGATTTGATGTATTTTTATTGTTGAATATGAAATATAATTGCTGTTATTAGTACTACCTATTACAATTATAATTATACAAAAAACTGATTAAAAAAAAAAAAAAAATTTGCTCGTTATTTCGTGTTTTCCAAGACATTTTTGGAAGTTTTTCCTTTCACAAAATAAATTAACGTACAGTGTGCTCTCTGTATTCAAGACCATATTTTTGTGGTTGTGTACGTCTCTTCAATAATTTTATCATTAACACCAAGGAATTCATTTCTCTTCCACTAAGAAGAACTTTCAAATTGTCTGATATGTCAATATACGAGTATGCATAAGCACATGAAATTGACTCATTAAATATGTCACTACAATTTTATAACTTTCAGGTTTGCTAGTTTTTTAAATTAATATAATTTTCGACGCCAAGAATTTACTCTACTTAGTTTCTAAGGCATTTTTGAGAGATGTGTATTTTGTGTGTGTTATATTTCTACGTACCTATTAATAGACATGTTGACTAAAAATATAATTCGTCCGTCAGATAAGATTATTAAAAATATTAAACACGAAATTTTTATTTTGTAAATTAAACAATAACTGAAGAAGATTTAGCCTTATAAAGTTCCGCGTAACGTCATGAGTCACATACAGTATTTTTTCATAGAAATGACGTCACAACCGCCGCTCCCGACAAGGTTTACCTTAGATTGACAAAAAAAATTACGTGTCCAACATTTTTTGATAATCTAACTCACAGACTAATTACGATAACATTTTTTTTTACCCAGTCATTACCTATGTCTTTTGTGACACATTCAATCATTCAAGACCATTTTATAGGTTGTACTTCTTTTCCGTTTATCCTTTTCATTAACACGTGAAACTCATTAGGTATTTCGAGACCGCTTCTGAACCTTCTGGGTCACCGTGTGACTCGTCTATAAATATTTCAGACTAAAAGCTCTCCCAGAATATTTGATAGGCTTCGTCTACGGCAGTTCCGGAACAATGGAAATAACGCTTAGTTATGCGACCGGCCTTGGTGTGAACAATGGTTAAGAATAGTAGAATTAATTTGTGGTAGCTTTTTTATTGTGAAACACATTTTTTTCTACTTCCTACTTGTATTTGTAAGTAGTTGGAATCAATAAAGTTGCATAATTTAATGCTGGCTTATATTCAGAATAAATAAATTAAATTTCGACGTTGCTATAAAAAACAAAACTTAGTAAGTATAAGAACCGGAAGTCTTTAAACAGCTTTGTACTGATTTTGTGTTAAGTAATTATTGATAAATAGTAAGAAAATAAATATGAGGGTATATCTTATACGCAGCCTCTGACCCCAAACTAAGCAAAGCTTGTGATATGACAGCCAGAGACTGATATACGACATATACGTATTTTTAAATACATACAAATAGTAATCATATGGTTTAATTTGCATAACTTTTCAACCACAAACACGAGATACAAAAAAGTATTCGTACGAACGAATACTTCGTAGTTTTGCTGTTAAAAAAATGCATCCATACCAAGACCTCCAAATTGAAGTGTCATGATAAACTAAAATTAAGTGCACAAGCGTGAAATTGAGGCCAAAGCTAGTTCAGAAAAATTGAACGCGGAAGCCGGGTAAGTTAAGTCAACTAAATTACTTTTGTATGACGTTGTAAAAATCCTTTTTTGGCATCATTAATAACATCATGACCCTCGATTTTGACGCTTCATTCAATACTGAAGCGCTTTACCAATGACTTTGACGATCGTAAATCAAAAGATCTCTCCGATTTTTATATACCAATGAAATCTCTCAAAATCGTCGCTTAATAAAATGTATTGGATTTGATCCTGTTTTATATTGTTGTTTTTTTTTTATATCGTAAACGATAAAAATAAAAATATTTTTTTTTTTGTGCGACAAAGAAGCAATGCAAAATGATATTGAATAATGAAACGAATGCGCATTGCTGTTGCTTGCTTGGAGGATTTAGATTGAAATGAAACGTCCTTGGTTGCTTGTAATAATTACATTAACCATTTTTTAAAATACTAAAATTATTTGTGATTAATTTAAATCAAGACCATCGACAAATTAAATATATTTATCACATCTAGGTACTATCTAATAACAAAAATTGAGAACACTAGTTTAGTCAAAGTTTTTTTTTTATCTTTTATGTAGGTACTTATTTACGTTATTATAATTTAAATACATAATATTTATTTGAGTAATCAAAAATAGATTTTTAGATTTATAAAAAGTAATGTTAGCTTGTACTTGTAGAAACTCTAAGCCATTTTCTTTAAGTTTTCGTTTGTGGATTTGCAGGATCGCTTTAAATCCTTATTTTCTCCGTAAAGAACCTTTGAAGAGGCTTTTGTTGACAAAAATATTGTACAGACGAATTCGTTGCAGAATATAATGCTCTTTTAATGCAATCATAATCGTTAGTAATACGGATTTCTCTTCAAAGAGAAAGAATTTATAATGATTGTAGTTTATGATGATTATTACTTGTGCGTTTTATGTGTACTTTAGAAATATCATAAATTTCAATTGCAGGTGATTATCTCTGCAATCTTTTTACTTAATAAGCTCTGCTTGAGAATAGTTGTATTTTATTAGTTTTTAGGAATTTTATAAAAGTACTACATCAAATCCTTCATCCATGTTACATTTTTTTATCTATTATATTTTATATCTTTATTTCACTTTATTCACTAGTAGTCCAGGGGGTAAGTGCGTTGAAATATCATGAAAAATTGAAATATTAGGATAAAAGTAAGTTAGTATAGACAGGGTTGCTAGCCCTGGTGACAGTTTTTAAGCCGCCTGAAGCTACATGGTAATTAAAACCAGCGCCTGCAATTTAACGTATTTTAGGATTGAATAAGCTGTAGGTAACAATATATTTTAATGTATTATGGGTTTGTACCTACATAATACCTCTTCCTAAATTTTGATGTACCTACTATATCAAAAAGATTTTTAATTTTCACAACCTTTATAAGCATATTCGAGCACTGGAGTCATTTCATCTCAGTGCTTAGTTTCTGTGGTTGGCAACAATGACTCTGACTGAACTCGTAAAATACGAAGAGTCGACTCAGCGCAATGTTTTCTTTGTGAAATGCGCTAGTCGTTTTGAGATAAACTCGAAAGACGGTTCGTACAATGTATCGTATTATTTTTGGAAAGTACTAATTGTACTACTAGTGATATTTCTTTAAAATTCAGAATTTATATTTAAAAAATAACTCGAATAACGAACCTCTTTTCACCGTCATCGTTTTAGCCGTAGCACGTCTGCTGTTGGACATAGGTCTCCTGTGTTAATCTATTGAAGATATATGGGAGAAAGTTTCGCTATGTCCAATTGGACCAGTTGGAAGCGGCTCTATTCCATTGGTATAGTTCCATAGGTCGTCCATCCATCAGCCGTAAGACGGCCACTGCTGGACATAGGCCTCCTCTATGGATTTCCAATAAAGCCGGTTGGAAGTGGTCTGCATCCAGCGCGCTCTTGCGATCTTAATTACTCGTATATCGGCAGTCCACCTAGTCGGCGGACGTCTTATGCCACGCTTCCGGGTCCGTGGATAGCTACTTCACTTATTGTGACGTGAATAGTTTAGATATTTTAATTATTAATTTTGTAAATAGGCCAACATCTATCAATGTGTACTGGACCAGCGCAGCGTTTATATAAGCAATTTGCAGTTCATAAATATGCCTATGCTCATCGGTGGAACACTTTATAGCTTGAGGTCCATAGGCATATACTAAGTCCTATGCAATACTATCTTACTCGTACCTAATCAGATCGAAATAAAATAATATTATTTATGTCTATGTACAGGATTTTATGTTATGCTAAAAGCAATCCGGTTTCTAAAATTTGAAATCTATACTCAAGACATGTCCAATAGCTGATGGTGTATCGCTAGGTAGGTACTTAATAATATCTGCCGTAAGCCGTGGTGGTCTAGTGATAATGACACCGGTCTTACAGTCGTGAGGTCATGGGTTCAAATCGCGGTCCCGTACCAATTAGTTCTTCAGAATTTATGTACGGAATTTCCCACCATTTTCGAGGAAAACATCGTCAAGCAACCTGCATACGTCCGTAAAAGAAATTCGATGGCGTGTGTGAATCGACCAACTTGCAATACCTAACCAGGTAATACTTAATAACGTTGATGAACCAAAATTTAACCCCGAAATATCTTGCTTAAATGAAGCGAAATGTCGTCCAGTTTTATCATTTTCCAATGAGAGTGTGGATTTTCGTATTTTCGCTCGTAACCGCAACCCCGGCCTAAAATCAGGATGCTAACTGGTTTTGGCCGGATTTTGGCAAAGTGGCCGCTTTTGGCCAGTTTTTGCGGACAAGCGAGTTGGCAAGCCGCAGACGCTAAAAGCCGTAAAAATAAAAAAATCACTTTGTTTTGGACTTTTTGCAGCCTAATTTTAGAATTTTATTTGACTTGACAAATGTGAACTTTGTTACTCAAATAGCGTAGTGCGGTAACCTTACGGAAATAAGCGCAAAGTGTTATGGAGAGGGCTATGTTCGCAGTTTCTCTGCGGGTTCTAATCAGGAATGAGGAAATGCGCAGACAAACCAAAATAACCGACATAGCCCAGAGAATCAGCAAGTTGGAATGATAGTGGGCAGGGCACGTAGTCGGAAGAACGAATGGCCGATGGGGCCTTAAAGTTCTCAAACGGAGACCACGGAGGAGCAAGCACAGCGTAGGACATACACCGACCAGGTGGACTGACGATATAATTAAAATCGCAGGAACGCGCTGGATACAGACCGCTTCCAACTGGCCTTATTGGAAATCCATAGAGGAGGCCTATGTCCTGCAGTGGACGTCCTGCGGCTGATGGATGAATGGGTGGATGGACGGACGCAAATAATTAACAGCCAGCAATTTTGTATTTTATACGGATCTCGATTATGTTTTGATTATCCGCTGCAAAAAATATGCCACATAGGATGAAAGTTAAGGGGTAAGGTTTAGCAACAGTATCCCAAATAAACAGTATTTGCTGACGTGCTTACCAAAAACAAAGATTTTCGTTAATTTGATAGTCTCATTACATAAAATTAGGAAGCCCGGTTAAGATTCAGGATCGTTAGCAGTAATTAGGACCAAAACAATCCCGTACAACTTAATAAAAGCTTTATTACGAAGTAGTAAGGTTTAAAAGTAAACGAGAAACATGAAACCGCTTTCTTGGCAACGATGTAGTGTTGCCAACTCTATTTTGGAGCCACGATCTGTGCTTGCAAGAAATGTTGAAAGTGTGCAAAAACCTAATTAGGATGTTTTTGGCACACATCTAGAAAAATAATAATTGTTATCCCATTTTATATCGGATGGTTACATTAATTTACAAACAAGTAGATTTGTGTGTATTTTATGTGCCCATGAATATATCTAGACATTGGTGTTTTAAATTTATTAAGTGTTCTTTTTAAGTAGGAAATATTTATTACAATTGGTTAGAAAAGATTAGCCACAGTTGAAACTTCGTCATCTACTTAGATGACAAAGAAAAATAGGAAAACTATTATTCAAAAATATTTTAGTTATAGTTAATTATAAGTAAATAGATAGAAAGCTGCTTCCATACTAATTTATAAAAGGTCTTATAAACAAAACAGTAGATGATTTATACGTTTTTCAGTTATTGGCTATTCTCATTTCTACCCTTAGATTATAAATAAACTAGACGACCCGCCCCGGCTTCGCACAGGTGTATTATACATATAAACCTTCCTCTTGAATCACTCTATCCATTAAAAAACCGCATCAAAATCCGTTGCGTAGTTTTAAAGATTTAAGCATACAGACAAACAGACAAAAATAGCGACTTTATTTTGTACTATGTAAGGATGTAAGGATAAGGATATGTGAGTTAGTACCTACTTTAGTTTGATGTTTTAATTTCTACAAACAGAAAATAGTGTTATGTACCTAAAATTAATCTTAAAAATTAAACATCTTAACAATATTAACATGATTTTTATTTCAATACAGCAACAATTAAGAACGGCTGCTGAAAAATATCATCTATTTCTTCAAACATATTTCTAGTAGGTAAATATTAGTTTTTAAACACAAAGTCCATTAACCTTTAATATAACCAACTAACATTGTTAGCGAAGCTACTTAAAATGTGCATTGACCAAATAAAATTACCACTATTATTTATTTTGGGCATAAAATTGTATAATATGAATCTATCCAGTTTTATCAAACTTTTATCTACTAATTACATCATTACTCTCACTAGTCGTAAATAAAACATAATTACATCCCAATTAAACTCATAGCGCTCGTAGCGTTGTTTGACTAGGTGTTTGCCAGCGATCACTGAAATTAAGCAACGTTCCGCACAGTCGGTTTGGGTGGGTGATCGCGGGTGGCATTTTCTAACTGAGCGTTACCGTGGCTCGGATGACACGTTAAATTGTAGGTCCCGGTTGTTTTAACCGCTAAGCCATGACAGAAGCCTTGAAGCGGCCTAAAAAGATTTACACCAGGGCTTTTTTCTATTTAATTTCGGTTTTCAATTAAAAACGCAATTATGACAGTCCATTAAAAGATACCACATTTAAACCAAGCGGTAGAGCTGGCAACATCGCAGCGGAAAATGGCCCATGTTGATAACAAAGGCACATTGCGTGCTCTATCTAACAATCGGCTGAGTAATGAGTAGACTTCAATTCTTTCTGCGGAGACAGGTAGGGTTGCCACAGTACCGTTGCGGCAGAAAGTCAAGGGTAGAAAAAAGGGTTTGACCGAAGCGAATGAAGTGTGAGACGTCTTCGTTTTATCTTGACGATTTTGCTTCATTCATTCATTTATATACATATAGGTACCTATTAACGTATTTTTTGGTTTCAGAGTTTTTAAGGTTCCGTACCCAAAGGGTGAAAACGCGACCCTATTACTAAGACTCCGCTGTCCGTCCGTCTGTTCGTCTGTCTGTCTGTAACCAGGCTGTATCTCATAAACCGTAATAGCTAGAGAGTTGAAATTTGCACAGATGATGTATTTCGAATGCCGCTACAATAAGAAATACTTAAAACTGAATAAAAATATATTTAAGGGGGCTCCCATACAACAAACGTGTTTTTTTTTGCTGGGGGCTCCCATACGGTACGAAACTCTTCATGCGCGAGTCCAACTCGTACTTGCTATTTTTTTGATTTGTGGGAGGGATTAAATTAACAATATCAGTCAAAAGTGAGTCGATGTAGGCATATGAATACTTCAGTTAAAAATATGTGCTGCTTGATCTATAGTTTAGAGACCTACTTGTTATAAGTACTTTTTTTATAACGGGACTGAAATCACGTAATTTTAAAGTGTTAACAATTACAGTTTTTACCGCAATCGGCGGTCTTTCTCAAGTGCATCCGTACCACTCGCATACTTGACAAAGACCGCCGAATACGGACGAAACTAGTCTTTTTTCACCGAAAAGCCTGCCTATAAAATTACGTGAGTTCAGTCCCGTTATACTAAGAATAGAAATGTTTAAAAGCCACGTTAGTTTCCATTGTAAGGTCAGAAACATTTGCTATAGTTTGGTTCTTTCATTGAAAGAATGTTGGTACGTTTGAAGATAGGGTGTGATATTTTGGTTGCGCAATTAATTTGGCCCTCGCTTTTTGATAAAAAAAAAACAACAGTTATGTGCGTAGTTATTGGCGATGGTATGTGCATCCACAACCCCGCACCTTAATTGCCAAGGGTACACTTGCGGTCCTATATTGGTATTCTCAATAATGAGCGCTCCTAAACTTCTGGCGCTAATTCTGAGTACTCTCTGTAAGAATTTAAGACTTTAATAACTAGTGTGTAAACTGCATTACAGTAGTAAGCCGTGGTGGTCTAGTGGTAGTGTCACCCGCCTTACAATCGTGAGGTCGTAGGTTCAAATGCCGGTCCCGTACCAATGAATTCTTTAGAATTTATGTATGGAATTCCACATCACTGGCATTTCGGTGAAGGAAAACATCGTGAGGCAAGCTGCATACGCCCGTAGAAGAAATTCGATGGTGTATGTGAATCCACCAACTCGCACTGGGCCAGCGTGGTGGATATGGCCCAATCACACTGCATTGGTAGGCCTACGTCCTGCTGTGGACTATTAAAAGACTGGTACAGTTGCCTGGAAGAGATTGCTGTAAGCAATAAGGCCGCCCTTTGTTGCACTAGTTTTAAGTTACTTTATTTTTCCTTTCTGTGTATTTTTGTGTAATTTGTGTTAACAATAAAGTGTTGATTCATTCATTCATATAGTACAGTAGTAAGTACATAATTATTTTTTGCCAAAAATAGCATAATCTACTTCAACTGTATACATAATTTGAATAATTCGCACGTGTTGATGTTTCGTCGATGTAATAATTTCTGTATTAATCTTTATATTTCAAAAACGATTCAGCCAATTTTGATAAAACGGTTCCATTTAAGGAACCATTTCTAAAGTGTGATCTACCAAAAAAAATCATATTTATAATTGGCGGAGTAATCGCTTGACACAAATAGGTAATGTTGCGTTGAGAACCTCCGTTTTTTTTTGAAGTCTGATAAAATATCAGTTTAGAGAATTAAATATTTATGTCGTACATACATACGAGTATGTAGCTATATTATTTCCGAATGACGAGTAAAAACCTATACAGGGTTTATTTTATTTGTATTATAGAATTATAAACTCTAGAAAACTAAGCGCTGAAATCTTATCAAAGCTAGTCAGAAACAGACAGTCCTCGTTGCCTAGAGATATGAATGCATAGTCAGAAAGTTACTCGGAAATAATGTTTTTCATTCTTAAATACAATCAAAATATGAGCAGTGCTTATGTTTGGCGATTGAGCAGATTTGACAAATTACCTACTTACCAAATATTTACAGTGGCTATATAATTCTAAAAATGCTTAATTCTCAAAAAAGCCAAAATACGTGGTTATGTGGTTCCGTACCTAAAGGGTAATAACGGAACTCTATCACTACTATGACTCCGTTGTCCACTCGGCTGTATATTATCATGAACTGTGATAGTTAGAGAGTTGTACTATTGTGGTATACTTTAAAAAGAAATAGGTAATTAAAATTAATTAAGAAGGCCCCATACTCGCACTTGGCTGATTTTATTTTCATTCCATTTAAAATTTGCGTTTAATTTTGATGTGCAAATTAAGGCTCCTTGACTAAGTCTCTGGTAGCGATCACCAAATTTAAGCAATGTTCAACACGATCAGTCCTCGGATGGGTGACCGCGGGTAGCATTTACAAATGAACGCTACCGTAGTTCAAATGACGCGTTAAAATGTAGGCCCCCGTTGTATTAAAACCGTTTATCCGTTTCAAAGGCCTTCAAGCGGCTTAAAAACTTTGACACTAGGGCTAGCCACCCGGCCTATACGAACTTATTTTTAGCCTCGAGATATTTTTATCAGATATAAACTGGATATGGGATATGTGTTTGAACAAAATTTAATTTAATTATACGGTACAATGAAAGTTTCCAGAGAATCAATTAACAGTAACATTCTGCTTGTACAATATCTGTGGGATTTCGTTGCGTTTCACTCATGTCAACACAATCGCAGTAAGCATATGGCACGTGTTTTCATTCGCCTAGGGAACTCATCGTCGAAGTATTTAATGAAATTTAATTTATAGGTACATTATCAACAGTTATTTTACAACTTTTAATTGATTTCGATGCGATGTCATTGAATTAATAATTTGCAGAATTGTATGCTATCATTAAACACAAAAAATGTCAATAGGTATTTAGTTTCTCTTAAAATATATATTTTTAACGCGATTGAACATTGGAAAAAACTCCGCAAAACCTAAAATATTACAACGAAGCTAACTAAAATTCTGACCGTGAGAGCTAATTGAGTACAAAACAATTTTGCCAGTTCATTATTTTATCCATGAAAATACTTTACGAAGGTTAAATACTGAGATTTCAATGTCACATTTTAAAGTTTTTAAACGCTTAAACTTTTAAGTGCTCAACATTGTAGAGGTTTTGGTACTTTACGAAATAATCTGTTTGAAGGACTTAATTTTTATGCTATTAGCAAAATATTGGTTCAAAAATGGGCCTGATTAATATAATTAAATGCTGCTGTAATATTTTAAATTTAAATATATAGTAAACAGTTCGGTGCGCAAATAATTTATTTTAAAAAAAGGGTACCCAGAGAGTATTTTGGATAGGTGCCTTTTAGAATTCACCAAAGAAATCACGAAAAAAAAAGAAAAGGTAAGTGACTTTCGACACGGTCGGTCTTCAGATGAGTGACCTAGGGTAGCATTTACATTTTAGCGCGCTACCGTAGCTCTAATAACACGTTTAATTGTGGGTCTTAGAAAATCGTTTTGCTGTGTAAGAGGCCTTCAGGCGGATAAAAAACTCGAAACCAGGGCATCCTACCCGGCCTTATACAAACTTAAGTACTTACTTATATTTTTAACATAAAAAACAATAAACAAAAAAATATCTTTGAGATAGTTAACTGTGGTGTAGAAATCGTAGAATGTTTGCGTTTCCTGTCACTCAGTTCTCCAACGGATTAAGAGATTTGAATAAAATTTGTATTAAAAATGAGGCCGCTACCCTGGATTAACACCATGTGGTACATTTTTCTACACAAATTCGAGAAAAGTTCAATATTGCAATTGACATATTTAAATATGCCATGTTATAAATATTGTGTCAATTTATTTATCAAAAATATGTGGCTATAACTACACCGGCTTTCTTGTCTATCTACTTTGTCTACTGCTGAACATATTAAATACAGGCTATTAATATGTTCAGCAGTAGAGAAAGTAGATCCACCATGCCAGTTCAGTGCGTGTTAGTGGATTCACACGCACTGAATTAGCCTGGTGGTTACTGTTGTGTGTAGGTATATAATTATAATGACTGCTAGTTAGCTTCAATCACCTAAACTAGTTTTTTTTTCTAAATTCAAAATTATTGTTGTCACAAGATACAAATTATACAATTTTTCCCCACTATTCCCCAAACTGGGTACAATAAAGCACCCGTATCGTAGTATTTCGCTGAACAGTAGATCTTGCTACACATCTTTTTAACTGAATCTTTATAAGCCTATATCTCGACTCGCTGTTGATCGATTTGGTTCATACTCGAAAATCTCGGTAGGATTTACATACTTAACAATCTCGTCAAATATTATCGAAATCGGCTGACAAATAGCACGACAGCAAATTACTCCCCTTGTTGACCTCTATCAAAAATAGCAGACGACAATAAAAAAACTAAAAACCTGTGTATAGGCCGTGCCACACAAGTTGGCGGATGTGAAGTTAGCTATACCAGCTGCGCAATAGCCAATCAACGTGTGGCTTTATGTGAGCTTCAGTCAGGATTAGATATTGCGCAGCTTGTGGCTAACTTCACGTCCTCCAACTTGTGTGGCGACTGGCGAGGCCTATACCAACTTTCGTTGAGATTTGTGAAAAAATGCGACGAAAACCAACATCTGGACAAACGAAAGCAAAATAACCGTGTAAAAACGGAAATCTTTATTTACGCCCTATCAACTACAAAACAGATTGCAATACGGTTTTCACTATCTTTTAGAATATACCTATTTATTTTCGAAAAAATTATAGCTATGATTTATTCGTAGCCGGGCAAATTGGGCAGCTAGTCTAACATAATGCAGCCAATATAATGAAAAGCAAAATTTCCCAAAGTCCCAGAACACAGAACAGCTTTCACACAAAGCGCTAAGCCATACACTTATACATAATATTTTTCTGAAATAAAATAACTCGATTTCTTACAGAGCTTAGGAAATATTCATTACGCAGAAAGGTTTCCCGTCGTATAATGCTTATTCAGGGAACGCTGTGCATTAATATTGATCAGGCTAGAATCACGGGTGGCCTTGTGATGTAATGCTGCCTATTGCCCGTGACTTTACTCGTTAGGGAATATTTTGTTTTCCTGTTTTTGTGGGGCAACCGCTTAAATGTTTTGCTGCTGATCTGGGTTAATCAGCAATGCGTGGTCAGCCACACAGCTATGCAGTCAAACTCGGAAAACTGTAATAGTGTTTAAATTACCAGCCGCTACTAACCGGTCTTATTGGAGATCCATAGGGAGGCCTATGTCCAGCAGTATACGTCCTATGGCTGATGAGTAGATCGTTTAAATTTGAAAAACTTTTAACGTGTACGAAATTACACAGACATAATTACCTCAGACTTATAACACCCTTTTTGGCAGGGGTTAAAAAAATTAGACAGCCCTAATCACTAAGATAAATCACTAGGAGGAGAACCGAAATGTGCGTAGATGAGCAGAACATTATAGTCTGTAAGTCAACTACATGCCTTATTAACTTGTCGGGAAACTAAACACAATTTATTTGGGGCCGAACAAAGTTTGTTTTTTCGTAGTAAAACAAAATATGTATGACATTTCCGGAATAAGCTTACTTCCTATAATGCTCTGATAATCTGTGTCCTTCTCAGCTCTAATAAAGTGACAGAATTTGTAATTACTAAGTATTTGCAAATCAATCAATTAGTTTTTTGGAATGCTATAACTTTCATGACTATTTTGAATAAATGTTAACTCGAAACAGATTGTTTGCGAACTAAAATTGTTGAGAGTAAATAAAAGACTTTATTGCTGATCATTCAAATATCACCGTATTGTTTTCCTGTTTTAGTATCCGTAGGGTGTGGTCAGGGTGATGATGTTTGTGTTTGCATTTACATTGATATACGCGAAAGTTAGGGACAGACAAACTTTTGGGGTGTACATTGTACAACTTATTTATTATGGTGACATTAACATTTTGTTATTTTAAATCTCTAACTATATTTGTTGAAGCCGTGGTGGTCTAGAGGTAGTGACGCCCGCCTCACAATCGTGAGGGCGTGGGTTCAATCCCAGTCCCATACCAATGAGTTCTTTGGAATTTATGTACGCAATTTCACACCACTGGCTTTTCGGTGAAGGAAAACATCGTGAGGCAACCTGCATATGTCCGTAGAAGAAATTCGATGGCGTATGTGAATCCACCAACTCGTACTGGACCAGCGTGGTGGATATGGCCCAATCATCCTTCGTGGGTAGGCCTACGTCCTGCAGTGGACTATTAAAAAGGCTTATAAAGTAAAGTAAGTAAAGCACAAGGTGAAGTAAAATCATTAAGTATTAAAATTGCTAATTTAGCTGAAACAGTTCGTCTTATTGGCGGACAATTAAGGAGGCCTATGTCCAGTAGTGGATATCCTATGGCTCTGATTGGTAATGTTTTACGTGGTTTGAGGGTTAGCCTCGTACCGAATGACGTACAATGTTTTGACTTTATAAAGCAGAAAGACAAACATAAATATATGAGGCCATAATTGTCGCAGTATTAATCATGAAGATGGAGTTTAAAAATCCTAGTCAGAAAGTAATAGAAACGAAAATAATTTTTACGAAAATGGAACCAATAACATTAATTTTCTCGCGAAAATCTATTTAAACACAAGAGGTTTCTGTTCGTAATTTCTTGCTACTTCTTTTGGCAAAACGGCTGGAGCTTTAAATTAAGGTTTTAATTTTAGCCTCTCCGTTACGTTTCTCTTGATTATAATTAGTCTTTTATTGATTTTTCTCCCGAATTGATGGCTTTAGTAATGTCTATTATTATTATTACAATAATGTCTATTTTATTTTGTAAAGTATACCTAATTAAAATCAGTGTGATGAACGTAGCCTAAAAATAGTAAAGGTAATTAGCTCTGTTACTTCCTTATTAAGCCCGATTACAGAGGCGCCAGCGTAAATTAAATAGCAACGTAAAAAGCGTTCTCTCTATCGAATGCCTAAAGTGAAAAAGAAACAGAACTATGCTATTTAGCAAATATAATTACGCTGCCGCCTCTGTAGTCGGGTTTATTATACTTTTAGTTATGAATAACAGTCTAAAAATGTTAGGTAACATATTTTTCAATATTTTATCGCAATTAAATCATATAAATGATCTTTTTTTTTCCCAAATGTTATAACAAAACCCAGGTTTCACCGCATATACTTAGACACCACTCAAATTAAGCAACTTGTAAACTTATAACTAGGAAAATACTTTTTAGTTGTTTTCTGAAAGAGATTTCGAAAAAGAAAACTGTTTCACAAAACAACTTAAAAGTATCTTACTAGCCAAATACATATTAACATTTTTAAGTTTTAAGTTGTAACATTACTAATTTGCTATTATGTAAAACTAAGATCTCTATTATACTTGATCATCAGTACATACTACATCAAGCTTCATCCTAGGGAAGGCAATCCATCAAAACACAGGTGTGTACTCACCTAGTTTGCATGGCTATGGCTGCACTCTCCATGTTTGTACTAATTTTAGAAATGGATTTTTTTTTAAATATTGGATGAATTTTTTAAAGATTATTTAGAAAACATAATAGAGGTAATAAACAGTTCCAATACAAGCGATAAATTGCAATACGCTCTTAAGTTCATACCTATGTTTATGTATTGCTATGAAAAACAAGACCACGTGTTAATATTACAATAAATGATTGAGTACATATTGTGTAATATACATAACATAGTATTACTTGTAGATACCTACATTACAACATTAATCGATGTTTGGAAGCAAATTATACCTTTTATATCACAACAAAGACACATAACAAAACAAAGCAATTTCATTTTGTTCACGTAATTTTAATTCGTTCGACTTTTAATACTCAGTGCAAAAGTAATAGTGTATCTCTTTCTACCCATATCTCGTAATCACCATTGATTACGTTAAGAAGGATTTGTGAATAAAATTTACATGAAACGTATAAAAATTCTCCACTATAATTTATGAAGATTACTAAAACTAAAGAAGTGATTAATTACTAAGAACTTCCTGAACATTATGCACTGGCGTATTATTTGTCAGTCTCAATTATTATTTTGACATGTAAGCACAAATGTTGCCAAGAATTTCGTATGCCAAATACATCAATCTTTCCTAGCCATTGAACCCATAACGATTCTAGTAAAAATATTAAACATCCTCTTATGATGAAAGGATCAGTGACCCAGGTCGTTTCGCTGACGACCCATTTCTAACCGATCCCTTCAGTAACTCGATAGAGATTTAACGCCCAAAAACTCAAACAGATAACATAAAGTCCTTGAACTCAAGAAAATCCGAATGTACAGGAAAACTATGCCCTCTATACGAATTTATACACAATGTCGTGGACATGCGTATTGGCCACTACACGAACTGAAGCACGAATCTTCTTCACCACGAGTGTTCAAGCAGAGTAAAATAGACTTAAAATTTACGTAGGTAAGGGTGATATTGGTTTTAGAAAGATGACGAGCAGGCGCTCTCAGTTGGGCGGAGGCATTGAGTCAGGGTTGATTCAGTCGGTAGCGCGGCGTGAACGGGGCTGTGTCGCGTCAGTCCCAATCGAAACATAATCACTGCTCAAAAACCCTACGAAATGACACCCCTAAGTCCCTAAAAAATGACTCTTAATTAACTAGCCAGTGCCATTTATAAATGTAGCAAAAATGTATTAGTTTCCGCGCGCCGCGTTTCGGACGCCGGCTGTCAAGACAAAAATACGTGTCACTTGCCTCAAAATACTGTAGTGTTTATTTTTCACTGCGTAGTGACGGTTTTCAGTTATCAAATAAATGAGTGGAAATAGTATAGTTTTATGGATAAATACCGATGCCGAAGTGGGACTGTAATGGCTGTGATCTAAGCATCCGTCGCTGGGTATTCAAAAACCAAATTCTTACGCTTGATAGCTTTTATTATGATAAGCAGAAACAAAATGGCTTTATTTCTTCAAATGAACGCTGAACAAATTTGCGCCTTAAGATATCTGTAGATACATTTATTTTTTTATTTTAAGAGCAGTCTCAGTCTAGTTTCCGTTAGTGAAATAGATTTCAATCTTCTATTAAAAGCTTTTGATCAATGGAATTGGAATGTCGTGACTGGAATCGCTGGTCTGTCTAGACATTTATAGGTACTCAATTCTAAAATTAGTTTTTTTTTATTATCATACAAGGTGTTTTAGCAGCTAAGGAACTTTTCTTACGATGGTTCATTTCATTATGTCCAAAGTATTAAAGTAAAACGGTTCGTTATTTTCTTGACTTAAAGGGAAAAATAGGTTTAATTGGGTACATGTTCTGGCGTTGAGTACCTACGCACTAATAAAACAGTAACATATTTTTTTCTAAAGTTAAACATTAGGTACCTAACATTAACATCATTAATGATACAAATATATACTACAAGACAAATATTGTAATCCTTGCCAGCAATATGAGTCTGAATCATATAATTATGTATTCGCAACGTTTTTTTATTGCAATCGGAGAAGCGACACTATTTCACCTCCCTATTTTAAACACCTGATTAACAATTTCACACAAACGATTTAGATCCTCTTTCACAGAAATAAGAATTTAACCCGAGAAAAGCTAAAAATTTGATGATTTCGTTACACTTTACTATCTACTAAAAACTTCTATACGACCGAGCCCATATTTTTCTACGGCGTCATTCTATTTTATAGGGTCATCACACACCAATTAGTGTTGTGACCACTTTATTGCCAGTAAAAATAGTTCCGCACTTTTACTTGTTCGTCCTACATTTTTATGGTCCAAACCTACCCAGAATAATGAAAAAGGATAAAAAATTATGACAAGAATGAAAAATTATATTGTCTTTGCGTGAATGTGACAGTTTTATTGAATCCTGTGTATCGAATACACAGAACGGGAACGCGTCACTTCGGATTTGAGATTTCGTATCTACAGATTTTATACAAATATTATGCTTTAGCTGTACTGGATCGAAATGTATTTTCCATATGACACAGCTGTGTTGCTTTTAGAAATACTATTTTTATATCTGAGTAATTTTATAGATTTAAGTTGTCAGAACGGAATTGAAAATGTAAAAATCTAGTTTAGTTGGATTAAAACATTGTACACATTTCATTAACAATTTTATCTAGATGTGTATTAGCTATTTAAAATAATTTCAGTTCCAAGTCTGCACATAAAGGAATATCATCTGGCACTGTATCAAAGTTTACTTCAATAACATGTTTTATTTTAAAAGATATTTTAATACTTTTACTATTTACAACTCACACTAATACGCTACGTGCTACTATTGCTATACGCTTTTCTAATCCATTATTTTCATTTAATGGTTTATGTCATAAAACTATAGTCAACGCTATTATTATGTAGGCAGGTTGATAGGAAATAACCAAACTCATTAGTTTTAGACCCAAAATTCCAACTAAGTTACGTGATAAGAGCTTTGATAAATATAATCATTATAGAGCAGGGTAATGTCAGAATTAGTATAATGGCATATCTCAAATAGTAACACCTTGTTGTATTACATTCTAACAAATATTGATTTCTTTCTTTATTTATGACACAATTGGCCATTTTAGTTACGGTTCTAACTAAGTACTTAAATTAAAAATAAGTGTGACTTTCATTGGTGTTTTTTTTTACCATTTCATAGTTGTGTAGATAGATAGATGCGCTTTTTATATAAAACCACAGTTTACTTAAATCTACTTGATGGGTAGAAAATTGTTAATGAAGAAATGATTAAAGGAACCATCGAATGTCATAAGACGGATAGTGATTGAAAAATTTTAGGTAGTTGTTATCCATACGGGTTTTCGACTTTATTTTTAGGGTTCCGTACCCAAAGGGTAAAAATGGGACCCTATTACTAAGACTCCGTTGTCCGTATGTCCGTCTGTCAGTCTGTCCGTCTGTCCGTCTCCGGGCTGTATCTCATGAACCGTTATAGCTAGAAAGCTGAAATTTTCACAGATGATGTATTTCTGTTGCCGCTATAACAACAAATACTAAAAACAGAATAAAAATAATAATTAAGGGGGGCTTCCATACCTACAACAAACCTAAATTTTTTAGCCGTTTTTCGCTCTATATTAATAATGGGAACAGGTAGATGCTTGAAATATTCACAGAATATTCAGATGTATATTCACTTTACTTTTTTTTTTTTCAGCACATGTTACAATAAGATTTACATAAGTATAGTACCAAAAAAACCACAGTAGGTTTGTCTAGGTACTTGAACACTCACTCCCGCGTTAGCATTTAGGTACTTATACAAACATACGATAAATATAATCAGCAAAGCACAATACAACATTATGACTTAAATAACAATAGGTACTTTCATACGAGTAAAATATTTCAAGGATCGTACTTAATGAAGTTACCCATTTCAAGTGTAAAATTTAAGGGGGGCTCCTATACAGTACGGAACCTTCCGTGCGCGAGGAGTCAGACTCGTGCTGGGCCGATTATTATATTAGGTAAATCACAAAAAAGCTGTCTTATAGAATCGAGAGCAAAGTAAATTATCATTTATAATTATATAGTGCGATATTTTTGGTCGTTTTTAGTTTTTATATTATGATCAAAGTCAGAGCATCACACTTATGTAGTTCTCATAGCGTAGCTTGACTTAGTGTTTCGTAACGATCATCAAATTTAAGCTACGTTCGGCACAATCGATGTTCAGATGGGTGACCGCGGGTGGAGTTTGGCAAACTAGCGCTACCGTGAATTGGATGATACATTAAATGTAAGCCGCGGTTGTTTTAACAGCTTAGGTATAACAGAGTTTTTTTTTAACCTATAATATCCCACTCCTGGGCAAAATTCTCCCCCATTCCCTTCCATGAATCGCGATCCATCGCAACCTTTAACCAAACCCTCTCGAATGAATCAAGATCGAGCTTTTAGGAGCTCAAAAACTTTGACACCAGATCTAGCCACCAGTTTTATACGAACTTACTTTCTTACTCCTTTTGGCAAAGTTTAAAATCAAAGAAATACTTAAGTAATTTAAAAATTACTAAAATCAACGTTAAAAAGTTAGGTCAGATATTTTTATCCACCTATTGAATTACGTAGTTATTAGTAGAAGTAAAAATAAATAATTGAGTTGGTGTACCAACGACGATTGAAATACTGTAAAAGGTCAACATGTAAATTCGTAGTAGAGTAACGTACTCCTGCATACTCTCTGCCAACGATTCTTATACGGTGACCTATTTCTCAATCGTGAATATGAAAAGAAACGAATCAATCATGCTTGGGAACCAGTCAATTTTAGAGTTGTGATAAATTGTTTTCTGTAAAAAATAACACAGATATTTATAATTATACAGGGTCATAGGTATGAAACGGAAAACCTTTAAAGGGCGGGTCTAGTACATCTAGACAAACTTTTGTACTACGAATTTAGAAATTCCGCATTAAAAAAAATCGCTTTTCCATACATTTTGTCGCGCGTTGACGAATTTTTTGTGAATTTACTAATGAAAAAGCTGATTTTTTCTTCGTGATTTTCCAAAAGTCCTAGAACAAAAGTTGTTTGTCTACAACCCACCCTTAAAAGGTTTTGCGTTTAATACCTATGACCCTATATAACTGGAGTGGGCAATACAATATTGCCCACTCCAGTTATATAGTTATTTACTCAATCTGCTGAAATTTTCTTTAAGTATTTAAAAAAAGTGTTTGTAAAATCGTCAGGGAATCAAAATTCAAAAACAAAACTGCGAGTAAAATTTAGATGGATAGTTGTGTTCAATTGAGGGCTCCGTTTTAGTACGGCAACTAAAGATTTGCTCAAACTACATTAAGCTAACAAACTGAACGACAGGCATGTTTGAGGATACAAATTATTCTCAATAAAAAACTTTTTACCGTAGGATCAACAATGAAGTTTTGTGAAAAGTACTTAACAGTTTATCAACTGTCGACAAATATTTAGAGCTGATTTTATCTAGAATTTCAGAGTTGGTCTCAAAGTTAAAATAATTCATTGTTATGATTTCTATGATATCCTTAAATTTATCTGTCGTCTAAAGGAATACCAGGGTATAACGCTTCAGGACTTCAATATTAGACCCGATAGAAAGGAATCGTATTCGTTACTTCGCTATCCCGTTCGTACTAACACAGATCTTCAATGCTTGCTTTCTCCTGTTTTTACTCGTACTTGTGAACTTTTATGCATAGGTTCAAAAATAAAGCCCCAAGTACGGAACCCAAACACTGTTCAGTGTCGAGATCGTGCGTGAAGTAATATGGCGCCTGACTAAGTTTACAAAAGCGCTATTATATCGTCATGTGTGCGTTCGTGCGTAGCGTGTGTCGCTTGGGATTGAATTTACAACAAAATGCAGTTAATTTTTGAGAACTTAGAAATTAAATATACTTAGTTTTAGTCGGCCTTCTAAACTTCAGGCACATTAAATACAATCAGTCTTGTGATATGAGTGATCGCGGGACACAGGACTAGCCAACCGATATACACTACAATATATAGGTAGTATTTTCCACAAAGTTAAACAAAGTCTATAATTATCTAGTATTCATTTCCTTATGCAGCTATATTTAAAAGCAAAAACACTGAACTACATAAGAGTTTGGTTAGGTTAGGTCATCCTGTTTGAATGACGAGATTTCAGATTTAAATATAAAGTTGTCCAATGTCCATACATATATGTATTCTTAACTTTAGTGTTATCCTTACATTATTAAGCTACATAGGTGGATTTCTACAGCCATGTGGAAAGATGGATGAGGATACTTATGTGGATTTTAAGACATTAAAATCCTATAGTTGGGATAAGTGAGAATAAATGAGATTATGATTATTTATTCAATGTACGTTTGCGTTTGCCTATACACTGCCTGATGTTAAAAAAAAATTCAGCAGGTATGGTAATTTTTAAACCCCAGACTTCGGAAGTACAGATCTTAATCACTACATAGTATAAAACAAAGTCGCTTCCCGCTGTCTGTCTGTCCATATGTATGCTTATAACAGATTTTGATGTTTTTTTAAATATATAGAGTCATTCAAAAGGAAGGTTTATATGTATATAATACAGCTGTGCGAAGCCAGGGCGGGTCGCTAGTAGATATACAAAAATACTGCTTTTAACGTAATTAATGCTTCTTGCTCATCGGCAGACCAATTATTTTTCTGTATTTTTTGTTCATAGAAAATAAATGCTATAATAAGTCAGTGTACCTGTATAATACTTTGTCCACAGTAAGGTTTGCGATGAAAGTTGTTACTATCTGGCTTGATGACAAAATCAATACCAGTCTAACAAAGTACCTACTCCAGGCAAATGTCAATACAAAAATGTAACTAGAAAAGGCCTTGTGAATTCTGTAACATTTACTAGTAATTACATGAAGATTTTTATCTGAGATATTTATTTTTGTACACAATGAATTTGAGTTGAAATATTTTGTGCTTAGAATATCACATTATTATTGCTTTTGTAGTTTCTTAAAAAAAACCGAGAAGCAATGGAGTCAATATATCAGGTTTTTTTTTTTAAATTTATATTAGTTTGCGTTTGACTGCACACTGCCTGATGTTAAGCAGATATGCGGTCTAGGGTGTAACACGCTGGGTGATTAGCGTAGTGTAGTGTAGCGTATAGTGCTGTGCCATGCAGGGTTTTGAACTAGTAAACTTTAGAATTCTGCGTGATGCTAACTTGCAGGTGTAATTAAATGACAGGCGAGAGAAAAGAGTAAATGATAATATGTCGTATGATAGACTAAAGTGGCGAAAAGAAATGTGCTGTGCCGACCCCACCAAGTGGGATAGGAGCAAAATAATCGGCCAAGTACGAGTCGGACTCGCGCACGGAGGGTTCCGTACTGTATGGGAGCCCCCCTTAAATATTTATTTTATTTAAATTTTATTATTAATCATTTTATTTTATTTTGTTTTTAGTATTTATTGTTATAGCGGCAACCGAAATACATCATCTGTGAAAATTTCAGCTGCCTAGCTATCATGGTTCATGAGATACATCCCGGTGACAGACGGACAGACAGACAGACAGTTTTTCCCTTTGGGTACGGAACCCTAAAAATGATGATGGTGCTGACTTGTAAGTGGTAGCCACGAGGCTTGATATCAGCTAGCTTAGGATGCAACCACAAAATGCCACGAAATGAACTCTTTTCGACGTGTGTCTCGTTCTGATACGTCGAAAGAAATATTTCGTGGTGCGCATCCTAACCTGGCAGGCGTGTGTACTGCGTACGAGTATGGTCACGGTAATGACATATGGTTCGTCTTGTCACTCAACTACATCATAAATAGAATATCCTGATATTTTTACATAAACTTAATATGAACAATATGACTTTTAACCTCCAAATCTAAAATGTATATACATTGAAATGAATGTTTGTCTGTATGTCCTTTATGGAATCGTAAACTATGCATTTGATCATGTGATGATCTTTAGCAAATTTGTTGTGCATGAGGCAAAGAAGGTTTTCTGAGTTGGTACGACAATTTTTATTTTATTTTAGTCGGTGGCGTAGCAACGCGGGCAGGGTACAGCTAGTAAGACAATGATCTTAATTACTTTTGCCTTTAAGAGCATAGTTTCCGAGATATCGGCCAAAAACGTTTTTTCAAGATGGCGCTTGAAGCTCCACCTGGATTTGTCAGAATTTTGTGATTTTATGCTCAGTAAGTGATCCTAAACCTTATTAAAAATAAATTTGAATCGGTGCAAAGTTACCAAAAAAAACGTCTATTTTTCCTGTAATAAGCCAGCAGCCCATTCAAGCAGTGGAAGGTGATATAAGACCAAACAAACATAAATAAATACATGTACCCAAATGTGTCCTCTTCTGGGCTTAAGGATTAAATACATCCTCTACCCTTTTTGTTAATTGTTTATTTCACAATTTTTTTATTCATATTTCAGTCTGATTTTATAATTTGAAAGACAAATTAGAAAGTAATTTGTTAACTGTATTGAATTTACGTTCATTCACGTTTAATAAAATGCAGGAGAGAGAGTTGAATTAGTGTTATCTGTTTTTGTTTCGAATCTAAAACAATTACATATGTGTGCACAATAACACAGTTCTATTTATTTCCTAGTAGATAATAAATTAACAAATTTAGTCATACAAGTCAATCATATCGAGCCTTTTATTAACTACCGCTAAATACAAGATATATCTAATCTAAAACTACATAAACTACTACTACATAACAAGCACTTGGATCATCCACAGACCCTTGAAGGTCTAAAGATAATCCAAATGATAATCATATATATACATCAATACTAGTATATTGAGCGAGCTAAAGGCTGTATATTCCTATAGAGTCAAAAAGGTCTCGAGTGCAGACCACGTACCGACAAGCGCAGCGTCCACCCACAAGGACGGATGATCTCATTTGGACAGCAGAATTACGCTGGACAGAATTCCTAACTAGTTTTATTAGAGATATATAGGAGAAACCTATATCCAGCAATGGAAGTCCATGACTGAAACGACGAGAAATACTGAAAAAAATAAATTTTACACACTTTCATTTTCATCATTAGTATGAAAACGAAATGAATGAATGAAGTATACAATATTTATAAGAAATTATTGGTTGTACATTATTTATCAGTAATACTGCGACTCAGTTTAAGGTACGTAATATAATTCCCTCCATACGAGCAATAACACCGTAATATGAAAACAAAACAGCAAAAACAAAATGACTGCCAGCCCATATCTCTCAGGTCTGAAATACATTTAGGAGGAGGAAAAGCTCGCGATTTTCTTTATTTTTAGTTCAAAACCATGCGTATGTGACAATCAAAACCAAAAATAAGTAACACCATGATAAAAAATACAGAGAGCGTCTTTGAAAAAAAAGTGTAAAAAGTCGGGAGAAAAAGAGGTATTTAACTAGTATTAAACTCATGTTTTATTGCGCGAGAAATCCCGTATGTGCTCAAATCGCGAAAGTCTAAAACAACAAGTGTTAAGTGTAATGAAAGCTTTGCAGAAAGAATAAACAACGCTGCATTAATATTATTATTTTCTTCAAAAATAATAATAAAGTGCGTAGTACATACCTACCAAACAAATTGTTTTAAGAAATGAGCTATTCATTGCTTCTTCCAATATTCTTCTCATATTTCATGTGGTGGTAAGTCTTTCGTTTTCGTAGGTACATAATATTTAGAAATGTACAATTGTATGTACATCAGAAGTCTGTGATAAAGTAAGTTCGTATAGGTCGGGTGGCTAACCCTGGTGTCAGAGTTTTTAGGCCGCCTGAAGGCCTCTGACATGGCTAAACGGTTAAAACAACCGGGAAATACAATTTAAAGTGTCATCCGAGCCACGGTAGCGTTCAGTTGGAAAATGCCACCCGCGGTCACGCATCCAAATACAGACCGTGCGGAACGTTGCTTGATTGTTGTCGAAAAAGATAAGGTATATCTTACATTTCCAACCTTTTTAAAACTTTGTCCATAAATAAGTGAGTTACATTTTGTTTTAATTAACATATCACAAAGAATATTCTCCATCGGAACCCAGAATATAAAACCATTGCATTGGTATCTCATAGTTCGTTATATTCTCCTCATGCGTCGACATCTCGACAGACAGACAACTTTTTCATACAGTTTGCAAAATAACAGAACTAATTTTTTCCTCGCATTGTAGTCTGTTTTGTTTCAAAATACACAAAGGTGGCTCCTCTTCTAGCTGCAAAGATAAGCTGGTAGTATGATGGAGTCTCGTCGACGCCGTCCAGTCTCTCACAATCTTGAATCGCGGTACAATAAATACATAGACTATTAACGCGGGCAGACGTTCCCGAATTCCGTTTTACTGGTTTTACGCTTATTGGTTCCTTGGATGGAAGTTGGTTCATCTATTAATGTTCCTTTTTAGGGCTCCGTACCCAAAGGGTAAAAACGGGACCATTTTACTAAGACTCTGCTGTCTGTCCGTCTGTCTGTCTGTCTGTCACCAGGCTGTGTTTCATAAACCGTTATAGCTAGAAAGCTGAAATTTTCACAGATGGTGTTTTCTGTTGCCGATATAACAAAAACAGAATAAAATTAATGTGTAAGGGGGCTCTCATACAACAACCCTGAATTTTTAACCGTTCTTTGCTCGATATTAATAACGGTAACAAGAAGATGCTTGAAATATTCACGGGATGTATAGTTGTATATACAATTCAATAATAAATAATTGAATTATAATAAAAAAATATTTAAGGGGGGGCTCCCATACAGTACGGAACCCTGCGTGCGCGAGTCCTACTAGTGCTTGGCCGATTATTTAATATCAGGTTCTTCTATTGTCACTCCGGAAATACCTTTAAAAATTAAAAACGTTTGAAAATATCACCATCAACGTCGTTAACATCATTGTCATCGTTAACAGTCGTAAGACTGTTCACTGCTGGACATAGGCTTCTTCTATGGATTTCCAATATGACCAGTTGAAAGCCGCTTGCACTTAGCGTGTTCCTGTGGTATTGATTAAATCAACGATTTTTTTTTTTATAATTTGAATTTATTCTATTTTTTTGGGCTTTAACACTTAACAATATTTTTATTTAATTTGACGAAAGCATTTTTTCCAAAAAAAAAAAAAAAAAAACATCTAATCAAATTACTTTACTAGTTTCTTTTTCTTCATTTTAAGGTTAAATTTTCTTCAATCTACACAACTATTTAAAAACGTTTTTATAGAACCCAAACAGGGCAAATCCATTCCGGAGCAAAGAAGACAAAGAATACTGTCTACTTCTTCAAAAATATAAATTTTCTCAATCTATATTATGTAAGACAAGTCTTGAAGAAAATTGTTCTTTTGGTCAGTTGGGTTTTCTTATAAGTAATCTATAGCTCGAATAAGAACCAACTATAAGTCAAAACTGTCAGCTCTACATTACTCGGTTCATGCTGTATCGCAAAAATTATATTTATTGCTCTTTCGTGAAATTTATCAGAACATATTTTATATTAGTAGAAAATCTGTGGTTTCACTCGCTATTTCACTGAAAGTATAATTGTTGGACTAAAGTGCTTTTGTGGTAAACTAGGTTATGAAATTTTACGTTACTGATATGAATAATATTATCTTGAAACGTTGAAACGTGTGATACAGCCTGGTGACAGACAGACAGGCGGACGAACGGCGGAGTCTTAGTAATAGGGTCCCGTTTTCACCCTTTGGGTACGGAACCCTAAAAATGAGCTAGTGCGAGTACGAAGTACCTAAAAGTATTCCTGATCGAAGCTAAAAGTAAGCTAATAGTAAACTACGAAATAAATTTTCATATTACATTTGTGGGCAACGTAAATGCCGATATAATACTTACGGATAATCTGCATTTATGTTTCAATATTTCTATTTTTATTTTGTCATCTTCTCATCGATAGAACATTCACTTATGGACATAGGCTTCCTGTATACAGCCAATTACCGGTAGGAGGTAGCTTGAAAACAGCACTTATTTAGTATCGCTTTTATCAGTTATCGCCTTTGTGTGTATCTTTTGTTGGTTTGTTAATCTTATACGCTTTTCTAATTAATAATACATTTTGTTTGATGTTGTTTTTTTTTGAATATTCAGTGACTTATATACATAATGTACCAATCGGTAGTATTTATAATGTTAGTTAGATTCTGAAAAAATAAATTACCTAACAATTTATCAGGTGATTTTAATAATAATCAAGATAGTTTAAATATCTGAACAAAATTTCCAAGTATGCACCAAATCCGTCAAGAACGAGTCGAGAACTATGAATGTACAGTAACACAGTACTTGACACGGATTTGGTGTTGATGTCAACACATTCACAAAAAAAAAAGCTTAACACAGTAAACAAACAAAGTCAAATGTCACAGTAATTTCAGGCGAATGCAACTTGCAAAAATAACTGAACGAAAAACATCAATTAACAAAAAAACAGAAATATTATACTAGCCCAACATACTCGCAGGCTTATGAAGATTTAATTATATAGATGTGCTGCACAATTGATTCTTACAACTATTGTAATTGATCATTTTTTACATGTTAAAATTGTTTTTTTTTTAGAAACTGAGTAACTCGAAAATGCTACAAATTTATATTTGTGAGTCCTATTATTCGGAGATTCACAAGATATTTTGAGATACAAGATGAACATACTGAAAAGTTTACGTAGTAGCTTTATAACGCTTATAAGAATAAATAAACGTACTTCCATAACATTTATTCTAGTAACTTATCTGATTAACGTACTCGTATAACTGTTTTTATTATGTGTGCAAACGTAAATTCCTTGTAAATACTAGCAATTCAGGTATTACCTTGGAGTGTTCTATCGCCCAAGAAATATATTATTCATACACTTTAGTTCTATATTTCATATTTAGACGCATAGTTGTATACATTATTGAGTACTCGGCGTGTATTTTATCCAATTTTTCCCATAAATATTTACTTACCGCTTATTAGGTGTGTCCTTGAGTATTTTTTTCGAGTGGAAGAAGGAATCAACATAAATATGGAGCTTTTTCCTCAAACGTACTTAAAAATTACAGATGATATTTTCAAAGGAGTTGCTTCATAAAAATGTTGCAACGCGTCTCTAAAATGTTAAGGAAATGTAATAAAATAATCGGCTAAGTGCGAGTCACGCACGCAGGGTACCGTACCGTAGTAAAGCCCCCATTATATTTTATTACATTTATTTATTTTTAAGGAAACAAATAATTTAATATGCTGTGAATATTGCAAGCACCTACAGGTCACTATTATTAATATTGAGCGAAAAACGGCTGAACATTTTGGTTGTTGTATGGGAGCCCCTTAAATATTTACTTTGATCTATTTTTAGTATTTCCTGTTATAGCGGCAACAGAAAAACGTCATAATTATGTGATAATTTAAACGTTCTAGCTATCACAGTTCACGAGATACAGCCTGGTGACAGACAGACAGACAGACGGACGGACAGCGGAGTCTTAGTAATAGGCTCCCGTTTTCACCGTTAGGGTACGGAACCCTAAAAATGAACTGGTACGAAGTACAAGTAAACTACGAAATAATTTGACATATTACATTTGTGGGCAACGTTAATGCCGATATAGAGGTAGTACATAATAAAATGGATAATCTGCCTTGATGTTTCAATATTTCTATATTTTTTTGGTTATCTTCTCATCGATAGGACGTCCATTGATGGACATAGGCTCCCATATACAAATAGCAAATTACCGGTTGAAGGTAGCTTCAAAACAGCACGGTCTTAAGGTTCTAGCTTACCTATAGGACCTTAGGACGCTTTATTTAGTATTGCTTTTATCAGTTATTTCTTTTGTGTGTATCCTTACTTCTTTACTACTAATACTATAAATCTGAGTGTCTGTTTGTTGGTTTGTTTCTCTTTCTCGCAGCAACAGTGTAACGGATAGACTTGATGTTTGGCATAGAAATAGTATAAAGTCGGAAAATGACTTGGACCTATTTATCCCGGAAAAATGGAAAGTTCCTATGAGATAGCCCCAAAATCCAATCATCCCGCGGCAAAAACTGCTGGCAGGAGCTAGTCCAGTATAAAACAACAAACCCATATCAAGTTTTAATTCCCCCGTAGCGTATCTACAATACTTTTACTGTGAAGATAATAAAAGCTTGGCGCCATCGAAGTGTGAGCAAGCAAATCTAGGGAGAGGATAAATTTGTTCTGAAACAGCTACGTGGTAACACGTTCCTCTGTGACATTAAATTGGGTCGCCAGAGCGCTGTGACAATTTACTTTTGTGTGTTTGCCTCGTCACATAAAAAGTTTAATCGATGTGAAGGGGAAAAGGATTGCTTGTAACCTCAGAATAACATTCAGTAGAAACCAAACTCTGCTAACCGGTGCGCTGTGGGGATTTTTCTCAAAAATGCATTACATAGTTAAGCCAAGACTGTCAAAATCTTCAAAAATGTATTGGTACAAGTGGCGGCACGTAAGTCTAGCGCTGAGGGTACTGTGGAGGGGATGGCTGCGCATGTTGACCGCCATACTAAACTCATGCGCAGCCACCCCTCCACACTTCGCTCAGTGCTAGACTTATATGCCGCGGCCTGTACCTACCATCGATTTGACTTTCCTACCTAGTGACCAGATCATACATTTTTTTTTTAACGAATAGTATTTATTTATTTACAAACATGCCTATGATAGTAAAAGTTTTCATATCTTTATTTATTTAATTACATTTTTGTCAATAAATGTTTTTTTTTATTTCAACTGTTAGTTTTTAATGTAGAAAACATGCTTAGGTAGGTTTGCCTACTTATTTTTGTTCATGGCTACCTAGAAAGCAGTTATGAACAAGTTAGTCAATATAAGTAACACACCAACCTGATAACCAGTCAAAACCGGTAGTTTGGTAATTGCCTACAAAAACAACTCATAGAATATGATAAGTTTAGTAAAAAAAAGCCACGAACACTTTTCCATAAGCAAGCTATCATAGGTATGTCTATAAATAGATAATAAGTATTTAGTAAAAAAAAAAAATCCATATCTGGTTATCAGATATTTTTTTGGAGATCTTCGCTGACTCTCAGACTCACTCAGACTATTATGTGACGTTTTATTAGTTTAACAGCCACAAAACCAATCTACAGCTATTTATATTTTCTTAAAATAACTGCGTGACCTTCTTAAAAAAAAATACTGCGTCATGATTCAATAAGTAATACCTGTGATAATTCTGTGTTATTAACAAAATTATGACAAGCTGTTCAAACGTTTTCAGAAAATTAAAATAATAATATACACTTACGCATTTGTAATAAAGTTAAAAAATCTTTTGATAATACTATCAAGAAATTGACTCTTTCATAGGTTACTCCACAAATTTTCAATTAGACCAGTTGAAAGTAGCTAAAATCCGCCTTCAACCATTGAATTTGAATTAAAAACAATTCCAGAAGGCTCGTATTTGTTAACGGACTTTTAACCGGCCACAGCTGTTACTTTCGCATTTATGTAAGTTTGAGTAAATAGATAGGCATTGACCGTCTTACCACAAAAATTTTACGCATGCTTTAGACAACAGCAACATTAATATTGGTATTCATAAAATAATACTCCTGCAAATGACAAATGTACAGAATACAGATAGCGCGCGAGTTGAATGCAGTCGGGGTCTGAGGTAAAGAGCGGGAGCATCTCCCCCCGCTATCCACACGCCCCACCTCACGCGCCTGCAGTGTAGTATATTATGTAAACATACATAATATACTACAATATTATATTTATATGGATATATATTTTATATTATAACAGCACTACCGCATTCCTAAGCTCTGCATTCAACTCGCGCGCCGACTGTAGGCATATTGTATATTATATACCTAGTAATACTAACACATTTACGTAGTCGCGCGAAATTCTACTCGTTAACTCACGGTTTGGGTCGCCAAGATACAGGCTTAGCCTAGTTTGGGGCCCACTAGTAATACAAGACGATGTTAATATCTATTAAATACCTATCTTTCTTCTATCTTTCTAAAATGTTTAACAGTACAAATTGCACGGTTAATCAGTGTTTAAAGTGTGTTTAAATCTTTTGTGGTAAAGCGGTAAATTTTTAAAATCTCTACTAAGCATTTATCAATTATTTATACAACTTATTACTAAAGATGAATATGTTTGTGAAAGCTTTGAATAAACAAAAAGTTTCCACAAAAATTGGTTGTCTATAAAGTCGGCTTACGGACAATAATTTTACGTGATAAAGTCATAAGAAAACATTGTTGAATCAACAATTGAAACAATCCGAACGGTTAAGCTGATCGTGCCTCTCTATTGACTGTTCCGCGTTTTCGCTTGTACGCTCGGCTCAAATAGAATGTGACACGTTTTCGTGCGTGCAGCCGGCGTTCATCGATTTATAAGACGTTTTCACGTCAAATTATCTAATTACGAGATTTAAAAATTGTGCGAGCAAGATAGTATTTGGTTTATGAAATTTCAAAACAATCGTCATAAATCACATTTGATTTCTTTAACGTAGTATTCAGTTTTATTTTAGTCTAAAATACTTTACCAGGACAAATCCAAAGTCATTCTAACAATAATTGAATTTGTTTCGTTCCAATATTTGTTTTTTTTTTCTATTTCTGAGTTGATTACTTTTTTGTTTTCTCATTGTTCTATTCCTTTCATTTAAAAAAAAAGTACGATTACATAGAAATAGTTCATTTATAAGAAGCTTTCATTTAACTTGCAATGGATGTACCTATGTACTCGTAGGTGTACATATTTATGTAAGTTCGGGTGTAATCTTGCAAGTTAAATTTGATGAACTTTCCGGTTTCCGATTGAGCTGAAATTTTGCACGTATGTAGTATATGTGTATCCCGTGACAATGCAATAATATGGTACCATGGACGTGATCTGATGGAGTCGGAATAAGAACTCCTATAGTTACACTATAGATTGGTCGTGTTTGGGCTCGATTGCCTTGTCTTGGCTAGCACTCTATTGCCACATGATATCCAGGATCTCAGAAGCTTGTTTTTACAAAGGTTTTTTTACTTTTAATTTTGTTAAGGTTATTTAACCATGTAATTAATTATTTATAAAAAGGAAGATAATGTATAATAATACATTTTTATGATACCATATACAGACAGTTTTTTTTTACAAAACCTATGAGTCACAATCAAAGAGAAAAATACTCGTACAGTCCTGACGTCAGGTGATTGGGTTTTTTAGTAGTTATTTTTATGTGAATACTTAGGTAGATACATAAAACATAGCAATTACACCCAAACATAAAAATTTTGTTTCACGGACGATGTAAAGCATACAATATACATATACAATACAACATCAATACAACAACAGTCTTTGACACCACTATGAGAAATATATGATATTAGAAGAAAAATCACAAAAAAGCTGTAATATAAAAAATTTGATGAAACGATGAGAATGTGTTTTTGAGACAGAGAAAGTACCTAATTGTCGAAAGTTATGAAAACCTACTTGCAAAATGATGATATTGTAATTAAATAATAAATAAATTTTAATAAATCTACGTCTCAACTATCAAAACGTAGAGTACGACTTTGTTAAAAATAAACCTTTTTAACATAATTAATTTCTTTGCAAAAACACCTACTTATCAAGTCCTTAGCTACTTTTCAAAAAAACTTGGACCTTACAAGATAATAAACAATATTTACGCGTCCCGAAAGTTCCGGGTTCTCACAATAACAATTCTAATGAATAAAAACCTTACAACTTTTATTTGATGTGTTGTTACCTTTCTTACAAAGTTTCCTTTGTGGAACTTTTCTATTATGTATATTTGTAGACAGAATCATCGATTTCTCTCTCACCTTGGGCCGTTGAACCAAGACTTCATCTCTTATAATTATAAAGTTTTATTATAATTAGAACAACTTAATACAAAACTCGTTTAGGATTCGAGGCTTTATTTCAGGTTCGAGCCCTTCAGGTCATAAATTAGGATGATAATAACTGTAGTGCTAAATTATTCGCTTTTAATAGCGATACCTTGTCATAGCTCGGACTAAAAAAGTTAAATTGGTTAATTAAAATATAATGGACTTAGTACCAAACTTGTATTTTTGTAAAATACGAGTTTGGTACTTCATTTTAAGATTAAGGTGTCACAATTTCAATGAAATATGCGTATTGCGTACATTGCTTAATTCAATACATAATTTAATAATCGGCGAATTGCGAGTCGAACTCGCGCACTGGTTCACAAGGGTTCCGTACCATATGGGAGCCCCCTTAAAATGTTTTATATGAATGTAATTATCAATTTTTATGTGAAAATACAACTAAATGTTCTGTTCATTTTTTAAGCGTCTATCTGTTACCGTTATTAACATTGAGCGAAATATGGCTAAAAATGTGTGTTTGTTGTATGGAAGCCGGTATTAAAAGTTTATTTTATTCTGTTATTATTATTTGTTGTCACAGCGGCAACAGAAATAAATTATATGTGAAAATTTCAGCTCTCTAGCTATCACAGGCTGTATCCATGAGATACAGCCTGATGACAGACAGACGGACAGACGGATGGATAGCGGAGTCTCAGTAATAGGGTTTCGTTTTTACCCTTGGGTAGGGAACCCAAAAATCGAAAATTTACATTTCATTCTTTTGTCACAAAATATCGACTATCCCACGTTAATTTAAGTTACCTACATACGATATGTTTATTTGCAAAAATCTAATGTTGATAACGTTCCTGTAGGAACTAGAAAATAATATATTTTTAATCACGATAAATGCAATAGCAGTATCGTAAAACACGTGATTTCGCGATACACCTAATGATTTCCTAGTAAATATCCGTCGTTTTAAGAAACGACCAGTTTATACCTACGTATGTCTTATCGACACGGTCGTTCTATTAACTTGTCCTAATTAAAGCCATATATCAATGTAGAACCAGTATTTCCTGGTACACTGCATGTAGTGCCGTCTGGTGCAGACAGCCAGTGCACACAAAGCATCGATCAAACGCTAGTACTAACACCTACCGTCTAAGGCGTAGCTAGTACGTTGATAGAAAACAAACTAATAATTAGTAGTTACTAATAATTAACTTGCAGTTTTACGAACAGTAGATCTCGCGAAACATCTTTTAAACTGAATCTTCAATTTGAGAAATACGGGTAGGAGTTAATTTTATGTTGTATCAAAAATTGACGATGGCAAAAAATTTCGTTTTTTGTTCGTTTTAGTTTTCGACCAAAATAAAATCGCTGTGTTAAAACGGAAATCTCTAAGTTGAAAGACTAGCTTAGTAACGCTTATAAAGTAGATAGTATAGCTTACTTGGTAAAACTCATAGTAGTTGACTTAGCGAGCAAATAAATATAAATATTAGCATTTATCGCATTTTCCAACGAATCCTTAATTAAGTTGGTTCCTACACTACACAGGTTCTATCAGTACATTCCGGTACAGTGCATGTAGAGAAGTATGGTGCAGACAGCTCGAGCACATGCATCGATCAAACGCTGCTACTAACAAAGGCTGTGTTTTGGCCACAAACCTGTCATATAAGGCTTAAGCGTAGTGTAGGTATCAATGGAAAACCTACGGATAATTAACTTTCGTTCAATCAAGTTGCTATGCAGTCTAAGCATAGCTATGAGTAAGGCCAAGGTTAGTAGCCCATAACATACAAAAAATACCAAAGCTAATAACGTTTTTGAAATCACCAAAAATACTTGGTTTTGATTTTTTAATCCGCAAATTGTGGTGTCGATTAGTGGTAAATAATACAAACAAAACAAACATTTAATTTCTAACATATAGCGCTTTGTTGTTACCCGAAGTCATACGTCCGAAAACCGAAAGAGTCGTTCGTTGCTCATTATTGACTCAAGCCTAGAGGTCTTTCTGACTTGAAAATAATAATTATTTAATAATATATTTTGTGGGTTAGGTTGCCGCCGCCACGGTGGTGCTTCCAATAAAACGTATAAGTTGTATATGTATATGCAGAGTATATCACCTGCCCGACTGGCATGCGCACAACCACATAATTTAATCGACGTGTCAAAACCAGAAAGTTATGCTGAGATATGTTTTGTCACATTGCATATGTCAACACAATTATAGGTATTTCGTGATGCGTATTTTAGTCGTGTTGGTAGTGATACAAAATTTAGGTTTATTTTGGTGCTTTTGAAAAGTTGACTTAATGTTCAGAAATGTATATTATACTGGTCATTGAGAATAAGATTCACAACGGAATCACCTACAAAATCTCGAAAAAAGCAGTTATATCATACAAAAGTTCATGGACTCCCATCGGGAAATATAATACGGAACAACTTTTTCTCGCAATTTTGATCTTACAGTAATAGTTGTTCAGGATGATAATTATTCAGTGTTATCTTGGACTGATGTAAGCCAAAATAAGTCGATTCCGAGTTGCAATTCCTTGTTGACCCCATAGTAAAATTTGGTAGGTTGGTAAAAGTGGGTACGATTGATAACGGTGGTCTTAATCACCTCCTATGTACAGAACAAACAGATTTCTTTTTAACCGACTTCCAATAAGGAGGAGGTTCTATGTTCGTCTGTATGTATATTTTTTTTTGTGTATGTTCATCGATAATTGCGCCAATTAAGAACCGAATCGAAAAGTTATTTTTTAATTCTAAAGGGTATACTCCCGAGTTGGTCCCATTTGAATTTTACAGAAATCAACTTAGCCGTTTTTGAAAAAACCAACGATAATGTAAGCAATTCGAGCGAAATGTCCGAATTTTGTACACGATGAACATCGATAATTTCGTCAATTGTGAACCGAATCGAAAAATTATTTTTAGTTCAAAAGAGTATACTTCCAAAATGGTCCCATTTAAATTTTACAGAAATCGGCTTCACCATTTTTGATAAATCAACAATAATGTAAACAATTAGAGCGAAACGTTCATATTTTGTACACGATGGAACGCGGTTTTGCCATTTTTTGCGAAAAATAATTATCTTCTTTCAGCAGAGGGACTTTCCCTTTGTCACTTGGGAAAACCACATCTTCTCTAGATAGTGGGGCCACTCTGGTCTCTTGGTGAGATTGCGTATAAAGTTACGCTATAAGTAAATAGGTACTGTACTAAAGATTTCGAGCCTTTTCCTCACAATAAATCCTATTTTCTAGGATTTTCTGTCATAGAGATGCCATGAATCACACAGAAGGATACTTATGTGACACGTATAGTATTTACGGTATTTTGTAGTTTGCAATACGCAAACTAAAGCAGAAATACGTTTTCTTTTATTTTGTTTATCGAATATTTGTATTAGCGGGGAAATTAAAAATTACAATCACAACTAAACCAAAAAATAAACAGGTATTTTGCAATATGGGGCAAGACAACACCCTGTAATAGTTATAAAAATACATGTTGTTTTTAAAATATGATTCTGTTTCCATAGATGAATGATATTGTTATAAGTGAAAGCAATCTCTAACGCAATTTATGTAAATAATATAATTATTTTTTGCAAAAATAGCATGACCGACTTCACCCTTGTACAGAATTCGCATATATTTCTCACGGATCGATGTAGCATTTTTCACAGTATTGTTGATTCATCAAAAATGGCTCAGCCTATTTCAATAAGATTTAAATGGGACCAATTTCAAAGTATATTCTTTCTAATAAGAAAAAGAATATTGAAATTGGACAACTACGTAAAAAGTTGTGCGTGGTTACACATTAAAAAAAAAAACAAAAAAATACGCGTCGAATTGAGTACCGCCTCCGGTTGTTCGTCGGTCAAAAATGTTTAATGCTCATAGGTCCCAAATTTGAAGAAAACTTTCAAACCTCTGTTTTACAACTGGAGATTTTATTTAAATTATCTGCCAAGTACGAGTCGGACTCGTGCACAGAGGGTTCCGTACTGTATGGGAGCCCCCCTTAAACATTTATTTTATTTTAATTTTGTTATTTATTATTGAAGTGAATATATAACTAAACATTCTGTGAAAAATTCAAGCATCTAAAAAATCCTGTTACCCTTATTAATATAGAGCAAAAAACGGCTAAAATGCAGATTTTTTGTATGGGAGCCTTAAATATCATTCTTAGGGTTCTGTACCCAAAGGGTAAAAACGGGACCCTATTACTAAGCCTCCGCCTTCCGTCTGTCTGTCTGTCCATCTGTCTGTCTGTTCGTCTCCAGGCTTTATCTCATGAACCGTTTTAGTTAGAAAGCTGAAATTTTCACAAATGATGTGTTTCTGTTGCCGCTATAATAAAAAATACTAAAAACAGAATAAAATTAATAATTAAGGGGGGCTTCCATACAACAAACCTGTTTTTTAGCCGTTTTTTGCTCTATATTAATAAGGGTAACAGGTTTTTTTAGATGCTTGAATTTTTCACAGAATGTTTAGTTATATATTCACTTCAATAATAAATAACAAAATTAAAATAAAATAAATGTTTAAGGGGGGCTCCCATACAGTACGGAACCCTCTGTGCACGAGTCCGACTCGTACTTGGCTGATTTTGTTATTCTTTTTTTAGTATTTGTTGTAATAGCGGCAACAGAAATACATCATCTGTGAAAATTTCAGTTTTTTGCTATAGCGGTTCATCAGATACAGCCTGGAGACAGACGGACAGACGGACATCGGAGTTTTAGTAATAGGGGCCCGTTTTGACCCTTTGGGTGCGGAACCCTAAAAAAGAAAATCAAATAAAGATAGACCAATACAAGATGGCCAAATTCTTTTTACAATCCTCAAAAATTATGAGTCGCATGTGCGAGATTTATTTGTCTCCACAGAGAATAAAATTTTAAATATTTACTCAACAGCTTGGTTTGCGTTTAAACAATTTAATTTATTATGTAGAAATATATATAGATACGTTAAACACCACAATGTTTATTTAAACTTCACGAACGTGGCTTTGGATAGGGATTTTTGTATAAAAATTTACCGCTGCATTTTCGACTTTAATTAATAAGGTATTTCTTTGCAAATTTGTGAGTGCTTTAAAAACAAATGCGAGGAATGTTTTGTTAGGTATAATTTTAGTCTACGTAATTTGATATATAGTAGAACAATAAACAGCCACAGAACTAATTTTAACTGAATATTTCTGTAACGAATCGTATAAGTCTGTTTTGAATTTAAAACCCTGTTATAATTTAAAATGTTTCAAAAGTTCAAAAAACATTTAAATTAGGTACAAAGTGGCTTTTTTGATTATTTTCCACGTAATCTTAAGTCTATTCGTAATCTTTTCCATGAAAACAAGTGATACCAAAGACACTGACTCAAATTACTAAACCTACCCAAATGCTACCCGACCAATGTCAAAAGTGACACGCCACGGAGACAGTGCTGAATAGTGAAGTGACACGTATAAAAATATTATCGATATCGATGAAAAATAATGACGGGGCGGTGAACAAGCCCAAGATTGATGCATCCTCGCCACTGCCGGAACATGACCTGTCGACGCCAGCGCCGACCTATTTGTACTAGCTGATGCAGCCAAATAACACTGTCGATGATAGTCTGCTTTGTCGCTGAACTTACGTCGTTTCAGGTACGTGGACTTCATTATAAAAGCATGATTGTGAAAATAGCGAGACTTTATCTGCATATTTTACTTTGCATCGATGTCGACACATTTGGAGTTATCCAACCCTAATTCTGAATTTAATGAATGTCACGCTCAAAGTAATTGGTAATAAAACAAAGCGCAAAGAATATCGTTTTTTTGTTTTTATGATTTAGTATTATATTGGCTGCGAATTGATGCCATGGGTCTTGGTATTGCACAAAACCTCCTAATGAGAATGAGACTTTTGAATAAATCGATATCTTTTACAGAGTTTTAAGGACCCCTCAAGTTTTTATTCTATATCGGAAGCAATATACAACTGAAGCCATAATTTCATTAGCATGTAATTATTTTCTTCAGAATTAAAAAAACTCAATAACTTACGGCTACTAATTTATTGGCATGGAAAAATGTCATAACAATAAATGGCTGAATCTTAAGCAGATCGAGTTAACATTTATAGCTCAGTGTCATATAATCGAAATTGAGCGCATATTCCTGGAAGAACCTAACACAAACGACAAAATTTATTTAAAGTCTACTTTTTGAATATTTTCAGTGGTCAAACTAACCCAGTTGCATACTGGAACTATTTTTGCTGGTCAGTTTTTCAAAGTTTAAAGAATAACCAGACACGAAAAATAAGTTCAATGAATTTTCTACCCTGACCGAAGAGTGCTTTTGCATGTTTGTCCACAATCTCTTCAGCCACGCATATCCCGAGCGCATCGATTTTTCTTCAGTCATGGCAGTGCAAGGTGTCACGAAAACATTATGAAGAAAAATTGACTATTAACTTTTCAATATGAATGAGACCTTATAGTAGGCATGATTTAGTCCGTGAGTTAGATTATCAAAAAATATTGGACACATATTTTTTCTTTTGTCTGCCAAATACCAAATGACAAATCTGACGGACTAATTATATTTTTTAGTCATCATGCTTATTTACCTAACATTAACATTAAGACAATGAAAACATGACTTAAATTAAATGATTTTAATTTTAAAGTGCATCTCACACTAGGTTTATCTCAAAGAGTTACTTTTTATGATAAACATTTCAAATTTCTTCATTTTTTTTTTGAAATGTTTATCATAAATAGTAACTCTTTGAGATGACTTAAATTATTTTTGATAAAAAATGAATAAAAAGTTATGGTCCTGGAATAATGCATTTTGGCACACATTTCAACGTAACAATGTTAAAAAAATCTTGATTTTCACTCCCCAAATGTCATGAAAAGACCTACGTAGGTACATACATACATTTACTCAATACCTGAGGTAATTTCAACGATGTTAAAAAACTTGTGCTCTTGATGATACAAAAATTATTTTTTTAAAAAAAAGGAAATAAAGTTATAAGCAAACTTCAAAACTAAATCTTTATGTATGTCTATTTAGCCTCTTTTTCGTTATTCTTTCCCGTCCCTGTGCAGGGCTCAAAATAAAATTACATTAATAGTTCTAAATTCTTCAAATTAATTATTTTTATAGGATTAGTAACAAAATATGTTATATAAAATTATAGTTATATCACAGCGATCGCATAGAAATTCTTTTAGTCATGGCAGTGCACGGTGTCACGAAAACATTATGAAGAAAAATTGACCATTAACCTTTCAATATAACCGAGACCTAATTTGTCGAGGGTAATGTACATAATGCAACAATGGCCTGCGATGACGACGCATAATGGCCGTAAAAAGAATTTTATAAAGTCGACTCATATTCAAAGCTTTGTCGCATCATCTAAATAATAGGCTGGCCGTTTTACCTCCGGAGAATGGGGTTTGGCGAAAGATAAGAATAAAAAACGAGGTTTCTGCTTTTGTGGCGTCATTTTACCCATGCTGAGGTAGTAATGGTTGGCTTTTTGGCTATTTTCAAAATAATCAAGCCATCGAAATACATACAAATTTTGTGTAAACGTCCTATCCTATTTAACAGATTTCCGTAAAATAGGTAGTCAAATTACTCGCTAGTTTCAAGTTTTAGTTTTGTGTGGATGAATTCCTAATATTTTGGTGTTACCAACATCATCATCATTTTAGACAAGTGATGTCCACCGCTGGGCATGGGTCTTATTAATAGATCTTCATTCAGATTGGTCGGAAGCTGTAATCGTTTTTTGGTACAGTTTTGCATATTTACAGGAAAATTGACAATCTGAATTATGAATATCAAAATTACATGTCATATTTTGGTAATCTGCATTTGTTTGCTGTTCACTAATTTATCTATTGGTTTGATATAAATAGCTGTTTCAAAAGAACCAGCAATCTTAGCGTCAAGTTTGATTGGCTTGCCACCTTTCACATAGGTTAGAGCTCTATGCAGACCAGAGTATTAACCACTCGGGTCAGTCAACCCTAACACCTAAGCACTAAGAACTAGTGCCCTCTTTCCTTCGAAGCCCTATAAAATCTTGTTTCACGATGTAACTTGCCAAACGGGTGACGATGTTGTTTTTCATTACGCAGGAAAACCTGCCGGGTCGGTATTTTCGCCGTGATTTATAAACCTTTTCTTACGACTTCGTAACTGGGAAAGTTGTTGCCTTTTGAATTATGAAAATTAGAATTGAGCTTGACGAAGTAGTAAGGTGGAAGTTTTGTGTGCGTACAGCTAATTGCGAAATGGAAACGTGGATTGGTTTCGTGACTTGTTTTGATATATTATCATTTTGAATAATAATATGTGCATGTAAACCGTTTATTATTAAGTTTAAAATGTATTATTTTAATAGGTTTATCTACCAGGATAATAGCGGCAGTGTTGATGGGTATCAAAGAATAGAAAAATCCTTTCCTTTATACTGATCCTTGCAAGTATGATAAACATTAAAGGATGTTTGTTGCTTTGTTACTCGCAGCAACAAACAACGAATTGAGTTTACGATTGATGCTATAAGCATGAATAACTCAATACATATAGTCAAAAAGTTGGAGAGTGTTGCTTTTTATTCTGAAAATATTAAAAGTTCCTATAGAATAGCATAAAAATCAAACATCACGCGGGCAAAGTAGCAGGCAAAAGCTAGTAAAGAATAAATCAGATTACGAATAATTAAGTATTTACAACTGCCTATACATGTGATTTTAAATTAATATTTGCCACTTGACCATCTCCAAGTCGTCCAGGCTATTTATACACCTTGACACTAATGTCAATAGCTAAACGCATTGAATTACTCGCTGACTAAGCGTAAAACTTATTTTGTAGAGATATGGACTTAAAATTATGTCAGCTATAGCTTTAGTGTACACATAACAAAAATAGTTCCTGTAACAAAACTTACTTGATGAGATCATTTTTCCAGGAAGCTCTTCCCAAGATTATGTTAAACTTTTTGTTGCGATGATTTTCATAGAAACATAAAGACCACACACCACACCACAAGTAAGTATCTATTGATAAATTGTGTGTTAAAGTTAAAAAAATAAATATTTTTAACATTTAGCTATTTTCCCTCAATTTATTGCTCAATTCAACCGTAATAAGTAAAAAAAAGTCTGCCTAATAACGTCTCATCTCTTCCAAGAAAAGAAAACATGACAAAATTCATCAAACATTCTTGTTAAAATATTGGAAATTCTAGCTCTCGTACATCGTACACATTACACCAGTCACTTCCTTGAAATTCCGTTATCGTCTATTTTACAAGATTGCTTATAAAATAAAATAGCTATGCCATTCCCTAAGGCGCAAACAAACCCAAGGAAAAAATAGAAGGAAAGTCGACAAAGAAAAACAGTGATAAAAGGTTAATCATCCAGAATGGATTTCTTACACCAATAAAGTGGATCTTTACTCGCATTACTCAAGCCGCAGAAATAGAGATACCGCGCAGCACCATGACAGAAAGATGAATGACGGTTGGTATAAGTAAGGCATCTATTGGGCATATAAATAACAAAGGAAATCTTGGATATTGAGATTGAACCCATTATTATTTAATATTATACAAGAAAATACAGTCCGCGTTTTTATAACTCTATAACGCGCTTTGTTTTTGGGATTCCGTATCCAAAGGGTAAAAACGGCACCCTATTACTAAGATTGCGCTGTCCGTCTATCTTCATGACTCGTATCTAATAGCTAGAAAGCTGAAATTTTCACAGATGATGTATTTCTGTTGCCGCTATAACAACAAATACTAAAAAGAGAATAAAATCAATAATTAAGGGGGGCTCCCATACAACAAACCTGATTTTTAGCCGTTTTTCGTTCGATATCAATAATGGTAACAGGTTGATGCTTGGAATTTTCATAGAATATTTAGTTATATTTTCACTTCAATATTAAAATAAAAATTAAATAAATTTGTTAGGGGGGCTCCCATACAGTACGGGACTCTCCGTGTACGAGTCCGACTCGTACTTTGCCGATTATTCTGGTTGTGTCATTCACGTCTTTTCAGTCGTACGATGTCTACTGATGATAAGCCTCCTATATCGAACCCCAAAATACAGGTTGAAAGCAACTTTCATCTCGGGCCCTTGCCTCGGCGTCTTTTTGTAGCGCGTCTGATGCGCGTTTCGTAATCGCGCGATTGCATCGCTACCAACGCGCGCTAGTCGCATTTGCAACGCGCGACAGATGCGATGCAAACGCACTACAGCATCGCAACTGTAGGTACCTATCGATTCAGTAGACATAGACTTTTTACTGAATCGCGACTCACGCGCGACGGAAGCGAGTTTGCATCGTGGTAACGTGAGCGAGGGCATACAGCTAGCGACTGCATCGCAACAAAAAGTTGCCGTGGGTCTTAAGAAGTCATCTGTCCACCTTGTAAATTGATGACTTACACTGCGCTTGCCGATACCTACGTGGTTTACGCTCGAGAATTCCGAACCGATCGGTTACTCGTTCTGCCCACTGCTAAGTCAACTTTCCTATCCGCTGAGCTTTTCAATCTCGAAGAGTAATTATGGTTATTAGATATTTTCTGATGTATTAGGGTATCAATTAATTTACGTTAAAGTTTTACAATACAGCACTCAACGTGTTAGAATATTAAATATAACTCAATTTTTATCTTTTAACTGAAAAATTGATGATCGTAGATCAGAAATTAGAATGGTGGTTAATTGTAGTTTTCTTTTCGTTTACGTACTCACTCGTATTTATTTTAACACAAAACAAAGAACATTTGTTTAATAAGTATTGGGATGAAACACAAATTAAATAAAAACATATTTGTAAAGGAAAGAGAATGTAGAAAAAAAAGGGTCGGAAAAATTGTGTTAACTATACAGTTAACTGATAGTCAAGTTATGTGTGGACAATGTGGATATGTTAATTCTAAACCAATCTATTTAATTTACCAGTTACGAATAAAACCGTCACGGAAACAGTTACCAAGTTCCTAAATAACCCTAGTACGTACAAAGCAAAAAGTGTTAAATTTTCCATAACACAGTACGGTTCATTTATATTTTGACCATCATCGCGTGTTTATGTCCTACCCATGTCCAAATTACTAGTTGGCATGCGTGCCCGCGACCGTATCTTGAATATTTTAAGACACGTTGTTTTATATTTGTACTGGAAAGTTTTTCGAGGTCTTCTGTAGTCCTCAGGGCTTTGCGCTTCATCGCATTTAAAGCGTCTCAGAGGGAATAAGTATCAGGGAAAGGGATTCCAGCCAGTTTCGCAACACCCCTAACGATCTACGTTTCACATAGAGTTGTACTTGTCAGAACTCGGTCTGAATTTTGGGCGTATTTTCGGTAGACGTTAAGAACAAAAGGTTTGTTGAGTCCGCATCAACTCTCTTTACACAGCCTTTGTTTCGTTGAAACTGTTTTCTAGCTAAAATAAAGTAACCATTTTAAAGCTTCATTGCTTGGCGTTAAAAGTAATGCGTGTTATTAAACGAGTCTCTTATGTATCTCAAATTATCATAATTTCAGTCATATGACCTGGGCTAAACCATGGTTATTTTAATATAACGCAAGAATGCCTAGCATCTAACAGTTGTTTCTCATTTGATTAAATTCCTAACTAGCACTTTCACTGTCCCAGTACAAAGTTATAAACTGCGCATTCCTACGTCTACCCATATTTTTGCTGTAGCATATCAAAACTAGCAAAATTGTAGGACGACTCTTTTAAAATTTTTGGTTGGCTTGCTACTTTAACCATACGTCTATGAGAATCTTTTGGTAGTTGTTCATACGTCCAATTGAATAAAAATCATCAATTTCACTTATGACTTTAATTATGACTCTAACTAGAGACGTGGACATTTGACATACGTAGTATATGGATGTGACTTTTTTCGGGGTCATTGGACAGTGAACGTGTTAAAATATCGTTGAACTTTTCATACTTGGACAAAATATTAGCCAATTCAAAAAATAATAGTCTGACATTTACCAAAAAAGGCTAAATGGAAATGAATAAAGGATGGAAGATTTTTTATGTCAAATGGCTTATTATAGATCCTTAAAACAATGAAAATTAATGTTCTTTTTTATCATAAAAGCTATTTTAAATCTTTTGACAGGGCAGAAAAATCTAATATAGTTAGAAGTTTACAAAACGTCCTTTTGGAAAACCGTTAGCGAAGTCTATGTCGAAAAGTAAACATTTATCTACGAATGCAATGATAGTCACAAATCAACATTCAATTTGTCTTAGCTACTTGTAACACTTCCTTTAATACAGTAACTGTGCAGTTTTCTCTACTAAAGCACTTTATTCGAGACTTTGTGAGAGAGCTCATTTCTTAGAAAAAGCAGTAAAATGTAGAAGAAAACAATAAAATGTAACAATTGTTCCACCTGCACAAACATAACTGTCTTAACTTGTTAGTCTTCCGTCTCAACCTAACAAATGATCATGTCGTCCCTGTCGGTCTCTGGAACGGCGCATTGTAAAGCCGGACTAATTTCAACTAATGGGACTTCGGAGGGAACAAAACGTCAGCCCTTCTCAACAAACAGCCATTTAATTAAGCCAAAAGTTGCAAGGACATCACTCCGTTGTTTTCAAATCCCATGTGTTGCCTTATGTAAGCCGATGACAAACACCAAAATTGCGTGTACGCGTATTGTCATTTTTAGCCCCACTTACATTGTTAACACATTTCCGCTGAAACATTGCCGGTCAAAATACGTTTTATTTACAAAACAATGTTGAATTATAGCCTGCAAAGTCAAAGGATTTATTGTACGGTTACCCTCCAAATGAAATATGAGATCCTTACCCCGATTTTGGTTCAAAACGGAAACACTGAAAGCGCGAAAAATATTCCAGGGGTCATCAAAAGTAATACGTCATTCACCGCGGCAGTGAATGACAAATTATTATTTTATACGACGTCGCAAAAGACGGAATGAAAATTAAGATGCAAAAACTCGGCAAAACGATCCTCCTTGCCATTAGGTGCGAGACTAAAAAAACCCTGAAAATATGACTCGTAAATCAAGATCGTTCTCGATTTCCTTAAAGTACCTAATCATGCTCAAATCGACTATTAAACTGACATCTCATTTGTGGAATATTTCATCCAGGGATTAAATAAAAAACATAGACTTTTTAATCAAAAACTCGCAAATAATTACTTAGATCTTATAATAGTGTTCCCAACAACGTGATGAGAAAAACTCCGCTTTTGAAATATTTCATTGGAGTCCAACCGACGTCGACGTTGTTTGCTGTTGACTCTCGGGAACTCATTACCTGCTTCATTAAAGCGAGTGTACTCTTGAAAACGCGTTAATAGTCTTCACAGGCTTTGTGGAATACCAACATTCGGAGAGTTACCTGTTTTAGCTGCTTTACGTTCATCTAAATTTGTTGTAGCAAAAATTTTCTCGATTTTATTATGAAAAACAAATTTTTCTAAATTATAAACTAGTAGTTCTCCGAACAATAGACCTCGCGGCGCATCTCTTTCACTGTATCATCATAAGCCTATGTTTTGACTCGCTCTTGACCGTTTCGGGATTTACTCCCAAATGTTGTTATAATTCAGGTTTTTAATGATTTTTCCAAATGTTATGCAAAATCGGCTGATAAATAGCGCGACAGAAATATTCCCCTTTTTTGAGGGAAATATGAAGACAAAAATCCATTAATATACAGAACTTGTGTACCAAGTTTCGTCGAGATTCATTGAAAAATGCGACCTATAAAGCAACTAAATAACTAAATCAGCAACTTAAAACGGAGACATCTCTCACTTCGTTCGCTCGGTCAAAGATGATAAGAAATAAAGTACCGATAGAACTATGAGGTACCAAGTAACACGTGTGATATAATTGGATATTGATACCTACTCACTAAAATTGCAAAATGTTTAGGTGCTGGTTAATTTTGAAAAATGTGCTTAAAATAAAAGCGTTATTTTCAGAATTCTACGTAATCACAATTAAAAATCTTTTCAACATTTTTAACTTGACTTTGTACCTATTTATCATTACCATTACGTCCAATGGTAATGACGTAACATACATAACAAAGTTTTTCACCTACCATTATTTATTTATGTCACGTCGACAAAAATTTAATTTCGGAAATTGCTCGAACTTGAACGAGCTAATTAAATTAAGAGCAATTTGTGAATTTATTACTTTATAGTAATTATTTTTAAAGATCAATTCAAGAACAGTTCAATTACAATACTATCCGCATAGCTGCTTCGCAGTAGTTACTTTGCATTTTGTCTTTTACAAGTGAATTAAATTTGCTAAAGAAATAAAAATACAAAACAAAGCAACCTACTCCAAATTAACACCATAAGGCTGCTTATAAGTAATATAGTGTAGCTTTAAAAAATCTGCCCGGATATAAAAATTGTGCTTCAGTAATACTACATGAACTTAGCAGAGCTTTCGTTTAATATTTGAAAATACGTGCCAGACTTCACTAGAAAGAACCGTGCCGACATATTATGGCTACTGCAAAACTCATAGCTAGAAATAAGGAAATACACTTTCTTGGAAAATATACAGAGCACATACAGGAAAGTAGGTATAAAATATTAAGGAAACTACTACAAAGGAGCTTACGTGCGTGCTTTTCAACAAGAAAAAATTCAGCATGATTGTAGGTACTCTACCTATCACAAATACTAGTATTAGTAGTATTTTCCACACATTTATTACTTAGCAACCATTGATCAATACGAGTACTCGTATTAATTATGATTTTGTGCTGCTTATCGGCATGTCTATCTGTACTCTAACGTTGGTCCGCGTAACGTTATTCCGACGTTAACTTGCTTGCAGTTTACGGAACATTGTCGCTAGAATGCGTTGTATTTTCCAACAGTTCTACAGCTACACGTGACTTGGAAGCAGAATATTAGAATTCGATACAAAAGAGACGGTCCATACGGTGTGGTGATGCGTCGCACCGAAACAATTTTGCTGACTCGACTCAAAGTGGTGGTGTGGTACCGCAACAGGCTCTGCTATATGACTACTCTGTTATAACTATGTAATGGTGATCGATTACGTGTCAAAGGTCGAACTACACCGGAATGACACCAAAACATTTGACAGGAATGCGGGTTCTGTTCTATATCCTGCGACCTATATTGCAGACGATTTTATAACATTGATTGCCAACTGTAGTACGCTTCGCTGTTTCAGAGTGTGTTAAAGGACGGTTAGCTTTAGCATTCCCCCCGCTTTGTCTTGCTGAGTCCGTTTTAATATAAGTGCGGCGCGCGGCGCTGCGCAGATGTTGTCGTGTAGCTTACCACACTCGATATTTCTATATAGAACGACAGAGGCACCGTTCAAGCACCACACCGCACCTTATGGACCGCCTCTAACGTCTTCATCCCCGATTTCACAAGGACACAAGACAATTTTCAATCTTTCCTTTTATTTTTCCTGCCCTTTTTACGATCACAGTAAACGCAAAGATATGTCGTTTCTTATGATCTTTTTACGTTTCATTTCGAGAAACGAAAATGTGGGCCAGACGTCATTAGATGTTGTGGAGTGGCCGATACATTTTGCTCTGAAACACGGTGCTTAGGGAAAGCAATTTTCTTGGACAAACTTATATTTACGGTTTTTAAACAACAATTTGTATGTGACGTCGGAAGGTATGCTTTTTTATCTGATGAAAGGTAAGTCTCTACACCATGGACATATTCTAGAGTATTATTGTACCCACCATTATGACTAAGTTATATCACTATGGAAGCAGCTTTGAAAATGTGAATTAAACATTGAATGTTCTATAAACTTTGTGGAAAGTCGATGAAAATAATATATGACGCCAATTAAACTTATTGTATGGATCAGCCAATTTTGTTTTGCGATTAATTGGAGCTTTAACCCATTGTAAGAACTGCTCATTATAATTTATTACCTACTCATACAATAACGTTCTTGATTGTAAGTTCGTATAGGCCGAGAAGCTAGCTTTGTTCTTGAGTATACCTATCCATCTTCTAGAGATACGACCTGTAGAAACTAGAGTCCAGTATTTATAATCATTTATTTTCACAGTTATTGTAATTTTGTAAGAAATTGTTAAAAACACTGTTTAAAGTATTACCTTACACATTTATTTTTGTTTTTTACTTATTCTTCTTTGTCAGTAATACAATGATGTAAAAATAATTGGGTTCAAAGATTTAAATAAATACTAAATCACGTAGCTGAAAGGTAAAAAATTAAAACGCCAGGCATTAAACATTTTATCTCGGCTAAAAATGTTATTTGTCCAAAAGTTTTTAGGATAAAAATATTAGGAGTAGGCATAATAATTCATGTCGATAAATTTCTCAACTAATATCACTTGGCATAACTTTTGATTGCCTCGTCCAACTTCTATCGTATCAACACCCCTCTCCATCAAACTCAGTACTGTAGGCACAACGTAAATAATACTCGTAGCACTCCACATATTAAAGCCCGTATTGCGTACTTCGAACAAGTACCTATTAGGTAATATCAGAATAGTCAAATTATAATCATAAGTATTGCTAGTGGACATGTGTTGTCTATTTGTGTTTTCGTGTTCTTAGTCTTGTGAAAACTATAGGAAAGTTTGGATGTAATTGTAGAGTATACAAGAAAAAATTGCATTAGCGCATCGATAACCCAATTTAAATCATTTAAAATTGTTACTTATATCATTTTACTGTTTATAAACAGTATGTAGTTCAACAAAGCAATCCTTTTTCTCAAATTTCGTTATCGTTACGGAAAATATAATTAAACTTGTGGAAATGGCACAACATTTTTAAGAAAGCTCAGCAAGAAGAAGTTAATTTCTTACACTCTCTTATTTAACTTGCAATGGATGTACGTATGTATGTATGTTTGTATGTAGGTACCTATGTAAGTTCGGGTGGAATCTTGCAAGTTAATTGTGACCAACTTCCCGGTTTCCGATTAAGCTGAAATTTTGCACGCATATGTAATATAGCGTGACAATGCAATAATATGGTGTCATGAAGATGATCTGATGATGGAGTCGAAAGGTGGCCATGGGAACTCATGTAGTAAACAAGATAGACCCGTCGTGTTTGGGCTCGTTTTACTTGTCTTGGCTAGCAGTCTGCTGCTACGTGACATCCAGGATCTCAATAGCTTGTATTTTTAAAAAGTTATACTTTTTAAATAATTTATTTACAATAGGAACATAACAAAACGCCCGAATCAACATTTTAATAAACTAAAACTGGAAAACAGGCCATACGTTTTCGATTTAAGCTATATCAAATACCTATAAAATTAGGACCCAACGTTACCTTACACAAATCAATATCGTCCTATACATCGTATCACAAAACAGCCTCGAGCGCTTCAAGTGTTTATACAATGTTACCTTAACGAGCCAATAACTTCAAACAATATTACTTGGGGTACTTATTGTTGTTCTAAACCAATAATGTCGAAAGTTATATCATGCAACAGCTAATGTACTGTTAACTGTCGCTGTCTGCACGCAAACACAGATTCTGTCTTAATTCTTGACCAAAAAAGAAAAAGAGATGCTCAATTCTTTTGAGTTTGGTAATAACATACTTTAAAAGTGGTTTCCCATTTAAAATTCATTGAAATTAGCTGAGTTGTTTTTGAAAAATAAACAACTATATGAAAACGCCCAACGAGATGTACGTACATTTCGTATTAATTTAAGTATTAGCGTAATTCAGTAGAACATATCCAGATCTAATTATCTGCATCACTCGTTTATCTCCCAGACATAGGTTCTCGCTGAGTGTTGGCACATGTAGGACTACAGGAAAAAAAATTGTGCCTTTGGTCCTACTAGTAGTACATCTGGTAAGACCACGGGCAACAAACGATTTATTCAAGTTTTCACAATGTCTAAGCTTGAGAGTCATTTGTTTCAACTTCATTAACCTTGATTCACATTCAAACCATCTCTAAAAACCTTCACGTAAACGTAACACAGACGTTTCAACGCACGCACGCTTCCACACAAGGTTTCTCATAAAATAATTACAGTCGTCACACGGAAAAGGCGTTTCGCTCTGCATAATACATAGCGAAAACGAACTGAAATATGTTCATATAATATTCAGGCATATAGCCTCTATAGTCAACGTCCATGTTTTAGCACCGTAAGTCATTGTGGGCAGGACTTATTGGTTGTAATGCTTAGTTTTCAGGCGTTGCAGTACGAGTATCTTTCGATCCCTAAAGAGGTTAAACAGGCTTAATTCTAATCAATTAGCATCCTTTTAGGGGCTTTTTTTAAGCGACTTTTGTCAAAACTCAAAAAAATACAGCTGTTTTATATATTTTGTCGAGGGAGAACTATATTTTTCTATGGAACAACAACTTTATTTTGGGAATGAATAAAAGTCGTAGAACAAAGGTTGTTAGTTTTGATGTACAGAATAAGCCCCTAAAAGGATGCTAATTGATAAGAAATAACCCTGTTTACAAAATGAGAGTCGCACAAAAGGCAATGGAGCGTGCCATGTTTGGTATCAGCTTAAAAGACCGAGTTTAACACGGAAATCCGACGAAGGACGAAAGTCACACATGTTGGAAACCGTATTAAGAGACTGAAGTGGCGCCGGGCGTGGCACGTGGCTAGGCGTGTTGTCGCCCGGTGGAGTAGATCCCTGTCTGAGTGACTCCCAATAGCAGATAATCGTTCTATAGTTAGATAACCTGCCCGATGAGTCGACGAAATCAGACCCACTGCTAGTCAGGCGTGGATGAGATTGGTCCAAGATAGGGAACAATGGCACATAACAGAGGAGGCCTATACCCAGCAGTGGGTCGACGCAGGCTGACGATGATGATGATAATGAATTTTCAGGTTCATATTGTGTTCCACTGCACAGCCGTGAAAAGTGATATTTGTGTTTACACATCCGGTGTTAAGTGAATGATAAACATAAGGTACTCGTTCAGTGTAAGTTTCAAGGTTCACTTTAATGGATATAGTTTACTCGAATGGAAGTTTTAAGTTACAACATAGCTTGGGTATATTACTTTGGAACTGATTAATTAAGTACGTATGTAAGAAGTTATCTAAACATGTTTGAAGTGGAAAGGAAAAGACCTATTTCTTTTAGTTTAAATATTGCAAACATGAGAATTTTTATACTAAGCGTTTCCGAAGTTTAAATAAATATCTTTTTACTAAAGTTATTAAATTTATCTAAGTTTCAACGTAAAGTAAAACTAATCGCTTAAAACTATTAACTTAAAAGTCTGAAGCTTCAGAACCATTCGGAAGAAAATACAAATAAGACAAGAGTTTTATAGACACTGTATCTTTACTACGACATTAAAAATACGACTTAAAGGTCTGGATATCGAGAACGGTGTCTAATTTTGTCTAGCGTTCTTGAAAAATGAGACTTTCTATCACGCTGTTTATTTGTTCACCAATATATAGAACAATTTTGTTCAATTTTCTACAACTTTAGTAGTACCTACGTTGACAATAAATAAAATCGTATTAATTTGTAAAAATACAATTGGTAAAATTAATTACTCTAAACGAAAACAATTCCGATCTTTATCGTTTGCTTCAGGAGTTAAGGAAAAAATATTTCACAAGTTTATCTTGCCCTTGTTGACACCAATTCATTGCTATCATAAAGTAATTAATTTTGTATAGTCTGGGTGTCTAGGCTGGTGTCAGAGTTTTTAAACCATCTGAAGGCCTCTGACGTGGCTAAGCGGTTAAGAAACCGGAGCCTACAATTTAACGTGTCATCCAAGCCACGGTAGCGCACAGTTCTAAAATACCATCCACGGTCACCCATCCGAAGACTGAACGTGCTGAACTTCGATGATCGCTAACGTACACCTACCAACACCTGCTTTCATTAGAGATCGGGGAAAAATACAAAGCCGTACTCTACATACTTACCTAATTTAAAAGTACCCAGGTCTTTACCACCAGACGAAGATCTCGTAGGTAAATGCGACTTCAGGTTTTGAGTTCCCGGCAGCCCTGCAGATTTTATTAGTGGTCACCGTTCCGTTTACTGCCGTCGTTAATTCCCAATTTAATAGCGACCATAAAGTACTTTCCACTTCTATCCACGTTTATCTAAAAGTAGAATCATATTGGTTACACTTTTGCCCACAAAGGAGACAATCTCAGACTCGCCGCAATATTGAAGGCATACATCACGTGGTTATATACCGTATGTACCAAGCGGGCATGGAATCAGTTGAACCTTAACAAATGTTCGGCTATAAAAATAAATAAAAGTTGGGCATGGGCTTTTCTTTTTATCTAGCTGGCGAAGGGAACGGAAATGCGGGGTCAAGTTTCTGGGAACCTTTTGCAGTTTCGCATTCCGCTGCGATAATAGATCTCGTGTGATAAAGCTCTTACTATCTTTGTGTGTGCCATTACGGTCTTCATTTCCGTCCCGCGCTGAGACTGAAACAAATATTCTTTATGCGGGTGTTATTTGCGGCTTGAGGACCCGTTTTATGACATTCATAAGCTGTAAGTAAAAAGCACGGGTCAAAACCTTCGAGCAAATATCTACAGAGCCACAGTCTCTAAGTGAAAGTAGTAAAAAATGTCCGAGCGCTATCATACATACCGACTTAGATATTTACATTAAATAATTCACAATGACCCATTTTTTCGAGTCTCGACGTTATGGCACCTAATTAGTGCTTGCAACCGAGCACTTTGGCATCGCGTAGCGTTGTAGTTGGCTTGCAATCGTACATAGCTTGGGAAGAATTTTACCTCGGATACTTTTTTTGAACGATTGTGACTCTTTAGATAATAGCTTGTGGGGCGAATGCACGAAAGAGCCTATTTGTTCGAAAGTGAAAAGTATTTGGCGGACGGAGTGTATTAACTGTTATAATAGGCCTTAAAACTTCAACATCATATCAGCCATAGGAATGTCTGTTAACTATTAGACATTGGTCTCCTCTACAGACCCCTTATACTTGAATCCAGCGCATTTGTGAGAACTGTATGAGGTCGTGAGTATACTTTGTGGGTGGACGTACTGAATAACTTAGAACTGATGAACTTAGGCAGGGGCTTCCTTACTCTGTGCCGTACTTTTAAGCTCAGAACGGACGAACAAAGCTTTGTGAACTGTGCTTTGTACGACATACAGAGTGTGCTTAGTATGGTAGACTAATCAAAGTTATGTATGTAGCCCAGCTTTACAGTAATAAACTGAAGTGACAACGGACGGTGTAAATAACAGGAAGCAAATCTGAATCTCATCAAAAACATAAATGTGAAATGGGAAATGGCCCCCGTGTTGGATCTCAATTCTTTTGGTGGCGACACGTTGGCTCCCATTTCACATTTATGTTTTTGATGAGATACCATAACTTTTTGTTCAGAAATAATTATTAGTTACATCATGATTATCATAGTACACTTATCTCTGAAAATGTTATCTAGTATTTATTATATTACTATCACAAATGGCATGGTTCATCTATCGAAAATCTCAGTGCCTCGCGACGCTACCGCCATTTATTGGAGTATTGGTTAGGTAAATTTTACAATTACTTTGTTAATAGTAATGATTTTCAATAATTTTCAGTTTTTAGATTTTTTCTTTTATATATGCCCGATAGTCTACCTTGGTGCCAAATATCAAGATTCTAGGTCATCTGGAAGTGGGTTAGGTTTTTGATCTATAAGTCAGTGAGTGAATCAGTCAATGAAACACGAGTTTTTAAACGTTAATATATCAATAACTGATTGAGCAAAATTTATGAAATTTTGTATTCTTGATAAACTAAAAGATTTTAGTAAATGTGCCAAATTTCATGTATGTAGGCTAAATAGTTTTTGAGTTGTGAGGGGTCAAAAGTAGCTCCAAACGGTTCGTGTAATATTACACACGGCCGCTGCGTCGCCAGTTTTCTTTGAAAACTTTGTCTGGACACGCTGCCGCGTGTCTAGATATAGCTGATTTAGAATGGAACCATACATAGGTACTAGGTATAAACGTACAAAGCATAGCGTAGAACGTATACAGGGTTATTCCTAATAAATTAGCATCCTTTTAAGTGGCTTATTCTTTACATGAACAAAAGTTGTTAGTTTTGATGTACGGAATAAGCCCCTAAAAAGATGCTAATTGATTAGGAATAACCCTGTATACACAAAGTGAACTAAGGACCCGAATGACATCACAAGGACACACTACGTACAAGCTTACTCTTTGGGTACGGAACCCTAAAAAGCCGGCTTATCAAATAACAGTCGTGAACCTTTCTCTCTGTATCACTCTCTCTTTCTCTCTCACTCTCTCTCTCTCTTTTTGGCAACTCATGTATTAATTAATTTACGATGAAATCTCCCGTGGATATTAAGATTTTATTCACAGATGCGCAGTTCAACAAAACAACAAACACAATTCAACTTCAAATGCTTTAAAATATGCAAACTACAAAACAATGAAGTAATAATGAAACACGAATAGATTCCAAAAGAGATTACAACTGAAATAAACAGTGCAAAAGTTCAGTCTGATTTGAATATTCAAACCGTGCTACGCCTCACAAGAACGAGCGAGAATTAGGAAAGTTCGTTTGGAATTGCCTCCAATGAATCTGTCTGTACCGTGTAGTTTCCAATTTCTTTGTTAATTAATTTTGTCTAAATTATTTTTTATTTATTTTCCGGGTTAAGTTCATGTCATGTTATGTTATCATTCAACGAAACGGGGACTTTGTAAATGTTAATTGTGTAACATAAAGTTTGTGCTTTTTTATGATACCGTATAATAATTATATGATGTCAATTGGTTGAGAAAATGCTAAACTTGTAACATTTTTTTGTTTGTTTTGTTATTACAACAAATTATTTATGTGAGATTTATTTTTTAAATAAAAATGTCGAAACAAATGACGGCCATAGTTTCAACTACATTTTGCGATGTTTTTTTTTTGGCGACAGAGCTAATTCGTCTCGCTTAGCAATATTTTTTTTTACATTTGGGCACATAGAAAGTACCTAGTTTCTTCAAAAAACTTAAAATAACTAAAAAGGGAGTTAGTCACGGCCGCCATTTCCACAGTAAAAAACGACCTAAACTTTTCAATTCTAAATCAGAAGCTTGATAGCACAGCCGTTTGGATACAAAGTTTTTTGTTTTAAATATCCGTGCCTGGCGTGAACAAGTTGACATGTCAAAAATGGCAATTTTTCAGGGCGGCCGTTTTAAAGTTTGACCTCGTCTGGTAAATCGAGAAATTTGTTTTATATTGATTTCTATGTCGTTTTAAAGTTTATTTATTGCTATCTTTCATATTATGGCAAGATATTACCGATTTTCTTTATAGTTTTTGTAATAATAGACTTGTCAAATCGTTCACCAACAAGTTATCAACTTATTCACCGAGTTGTCAACTTAATCACAACAGTTATCAAATTATGTCCTATTTGAATTAGTCTAGGTAACAAATGTTTTTTTGGTCAAACTTTTTTTGTACGCCTCCGAACCATATGAACGAGGTGTCATTCAATTCGGTTTAACATGTAGATATTAAAAAAATAAAAAATAAAGTGTCGCTTTGAAAAAAATGCAAAAGGTATACACAATTAATTTTAAAAAATGGCATTTGGTTTTTTGCACATACCTCAAAAACTAATTAATATTTTTCAATTTTAGAATAAGTTTCTATAAGAAGGAAATTTTTCAAAGAAATCCTACCTACAGTACCGGGAGGTAGGACTAATATTTATAATTTCCCAGAAGGTTGAAAATACGTCATATTACGAGTAAACTGTCTTGACCTGACTGGATATCATGTAGAACCTAAGAACTCACCAAGGCAAAATAAATGAGCCCAAACTCGATGGGTGTATCTTGTTTAGTTTAGAAGTTCCTATGACCACCTCCCGACTCTATCGTCAGAACAGCTCCATGGTACCATATTAAAATATAGGGATTAGTAGTAGGTAATCGATACAACTGTAATGGCAAAATACTATTTATTACTGTCCAAACAAAATATTAAATATTTTTTTCTGGATCCTAGAACCAGAACTTACTGGATCTCTGAATCTGATGAAGAATCAGGGTTGTCTTCGTCCAAGTCTGGGTCTGTGGATGCAGAAGTACCACCAAGGGTTTTTAATTGAAGATAAAATCCTTAAATGCAACGTCAATTAGCTCAATGAGATCCATTAAGTCCTTCTTCTTTTCTGTACTGATTGGCAGTGACTCCTTGGAGATTGGGTTCAATCTAAAGTGATCTATTAAATTTTTTCCTCTTTTCTTAAAACTGACTAACCGGAATGGGGTTTCGCGATCCAGACTTTCCTTGTAATACCTAGTTGTATTTTCTATGGCCTGTATTAGAGTTTCTCTCTCATCTATAAAAGGAGCTGCACTCTCATATTGTGTATGTCTTTTGTCTTGTTCTTTATGCATCTCAGGTACATTTTGTGTTTCCGTTATTTTTGAAATCACACAATCTCTATCTGTTAGTCTATCAACTCTACCAAGTTCATTCAATTGATGGTAAAGCCTTGCAGCAACAACTCTGAATTGCTTTTGTGCGTATCTTGTGCGGACAATTGGGACTGCTCTAGCATATCTAGTACGAGTATGATCTGTTAAAGTCGAGACAACATTTTTGTGGTATCTCCGTATACTCTCGTAAATGAACAGCTTTCGAACTGTGAGCACTTTTGCTTTTTCGTAGACTTCTGTGGTGGGGTGTCTATAGGGTAAGAACATCATCACCTTGAGAACACAGCGTTGTGCACGCTCAGCTACTATAAGGTGTGACTTATCGGCACTACCCCATACACAGATGCAATATCTTATAATGCACTCACAGAGTGCCCTATACGTTTGAATTATTAATGTTATATCTGCTACTGTTCTTAGAGCTTTAAAGATATATATCATTTTTCTGATTTTAGTAGCTAGAGATTTGATATGCCCATTCCACGTGAGTTTGTCATTAAGTATAACGCCTAAATATTTTATTGAACTGACTCTCGTTATGGTAGAGCAGCAGCAAGCATTGTGTGCATTAGCAAGAGACAAAGTACGGTTACAAGGGTATGTACGAGTATGTATCTTTAAGTGAAAGTCATCAATATTAGGTGCACCTGTAACTCTTTTGCTAAAGCACATGTAATTTGTTTTGTTGGTGTTTATGGTTAGGAGGTTATCTTCTAGCCAACATGTCACGTTCGAGAGGCATACCTCAGTTAACATTTTAACTTTGTTCCACGTTTTCTCGTGGCAAAGTAACACAGTATCGTCTGCGAACATAAACAGATCCAAACCCGCCTGTGTACTAGCGCATAATGAATTTATATAGATGAGGAAAAGTAGAGGTCCTAGAGTACTTCCCTGCGGTACCCCAAAAATGCAGTTACCCAAGTCGCTTACATGCCCATCAACACGAACCCTTTGTGTTCTGTTTGTCAAAAAATCAATAAACCATTCCAAAACCAAGCCTCGTATACCAACGTTTTTCAGTCTCGTCAACAAGATGGGAATAGAAACTGTATCGAAAACCTTCTGCAGATCCAAAAAGACTGCGACACATTTATCTCCCCTGTCCATATATGACGTAATAAGCGATGTCAGCGCTAGTACCGCATCTTCCGTGGATCTACCCTCTCTAGAACCGTATTGATTATTGTTTAATATGTTAAATTTTTCCAAGTAACTCATAACTCTCTTTTTTACAATTTTTTCTAAAATTTTTGAAAGAGTAGATAGCAAAGAAATAGGCCTATAATTGGAAGGACTTTTCGTATCGCCTGATTTGAACACCGGACACACAATGGCCTGCTTAAATATCGTTGGAAAAACACCGGTTTCCATACTAAGATTGCATATAAATGCGATAGGTTCTGCGAGGTAGTTTATACATTGTTTGAGAATATTGGTAGTGATTTTATCCCAACATGGTGCACTATTTGATTTTAATCCTAGAATGACATTTCTAATTTCCAATGGATCCGTAGGCATGAAAGACATCGAATTAACAGGCGGATATGGATCCACTGCAAGTTCAGACAACTGTTTCTCTGATTTAGACATTTTATGCAAAGTGGTGTCTGCAAGTTCAGCTCCTACTGAGGTAAAGTACCTATTTACAGTATTTAATGACTCCTTTTGATTGTTTTGATAGTTAAGTAGGTCACTAGATTGTGTTTTAGATTTATTAAAATTACAAACCTCTTTCACTATATTCCAGGTCTCTTTGATATTACCCTTATTTTTAGTAAGTTTATTTTTATAGTAGTCTTTTTTCAAATTTTTCAACATAGCATTGCATATGTTATTATATTTTAAATACTCATTTTTTGTAATTTTATTATTCGGATCTTTTTTAACTTTTTTATGTAGTCTATCTTTTTTTCTTATACATTTTATTACTCCTATCGTAATCCAAGGTTTGAGCGATTTGTACTTTTTCGGTGTTATTTTAGTTGTAGTGTTGTAATTAATAGCATTTTGTAGTTTTGTAGTAAGGAGTTCTGTTGCCTGATTAACATTAACACACTCAAATACGTCAAGCCAAGATTCGTTCATGAATGAGTTATTTAAGCCGGCATAATCAATTTTAATGTTTTTACTACTAACAGCGGGCTTCTATAATTTTGTATTATTTATATACAGTAGTATTGGTGATCTGTTAGGGTTTGTTCAAAAACAATCGTCTTCCACTCTCCCGTTGTGTTAACCATAAAGGTGCAGCGAAACTTAAATAAGTCATAGCCAACAAGTTGATATCTTGATATTCATGATTTAAATTATAAAACTACGAAAGGATACAACTGAATATATCTACTTATCTAAATTTAAACGATAAAACTTGGTAGCCCTTAAATTGACGTCATTATTTATCACAATATAAACAAACAACCACAGCGGGCCATAACCTGATATCTCAATAAATCACGATTTTAACAAAAATACCTAGGCTGGCCTTAGTTTGACATCTCTATTTGTCAATTTATAGCTAGTACTCATACGCAGTGCATAAATTAACGAGTAGATATATCAAGTAACGAATAAATGTTGGCTAGTCCGCATTACGTTGATAAAACGAAATACCAAAGTACGTTCATAAAAACTAGTGCATCGTTAATTTGACATCATGATTTGTCAAGTTTTGTTTGCTAAAATGCAAGTTGTCAAGTTATTACCACTGGCTTTTTCGTAAAAAGTTGTGTACATTAAGAGTTGTCAATTTTTTACATACAAATATCGAATGCGTAGAATGCATTAAGACAATAAAAAAAAAAACATGCAACTCGAGATGTCAACATGTTCACGCCAGGCACGGATATATTCGTTCTAGAAAGACAAATTGTCAGTAGAAACTTTTTTGTTTACGCACAATTTACCTTTCGGGAGAAAGTTTCGTAATTGCAAGAAATTAAGAAATAGATCGAAGGCTTGTCCCGGATAATTGATTAAAGGGAACAGTTTTTTTGTCACTAGCCAGAAAATCTAGGTTCGAGTTAAATTGGAATATGTTTTTTTTTTTAAATTAGGTAACATCAGAGAGTTGATAGTAAACCGCAGTAGTAATTTTGCTGAAAAAATAGTTACCCAATAAAAATAGTTCAAAAATAAAAATAAATTAGTTTTTGATTTCGGTAGGGTATAATAATTATTTATCGCGAAAAATCGCAATACTTACCTACTTCCACCTTGTATAGAATTTAAATAAAATGCACGATTCGATGTGACATCCATGTACATTTTTGTTTATTTATCAAAAATAGCTCAGCCGATTTACATAAAATTTAAATGGGACCACCTTGGAAGTATATTCTTTCAAACTAAAAACGATTTTACTAAATCAGCTCACAATTGGCGAAAATATCGATGAAAATACACAAAAAAAATACATAAAGACGAACATAGTACCTCCACCTCTTTGGAAGTCGGTAAAAATAGTTCTTCACATCAGGATGATCTCGTTTATCAAATTGCCAAAATTTTGTTCTGCAAATACCTAGTCACACGGAACAGTTCTATTAACGTAATAATTTTAGATTATCATGACATTCAGACTAAATTAGCGGTTAAACTGGTTGCCATGGTGTGTCCTTTAACTATGATGACATGGTGATAAAACTTTCTGTAACTATGTTTGTATTTAACATAGCTTTTAGGCACTTTTATTTCCGTGGTCGTATGCTTATCTAATCTACGCACAATACCTTGCTTAAGAAAGTTGATAATAATCAAAACACACCGCAACTACCCTATCAGAGGCTAGATAAACAAATAGACAAAAACAAGGCCATAAAACTAGGGGGCCACATATTATGAAGATAAATACCGTTGTTTATCAGAAGGAAGATCTGTAGTGCCGAGGACGTCTTCTAAAGGCGCATAAGGATCTAATCTTTAGTCAAAAGCGTTTTGAGTATTCGCATTATTTGATATTTGAAAAAATACTTAGTCAAGAAGAAAAATATAAGCGAATGCTAAAAGAGTGTTTAAAGAATACTTTTAACACTCTGAATGTTTTTTATACGATTTAAGTACCGAAATGTATCTGTATCTGCGTGTATTCACGTAAAATCACTTCTTGGCATAATCATATACTTATATACACATACTGGTCCAGTTGGTTTGTACCTACGCCACATACATACGTCATCAAATATTTTTTCTGGATAGATTTTCTTACGAAGTTTTTTTTCACCGAAAGTCTTAGTGTGTCAACGGCCAAGGTGTATCCGTGTCCGTCCACAAATTCCAAAGAACTCATCAGTATTGGATCAAAATGTTAACCCAACACTTAACGAGTATAAGCCGACCGTACTGTTACTAGGCTACCGAGGCTTTTGATCATGTTGCTGCCAGTGAAGGAAAATTTATGCGTTTGCCAGAAGATTAGTATTAAGTATCCATAGGCCGAATCAAACTTCGTAGCGGTTGTGATGTTAGCTACAAGCTGCAGATAACCCAACCCTCTTGCAGCTGTTAAATGAGCTTCAGTTAGTATTGGGCTACCCGCAGCTTGTAGCCTATACAAACGAGAATGTTCATTCACACGTCAATACCCGAATCTGTCTGCGCTTTAATAAACATCCTAAGAAACGTTTACTGGCGAGTCAAAGGGTTTCTGCAAAGAGAGTTGAATAAATAAACTCGTCAGGCTCATTATGTTTAACTTGCGTAAATACCACTTATGAAGAGTCTTAGCAAATAAACAACTTAATTTTGCCTACTTGCTACTTAATTACATTGTCATTTGATGATAATGATTGACTAAAGGAACGAATGAGCTTCGGAAAGAAATACCTAGTTATTAATTAACCAGCAGGTTGTTTTACGAATTTTGGTATTCTGTTCATCTGCCCACCTTCTTAGTACTTTTCCCGGACGCTTTTATAAATAATTAAATCAATAATTCATAAAATTACTCTATTGTAACATATTATCATGTTTTGTGTTATCAGAAATGAGGAAATGTGTAGACAAATCAAAATTACTGACATAGCCTAGCGGATAAGCAAGTTGATATAGCAGTGGGCAGTGGGAAAACACAAGATTGAACAACAAACATGGGATTGCCCACCAATAGACTTGCCAAATAATAACTAAAATTAAAACTACGTACTGGGGCCTCATTGTGTTGCTCTGACGTTCGGTTTAGCTTTTTCTGTCGCTCGCTCTCGTGGCGTGAGTACCTGGCGCGAGCAGGAGAAAAAGCTAAGCCCAACGTCTGAGCGCTAACACAATGAGGCCCCTGGTAGGAGTAGCATAGGATTTTCACTCTCAATGTGGACCGATCAATCGAATAAAACAGCAGGTTTGCGGTTAACAAAATGATAATAATGGCCTACATTATTATCTTTTTGTTTAGTTTACAATCGGTCTTATAAGAAATTTGTATAGACAAAATATTATAATGAGGAAAGATTTATTTGTTTGTTTGCATCAAATAGGCTCCGAAATTACTGAACCGACTTGAAAAATTCTTTCACTTTTGGAAAGCTATACTAATACTGGTGAACATGGGCTATTTTATATTTTCAACAAAATAAGGGATCATTACTATTTGTCTTCTTTAGCCAGTCGTACTCGGGCAAAAACAGGACTTAATAATCATGTAAGCGTGATTATAATCATTCCGTATGGATAACATTTCATGTCAGCTTATCATTAATTTACAACCGGATGAGAGGATCAAATCTCTCGTCTAATTTAGTTTACTTAAGAGCGATTCAACCCAGTTCTGAGATAATGACGTCATATATAATTATTTTAGTCCAAATATGTACTATGTATTACGAAGATATTGAAATATGCCTGACAAGGCAACTTATGTATTATTTACTCATTTATTTTCAATAAGCCTTCTAATCGTGTGGTAGTGACTTTTGATTCCGGCCCAAGTAAATTTCTGTACAAAGTTTTCAACCACTGGCTTTTCAGTCAAGAAACACATCATGCAATGTTGCATACGTCCGTAAAAGATGTCTGATGCTGTAAGTGAATCCACTAACCCTTACTAGTCGTAATAGAATAAAGGCGTTATTATGCGATTGCGTACCTATTCTAGATATGGGCCTGTGTTCAGCAGTCCACAAAAATAAACTTTCATTTAGAAATTTATCAATAGACTCCAGGTTATTATAACTTTAAAAGCTTATCAAATGTAAATTTAATTTTTCACTGCAAAATGTAGTGATTCAAAGAATGCATCAAAAATCATATTCAATAAGACAAAAACTGCGCTAAAGCGATTTAAAACTAGTACCAAGTGGGTACGAAATCTTTGCGACGAGCTCGCCGCAGCAAAATTCACTCAGCCAGAGATAAGCTTCATGCATCAAATGGTGCAGTTCCATAAAACGCAAGGCTTACATTAGATCCCAACTAGAGTTGCGACTTTGCTATCGTCTTACTGTATTGTACCAGCCTTTTTATTAGTCTACTGTAGGACGTATGCCTACCAATGAAAGGTGATTACGAGCCATATCCACCACGCGGGCCCAGAATAAGAAGAAAAAATATTTATTGGCTTTATATAACATTATACTCGTACGTTACAGGCAAGTCATAATTTACATTTGATTTCTTACTTACTAACATATCCGGTACATGTAGTACTATAATAATAATGAAACTGAGGATTCTTAGAATTCCATTGACATAATTAATTCTACTTGATTTGTAAAATGGGTTAATTTCAAATAAATGCAGTGTAGGAACGTAGGTAGATTCACATACGCTATCAGATCCACGTGATGTCACAAGTGCTATCCACATGTACAGACTACGTCTCACTAGTGATGTCACGAAGTCACGAACCCCCACTCCCAAACTTTGACAAGGTTTATCTTTGTCATTTATTGTTTAATTTATACAAAAAAATACGTGTCCAATGTTTTTGAATAATCTAACTAACAGACTAATTAAAATAATGATTTTTTACCCAGTCAACATGCCTATTCAAGTGGTCTTAATAGAGTTAAATAATGGTATTTTTTCAAAATGGCTTATGATACACGCAACAACGCAAGAAATACTATTTACTTAGAAAATGGTTGAACCATTCGCAACTTGTGCTTTATTGTTGCCATTTGCGTCATAATATGCTTTGCGCTGCTGTGTTTTTAACAGGCAAATGCCATAATTAACTGAAACAAAATACAAAGCTACACACTCTTAACTTTTTATCATTTTAATGACGGATAAATTTAAAACTCTAATCTTCTTTTTCATTGTGCTTTACGACAGTGGCTCGGTACTTTTATGGGCGCCATATGCATGCAAATGCAGCGGATGTGATTCTCCCAGAGTGTTTTCGGTGTCCGCGCTGCGGATTTAAAGTTTCCTTCAATTTCGTGGCTTGGTTTGGAAAAGGGTTTTAGAATGTACCTAGTCGAAAAAGAGAAGTGTGATAATGGGAAAGTTGGGTTTGGTTTTAGTGTACGGAATTTTCTTGATACACTAAATACACATATTTTGCATTTTAATGACAGTTAAGCATTTGAATTTTGAACAGTTTATACATTGACTTGAATTTTGAATGTTTCAAAAGTAATTAAATTCAAATAAGTGACGTTTCAGTTTAACGTCATAAGACGTCACAAATTAAGTAAGTGATGTGAATGTGCATAAAATGGTACTTTCTATTCCATACTGTCTAGAAATGGAGCAAACTGCAATGTTTTCATGTTTTCTCACATTCAAACCTAACATAATATTTTATTCTTTTTCTTTGTGCTTTATCTTAAACCTAAATGCCACGTAAGAAAAAAACCATGTCGATGCTTACTATAAATCCAATGCGGCCTTATTTACAAATGAATCGTACTAAGTACTCATTCATTGATACATTTTAGTACACATCGTATTTAAATCGATTAATAAAATTCTAGTAGTGTCAATCAGATTAGCTTAATTGCGAGTATGTTAATTATAATATAATATTTTACAAAAAAAAAAATTGATTGATTGGACAGTTTCACACTGAAGTTCTTTAAAATCTGTATTTTTCTACACCAATAATAACGTTGATAATAATCAAAAGGTAACAGTGAGGTGACACTGCCCAAAGCCATTGTTCTAATAAAACTTCAGTATTCTGTCCCATCGCAATTAAGTTGATATCTGATTTAGAATAAAAGTAATCTCCAAGATCACGCCTTTCAAAGGTAGCGATAAATTTAACATTTTTAGACTCTGTTGGAGTTTCTTCAAGCATGTCTGATTCACGACTTCTGGAGATAGCGTCCCTTTGCCTAATCTATTCGATTTTTCTCGTCGTAATTTTGTTGGAGAGCGTTTTAATTTATAAAATCGGTGGGACTATTGATTTGTAGAGTCTTTTATAGAATTAGAACTGAATATTACTATTATTTTATTACTTAACTACGGCAAAATGAAAAATTGAAATGACACAAATCGTAGTGGGTTCCGGTTTGGAATCCGGTATAAATGTTTCCCGGATAAAATCTGACGCTAGATCTAGTCACTAAGCACATGAAATAAAAAAAAAAAACAGACGCTAGATTTAGCCTACAAGCTCATACAAGACAAAAAAATTACAAAAATTATTTACTCGTACTTATAATAACACTTAGATTCAACCTATTGTTAAACAGAGATATACTCTACAACCAAACTTACTTATTTGACAAATTACAGTAATGGTACAATTAAAGTACCTACTCTGAAAATACTTATTTCTTTGTCCACCTATGTACATAGTGCATACCTACCTATAACTATATTATCTATTAGTCATATTACCGATAATGTAGTATTAGCGTGTTTGTTTATTATATAAACAAGCTTACTACAGTACAGTTACTACAGTACCTATAGTACATTATGAATTAATTTCATTCCCCCCTATTGTAACGAGCATTTATATAATTGTCACAAAAATTTACATTCCATTCTTGCCGAATTCTTTAGAAGTACCCACCGAACCCGCAAAAAGGTTTTCTATTCAAAGCTGCTATCCAAATTAAACCACTTGACGTGTTTGACGCGAGCTTGTCAGACATTCCGGCTAGACCTCTGAGCCTACTCTAGAAAGCTTAGAGAAAAACCAGGTTAACGCGTCAGTTGGCCCAATGACAAAGCCAAAATATCCTACGAGAGACTTCTGGAAAATCCGACTATACCGCCCTTGTTCGATTCTATGAAACAAGTTGGTCACTGTACCATAGGAGAGTAGATTAAAAATCGTTACTTCGTTTTGCGACAGCGGACTATCTCCCGCAAAAAATGAGCGGTCTTGCCAAGATTGAAAAATGTTTTTCGTAATTTCATTTTGTAGTTTTAATTTTCTGTTCGAATTAAAGTGGATACGAATTAGCCATGGATTCAATTTGAACTGGTAATATTGAAATTAAGTACCTAAATTAGTAATTATTTAGCGCTTTGAAGTGTTTTTGTACAGCAATATCTGGCATAAGATTTACTTTCCTTGTACAGAAAAGACTGAAAACTGAAAAAAACTTGAAAACTGCCAATGATAAGAAGCCAATTTGCAGAACGCTCATTTGCTTTTAGGGGTCCATACGTTTACAAGGTCCTGGGCAATAATTGAATGTTTTAAGTAATTCCAGGTATGTGTGCAAGCAAAAAATATTAAACTATTTGAAATCCCTGGGGTACAATCATATAGAAAACCTAACCAAACCACTGAGCTAATTGGATTGGAGGCCTTCCAGGTCTTAATATTGTCTCTGATTCCGTTCTGCCATTTTAAATTCAAATGCGTCATATTTGCGCATAACTATGAAGTTGAAGTTAAAAGCAGAGTTTCAATAGAAGTCAAGCACGAATACAATATCGCTCACATTATAGAATCTCACACACCCACACAGATACTGTCGGTGATGGATGTGTTTGCGAGCTCAACTCTTATGAGGCTGACGCTACGCAGATACGTCACTCATCCTACACACACACACACAACATTCAATACATACCTATAATAGACATGCCAGTTGCTACTGGTTGTTCGGTGTTAATTTCCTTGTTTTACCTATAAATGTAACTATTATATAATGTTATGTAGTGTACCTATAAATCAAAATAGTTATATCTATCCAATGTACATACTTTAATTCACAAAAAAATTAAGATACTAGATTTTGCAACGTTTTATTATGGTATCTAAGTTTGAGTACTTTATTTTCGACCATCTTCTTCGCGATTTACCAACTCGCACTCGAGTAACATGATAAATATGGCCCAATTGCCACTCAAGAGTAGGCCTATCTACAACAATGGACTATTAAAGGGCTGGTAATGTATTGATGGTCAAATGCGGATTTATTGTTTGTAACAAATAGACGAATATTCCATAATTATGGACGGTTTAGAGCAAAAACAGCCTCACTTCTCACAACCCCGTATTTCTAGACTAAACAAATATAAATCTACGAACTGCTATCCTTCAGGATGCGTTTTATTGCTGGCTCTTACTTATTTGTCTTCAAGCATATTGCTATGGTCCTTGATATTGCGGTATTACTCGTACATACCCAGATGTGCTAAGTTACATAGAAACTACCAACATTTGGCAGCGTACTCTATTTGGGCTTCTCATATCTCAGCGGTTTTAGTGAAACTGAACAGAGTACATGAAACTCGGAATGAAATACTACCGCCTACTTCCTTTTTAAAATGTTTTGGTCAGTAGAAATTGGAAACAGTAGTTTCGAATTGCGTCTAGAGTTTTATGAAAACGTGTTACTAGCCATTATGTTGGAAATGGAATGGGAATTTTGAGTGTAAAAGCTTTTATAGAGAGAATTATTTGAAATATTACAACTTTTAATGTTTCTTGAATTTATTGGTTTGCAAGATATTGCAAATAGTTGGAAAGTCAAACTTTTGCTCGGTCTTTTTTTTGTATTCTATTTTCACTAACAAATCTTCATATCGAGGATTTTACCTGTAGGCATTCAAACATACACATTTTTGTGTATTCTCCTATCAATTTTATAACATATCGAAGATCATTATTGTCTCGGTCTCTTGGACTTTTTTCTTCTGTAGTAAGTATAGCAGCCTTTAAATAGTGCACTACAGAACATAAGTTTACCCACAAAGGGCGATATTACAATCTATGACTACGATACTCTTAATTCAACCTGTGTTCAATGATCGTATTCATTGTACTATGCCATTTTCATAACACAAAATGTAGTTTTTATAGCATATTATATCTTCTATATACCTAGTCCAGTTTATCTCATGACGAAATCTAATACACAAAACCATCCAGCCTATACTGGACTGTCACCGGTACGGTGTGAAACTCAACACTGCTTAGTGAACTAAATTGATACAATTACACATGAATAATATAAAGCTTTGGAATTTAGTAACAAAAGAGACAATTTGGTTACATGTACAAATTGTGTACGTGGTCGATTACACTTCGACAATTTGCTAAACGATTTAATGCAGATCGAACCGATGGATTTCAAGCTAGAGCCAAACACAGATATTGACGTGTCCAAACGCTAATATAATATTGAAAGTGAAATCTGCTTCTAACGAGTAATTTTATTTTTAAATACATCTTACACATCTTACACAGATTAGATTTAAACTTACAAGAGCCCAACAAATTAAGATTCATACCGCTGCTTACAAAAGAGCAGATAACTTTGAAACGGCTGAACGAATTATAACGAAACATATTTTAAATACTCACGACTAATACGTCTTTCAAATAAACAAAAAAAAACAAAATCAATATTGGTGCATATATCCATTTGGGCGCTATCCTACAGACAGACTGACCTGTTGTTTTGCGTCAGGGGTTAAGACTCATGTTACTTCTTTCGTTTTTAGTTTTGTTCTGCTATCGTCATATAATAGTGCTATGTTGACAGTTCATGTCTCGTTGCTAAGTTAATTACAAAGATTTACTATTATACATTTGTATATTTATATTTTGTACATTTTCTTTTTATGTATTTTTACATGAATTGTCAAAATAGTACTCTTATATGACGATAACCGAACCAAACTAGTCTAAGTGACATTTTGTTAGCATTTTTTGCACAGCTTCTAAGAAAATCGTTTGTGTTTCATGCACATATTTCAAATAATATAACGTTGAAAAAAATTTCACCTAGAGTACTATAGTCATTAAGGTTTCCAAAAAGTTCGATATGCATTATACAGAATATAGATGTTTTTAGATTATCTATGTATTGCATTCGCCTGGATCTTGTGGTTTTCAGGATTTTCAGCAACACCTTATTAACTAAATAAACCAATTTCACACAACCAGCAACATGTGCGTTTTACGTAAAATTAGTTTTTATAATTCACGAAATAATGCATAAAACTAATCATATTAAGTTTGCCAGAAGGTATTCAAGGATTCCTGCTCTTCTTTATGCTTGTTTTAATCTAAAATATCAACTTTATGTTTTCGAGTACTAATGAATTTTATCTCACACTTGCAGCATAGCCGCTAAACTATTCCACAAACTCACAGCAACTGTTTATAAAAGCGAACAAGCTTATAGCCTCTATGTGACAAGTTAAGTAACTGGCTTATACCGACGTTATGAGATTTTCCATCTCACTTGTCCCACTGTTCAAAATTAGCTACAATGGAAATGGGACGCGGCTAGAACGGTCAGAGGTTATTCGATTCCCATTTGTTGGAATGAAGGGGCAAAGCCAATTTCAGGGGCTATACGATACACTAAGAATAAGACAATAGGGCTTTTTGTGATAGTGTATTCAATGGATATATGTACGTTGACGACCTTTTTGATCTAGTTTATCTAATGTCTCTATCTCTGTTTTTGTGCGTTTTGTAGGAGTTTATGTCGTAATTTCTTGTGCTTAATAAACAACATTTATGAGGTTAAAGTATGCCTACTTCTGGGACCGTTTCGTTCCATAGTTTACTCATAGAATATTCTTTTAATTATTTAAAGCTTAAAATCTACAACATCTAAATCGCTATTGACTGCAGAATGCATTCTCGAAAATAGAGTCGTCCAATAAATCAATTCAAAGCTTTTTGTGAATGCTGTTTTTAATATGAAGATAGCCAGAATTGAAACCAGCATTTTCATAAGTAATGAAATCTAAGTCCGACAATGAGTAAACGGTTGTGTAGTATGAATACAATGACGCTCAATTAAAACTGAATGTAGGAAGTAGGGTATCCCCATTTAGAAAGTTCCGCAACTGAGATTCCCAGACGGGGTTGAGAAAGTCAAGTAACTTCCTATGGTCCTCGTAATTAAGGATATTCATCAAAGTAAGTCGTAGTAATAAAGTAGGAGGGCTATGAAACTGTTAATTCAACTCTAGATTTACGTTGGTTTTATTAGATCATTTATTTTGATCGCATTTTCTCGTCCTCTAACTGCTGTAATTATTGTAACTGTTGGTAGGTATAATTTTTAAACTTTGTTGCTGACAGAACTTGAGTTATAAAATGAACCAAGTTTAATTGATTACGAATTTCTGAAAATGTTCTACTGTGTTGAAATTACTGTGTTGTAAATTATTTTTCTTAATCTTGTTTGCAAAAATAAAATTTTGGTGCTGCCTTTATTGTATTTAGTTTATGCCTTAAGTACTTAATTAAATAAAAACTAATTTAAAACTAGTTCATCGATTTCAAAATGGTTCAAATGAAGCTGAAGATAAAGGTTGTAACTATTTGGTATTATAACAACAGAAAATAAAAAGTAGAACATAATTAATCTAGTTTCATAGACATATTAGTATACAGACGCAAAATACCTACGAATTAGGGCGTACGGCTGAGTGGATTAATTGTGGCCGGCATTATAGGTAATTATTTTACTAGTTAACTTAAAAAACGTCAACATGCATAACTAAGACACTATGCAAATGTGATTTCCGCAGTTCTTTAGATAAAGAAGCGCTTTCAGTCATTATGTAATCAATTATTTTCGCAGTACAAATCATATATTTAACAAAAAAATATCGGAACAATGGGAGCTTACTATGGAAAAAATGTGGGCGGCAATTTGTAAAATTAGTATATTAATGTTTAATAACATAAAATTTGTGGCCACCTCCTCGTTTTCAGCTCATGGTCTAGTCTCCACGTCAAAATTGTCTGAAAAATTCCATCAATATCGCGCTGTCAATTTGTGGAGTGATTCATTTTTCTTTGGATAATTCAATAAAGTATCAGCAAATTGAAACTTCAATCATTTTGATTGAAATTTTCTGCCCTTTATAGACTTTAATTAGCTTTAGCCGACAGCTTCTCCCACGTGATATTTTGGTTTCTGTGCTATCTATAGGAACTTTTAATTTTTCCGGGATAAAAAGTACTTTTATGACATTCTCCGAACTTAAAACTACATCCATGTATTGATCCCTCATAATCAAATGAATTCCTCCCTTTATTACTATTCTATAGCTATCTTACTTGCACTTATGTTCAAGGACAAAATGTAAAATATTATAAAAAATAAAATGTAGTCACATCAACAAAAAATGACGAATCTAGCAAAATACCAAAAAGTAATATCACAATATGCCCGCCCTCCACCCTCTCTCTCTGTGTGTGTGCGGCTAAGTGCTCATGCACAGAACCATATAGGTAAGACAGATTAGATCTCGTTTGTTTGTACACTTTAGCGCTACGTATCCCATGAGGTAGTTTTATGCCTTGAAATTTTGAGATACTCTTAGTTAGTCTAAAACTTGTAGGCTACAGATTTCCTCAAGTTTACCTCACATTTAGGTTTATTTTCATCATTAAACAAAAAAAATCGCATAATATATATCTCTCTACAACAGGTTTGATCTCGTTGGTTAGAACATTTTAGCACCACAAAGCCTATGTAGTCTTCCTGTCTTTTGTCTCCAATTTTAAGATACTCTTAGTTAGTTTAAAAATGATTTGTCAGTTTTCTTTGTGTTTTCAGTCAAAACAGTTTATTTTAGCACAGATTTACTTAGGTACATTCAGGTTTATTTTCGTCACTAAACAAAATTACTTACGCATTAACTATCAACAATAGGTTTTTATTTCGTTGGTTAGTGCATTTTAGCAACTCGTACCACATAAGTCTTACTGTATTATGCCTTAAACATTCAGGATACTCATAGTTAGTTTAAAAATTGTGAGCTAAAATCTACTGTGTGTTTTGAGTCAAAACAGTTTATTTTAGCACAGATTTCCTTAAGTACATTCAGGTTTATCTTCGTCATTAAACAAAGTTACAGGGGTGCCACGGCAATTTATTAAGGTAGCTATTTTTATGGCTTCACCTGTTTCTTGCGTGACATTGATTGTTTTGTTTTCGGCCCGGAACAAAGCAAATTAGTACTTTACCGATAACGGCAGATGTTTTGATTATGTAAATTATTGGGTTTTGGTTAAAAACGTTAATGTGTTTTTTGTTTTATGAAACTTTCAGATATTTTTATACCGTAGCATATTTATACACGTATAGTAGATTCACTAGTTGTGGCCACTGCCCCAGTTTTGGCCATTTGAAGTCATAAATAGATTACAAACAATGTAACACCATAATATTGTTAGTGTGAATGTCAGAGTTTGAAAATTTATTTTATATGGCAACACAGTCATTAAAATTCAAAGTGGCCTCAAATGATACTAAGATGGCAACAACTGGTGCATCTACCCTAGATATCATATAACATACAAAGTTTAAACGTCCTAGCTATCCTACCCTACCGTAACATTTAAAGGATTTTTATTTCCTGTATGTAACTCGGCTGGGCAGTGGGTTTTCTGTCAGTATTACGTGTTCTTAAAATTATGTAACGTTTTCTTATCAGACATGCTCAGTACCTACCTATAGATGAAAGTATTCGACAAGAGATGACGTACGGCACTTAAAACTGTTTTTTTTACTGTGAACCTTGTTAGTACGCTTAAGGTAACCTAAATTCTATGCTCGAACTCTTTCGAAACCAAAATAGATATGAAGCTAATAATCTGTAAAAGAACCAAAATTGCATACATAGCCCAGAAAATTATCAAATTGAAATTGCATTGCGCAGGTAACATAATAATACGGTAGCCTGATTGCCGATGTGGATGAAAAGTTCTTAAAGGATCACGTAAAGCAAACCCAGCGTAGGATGTCTTAGCTCCCACAAGGTGGCAGACGACCTGATTAAGACCGCACGATCGCTTGTTATTTCTTAGTGTACTGTATCAGCCCTTTAATAGTCCACTGCACATTGGACACATACAACCTGCAGGAGGCCTACTCAAAAAGGGTAATTGGGCCAAATCACTGGCTTGCAGCTTGCCCAGTGCGGCTTGGTGGATGTGGATCCACATACGCCATTGATTTTCTTCTACGGATGTGTGTGGATTGCCCTACGATATTTTCCTTTACTGAATAGTTCTTATTTATTACTAACCAATAAATAGTACAGAAACTTTTTTATGATCGGACAAGAACCTCAAACCACGAACTTTATGTGCTAAGTTTCAAGTCACGTTTTATGCGGTGAGGTTAGCTTTTACTATTAGCTAAGTCGGAAACAAGTACTTATATGTTACATTAAACTTGCAGCTAGTTTCTAGTTCAACGAGTTACATTTAACTAGATTCTCACGTACGAAACAAGTTCATTTCGTTATTTAAATAAAAAGAGGAAAGTACATGTTAAAAACATGAGGTATTTAAGCCTCAATAAAAAATCCTGTGATATATTTGCACTTCGGAAACGGTAAAAGCTCCGACGTTAGCTACATCTTACTTTTTTACAGGACTATGATACGGATATCTATACTAGGTATTTTTTTCGAATGCGCAAAAATTAATAGCTATTTTAAATACAACCATTGAGTACCAGCTATATTTTGTAGAAAACAAGCAAACAATTTTTTTTACATGAATTTCCTTGTACACAGAAAAATAGATAAGTAAATTTTCTACGTTTTAGAACTATTACTTTCCATAACTCCGACTTATGAAGCATAATTGTGCAAAATTATCAAATTGTTCCGTTCTATTCATACAGTACAATCATCGATGATTACAGCAATTGGTATTCCTGAAATCTGAATTAAGCAGGGCAATTCGTGTCTCGGGCCTATCAAAAGAAAAAAATTGGCCTGAAAAGGGTAGAGTAGCTAATAACATAATGCTTTCTAGTTATTTGGCTGAAAAGGTAGGCTGTGGGTTGTCAATCATTATTTGTATTTGCAAAGAAGAAGACGTGGGTACGTATAGTACTTTTGTTGTAACGATTATTTTGTTATTAATTTTATTTATCGTATTTCATTTTATTTCTATGGTAGAGTTAAAAATAAAATAGATATGCGGTCGTTATCTCACTGTAAATAAAAGTGTATGTTTTTTTCCTAAGAAATATAACGTACTACCGACCCGACCTGGCTTCACGGGTGCAATGCCATATATACAATAGAATGTGTTTATATACCACGTTCACAGCTTACTAGTCATTATTCAATACAATACTGTAGTACATTATTTTAAGCTATCTCGTAGGATTCAGCCAGCGTTTGCAATGTAAGCTCAAAAATATTTATTTATTTATTACATCACGATAAAATCCTCTAAAATTATCAGAGTTCCTCTACTATATTATGCATGTAACCTACAAACATATAAACCTCAGACAGACAGACAGCGGGAAGACTTTATTTTATACTATGTAGTGATGATGATGAATCAGAATTTCACTTAGGTATATAAAAATCGGTCAGTATAATTATTTAGAAATAAAGAAACTAAAAAAATACTCAAATGGATAAAACACAATTCAAAAACAATAGCTTCTATTTTAAACAATGTATTAAAATCAAGTTGAGACTTCACAAGGTTAAACAACGTTAATAACGACGAGAAATTTGTTGATAAAAAAGTTCTCGACAAAATAAGAAAACCGCTGATAAAAAGTTCCAAACAAAATAATGAGCGCGTTTGATCTCAGAAGATCATCTGCTTTACTTACCGCTCTTAATCTTCTCTAATGAACGTCCAACACCTCGAAGTATCTAAGCCGGATGCATCAAAGATGGTAAATCGAAGTTGGTCGGTAGTTAGGCCAAAGTTACGCCTCGGTGGCAAACTTGTGCTGAGCTTCGTGGTTTATTAAACTCACGCTATCACACCAATCTCACATTTGCATCAAGCATAGATATCTAGAGAAGACTTTTCTTTTACTGGAGCGCCAAAAACACTAAAAATTACCTCGCCTATAAAAGTAGTGTAGCGTAGCGTAGTTAGATTAGGTGTTTGTCAGTGATCACCGAAATAAAGCAACGTTCCGCACGGTCAGTATTTGGATGGGTGACCGCAGGTGGCATTTTCAAGCTGAGCGTGGTCCCGGTTGTTTTTACCGTTTAGCCAAGTCAGAGACTTTCAGGCGGCCTGAAAACTCTGACACCAGGGCTAGCCACCTGGCGTATACGAACATACTGTTTACCATTAAAAGTCACTGTTAAGCCTGCACTTTGCAAAACACCACCTTGTAGGTATGTAGCAACAAAACAAAGCATATCCCAACAAAAACATGGCATGTAAAAATTACAATAACTCGAGCAACAGTTCTTGAGTAAAAGTTTTGAAATCAAAATATGTCAACATGAGTAAAATGAGTTGGTTATTCAGTACTTATCTATGAGAGCATCAAAGTTGCCCCCACCTTGCCCCCACCCTGCCCATACCCTGATGCTGAATGCCATTCAGCGTGGCAATGCAGCCAGAAAGCTGGGCGCGCTGCTAACTGGCAGTGGGCTTGAGCATTCTGATTTTCTTTAGACCTTCAAGTGTCTGTGGACTATCCAATTGCTCTTTAGGTAGTAGTAGTGTATGTAGTTTTAGCTAGTAAAGTAGTATTGTATTTAGTTGTAGTTGATAAGGGCACTTTTGCCCAACAAAAAAAAAACTAAACTGGTACCTAATACTAATGTGTGGACATACCCTACTTCTAGATTGCCCTGAAGATTGAAAATTTTAACCTAGTAGGAAGAGGTTATACTGAAATTAGATGAGAAACCCGGAATGTTAGGTTTTTAATCACTTATTTCAAGTTTTGCAAATAGAATTACAAACTTATTTGTGTACATTATCAAATTGGAAAGTAGTAGGTATAAGGGTAGTAGGTATAAGGGTAGTAGGTAGGTAGTAGTAGTAGACAGATAACCACGATTGGCGTTACTTGTAGTTGTGATTGCTGATATTAAGCTGAGGGTTTCGTGCGAAATCAACTTGAAAATAACGCCGTGAATTGAAACAACATGTCCCATTTTCAAGATCTGTGGCATTGAATAATCTTACTGATGCAACTATAAGTTTCTCTGAGTCGAGGTGATGCGGCATAATTTGATTTGATGGAAATTAAAGCATTCATAGTTCAGGGTTTGTGAAGGTATTCATTAGCGTAATTAAAAACAAATTAAATCAATGTCTTCTCAATCATATTACATTGAACTAAACTGGCAATGGCAGAACTGCCATTGCCACGCTGAATGGCATTCAGCGTGACAATGCAGCCAGCATGCTGGGCTCGCTGCCAACTGGCTGTGGGCTTGAGCATTAGAATTATCTTCAGACTTTCAAGGGTCTGTGGATGATCCAATTGCTTTTTATGTAGTAGTAGTATACGTAGTTTTAGCTTATAAAGTAGTATTGTATTTAGTTGTAGTTAATAAATACACTTTTGCCTGGTCAAAAAAAAACTAAACTCAGTACCTAATACTAATGAATGGACGTACTGGATACTTACTTCATCACCATCTAATACTGTAATCTGTCAATTTAACTCAGTATCTTGTAATTATCCAGATTGAATCCCATCTGACGTGGCCCATCAATTACGACTGATCATGAATATTAATCGACTCATTGACACAATACACGGCAATTGCTTCGCAAGAGCGGTTAATGTGCGTATTAAATTGTTTTACAGCGGCCATTTAACGAGGGTTTCATTCCAATACTTGACAGGGACGTCTGGCTATCTTGACATAGGCATGTGTCTGCTGTTATAAGATCACCACGAAGATAAGTTTCTGTTTAAAACTAATTAATACATAATCAGTTTATATTTTATCAAATAAAGTAGTAGTGGTAAATCAAAAATATTCGGCAAATTGGCTAGCTTTGTAGGCTTACGAAGTTATGTCAATGAAATTTAAATTACTTGCAGATACTTTTGCTGGAGGACACTTACGAGTAACAGCGTAGTTAATTGTGATCATTTAAAAAAAGATAACAAGGGTCAGTTTTTCTCAAGTTTTTCTTAAGTATCTACAAAATCATATTTTGGGCTACTTTATTATTTTAGCACGTTCTAAATGTAAATTTAATTGTATAGAACAATAATTGACCCGTGCGCTCCGTACAGACGCTCCGAGACACGATATTTTATTTCTGTAACGTAAGTGACGACGTCCGTGATCCGGGCGACGCTCAATTTAACAGCAAAAAATTTTAGTATTTGGTACCCCAGACTTATATAAATAATTGAGTACTCTTGCATTGCTAAGTTTCCTAAAGATATCTGAAGCCACTATTCATTGAGGGAATATAAGGCGCCAAAATGCAAGTTACTTCTAAGCAGATTCTCTTCTAAGTATAGAAGTCGGCGGATGTGAAGTTAGCTACAAGCTGTGCGAAACTCAATCGACGCGCAGCTTTATGTGAGCTTTGACATAAACATACACAATACTTAAAAAACTTGAAATTATGTCCCTGGTATCTATTTAGGTGTATATTTGAAATATTCAAATTTGTCTAAAAGCACCCTGACTATTTTAAGAAAGCGGACACTATAGACATAAACTCGTGGAACCAAAGTCTAACTTAGCAATTCCCAGTTTTAGCCCAAATTCTAAAACTATAAAAATACTAGCTTTTACCCGCGGCTTCGCCCGCGTTATATTTTGATTTTGGCTTATGTTTATGTCGGCTGCGAAACCTAACCTAACCGACAAATATTAAAATACCTTAGAGGAATGCTTTTGTTAGTTAAGTTACGGTTTGAGTGTATATACAACCCCCCCGTGTATTCTCGCCTTGTCGTGGGGGAGGTCTGAGGCAGCTGAAAAGGCGGCGCTCGAAGTCTCCCTCTTCTTTGGGTCTTTGGACTATGTGGTCGTCCACACGATGATGATGATGATGTTATGATAACCGCTCACAAAGGAGTACTCCACCGAGCGAGGTGTTGTGCTCGGGGATAGCTATCCGACAGTGTAATCTTATGTCTTGGTATGGTTCGGCCGCCGCTGTAAATTTCGTTTGTGCGATGCAGCCCTCGGCTTGTGATTGGCTGACGTTAGTTTCTCAAGGCGCGCGTGTGGTGGCGCCACATGTAGCGAAGTTAGTCGCTACATCACTCCCCCTTCCAGACGAGTAGTCGATTTGTAGTGATGCTGCAGCGTTGAGTCTTGAAGCACTTGCCAGTGGTGCAGGCAGGTTGCTCGCGGTCTACAGTGAGTCGAGACCGGGCAGGATCCACGGTGAGTCGGGATTGAGCCATCCACAGTGAGTCGGGACCGCGCGTGTGCCTGGTTGAATCAGGATCCAGGTAGCGCGGTGAGTCGGCTGCGTTGGAGCTGATGATGAGGCTGGAGTGCTGGCTGGTGATGCGTCTGCTTGATGTAGTAGCTGATGATGGAAGGAGGAGAATGCGTCTGCTTGATGTTGCTGTCGATGTTGTGTTCTTCATCTTGGGGTGTTCATTACGTCGGGGTCACCACTTTGGACTATGAGGTCGTCCACACGATGATGATGATGATGTTAGGATAACCGCTCACAAAGGAGTACTCCACCGAGCGAGGTGTTGTGCTCGGGGATAGCTATCCGATAGTGTAATCTTATGTCTTGGTATGGTTCGGCCGCCGTTGTAAATTTCGTTTGTGCGATGCAGCCCTCGGCTTGTGATTGGCTGACGTTAGTTTCTCGAGGCGCGCGTGTGGTGGCGCCACATGTAGCGAAGTTAGTCGCTACAGGTCTTTTCCCCCAAGGAAGCTTAGAGGCTGGCACTCGAGGTTCAGCCGCTTTTAACTAAAGCAGCTGAGAGGATGGCCGGTAGGAAGCATGCCTTATGAGGAGTGTCGCAACTTAGGCGGGCTGCAATGCCGCTCTTGCGACGCTGCATCCGAGGATTTTTTTTTATTATATCGCGAAATATCCCTGACATGATCAGGGGTCTTAATTACAAATGAATAAAACTATACCTATATTTCAATGTTTTTGGCTGTTTGCAGTTATAATAAACATTACAATGGTACAGCAAAGTTTATACCTACTTGTTCCTAATTATTGCTTTTTCACAAATAATTGTGCAAAAATTCGATAAAATTGTTTCTAAGGTTTTTACGTGTTAGATTAATTGCAATTTTTTGTTCTAAATCAAATCTCTGCTTTCCATAAACTGGGCATTCCAAGATTATGTGCAGTGGAGTCTCCTCTTTTGTGGGTTCACAGATGCATGATGGACTTTCCCTCAACTTAAATCGATGTAAGTATTGGGAAAACTCACCATGCCCCGTCAGCACTTGAGTTATGATTCCCACTGGTGCTATTTCTCTTACGCTCTATGCCGCCCTTGCATCCGGAAAATATGTTTTGGTTACTGCCGCTGTGTGTCCATCCTAATACCGCCGGTTCCACTCGTCAAGAGAGTCCTTTCGGATTTCTCGCTTGACGAATGAAACGGGGCAGTTATCGTAAATAGGTCTGCACTTCGAGTGCAGTGCTGCTTCCTTTGCTAGCTGGTCCGCTCTCTCATTTCCCTCCATCCCCGCGTGCGCTTTAATCCAATAAAGTTTCACTATTTTATTTTGTGCGTGTAGTAACTTTATGTTAGCTTTGAATTTACTACTAAGGGATGGAGGGAAGATACGCCAACTACCGTTTCCAGTGCAGACCTGGAGTCACAAAAGATTTTTGCTTTTTCGGTAGCCTCAAGAAGTGCCAATAACTCGGCCTGGTACACGGAGCACCAATCGGCCAATTTCAGCTTGCGGGTACTGATCTCAGTGACATCATCCCAAATGGATAATGCCGCCCCAACTTTCCCTTTAATTTTGCTGCCGTCCGTAAATATGTTAATTTCTCGGTTAAGATTTTGCTTTAGTGCTGCTCCGTCTGCCAGGCATATGAAATCCAGCTCCTCCTGCTGCGCTGGGTGTGGCTTCTTTTCTGTCTCTCTATCTCCAGTTACTTGCTGGGAATAACCTTTCTTAGTTTCATAAAGCAAGGCTGCTTCCTGGACTCTGATATGACGGCCGAGGATTAGGGGCCGCGGTGGGATATATGGAACTGGTGGTGTGGGTGCCGCCACCTACCCTACCTTCCGCTAGGCCGTCAACGTGTTGGCAGACGCAGTGAGGCTGCAGGGGAAGAGAGGTGTCGGTATCGCGATGGCCGTTCTCACTGCGCTCTGCAGTTGAAGAGGCAGGCGCTGGGCTACTATGACTGACCCGCTGCACTGGGACCAGGGCGTTGGAATGCTGTCTGACGTTCAGTACTGGTTAGTCCCGAGTGGTGGATGACGATGTGTCTTGTGCTCCGAAACACTCCGTCATTATGGCGAGAGCGCAAGCTCCGTTGTGGAGCCCGAGTCTGGGCCTAGCGCTGTTGAGTGCCGCGAAGGAGTGCGAAAAATGTAGGAACGTCCTAAACTTGCCATGACAGGTTATTTCTGGCGCTTAGACGGCTGCTACCGCAGCCCGCTCACTTAGTTTTTATCCTATCCTACGGGAACTGTTAAAGTTTTTGCGATAAAAAGTGGCCTATATCACTTTTCGTCTTTCAAACTATATTCATGCAGTAAGCCAAGGCAAGTTGTTCCGTTGCTGAGAAAAATTTTTGGTTAAGTCCTACGGGAACCACAATTTTTTCGGGATGGAAAGTAGCCTATGTCACTTTCCGTCTTCCAAACTATGCCCACCCCAAATATCAAGTCAATCCGTTGCTCCATTGCTGAGAAACAGTTATTGTCCTATCCCATGGGAATCACGACTTTACTCGAGATAAAAAAGTATCCTTTTATCACTTTCTGTCTTTTAAACCATAGGTATCCATACCAAAAATCAGATCAATCTTTTGCTCCGTTGCTGCGTCAAAAAGGAACAAACCAACAACTTTTTTGGATTGATAATATTAAAGTATGATGATTCTGTACCATAAAGGTAGAATAAAGAAACATGTTAAACCTCTAATGATAGAAGATTTAAAAATATTTTTAATGTCAGACATAATGACGGCCTAGTATTAAACGTCATAGTAACATGTGGCATGCAGAGGGAAAGTAACATTTTATCCAATTTCAACGTCAGTTGTCATTTTCAATCCATACTTTATTTCCTCTTCAAGGGGATATAATAGTGGAAAAACAATTTGTCCCCTTGCCATGCTACTTGTGATTTATAAAAGTCTGCAGACAATGTCACCTGTCATCTAATTACGTTTGGCTGTGACGTTTCGTTAGTCCATATTAATTAGCGTCATAGAGGAATTAATCACTTAGCGTCTTTGTGATAGTGGCGACAGTTTCGCTTTCGATGGTTTTTGTCCTGTCCTACAGGAAATATGCAATTTTTCGGGATAAAAAGTATCCTAAAGCTCCTTCCGCCTTTTAAACTATGTCCATGCCAAAAATCAAGTCAATCCGTTGCTCCGTTGGTGCGTGAAAGAGTAACAAACCAACAAACCAACAAACTTTTCGGATTTATAATATTAGTAAGGATTCAGTAAATGCCAAATATTCTAAAAGATATCGAAAGAAAAAACAGTTTCATAGAACGTTTAAAAATTATCCAATAATAATGCTATTACACATTAGACGATTTTTTAACGATAATCAAAATTTCATATGTTGCAATAAATTATTTGAGTTTAAGCTTCAGTTTCGATTGTAGGATTCGGCCTATACATAATTTATTACGAAGTTTTGAGTAAACAGAATAAAAGTAGTCGAACAGATAGCAAACTAATAAAACGTTATAATATAAATAATAAAAACTAGTTAAATTTTGTTTTTATTGAATCTTTACTCATCATTAGCTAATGGTTGACATTTGTGCGACATTTGTTGGTACTCAAGATAGATCAAACTTATCGTTAAGTAAGTCACAGTTATCTTAAAATGTATGAGTGTGTGCATAAGTGTAAATATAAGTAGGTACGTAATTTATTCTGATACTTTTAAGAAATAGAATAATTCGAACAAACAGATAACAGACTAATAAAACGCGATAAAAGTGGTTACAATTTTGATCTAAACTTCATTGAATCTCTCCCGTGGCTCTACGCCCACGTATTTAGGGGCATTAAAATGTCACTCACGGGTACAATAACCTTGTCAGTTCATTTAGTTAGCGGGGATGGAGTAATTAACGTGTGCTAATGATGTTTTTCTCGTACGCTGAACGGTTTATTGAATTTTGCTAAGTTTATTATATTTATGGAGGTGATATTTTTTTTATATTAGTTTATATAATAGTGTCACATCTAAATAATTGAATGATACGTGATTAAATTAGATTAAAAATAATTAAGCAACGTTTCGCACGGTCAGTATTTGGATGGGTGACCGCGGGTGGCATTTTCCAACTGAGCGCTACCGTGGCTCAGATGACACGTTAAAGTTTAGGTCTCGGTTGTCTTCACCGTTAAGATGGCTTAGGCCGCCTGAAGACATCTGACATGTGTCAGAGGCCTTCATGCGGCCTAACTCCGTCACCAAGGCTAGAGAGGCTACCCGGCCTATATGAACTTACAAAAATTGACTTCAACCCTGTACATAATTCAAATAGTTCATTTGAGTCAATCATCTCATTATGAAAAAACGAATCGGCTGATTTCGATTTACTAAAATGATTTACCAATCAAATAATATAATCGTCAAATCGGTTTATAATTAGCGGAGTAACCGCGTAACATACACATACAAAAAAAAAAAAACACACACAGTGAAATGATGTTTTGTTTATTTTAGTATTAGTAGTACGGCATTTTTACTAAAACTAAAATATTAATTTTCTCATAGTACAAACTTGACAATGAAATTAAACTTTAAATAAACTTATGTCATCTTAGTACAAAAAAATCATATTTTAAACAACTTTCAGTATGAATTTAGGGTTTTTGAAGAATAAAACATAATACATAGGCATTATTTACATAAATAAAGTAATCATTATGATGACTAACAATAAAATCTACACTCTTAACTATAAACTTTCCCATTCTTTTAAATTTTAAACATTTTAAATCTGCCAACATCACGTGTGTCACATTAATTATTAATTTGAAACTGACACGGATGACTGAAATCTGCACGCAAAATCTGTGTAAACTCAGAGGTGAAACTACTTAACACTTTAAGCTCAAAAGCGTCTGGCACTCAATTTTTAACAACCCCTAATTCTACTTTAAGTATACAAAAACTCGTAAACCCTTACGTCGGCAGGCAAGATTTTCACTTTTTCACTTAAACTTAAGATCAAGTTGATAACGGACGTTTAATAAAGCCGCTTCGCTGGCTGTAAGAAAAGTTTGGGCTAGACAAAGTGAGTCGGAAGTGAGCCACTTCAGTGGAATGCTAAGCGGCATTCGGGCTCGTTTCTCACCACTTTAGTGAAACTGCAGTAGAGAGTGCAACGTGAGTGCTGTACTTTTGGTGTTGCATTTTTAGATGAAAACTTTTTAGTTCAAAAGCCTGTTTTGATTCACTTATATCTTATAGAAGATACAGTTCGTGTTCAGACTTGAATAAGCTGTCTATATTATGCACTGTAGCAATTGTTTATACGAACTTGTGTCTTTAAAACACTGTTTTTAGGGTTCCGTACCCAAAGGGAAAAACGGGACCCTATTACTAAGACTTCGATGTCCGTCTGTCCGTCTGTCTGTCACCGGGATGTATCTCATGAACCATGATAGCTAGGCAGCTGAAATTTTCACAGATGGTGTATTGCTGTTGCCGCTATAACAACAAATACTAAAAAAAGGATAAAATAAATATTTAAGTGGGACTCTTATACAACAAACCTGATTTTTTAGACGTTTTTCGCTCTATATTAATAATGGTAACAGCTAGATGCTTGAAATTTTCACAGAATATTTAGTTTTATGTTCACTTCAATTATAAATAATAAAATCAATTAAAATAAAGTAAATAATTAAGGGTGGCTCCCATACAGTACGGAACCCTCCGTGCGCGAGTCCGACTCGTACTTGGCCGATTATTATTCCACTCTTTGTGCCAATAACATTTCATGGTAGAAGGTCACTCAAGGTCACTTCAACTTCTTAAATTGTAGGCCCCGGTTGTTTCAACCGTTTAGCCATGTCAGAGGCCTTCAGGCGGCCTAAAAACTCTGACACCAGGGCTAGCCACCCGGCCTATACGAACTTACTTACTTACTTCAATTTCTTTACATTTATTTTTCTTTGTCCTCTTCCTCAGATATATTTTGGAGTAAGTCTATTTTCTAAGGCCCTATAAAAACCCTTATCCCACGTAGAGCTTAGTCGAATCTTGCAAAAAGACATCGAAGATCTAATTGCAGTGACATTTCGGCTAATTTTTGGCGGAACTTTTTTAAATTTCCCTTTTTAACAAATTGAGACAGAGACGTGGGAAGTAAATACGTTAATCAATTTTCGTTCACTCGTTGATTGGGCGCAAACTCAATTTCCCCGGTAATGTGACGTTGTTCGCTTTCTGGCGTAGCTACTGGGACCGAGTTTTAAACCGGTACCTACGGATGTTTTAAACAGGTGACTTGATCAAGTTGACGTTTTATAAATTTAATGTAATATAAATAATCGTTAGCGTCATTATCAGCTGTAGGACGTCTATTGTGGGATATAAGCTTAGAATGTGAATAAATTTTCAATAAGACCAATTGATATAAATTAAATGGATAAATAAATATTTGGGAACATTTAACACACGATCACTGATCCCAAACTAACCAAAGCTGGCTGCCAGGGACTGATATAAGTACTACATATACATATTTTCAAATACAAACTTATATAGATAGCAACTAAATAACATCTAGACACAGAGCAAACACCTATGTTCATCACATAAATACTTGCCCTGGGTGAGGATCGAACCCGCGCCTCTATGACTCTGAAGTTGGGGTCACTAACCACTGAGTCACCGAGGCAGTGATATGAACTTTACTTTACTGTACCGGCCCTTTTGATAGTCCACTAGTGAACCAGCCTGCCCACGAAGGGTGACTGGGCCATATCCACCATGCTGACTCTGTGCGGGTTGGTAGATACACAAACGCCATAGAATTTCTTCTATGGACATATGCAAGTTCTCCTCATGTTTGCCATCACCGAAAAGCCAGTTGCGTGAAGTCCGTACATGTGTTTCAAATAACTGCTCGTTACGGGACCGGGATTTGAACCCGACCTCAGGTATGATAAGCAAGTGTTATAGTCTTTTTCAAATAGCTAGTCACTTATGACACTTCCGAAATGTCAGCTCTCAAACATAAATTGACAATTTTAATGATGTACCGCACCTATATTCGATTTGTAATTACCGATTATTATCGATTTTACGTACTTAGCGAAGTTATCGAACAATATACCTAAAACTGTTTTGGTGAATTTATCTACAAGTCAGTAGGACTTACTAAGACGATAGTTTTAGAGGAATCAAAAAGAAATAAAAAGTGACAGGAAAAAAAAAGATTTATTTGGGAAATAATGTCCTCGTCACTTCGTCATCGGAGCTATCATCATTATCATCATTTGACGAATCTTCCAGATTTATAATCATTTGATTATCCGTTATATTGTCTATGTGAACATCGGAGGTAAATGGAAACTAAGTTTTTCATATATTTTTGTATCGAATACGCACTACATATTTTATATTTTTTGTACTAGGGACACAGCCCGGACACTCCGCGATTTTTCATACAAAATCTGCTGTCTTACGCACACCTACACAGTACTTACTCACAGATAACACACTTACGCACGGTCGCTACACGCGCATTTGTGTGCGGAACGTCTATGGCTGTCAGCGATCACCACAACGTGACGACATGCCGCGTGAGTGAGACAGTTGCGTACTTAATTTGCAAAAATGAATATTAATCTAGTGCTTAAAAAAGTATAACAATTACTTAATTTGGAAGCATTTTAACAAAAAGTAACCGATCTACTTCTTTTGTTAGATAATATCAAGAGGAAGTTACCAAATAATGTAAAATAAGTTCCTATTATTTATCCTTAGGGAAACATTAAAATTTCTTGTTTTGTTACGTATCATTGATATTCAACCATACACAGTACAAGTGTTCCCTATTGTCACAGTCTAGGTAGTTTTTATTAGAAAATCCACCGGCCAGTGCAGCCCGCGCGCAGAGTACACGATGCGGTACGTAGCGCGGGGTGGAAGTGAGGAAGACTCAAACGGGTGGGGGGTAACGAGTGGCCGTTCTATACGTAGTATTATTATATATTCTTTGCTAGGGATACAGATTAACGATAACCCTTGCTTATCAAGTCGATTAATATGTTTTGTTTTCGATATTCTTCGATTTCAACAATAGTCGATTTCCCAGCCCTCTTATCATGACGTCACGATCGGCAATAGCACGTAACATAACAATTTAACAAATTTAATATTTTATTAAATTGAAAAGTGAATGCGAATATGTTTACGCGAATCAATAACCTTTATTCTATTTCTTGCGTCCTTTGTCGTTTATTTTAGTAGTTTTTCTTGTAAGTTTGCTTAATGTTTTCACTGATAAATAGAAATATTCAACTATTGGCGTGACGTCACATGATGTATTTACGTAATATTTTACGTTCTATGGACCTGTCATAAGTGACTTGCTATTTGAAAAAGACTATAATACTACTAGACCACCACAGCAATTGATATGAACGTCCACTATAAATTCCAGATAAAACTAATTGGTAGCGATTTGAAAGCGGCACGTTATTATGACTTTGATAAGGACCGAGACCGGACCTTGGCACAAGATGACCGATGCTATATTTTTCAATACGAAGGCTCCTTATATTTGTTCTTCAAAGCATGTCACAAGTTTCTAGAATGAATTAAAAATACTAGACAAAATAAATACGAGTACGATACGATACGATACGAGTGGTCGTAGATGGCTGCTCGTCAGATCATATGGCTATCAATGCCGGGGTCCCTCAGGGGTCAGTGCTCTCTGCGACCCTCTTCCTACTGCATATCAACGATCTGCTAAAGCCCGGAATCTTTGGGTACGCAGACGACAGTACAGTCGTGGAGAGCTACACATCCGATGCAAGAACCAGCGGGCCACAGATCGAGTCTCACAGAGAGGCTATGGTCGAGCGGCTCAACTTGAGTCTGGAGGCGGTTTCTGACTGGGGTGATGCTAACCTGGTCAAGTTTAATGCCACGAAGACTCAAGCCTGTCTGTTTTCGGCCAAAAAGAGACCCTTCCAATTGTCTCCTACTTTCCGTGGTGTCTCCGTTCCGGTAACTGACAGCTTGGAACTATTAGGTGTTTCACTCTCATTGACTCTTAACTTTGGCTCTTACATAGAGTCAAAGGCCCAATTAGCTTCCAAAAAACTTGGTGTTCTCTCTAAGGTGAGACGGTATTTCACACCTGAGCAACTGCTTAGTCTGTATAAAGCTCAAGTCAGGTCGTGCATGGAATACTGCTCTCTCCTTTGGGATGGCTCCGCCAAATATCAACTGGAGGCTCTGGAGTCGATTGAGAGGCGAGCCAAGAGGCTGATCGACAACGACACTCTGACTATGTCGCAGCTGCAAAGTCTCGAGCATCGACGTAAGGTAGCGTGTTTATCGGCCTTTTACCGGATCCACTTCGGAGAGTGCGCCCAGGAGTTGTACAATCTGGTCCCACCTGCCCCTTTCTTCTATCGTACGGCTAGGCAGACGCGACCAAAGCGCCACCCCTTTATGGTGGACATTCCGCGCATAAGAACCAAGCGTTTCGAATCATCATTCCTCATACGAACAGCCAGAATGTGGAACACTTTGCCTGGGTCTGTCTTCCCGCTTAAGTACAATGTGGGCGTCTTCAAATCTCGAGTAAATAGGTATCTTCTAGGTAAGCGTGCTACAACCTAGACCGCATATCTGCTTAACAACAGGTAGTATGTGGTCAAACGCAAACCTATTCAGAATAAAAAAAATTCTCGGAAAATATAAAATCACAATTTATTTAAGATAGTGAAATAATACTTCAGAAAAAACTGCAAATAATATCAATTATACAGAAATTCTAAAAATACAATGGAACATCGTAATAAGTCAGCAATAGGAAGGAAGAAAATGTAATTTATCGATTTGCCTCGCGTCATGAAATATTCATCGTTGGTCACTAAGGGTGCCCATTAAAAATACAACCCAATGGACGATGGTGTCCAAGTGAACGACGGTGTCCAAATGGATGTCGCCATTGTTGCCTGTAGAGACTTTGTAACCAGAAACCACATCTTTTCTTTAAGTTTTCGCATCTATATAACAGGTATGGCGACTAAAGCAGTTTGGCGTTTTAACTGTAGTCAGCTTATTTATTTACAGCTTAATAGTTACATTAAGTTAATTTATTTATAAACAGATTACGAGTAATTTGAAACTGGTGATTCTGTGCATTCATTTATAAATGCATTGTGTTTGTTTAATTTAACTTGTGGCAGTGAAGCCAATAATTCTGTAAACAATGAATCTCAAACTATATTTAGCTAATAATTTTGTAAAACTGACAATACACTACATGATAATACTGAAAACATCCAATTGGACGTCGTCCATTTAGTTGTATCATCAGTGGGTTGTCGATCAAAATGTATTTACGAGTACTCATGAAAACCTTTGCATATTCGACGTACTAATAGTTTTTTATACTCATTTAGATAGAAAATAATTACGGTTATAGTTATTTTTAGTAAAGTCACAATTTTTTTACGAATTTCGTATATTTCGTATTAATCTACTAATTTGCATAATCCCGAAATCCAAAGAGAATATTTAAATAAAAATAATATTTAAATATTAGATACAAAAAAAACCTGATTATGTTTGCTATCTCGGTCAAAACCACGATCATTACATGGACAAATTGGATAGTAATCCATTGTATTCCACACCAAAAAACAATAAAAACCTTAACGTTAGAACGACAGGAAAGAATTGAAAAAATGGATGGTAGAAATAAGTCAAAGTTATAAACTTGAAGTTGTTTCCATAGTCATAATAGGTATATTTTTTCCATGTAACACAAGTAAGTAAAAAAAAAAACCGATTGCGGTATTAATACTGCGTTTCATATGCACATTGCACTAAATCCTCTCTCTAATTCCACTTTGCAGGATTACAATTTCATCCTTTTGTATATGTGCAGTTGTGAGATTATTTTAAAAGAGTTTTCAACGCTTTGTTTGAATTTTAGAACATGAGATTACACAGATTAAACAGTAACGAGAATAACATAAGAATTATGATATACTTAGGTTGTATATTTACGCTTAATATTTGCTACATCATTTAACTACTTATTGGAAATCCATGGAGGAGGCCTATGTCTAGTAGTGGACGTCTCACGGCTGATGAATGGATCGATTTGTTACATTACATTATCAGAAAATATACATATTGCAATAAAAAATCTTTATATTTCGATTAAGTCCGCGTTCGATCATCATCTTATCTGATATTTAATAACGTTGTAGTCATTAATAATCAAAAGCTGACTCAAGAGAAACCAGCTATTAACTCTGAACTTATAAAGATCAAGGTAAAGACTAAAATTGAATAAATAAACCAGCTTATTTTACTTAAAGCAACAAAATGTTGTGTAAACAATCCCGCTTATGCTAAAAATTAAATCGTATTTTCTCTAAACATTTTGCGAAAAGTAATTCGAATTTTCCAATCGAAGCTCACTTATATTCAAGTTGGTTTAAAGATACCAAGGCTATTGAAAGTGTTTGGTATCACGAGGTACGATGTATTTACGCTAAAAAGTCTAAACAAACACGTAAAAAAATAAGACTGATATGGGCATAATAATGTGCTTTTTATTTTTAAATAATCATCAAAGACATTATTTAATCATGATTCTCATCTGATGGTATTCTGGCCAATTTTCACATTGAATGAACTCCAAATAGCGAAGAAAATAGTTTTGTTAGAAACCCACGAACTTTTTTTTATGGAACAACTAGTTTTATTGTGATTTTGGTAGTTTGTTACAATGATAAGTACAGGGGTATACCTGCCATTTAGTGAAACGCTCCGTATGTTTACAATAATTGGCCAAGTATGCGTCGGACTCGCGCACTAAGGGTTCTGTACTGTATGGGAGCCCCTTTAAATATTTATTTTATTTTAATTTATTCATTTATTGTTGAAAGAAATATAGAATTAAATATTCTGTGAATATCACAAGCGTCAACCTGTTACCATTATTAATATCGAGCGAAAAACGGCAAGAAAATTAGGTTTGTTGTATGGCAGCCACCCTTGCATATTTTTTTTTCTGTTTTTAGTATTTGTTGTTGTAGCAGCAACAGAAATACAGCATCTGTGAAAATTTCAGCTTTCTAGCTATAACGGTTCATGAGGTACAGCTTGGTGACAGACAGACGGCGGAGCTTTAGTAATAGGGTCCCGTTCACGGTTCCCGGTCACGGAACCCTTAAAAGGAAGTAATAACAAAATACAAATAAGAAGTTCGAGCAATTAAATATCAAGGACTGAAATTGTAACGAAGTATTATTACGAATGTACAATGACTTAATTGTATATACTTATGAGATTTCCTAGGCCGTTACAGTAGCTTGTAAAAGCATTCAGAACACAAAGTGGTGAATTGATGATTAAACTATTTATTTGATATTTTAACTATCACAAAATAAGATTATTTTTGAAAATTGTGAAATTTGTTGACTGATCGAATGAAGTAAACAAAGCAAAGAGTTTTAACCACATAGTTTTGCTTTCATCTGTGCGGCTGCTGATGTTCCACTACAGGTAACATTTTTCAACAAATCTTGGACCAAACTAGGTACACGTCTTCTATATATTTTTGAATTCTCCAAAAGGGGCACTGCAAAAGCCCTTTGCTGATGCGCTGTGTATAAAGCGATTTTAATAATATTTGGCAAGATTTTTTAATATCTAAATTCTAAGAAAAATTGCGAGTATGTTTAAAATCGGCCTTGAGCGAATCGAGGTACAGGTTTATGAAGATTCAGTACAACAGATGCGTGGTCTGCTGTTCTGATTACGACCAGTAGTTATGGTACTAAATTAATTATTATAGAGATGATCAAATAATTCACTTAGCTAAAGCCAAGTTTCACTACAGCAGTGGCTTTTCGCGCACGTAGCAAGCTACGACGGAGTGTCTACTACGTCGTAGCAGAATCTTGCTTGATTAGATAGATATCGAATTTTTATATTCGTGCCACCGTTATATTTAATATTATAGTTAATTTTATAAGACCAATGGGTGCTATTAGACAAACTTTTGAAAAGTCATGAGAAATAAATTACACATAGTAAAGGTTTAACAATAAACCGATTAACTACTTGGATAAATATTAATTGTACTGTAAATGTCAAATTAAGCTAAATCATCTTTTATTTGAAGTTAGTTCCCGTCAAACTAAGACAATCACATTTCAATAACATTATGTAAGTAAATCAAAACAAGGAAACACAATAAGTATAAAATCATGGGCCTTCGCCTGGAAGATTTCATTACGTACGTTTCGCCCCACCATTTTATTATTGAGTTATTATTGTTATCTTTTAGTACACAAAACTATTTAATTTAAAAAGTTATTCGACAATTTTATTTTTGGGGTTTAATCTGCCATGTTGTGGTGATGGCCATCTTGTATTTACGTCAATACTGAATACATAAAAATGTATTGTCATTGAAACTAAAGCTATGTATCAAATATCATATCGATCTGTCCACGGGAAGAGGTCAAATTTCAATGACTAGATTTGACCCGAAAAACGGGCAAGTGAAGTTAAATAAAACCGTTTAAAAACTCGTGTCTCCATTCAATCCACCATCAACTCGCCCTACGCCGGCAGATGTCGTCCAAACGCCTTTTGTAGCTAAGCTAGCAGCCAGCCAGCAGTATGCTAGTAAAAGACCGGTGCAGTATCAGACCAAGAAGATATTCTCTGTCTACAGCTACAGTACAGTAAAGATATTTGATAGTAACAGGCGTATTTTATTATCATTGAGAAAAATATCGTTATATTCATGCGTGATATCAGTAGGCACATACTTACTGATATTAGGCATGAATATGACGATAATTTTCACTTTCATTAATAGTCGAGTTTGAACATTTTTATTTTTAAACGGTTCTACTAAACTTCACTTACCCGTTTTTTTGGGTCAAAATTAGTAATTGAAATTTGACCCCGTTCCTGTGGACAGATCGATATGATATTTTATTCAATAAAATTATGTTTCCATCAATGACAGAGTTAATAATTATAATGAATAAGCATAATAGATTCCTTTTTTTTTTGTAAAAACAATAATGATACCAACTCTATAAAGAGTTGGTATAATTATCAGAATGCAGGTGCATTATAATCAAAGTGTAAAAAAGTGAAATGACAAATCATTTCAAGTTTTTTGCAGTTAAAAAAAGTAAATAGGTCCGTATAGGTCGGGTGACAGAGAGCCGCCTGAAAGCCTCCAACATTGCTAAACGGCTAAAACCTCCAGTACCAACAATTAAACATATTGTCATCCGCTCCATGGTAGAGCTCAATTGTAAATACCACCCGCGGTCACCCAGCTAAATAATGGCCGTGCAGTTAAATTTGTATTATCAATGAAACAGCGAAGTAAACTTTTTTTCATATATTACGTGCACACAGTAAAAATTAATATCCAGAACAAAATGAGCGTAAAGCGTCGTTTTTGGCAATGAAAAATTAAAATCTCCATTGTTTCGTGGCTCATCGGTCGAGTGGCCCGCACCCTCACCAAATGACATGGGCGTTTTCTGGTCACGCAAAATATTAACCACGATGCTTCATAGTAAACCATATTATCACAGCAGTAAGATCTATTTTTAAATGTCATCCCGAAAATGTGCCAATGACCTAAATGCAGTAATTACAGGTGAAAATAGCAGAGCGAAATAAATTGTGATTTATGGTGATCTAATAATGTTAACAAGGCGTCTTTTTGGCCACATTGTTTGTGTTTTTAACTTTTTGATGAAAAAATAGGTGCCTACATTCAAACAAAATAAACTGAATCTTCATCTTTAGCACTCTGTTCTAAAGCTTAGCTTTGCTCACAAGTGATTGAACCGATTTCGTAATATTGAATACAGTTTTTCCTTCGCTTTAAAGTGGTTATCATCAACAGACAGAAGACATCCACTACTGCACAAAGGCTATGCCCTTAGAAAGGGAATATTTGCCATAATCTCTACCCTTGGCAGGCTAAAGTGCTTGTCTTCCAAATCTTCTTCAGATATTTTTGTAAAAAAAACTACAGTTGAGCATGTTTCCCTAATGTAGTATTTAGTAAAAATTGGATATTAAATTTAAATATCTACACTTGACATATTTTAAAACCAGTTCAATCGTTTGAACATCAACAGCAACAACTATTTGGTCTAAAACAGTATACACAAACTCCAAATTATTTTTAATGAAACATTCAAAAATTTTCTTTGTTTTTCACTAAAAACTAGCCACCTACATGTACACTAGCGTTTCACTTGTGCAGTAAAACCCGTATAAAATACAAGCAAAAAGCCAGTGGTATGCATAAAAAACACAGAGCTCGCGAGAGGGAACAAGTGGTTTCTCCTGGCGGAAACCAAATTTTGCACAAAACTCTCTGTTAAAATTGAGCGTTAGAAATTACAAAATTATCAATCACAAAACACAAGAATCACTTACATGCGCTCACATAATTTATATTTCAAATGGGGCCACAAAGTTATCAATAGGTGATTTTATACAGGCAAACGCAGCGTAAGTCTACCAACTAGGTGGCCATACGACCTAATTAAGACCACAAGATCAAATTAGATGCGAGCGGCTTCCAATTGGCTCTATTGGAAATTTTATGACAAGGGGAAGCTTATGTCAAGCAGTGAACGTCTTATGGCTGTTGTGATGATGATCAAATTTTGTAAACATTTTGCAGTGTATGATTTTTTGTTACATACGATTTTCTAGCGCCCCGAATAAAAAGGTTATCTCTAGATTTCTGTGCAATACGGTTCGTTACCCACAGACAACAGCGTTTTGGCACGAGAATTCGAACAATCTGTTACAATGTTAGGTACTTTCAAAGCTTTTGGGGTGTTAAAAGAACTAACTGACATTTGTAGAAGTATTGTTATGCAGGAATACTCACATAAAGTATGCTTTATGTCCGCGAGGCACAGTCTAATGTTTTTGTCAAAAGCATTTTTTATTCATAACTATGTTTATGCCAGTGAATGAGCGCTTGTTCAGGGCCGTTTTTTTAATGGACAACGGACTGTCAATAAACCAATGCCTACATTTTTCGCCGGATGGATGTCCGGTGCGTCAACACACTTTATATCATACACCACCGCAAATCCAATGAAAAAAAAAACGGTTCGTTGTCCGGTGAAACAAATTTCCGTGTATAAGCGCTCTAAGGTTTTTATGCAGCTCAGACAAGATGGAAATTATTTTGGGTTGTAGGATTTGGTTGTGTGTTTCAATAAACACATTGAAACATACAACAGTACATCAACGTAATTATCACCACATAATTAATTACCTTAATACGTTTTAAGATATAAAATAGGTATGTTTGCACACTTTTAAAGCCACTAATGACTACTCCAGACGGCAGAAACCTATGTAATATGTATTTAGACAACTATCAACGGATGTTTTAATTTCATAATTGTGTGCTATAGCGTAAGATCCTGGACTGTTTAGAAAGTACGTTATATTCTTACTTTTCAATTCATATCCGGACTAGCTTTTGTCCACGGCTTCACTTGCGTGAAATTTAAATTGTTGTGCTAGCAAATAGGCATATTATTTTTCTCGAGCCTACGTCACTCTCCAGCCTTTGATTTGCCAGTCAATATTTTTCGCCAGAAATGGCAGAAACGACTTCCATCGTGTACAAAATTCGAAAAGTTTGCTTGAATGCTTACAATTTTTACACTATTGTTGATTGTTGTAAAACGGCTACCGATTTCGATGAAATTTAAATGGCACCACGTCGGGATTATCCCCTTTTAAACTAAAAAATCGTTTTTTGATTCGGCTTACAATTGGCAAAACTATCGATGAAAAATACATACAGACAAACATAGAACCTCCTCTTTTTTGGAAGTCGGTTAAAAATGAAGTCTATCTTTTGGGTTGACGCGCAGAAGAGTACCAAACCAACAAAAACACTTGTGTAATTTATAATATTACTGAGTGGGGATAGACATAAAATTATCCGAATAATATTATCATTGGAAAACTCTGACACCAGCGCTAGCCACCAGGCCTTTACGAACTTACTTACTTTATTGAAAATTCATAATAAAAAAAGCTACCGCACAAATCCTGTACTTATCAGGTAGTTATTTTTTCTTTTTGAAGGTCTAATATACTTGTATGTAGGTGTGCACAAGTTTAATGCTAACACAGTTTTAACTGTTCAACCCAGATAAGTTGTCTCTATCTCATGCCAATTTTCTTCGACGTGAGCAATGTTTGCTCTACCCCGGACGTTGTGCAACCAAGTATCTTCCTACTTCAAGAGAATCAAGAGCTCTTCTTTAACTTTGGTCAAGATTGCATTTTATGTCGAAACGTGAGTAGGTTACCTAACATTTATTCAAGTACTGATTTGAACCTATGGTTATTTTTTTATTTTACTTGCAAGTCCGTGCGAGTTTTTGGTTATTTTCATCGTTATACTCGTATGTTTAGTTAGAAGTTACAGATAAGTCCAAAAATGATGCTACTCGTAATTGATTACCAGCCACCGTGTATCTATTCGAAAAGTGCAGAAAAAAAAATTACATCATTTTTCTTGTCTCGCAGATTTATATAAATTACTTCTACATACTTAATTTATATCAATTTAAAACAGTTTAGTAATTTGTAATACTCTCGTTGTTTGTTATTACTTATGCTCCCCCCAAGAATAACTTTGATGCTTAGTAGGAACTTGATTTCATGGCGTAGTTATGATAAAACTTTATTATATTCATGTTTGTTGTGAATCAAGATTTACGAAACGTCGTACTAGTAAGACCATACGCAGAATCAGAAGGAATATTTTATGTATATTTCGCCTCTCCTAGAATCTCAAGAGATAGCGTATGTAAGTGGATTTTCCCCGCATATCGACATAATGACTTGTCGTAAATATGTCAAACGACTTCCCTGTTCTATCAGGCAAACGGGCAACTCTTTTTATACGAAACGTGTGCGTATAAAGTCATGGCTATACAGAAAAATACTGGCACGTTTTGCATCTTTTACAACTAGTAGTGGTGGCCTAGTGGTATTGACACCCGCCTTACAATCGTGAGGTCGTGGGTTTAAATCCCAGTCCCGTACCAATGGATTCCATTGAATTTATGTACGGAATTTCACATCACAGGCTTTTTGGTGAAGGAAAACATCGTGAGACAACCTGAATAAGCCCGTAGAAGAAATTAGACAGCGTATGTGAATCCACCAACCTGCACTAGACCAGCGTGGTGCATATGGCCCAATCACCCTTCGTGGGTAGGCCTACGACCTGCAGTGGACTATTAATAAGGCTGGTACAATACAGTACAGTACAGTAAGTCTCAAGCATGTTCATATATGTTATTGCAGAATAGGAACCCATAAAAGTAAAACTTAAAACAATAATATTTGATAAAAAAAAAACAACAACAGCCGCATAGTGTAGCTTACAGTAATAATAGTAGTAGCTGCATAGTGTAGAATGTTTATTACAGGTCTGTACTTGAATTCGTGATGATAACTTGATATTAAGCAAGGTCAAAGTCTAGATTATAGCATGCTTATACAAAGAGTATTTCTATTCGACGGACATAGTTTAGAATATAACTGTACTCGTCATTTTAATACATAAATTTCATCATCATTATTTAACTGCATCGATAGCTCGGTGGTTAGTGACCCAGACTTCTGGATCAAAGAGGTGTGGGTTCGATTCCCACACAGGGCAAGCATTTATGTGATGAACATAGGTTGTTTATCTGTATCTGGGTGTTATTTAGGTACTATCTATATAAGTATGTATTTCAAAATATGTATATGTAGTATGTCAGTATCTGGCAGCCATATCACAAGCTTTGCTTAGTTCGGGGTCAGAGACCGTGTGTAAGATGTCCCCTAATATTTATATTTATTTAATTGTTAAAATCAGGTGTTTCATCTATATTGTTGAAAGTAATTAAACATTTTATACAGTTTTATATTATGTGGTTTCAGGGTTAGCCCTACAGCTGATTTAAAAACTGTTCATAATAAAAAGTACTTCGAATACGTCTGTTGGTTTTCTAGAGATATACCCTGCCTATAATTAATCTATGCCTGCGTGTACAAATTCAATTTAAATAAGTGATTTTACAACAGATTTTTCAATCAGCAAGTAATTACTGGACTTACTATATGTTTTTAACCGAATAAAAAAATGAAGATCTTATTTTGGTTAACACAATATATTGACTGTTTATAATTTATTTCGTATTTCATATATCACATCAAAGGATACTTTATGATGTAAATTATTAGCTAGTGAGAGTCCTGAATAGTTTGATAAATAAATGAAAAAAGCCAAAGTTTTCATTTAGCAAAGAAAAACAACTTTCATTCAACAAAGTCGTACCTACTTTACGCTCCATTGAAATTGGCACAGAGTCAAAAGAACAGTTCATCTTTTGGTTCCATTGTTCCATTTTCTGTCTATACTTTGTCTATTCGATAATTTATCCGATTCGTACGTTTTCAAAAATCCGTTATTACCTTTTTTCAACGCTTTTCAATAAAAGCTGTATATTCGTCGTAAAAAAGAGTTCTTAATTTCAGTTTTTCAGAACATCTTTAAGATAACTCGTGGTGGATCAACTGAATTTAATTACGTATGTTATTAATTAATCCCTGGAACAACAAAAATATAATAATTTTGTTGAAAAAAATATAAGAAATAGACTTAAGCTGTTTTCATATTGTAAGAAACCCCTTTTTCAATCTTAATCTTAATTTTGCCCGTTGTGCAAACATTTCATCAATTTTTAAATTTAAAATAGTTTTAGGAACGTATTATAATAATATGTTGTTTTTATTAAAATGCAGGGTATCTTATGATGGCAACACAACAATTATTTATAGATAACAATAGCACCTTTTACATAAAATGGTCACAATTTGTGTTTTTCTGAACATAAGGTTCTATATTATCTACCTATTATAAATTTAGCGACAAAATAGAGAATTAATGGTACGGAAATGCTTAGGATATTATTCGTCTTGATATATTGTTTGTCCGGTGTCGTTATTTAGAGCAATGATTTATTATTTTCACGCTAGTTACAATAGCCCTCCTTGTCTGAGCACACGTGTTAGATTTCCTTTCATATTGATTACTCTCTCTCCTTGGAAGCAAAAATATTATATCAAAATGTTCTAGAAATAGACGTCAAGCTCCTGTTAGCTATTTTGTTTTAGATACGGAATTTATCATCATCTTTTCCAGTAATTTCTAAAATTAGAAAAAAAATCTGAAATCTTTGCCAACAAAAAAAAATCAACCATTATCGAAACCAAATAAGTAAATTGTGTTTCAATTTTCATTTGTATAGTCGCGTCATTTTTGGATAACTCTACTTACGAATATAAACAGTTATATTTAGTTTCAGCCCTATATTGAACTGTCCCATTACTGAGCACGACATTTATGTTATTACTATTACTACTGTACTATAGTTAAATTGTGGGTCCCGGTTGTTTTAACCGTTTAGCTATGTCAGAGGCCTCTAGGCGGTTTACAAACTTTGACACCAGGGCTAGATACCCGGCCTATACGAACTTACTTTTTACTCTATGTAGAGATTAATCTATAGTTTACAACGCTGGTCAAATAAACGATCATAGACTTTGCACATTTTTAAAATATGTGAAGTTTCCAGATCTTCATATCATCATATAATTTAAGAAATCCTAAAATGTGTTTGTTGGTATGTTGTTTTACTTTTTTTTTTAATTACTTTTTCTTTCACGCTGCAAGAGATAATGGGATAAACGTGATTTTTTTTGCATGGATATAGGTAGGTTAAGGTTAAATAATGTCATGACTACATTTTATCCCGGAAAAATAATAAGTTACTGAGGAATCGCAATAAAACCAAAGTATTACGCGGGTGAAGCAATGAGCAAAAACTTGCAGCTTGTAAATGCAAAAATTTCAGATTAGAATCACAATAGTTTCTGAATTTGACCAACGAAGCTCCCGTAGCATTTGTTAAATATATTGATTTTATCCTATCTGTGACAAAGGAAAGTGTTTAAATGCCACAAAAGCCCTTACAAAATTACCTACTTCTGAGCAGAAACTAAACGCAATTCTTATCCCATCTCTCACTCTGAAGTCGCCTTATTGAAGTGAAGAAGTTATTTCAGGCCTAATGAAATCGAAGGGAGCCCTTATTTTCATTCATTAGAGGTCTCGACCGTGAGACTGACATTGACAGATCGATTGTTTGGAATAAGGAACAATTCCAATCATTTATTGTGTTCTTCTGAAGTCAGTTCAGAAAGGAATTCACCTTTTATCTTCCGACAATAGCCACAATATGAATAAAACATCTGTGTTCCTTTTGATTTATGAACTAAGTTTTACTACTCTCACCGACATAGAAACGCCAAAAAATATAGGTATTTTTGTACTAGTAAGTAGCTTAAATTTAACCACATCCGGCTTTACGTTACACAACAATGTAATTTAAAAATTATTAAGTAGCTTGTTTCTAAAAGTGACTACTTTCGTCTTTAAAGATTTTTAAGTTACGTAAAAGCGATATAATCCATAAATTTTTTTGGTTCATAGTTTAAAACTGTTCTTAGTTTCATAATTTATGAGATTCTATCGTATTTATATTTAAAATCTCCTGACATACAAATAAGCCCAGTAGTTGGCGTCCTTAATAATGTTTCACGTGAGATACGAGTAGGTACCCGAAATCACTTTAATAACTGCTCTACATAGGTTTTATAAGTATTGTTCGAAATAAGTTATACTGGCTGCCTACTTATGCTTACAACAGCTGTTTTGAGTAATTGTATGCGGTGAACATTTATTTTAGTGGTAGTATTTTATTAGATTAAGAAAATTCAATTTTAAATAAGAACGTGTTGCCTGGAATAACATTATTTATATATTTGTATGAGTAATTCTTAGTTAAAAAATCATGCCAAAAGGGTTGAAAGCAGCCTACTGACTAATATCCTGACTGTGTCGAACGTTGTTTAACTTACTTACAAAGCTTTTATTGCGTAATTATAAGTAATGCGTAGACCAATGTTCAGCTGTGCGGCAGTGGACTAATAAAATAAGGCACAGCACACCCTTAGACTTTTTGCCTTAACACTGAACAAAATGTAACAACCCCGATAAATCGTGTAACCAGATGGCGCTACTCTCTATTCAACCCGTTTGTTTTTTTGCGCATTTGTCATCCATCCTTGTCGGTTATGAGCGAGCGTACTTGTAGATCAGAATACGAGCTACTCTCAGTGATTGATTGCTGTATGTACAAGACTAATGAAGTTATCTGAAGTTTATCACTGCGAACCAAGCGTGGATGATTTATCTTCTTGCCGGTGGTTGATGTGGCTGAAATGTGAAAAAAATATAAACAATCACCTTATTATAACAGTAGCTAACGATTGGGCTTCAGGTGGCTTAAAACTCTGACTTTTACTACCTGGCTTATACGTACTTTCTTATAGCAGTAATTAACTCAATTTTTTCATGTTACCTTATTTTACCTTTTTTTTTATTTTAGTAGTCCATTGCTGAACACAGACCTTCTCACAAAAAGCGATTGAGCCGTATTTACCATACAAGCTCAGTGCGGTTTGGTACATTCACATAATAGGTACGGCATCGAATTTCTTTTAGAGTTTGTGCAAAAAGAAAAGCGTCGTAGGAATTGAGGCTGCGTGTGTCCTATTTACTACGTTGACAACACTGATCTGTAATTAATACTTGGTAGACACCGTTTGGGTTTTCATCAGTACTCGCGTCTACCAAGTAGTCGGTATCTTGGCTGCTGATTAAAATCTTTTTGTTAGTTCACCGTAACGCCACGGCGGTTCTCTTTTTGCACACACTCTATGAACGTATACAATACCTACTATACTACAGGTTCCTCATAATGTTTTGCTTCACTGAAAAGTTAGCAGCGTAAATACCCATACAAACAATCCAAAGAACTTATTCAAACGGCAAACGTTCTTCTTGTAAGCTATCAGTAGTGAAAACTATAGGTACTTATCGTTACCATATTGGTTAGAGTTTATTACAACTAACACCGCCTTTAGGTCGATCAATCGAAACAGCGAAGCGATCCAATTCAAGACCTTTGAATAAGAAAAATCCTTATATTTACAAGTTTTCCTACCACGTTGCAACAATTCACAGTAGTGATACTGCGTATCCTAACACACACTGAAGCAATCTACAGAATGGTCACAAAAGGGTGCAAAAAGGCAGAGTAATTTACATAAATCCATCAGGTGACCCAGAGGACAATAGGGACGGTTGGGGCATGTCCCATGCGTTTAAATCGCGTGGTTTTCTACACCCCTTGCCTTTACCTGACTAAGTTATACGAGTATCTCAGGAATAAATGCATGGAATTCGCTACAATAGTGGTTGGAAGCATTGTCATCAAAAAACTGGGTTATATTAGTTTAAATTTTAGTCGCGAATAATACTCTATGCTTTGTATCGAAAATATTGTAAGTAAATAAAATACAGAGTGTTCTTAAGACAACGAACACAAGCAAATCATGGAATCCATTACCATGAATAACTTTTACTATGGAATCAATCACTGAATCACAAAACAAATCACTCGTCCGTACATTTTGTCGATAGCTTTTAATTTTTTTTTTTAAATGCAGAAGCTATTTTTTGCAACTCCAGGGTGTGTTAAATATTAAAAAAATGGCAGGTATATACCTAATAATGATAATTTCCGTCTGTCATTTGGAAAAATATCCGATATAATTACATTGGTATTTAAATATTTGTCAATCATTATAAATTAATTAAAATAGAAAATTAACTAGTAAAAATGGAGAAAAAGTAGAGCTCGAAGACACCCTTGTCACAAAAATTAAACTAACTAATGCAAACTCTAATCCAAATAAACAATTTATTTTTGAACCCATCTTTTACCACTAAATATGTCAGATTAAGCAAAGCTAGCAGCTTTCTGGCAACCTAAATACAAATACTGAATAACAGTTAATCTAGCTTATTTTATAAATTAGCTTTTAAAACTCGGTGGTACTAAAACGAGGTACGAGTACTTAACCATCGAGCGTACAACTACTTTCCTTACCCTTGCAAACTGAATAAAACATAGCTAAACCAAAATATGTGGTTCTGCCCAGAACTACGACGTCCCAGCGTTATAATTACTTAGAGCCCAAATGTTCAATTTTCCTAATTTTAGAACCACAGTCAAAACGTAATTAGACAAAAAAATTGCGCCAGCAAAATGAATTACTGACGCAAGCATAGAATAAGAGTAATTTTACTAAGTACATAGGTACATTTAAAATGAAGAAACCGGCGCTTAAAAATATATTAACTAGGCTCTGTCCTGGAAAACAGATGAAATGAAGAAAATTATGGACACAGCGCGAGGGATGAATACAAATTTAGCTGCAAAATGACACAGACGCAGTGAAGAATTAAAATTATAATGTAATGGTACGCCTTGAGGTGTCGTTATGGGTTAATGAAACATCTAAAGGGAAAGAGGGTGGCAAGTCAGATGTTGATTGCAAAATTGATGTTCTTGTCGGAGTTTTTATTACTGGTAATGATTAACAGGACGTTCTTTATGGGGTTAAGTTGACGAAGTTTGGAGCAAATGATGGTGGGAAATGAATAATAAAAGATGACTTCCGAGGTTCATTACTACTAAATCAAATGTCTTTAATATTGCAAAATGTAAAATATTAATTGTATTTACTTTTTTTCAATGTTGCCATAACTCTTTCTAGATCTTAAATTACTAATGAATGTTTAATTATAGAAACTAGCGTGGTTTTTACATATTTAAATTAAATTCAATACAAGTATTACTCACACTGTGGTAAATTTAATTAAAATATTTGTTTGTTATTTTTTCCCTTTTAAAATATTTTGTGATATTATGAATTTCCTTAACCAGGGCTATTTATAGACCTGTTTGAAGATCCCAGTCCTGCTTTTCATTTAACAATTAATGTTTTATGACTAGAAACCAAAACGGAACTGTAAACGGAGTTTGCCATCCTCACAAATGAAATCGAAACTGATAGATTAAAAAACAAAAAAAATCTTCAATAATTAACAAGTCAAAAAGTTCACAAGCTTTGATGGAATATTTTTGCAACGTATTCTAAAAATAAAAACAAAAGCATTTCTGAATTCATTTTGTATTCAAATTACACTCGCTGGAAACTTTTTATGTTGCGTTCAAAGTTTTGTTGTTCCAGTTTGGAATGATATTTTTAATTTGTACTATAAACACGCATTCTTTTTATGTCGCATAAAATTATCAAGTACACTTATATATTTCTGCTCAAGCTTTTATAACAGTAAAATTTAAAAATCTATTTAATTAAAAGTTTTCGAGTGGAGGCCACGTGACGGGATACGGGATACGTAGGATACAGCGTAGGATTTCCACCTACTAAGTCGACTTCATCAAGACCGCAGGTTTGCGCTGAATGCGGACAGCTTCCAATCGGTCTTATTGGAGATCTATAGGGGAGGCATATATCTAGCAGTGGACGTCCAATGGCTGAAACAACGACGAAGAAGCATTCATTAGAATTTAATAACTCCACAGTTTTATAAAAAAAATCTGTGGTATTCGAATTTCTAAAATTCAAAAATTGATAATCACTCAATAGACCATATCACTTCAAGATCCTACTACCCTACTAATATTATAAACGCGAAAGTTTGTGACAAAACAAACATCCATACATATTACGTTGTATGAATGTTTGTTACTTTTTCACGCAAAAACTACAGAACGGATTGAGATGAAACTTTGCAATAATAATGCTTATCATCAGAATAACATTTATAGGCTATAATTCTTTAAGACATCGCATGAAACGAAGTTCGCCGGCTCAGCTAGTATTAAATAAGTACCAGTAGAAAAAGAAAACAAACGTAGGTCGTTAGACACGTTTTTATGTAAGAGACTGTCATAATAGTGGATAGCTTTGTTTTGATTTGTGACCCCGTGACCTCTTTCTTTATACGATTCTTAGTGTGAGTGAGCTAAAAACATATAAAATTATGTCAATGCTAGAAGCAGTTTGTGGCTTCATTTGATCTTCTTATTTTAACCCGCGAGCACTCGCGCCTCAAGAAGTTACACGGGCACTCGCGCGTGGAGCATTTTGCTCACGTTTATAAATGTCATTAAATGCAACTTCTACCAAGTATTATTGTTATTTTATTTTATACAATAACATAGCCATTAGTTATTCTGGAAAATATATATTCAAAAAATTAACAGCATTAATCTTTTTTAATTTTAATTAATAATCATAGGAACTAATTTGGTCTTCTATGGTACACTCTCAGAAAAAAATAATTATTTCGAAACCAATAATATCGTCGGTCCACCTAGTCGGTGGACATCCTACGCTGCGCTTCACGCCCTATAGTTTAGTATACCGACCGATTTTCCACTAAATGAAAAGATACGACTTTTATAATAACATGTTAAATTTATTTGGGCGGCATTTAAAAAGCTGGTGGCGGTTTTATGATAATAGTAATCATCGTTTGGGAAACTGCTTTAATGCAAGGTCGCTTGAAATGCGAGGACTTTTTTGATAGCTACCAGTTATTACCAATAATATCACTTATTGCATTTATATTTCGCGTCAGAGAATATTTTTCGGCGTAAACCTTTACCTATTCCTGCCGTCAGTTAATGATATGATATGCATGTATGTAACTTACTGGTTGTAAGGTACCTTCATGCTTAAGCTAAAACTACATACTTTAGCTATATTTACTGCACGAAAAACTATTGGATCATCCACAGACCCCTAAAGGACAAAGACAAAAGCTCAAACCTACAGCCAGGATGGCAGTGCACCCAAAATGCTGGCAATTTTACCGTGCCGAATGGCAATACCTATACGTTGAGCCAAACAAACACCAGATTAGCGTCGACCAGACGTTCAAAAAGATCAATTAAATTGTTAACTAAAAATTATCGTTATTTCAGGAGATGCCACACGGTTTCACAAATACTAAAAGAAATAAAACTCCTTCGTAAATAAGCAAGGTACGCACGCTGTCAAAGTGCGCATCTAGTTCATAATTATGAAACTTCATAACTTTAATTAAGGATTGGTTGGTAGCGACGATTCAAAGTTCAACATTTCACGGGATAAGTGGTTGGGATTACTTACGACGGGAGATTTGTACTGAAGTTTGCTACTTAATGTAGCAAACTTCAGTACAAATCTCCCGCTTTATAATCTTATTGTTCCGCATAACAGTCATTAATCATCATTACAACAAAAAGACGAACGTTTCTTCTAGATTTTTGCTGCATCGATTGTAAGTAAACAGTTTGCACTCAATGCGTCTCTAAGGCGACTGCAATCTTCGGCAATATCTTACTGCATTATGTTAAATATATGTTTGCATTGCTACCTATTTCAGTTTCGTTATTGACTCTAATAACCTGTCGTATTCCACCTACGTAGGCAACATAACAATAATCTTTTAAGTGCCATTTAATGTAAAATATTAAAATTCTTTAAAAAATCTACCCTGATTTCTGTGTCATACACACTCTTGTATGAATGGCGATTCTCAAAACTTCTACCGCAATTCCGATAGATTCGCTCCTTTCTTCACATGTTTTCACAATGTTTGGTATTCCAGCTACGGAAGCCGGTGTCGACGCTCTCCATTTTGGGCACACTAGAACTGCCAAACATACGCCTTGAAAACTTACAACTCTTCAGTAAAATAACTCTGACTTACGTAAAATATCACCCCGCATAAAAAACAATCATTAAAACCCATTCTTGCTATACCCTTAAAAATTGTAAAATTACTGAAGTCAAAGATACGCTGTACAAATAAATTCTTACACTATTTTTTCAGCAAATCCACTTCTTAATTCAAAAATATCTAAAGGCATATTCAAACGTCACAATGTTTGGTATTCCAGCTACGGAAGCCGGTGTCGACGCTCTCGATCCCGGGCGCTATGAAGGCGTACTCGGGCGGCGGGCGAGACGCGGCGAGCGAGGAGGCGGGCGTCGCGCTTGTCGGCGTCCACAGCGAGTACCCGCGATTTGGCGAAGAGCGGGCGCTCGGCGGCGGCACCTACAAGGGCGGAGGGGCGGCAAAGCACAAACCCAATATAGGATATAGGTTAGTATTAAAAAACCAAAAGAAATTTATCATTCAAAGATATTATTCACTAACTTGAAAGCCAATTTGGTCGAAACGAGAACTTCACGGCGGCACTTACAAGGGCGACGGAATGGCAAAGTACAAACCCAACATAGCACCTATTTAAAAAAAAATGGTTTATCACTTCGGAAGTAAATAGACAGCAGCGGCGTCCATACCTAGTACCCGTGATTTGGCGAAGAAAAAGCGCTCGGTACATAAGAAATATATTATATAGATTAGTATTTAAAAAATACAATATATTGTTACTTAATCTGTCTTCTCGTTGAGATCGAAAGCATACAAAGTCACTCCTGTTATTAATTGAAAATTACGGTAGCTAAAGTTGTGTTTACGTACTGAACAGTGCAAATTGTTTTCACTTATAACTCAATTATCAGCATAGTGCGTTATCAAGCAATATCACGCATAACTGTGAGTACAATAGACGAAATTATAAAATTTACTGTCTGGTTCTCGATAGTAAATCTATATCGAACGAAAGGTGTACCTACCCTATTTCGAAATTCATGGTACGCCTAGTGAAATATTCATAACATCAATCTATAGCGCAACTTTCGTCACATATTCGCAAGGATTTTTGAGCAAAGGTCAACAAACAGAAAATTGCTAAGAGATTTCTCGCAGAGTAAATTGCTAAGAGATTTATCGCAGAGTCCGCTAATAATGTCTCATACTAATACCAAAATAGCCTGGGGTTGCTGTGATCTGGGCCTTACGGATGATAAGTATCTGAATTGTACTATTTGTAAAAAGGCGTATCATTTCGAGTGCCTATCGTGCGAGGTGATCGATGCTGACGTCTGGAAATGTCCTCTGTGTTCGAATGCCAAGTCAAAGGGGAAAACCGACAACACGCCAGTACGCTCTACCCAATATGAAACCAGCCAAAGGCCCATGAAAAGACTCGCCGTGTCACCTGCCATGCAAGACGTTAACAATTCGTTGACCCACGATGATGTTCGCGACATAATTAAGGCCGAGTTAAGCACGTTTTTGGCAAAAATTGATACCACTATAACTGGTGCAATATCGAGACAATTGACTTGCATTAATTCAGATATATCGGAGTTAAAGGAATCGGTTACTTTTATTGGCAATCAGTGCGAAGATGTGAGGAAACAAGCAAACGATAATAGTCATGAAATAAAAAGATTACAGGAAGAAAATGCCACATTACGCGCAACTGTGACTGACCTATGTAATAAATTTAACCAGATGGAGCAACTTAATCGCTCCAACAACATAGAAATACAATGTGTTCCAGAAAATAAATCCGAAAATCTAATTAATACTATGTTGCAGCTGTGTACTTCTGTGGGTTGTACTGCTATCAAGGACGAAAATATTCTTAACTGTTCACGAGTAGCCAAGATGAATCCCGCCAGTTCCAGGCCCAGATCTATTATAGTGCAACTGAGTTCACCCAGAATGCGCGACACTGTTCTAGCGGCTGTAATAAAATACAATAAGTCCCACTCTGGAAATAAGCTAAATACGGCTCATCTAGGAATTAAAGGAGAGAAAAACACTTGTACAAACTTAATTACTTTTGTGGAAACTCTTGCTGAAGCGGTGGACAAAAACCAGCAAGTCGACGTAGTATATACCGACTTTAGCAGGGCGTTCGACAAAATTTCGCACAGCGTGCTTTTTTTTAAGCTTTCTGCATATGGTCTTTCCGGCACTATGCTGAATTGGAAACGTTCTTATCTGTGCAATCGTAACTTTTACGTCGTGGCAGCGGGTTTCGAGTCCACCATCCAACCAATAATAAATTCAGGAGTTCCTCAAGGATCTCATTTTGCTCCAATCTTATTTAATTATCTGATAAATGATCTTCCAAATTGTTTAACCCACTGCACGCCTTTTATGTTTGCTGACGACCTTAAAATTTTAAAAGTAATAGATACAGTTCAGGATTGTCACAAACTGCAAGCTGATCTAAATAGTTTAAATGACTGGTGTCAATTGAATGGAATGACGTTAAATACCGAGAAGTGTTATCAAATAACGTTTAGTAGGAAAGTTTCCAACATCAAGGTCAACTACAAAATTGGTTCATCTATTCTAAAATCTGTTAAATCCATAAAGGACTTAGGTGTCACGTTCGATGAAAAACTGACTTTTATTCCCCACATAGATAATATTGCTAAAAAAGCCTCGAAAATGTTAGGATTTTTAATTCGAAATACAAAAGAATTTCATAGACCTAGCACCAAGATTCTACTCTACAACTGCCTAGTCCGTAGTGTACTCGAATATTGTTGTCCAGTCTGGAGACCACATTACGCAGTACATTCTCTAAGACTTGAAAGAGTACAAAAACGATTCTTGTGGCATTTGGCTTACTCTACAAGGAAAGCAAAGGTATTAAAATCTTATAAAAAGAGACTAGCTCATTTTAACGCTACGCAACGCTATCAGATCGTCGCGATAAACTAGACATTACCTTTCTTTATAATCTAATCCACAACTACATAGACTGTCCAAGCCTACTAATGAAATTTAAATTTAGAATTCCATTCAGATATCCTCGCATGCCAATAACGCCATTTGCCCCAGTGTTTCGCAGAACCGTGCTAGGTTCAAATTCACCAGTCCCCAGACTAAGTAGACTAATAAATAAATACCAGAAACATATTTTCTTCGATGTTTTTGGAGACACAGTAAGGAAGTTCAAAATTAACTTAAACTCAATTATGGCAGAAAGTGCCAACCCTGTTCTCTAACTCTTCTTACAGCACACAATTATTAATAATTTAACTAATAATATCTAATAATTTGTACAACTGTAATTTTAAGTTAGCTTATAAATATTTTTGCTACTTTGTATAATTATTGCATGTGGTGCTTCCTTAGAAAGATGACGCATTTAGTATAAGTTAGTATATAAGTAATTGATGTTTTTTTTGATGCAGTTATCAATGTGAAGCCTAATAAATAAAATAAAAAATAAAATAAATCTATTTTAAAGTCAGGACCTGCAATTTGGCCAAAAAGCGCTCTTAACATACGAAATATAGTAAAAAGATTAGATTAAAAAAAATACAATATATTGTTACTTAATCCACTTTAATGTCAGGACCTGCAATTTGGCCAAGACGAGAACTTCACAAAGGCACTTATAAGGGCAGATTAGCTGCAAAGCACAAAACGAATTACAGGATACAGGTTAATACTTTTCAAGCCATAATTGAAGATATTATCATTTTATTCAGTCCGAAGCGAATAGACAGTAGTTAACTAAGACTAGCTCAAGAGCATATTGCATTTCTGGGCAGCGTCCATATCTAGAAGGTACCTACCCGCAATTTAGCGAAGAAAAGGCGCTCAACACATAGGCAATATAGGATATATGTTAGTATAAAAAAGATATTGCTAAAGAAATGTTACTTAGTCCACTTGAAAGCCAGTACCCGCAATTTGGACAAGATGGCTACTTCACGACGGCACTTACAAGGGCGGTAAAGTGGCGAAAACAAATTCAAAATAAAATAAGTTCCAAATAAGTAATACCCGTGATTTTCTTGGGCAAAGTTTACTTCTACTTTTATAAAAGTGACAAAACATAAGTAAAATATAGGGTATAGGTATGTATTTTGTTACACTTAGCACTTAATAAATTTAAATGCTGTACTTAGTTGTATAAGAAAAAACAATTCTGCTTAAATATATCTTTAAGTTACTCAAAATGAACAACAGTTCTCACACGGACCGCATCAAGCAGCAAAGTAAGCCACTAAGTATTCATGAAAAGATTTTTCACCTACAAAAGAATTACTTTACTTATAAGGATGTAGCTACGCTATCCCCTTCAAGTTCCCTAAAGCCGAGGCACGTACTAAAGCGTAAAGGTCACGTTACATACCAAAAGGTAGAGAATATAGGTCAGTGTCCAATCCTATTGCAGTAATTGGAGGACCGCGCCTTTTGTTGAAGGTGCCATGGACGTGTTGAGCTCAGAATGCAGTTAGTCGAACACAATTACTTACGATAAGGTTCGTATTGTAGGAGCTTTGTTAGAATTTTTATCGCGTAAGTGGTTTTTAAATGACTTTACTGTACTTGGAAACCAGCAATTTCAAATTTTTTACTAAAAAGTTACACATGTTACATTTATGTCCGTCTTCTTGATGGCATTGTTGATACCTTTACTTAAAATTATATGCCAATTAGTTTTGAGCTAGTAAATGTTAATCTAATTAAAGTAAAGTATTTTATTCGGAACCATTACTTTTCAAATCTTAAAATTGAGTTTGGTGATAAAATAATTCATCTATAATATACCTAGATATAATGTGTAACTAAATCTGTTGGAATAAATTGTCGAATTAAAATCTAATTCGAAATCATTCGTTAACCAGCATTTATTACTTAGGATACACTACGAACATTTTTATAGGGTTGAAACTTGAAACATTGCTAAAACAAATAAACAAACAATTCAAAGAAAGTGTCGTACTTGGTAAGCTTTAAAATATGTTCTAACCCATTCTAACTTCTAAAGACATACTAAACCATAAAGCTTAAGTGTCAAATGCAAAGGTCACTGAAATAAGTAAGAATTTAAATAAAATGGCTTACATTTGTGAAGCATGCAAACCAGAGTACAATGAGCTGGCACAAAAGCGCATGTGATAATAATTTTTCAGTCCAAAAGTTTCAACTGACATGCATATCACACGTAAAGCATACACATTACTACAATATTTTACCAACGTAGTGGGTAGTTTTAATATAAATGTAGATATATTTATGCAGGTCTTAAACAAAACATTCACAGCGTAGAAGTAAAACTCAAGTGCTCTACTATTTTATAATAGAGATCGATATCAGATTAGGTACTTATAAAAGTGTGAGAAAATTAACTAATGGTTTTAAACTATGGTCTTTTATGTTTAGGTTTGAAAGAATATTTTATTTAATGGTAAATTATATTCTGATTCTTTCACAAAAAAGTCCAAAATCCCCCTTTTCCAGTGCACAGCACTCCCGCTAGAACTGTTCCAGTTCATTCTAAGATTTTGTGTCCAGTATATTATGTAGGTAATCCATTACTATGTAATGGAAATAAAAGACAAATTAATATTATTTATGACTAAATGAATTGTACTATTTAATGGAATGATGAGAAATAGAAGGCTTTTTTATTTTATTTTTATATGTAGGTAATAAGCAAATTAGTTCGTATAGACCTGGTGGCTAGCTGTGTTGTCAGAATTTATAAGCCCCCGGAAAACTTCAGATACAGTTTAAAACAACCAAAGTCTAAATTTTAGCATGTCATTCGAGTCACGGCGGCTTTCAGTTGCAAATACCACCCTGTGTTCCATCCGAAGACTGACTGTGCCGAAAGTTACCACTTATTAGCGATTTCCGTGTTATAGATGCTAGGTATCGCGATATAAGAAGATTTACTTCTATTATCTCAGTGTTCTGAGCTTCAGTGTTGCCTTTTTTCTCTTACACTACTTATTCATGCTCTAGACTTAGGTAAGATCCTCAAATGGACGGGAATAAAATAGCAAGTATGGTCACGGAATAGAAAATGGACACGACACAGTTTTTGGGTTCGCATAAGACGAGGACAATTTCTTTGGTACAAAGCTCAGGAGCAGTTTGAGTAACAGAAATATCTTTACTAATAACCAACGAAAGTACAACGAAGTTACACAAAAACCAAGAGCAAGAGCTCAATTTGAGTAGGAAATTGTTTTTTTTGCAAATACTTACTTCAATGTTTCATGTGCTGCAAGACCTCGCTGACAACTGACAATATTTTTTAACGATACGGCCTTTCGCAGCCAGCACGTCGGTCTAAACTACACACTTTTCTGACAATCAGTAATATGTAGAACAACAACAACAGTACATGAGCGAGCACTATTTCATCAAACATGGTTTTATTCACACCAGACCGCCGCGTCGTCATGATTTGTGATCCTTTCAAGCTAGATTTCAATATAACCCTTTTATTTTGAACAATAATTTAGAGTAGTGTATAAAAATAGTACACATGAAACAAAATATGCTCGTATCTACTTGTTTAGGGTAAATAGATTTTGCACTCGACATATAGCAAAATTTATTCACGATGAAAAATGTTCTAATAAGTACAGGATTTAAGTTGTAACAATGGAATTTAATTTTGGTTTGACCTTTTTTGTGTATTTATGCTATGTTCTTAACCCATTTTTGTCTACTTATATCAAATTTCTCATTATGAGTGAAGTATTAAGCCTTGTACAGTGCATCATTATACGTATGGCACTTTTTATCAGATTTTTTTTGAATTATGAAAACAAACAAAGATGTTAAACATTGGTTGTCTGTAAAGTTGGTTTATGAACTGCAATTTTACGTGATAATGTCATAAGAAAACATTATTGAATCAATAACTGAAACAAACTGAACGCTTAGGCCGATCGTGCCTCTCTTTCGCTTGTTCCGCGCTCTCGCTTGCACGGTCAGCTCAGGCGGAACGTAACACTTTTTCGTGTGTGCAGCCCGCGTTTATTAATTTATAAGACGTTATCACGTCAAAACATCCTTCTTCTTACTTACTCAAAATCTATAAAATCAAATAAAGCTCTAGTTTTCCCGAAAAATAGCCTTGAGGTACTTAGTGACCAGGCACGGTACCTAGGTACTTAGTAATAAAATACGTAGTATGCCGTCGTACGACGTATCTTATTACTAAATACCTAGGTAGGTACCGTGCCTGGTCACTAAACTTTTTGCATAACGTACGACTCGCTCACCAAATATCTACGAATATTTGAACAATAACTTCTTTGAATTTCTAAAAATACACCAAGACCTATTCGAACCATTTTACTTTAGCATATGCTAAAAATATTCCAAGATCTACCAAACTATCTGATAACAAACTCAATTTACGATCAGTCTTATAACTTACATAGTTCATTGTTTTTCTCACATGCCTGTATTTTCAATAATTCCTTTGGGTACATAGAACCAATAACCAAGGTAATAAAGTTGGGGTCAATCCTTCCGAGAAAGGCGAAGAGTTTGTTCCCTCGGGATCGGAATACATAAGCGATGTATCATCCGAGTCGAGTACACGAATGTACTGATGACAAGACGGATGAGGTAATATAACAGCAGGACACTAGAGAACTTGTGCTTTTTCTTTTGGCGTCCAATTTATCACAAACTTTCAAACAGTAATAAAGATAGATAAAATAACGCCCGATATGAAATTCGTTAGCAATATCTAATTAGATGTAAACTATACCAGAATTTTCTTTTTTAGAGTGACACAGATATATTTTTTTTTGTACAATAGTCATTATTTATTTAGTATCAGTCAAACTATTTATACAAATTCAAATATCGGAGGAATTTGAAAGTCTTTCTGTATCATCGCGGAATTAATTAGTTTTTGCTAATTAAGCGTTATTTGACAAGCTAAGTTAGACGTGGATAAATACAAACAAACAAATAACATTCAATGTGCAGGCTGTAATATGTAAGCCGTTTTCAACCAGTCTTCCTCAATAAAGGCGACCTACTTATATCCAGTAGTGCATCCTATAATTGAATAGATGATGATCTCAGGCATTGCTGTTTGATTTCTTTTTAATCTGAAAAAAAATATATACATCAGTGTAATATAAGATAATAGGAAATGAAACGATAAATCGAGCACACCACATAGCTCGAAAACCCGCCCTTCTCACTACCAGGCTTTTTTCCAATAAGGCTATAACATTTTCAATTCAAAAGACGTTCACAAGATTGAATTGACCTGACATCATCTGTCAGTTCACTTTTGCAGTTGCTTCTAACACGAATTATGGAACGTTCGGTGACTTTTCGATCTACCTATTTGATAAAATATTTCATAATATATTATCAAATGGATCGGAAACAATTCATAACAAAATCTCGTTGGTATGTAAAAATATAATTTAAAGTTTAGAGTTGACATAATGACTGTAGTAACAATACTTAATCTGATCAAAATTATTACTTAAGTTCATCACCATCAAGATTAAATATATTAAATTCATTTTGACAAATATCGTAATCTTTGAAATTGATTGTAATCAACTTGTCGTACGTAGACATAAGTAATTGATGTCAAATTGAGATTTTGATTAATTTAATTATTAAAAATATTTATAAAGGCTCTATAATTAAATTAGCATCTTAATATCTATACAATTAAACGACTCTAAACAATATTAATATTTATATGAGCTGTACCTATTCAGTGGAGTAGCATCCAATTTTTTTTTCAGTTACCTACCTATATTAAAACCATTTTTATTTGCCATCGGTGATCGGATCAGAGACCAGCTGCAATATATTTACAGCGTGGCTCAAGGCTTGATTATTTATGTACGTTAAGCACAATATTTGAAAGCGTAGCAGCCTTCGAAAAATGTCCCCAGTATAATAAAACCAAGCCCATTGTCGCTTTCATTATAGTACCCCAGAAACGGGAACAACGTTATCCCATGCTGACACTCAAAGCTGCCCTGGGACATTATTTGTGTATTTTATGACCTCCATGCCCCTATTCCCTCTATCCTATCAACTCTGCTTGGAACGAGTATCTTTACCTATATCGAAGATCCTTTTGGATCAAATGAGACCTATAGTAAGACGTTCTCACTATAAGTTATATTTTTCTTGTCTCGACCAAAACTTATTATGTGTTTGCGACCCTAAATTTTTCAGCTTAACGGCCAAGACCGCTGTTTTATTGAATTTGAAAATAGATATATTGTTGCGGAGTAGAAATTCTAAGCGGCAGTTTTAAAACGTAATGGGTTTCGCAAGGCACTTTTATCCTAGAGTAGTATATAGTCTCGGAAATTCGAAAAGAATTTTATGACTAGTGAGAAACATGAAAGGGTGAGGTGTACGTCATGAGATTTTATAAATATTATTAATTCACAAAATAAGAAAGCAATCAGGGTTAAACAAAATCATTTCTAATAAATTTTACTAAACACGCTTAACTGGTAGGTAACTTAAAAAACTCATAATAGAATATCTGTTGATAGTCTCAACAAATAAGAGCATAATATAGTGAACACATTATGTTCACTTAACCTGATGCACACGTTAATTTTATTTTTGTCACTATCTTCATAATAAGTCTTAACTTTAGAAGGAAATAATATTCAAACCGAGAAATTTAAATCGAGACCAAGTTTTCACGGATAGAAATTGAGGTCAATGACGAATCGCATTCTCTTGGAAACACTTCTATTCAGAAAAGAACGTGACAGTGTGATAAAATATGCATTATACAAAAATGGTTCTTAGAGCCGTTTTAATAATGACTATAACCTTGTACGAACTGAAATAACTTGCACCACGGTCGCATCGATTGGGCTTCTTCGGTACCAGTATTGGTATATGCAGCTTAAATATACATACGACACCTAAATAATTTTGTAGTGATACAAGTAGGTACTTACTCGTAGGCCTATACGAGTATATTGGCAGTACCCTCAAGCATTGACGTTCAATTTTAAAGCACCGGTCAAACTCGCAGCTGCAAAGTCTTGAGCATCGACGTAAGGTGGCATGTTTATCGGCCTTTTATCGGATACACTTCGGAGAGTGCGCTCAAAAGTTGACAATCTGGTCCCACCTGCCCCTTTCTTCTATCGTACGGCTAGACAGACGCGACCAAAGCGCCACCCTTTTATGGTGGACATTCCGCGCGTTAGAACTAAGCGTTTCGAGTCCTCATTCCTCATACGAACAGCCAGAATGTGGAACGCTTTGCCTGGGTCTGTCTTCCCGCTAAAGTACGACGTGGGTGTCTTCAAATCCCGAGTAAATAGGTAATTATCTTCTAGGTAAGCGTGCTACATCCTAGACCGCATATCTGCTCAACATCAGGCAGTATGTAGTCAAACGCAAACCTATATGGAAAAAAAAAAAAAAAACTCTTATGTCATCCTCCTTATAGCTCTCATCTAGCCCCGTGTGATTTCTTTTTATTCCCTAAAATGCAAGAACTAGCTCAACGTGATACTGTTTTCGTCGTCAAAAGATGCACTGTCAGCTTTTGAGAATGCCATAAAATTGTCTTTAGCGGACTAATAAAAGTATTTTGAAAATTGGTTCAGACGCATGAAACTTTGCACAGATAATGGTGGAAAGGTCTTTGATAATATTTAGTTAAAATACAGTTATCCATAGAACATATTACATTTTTGGTATCGCAAAACTTTCTGAGTGTCCAACGTATTAGTAAGGATTTAGGTTCTAGATTGACCATATCTTTTGCCTGTTTGAAAACATGAAACATAATACACGACATTATTGAATGTGTTGTAAATCCTTCAAATTTGTTCTACCGGACTGTTTACCGAATCAATTGTCTAGATATCATTTCTTTGCTTAATGTAGCAGTAATCGTTACTTTTAACTTAACTATGTTTTTTTTCCATTTCAGGTTAGGTAGAAGAAAGGCGTTATTTGAAAAAAGAAAACGAATAAGTGACTACGCTCTAGTCATGGGAATGTTTGGTATTGTAATAATGGTTATAGAAAATGAACTTTCAAGTGCTGGAGTTTATACTAAGGTAAATAGTTTGTTTACTCGTTATTTTACAGAAGTAATTAACAACAAAATCTATAGTTGATTGAATAAGGCTTTACTTTGCGGAAGTTTACCTTCAAATCTTTGTTTTGAATAAATATTAAGTGTACGTTCTTATAATGACGTTACTTCCTAGCGTGTCCACATTCGCTATAATATGGGACGCGTTGGACGTAGGTATCAACTTATTTACTACAAATGTATTGACATTACAAATATTTTGAATAATGCACAAAGCCAACCCTGTACTGTATGTACATACAGTAATTACATTTGTAAGGAATTATTATAAGAAGGTACGGCGTTACTTCCGATTATTCACTTACAGACTATATTGAATTTATTATCACAAATCTGAGCAAGTGCCTTTATTAGCTACAATAAAATACAATACTATTTACTTAAGCTAAAATACGTAAGTATTTAATCTACAACTGTCTACACACAAAGCAATTAAATCAACCAAAGATCCTTGACGGTCTTAAGAGAATTCAAATATTCAAGCTTACTACCAGTTTGCACCATTGCATTTGAATTTATTTGGTGTGACAAATAAATTGAAATAATTGAACTATTAATTTAATTAATTATTAAGAGAGATAGTAACAAGATGCGCGTATTACATACATATGTAAGCTACAACCTAAATAGGAGGCCTGTTTATGTTGTATCTTGTTGATTGCATTTACTTTTAACCGACTTCAAAACAGGAGCTTCAGATTTAATGGTTCTTTTTTTTGTTTGATAGTTCATACGAATTCCGTACACGGTTGAAGTCGGTTATGTAATTTTTGGTGATAAACAATTGTTTTATTTTTAAGATTACCATTAGCATTATTATAATAATCGTAATTTTTGTCCACTTTGTTTCAGGCGTCAATATATTCACAAGCGTTGAAGACGCTTATATCAATGTCGACTGTGATTTTACTTGGCCTAATCGTCGCGTATCACGCTTTAGAAGTACAGGTAAAATACTTTTCTTTGCTCTTTATATCAACATGTATACTTCGATTTCTTACAAGATGAAGTTTATAGCCATGTACAATAATTCCTTAGAAACAGATGAAGAAGGAAACTCGTTGGAAATATGTAGCTCAAATGTTTTTTAGGGTTCCGTACCCAAAGGGTAAAGACGGGACCCTACGAATATTACTAAGACTCCGTTGTCCGTCCGTCTGTCCGTCTGTCTGTCACCAGGTTGTATATACCTTGATAGCCAGAGAGCTGACATTTTCACAGATTATGTATTTCTGGTTAATTAATTAATTAAACAGAAATTTCGACTACATTATCGAAACTCGCTATACATTAGGTTGTCTTATATTTGTCTCTACTATTTATCTAGGTACTAACTTTATTTCCCTAAAACCCGTATTATTTATTTACCTTAACTACATACCTATTTAATTCCCTAACTAGAGATTATTAATTTCATCTCGACGTATACCATTAAATATTATTTTGAAAGGTTATTACATAAGTTCAAAATAATATAACTTATTTTGATATGACATGACTCAAAAATGACGGTGTGTTATAATTTTGACGTGTCTGTCTATGGCATAATAGTAGCTCGCAAACAGACGAACCGATTTTGATTTTGTTTTTTGTTTGAAAGGTGATTTATTCGGGAGAGTTATTAGCCTTTTGTTAGCTGCTGTTGGACTCTAAAATATTGTGTTAGTTGTTTTATAAAGTTGTGATTTAATTTTGTTTAAACTTAGCCAACTTAACCACAAATCTTATGTTATTTCGTATTCCCGATCTCAAATATCTTCTTTCTGTGATTCCAGTTATTTATGATAGACAACTGCGCTGACGACTGGCGGATAGCAATGACTTGGCAAAGGATAGCGCAGATCGGTCTCGAGCTAGCTATCTGCGCTGTGCATCCTATACCGGGCCAGTATACCTTCACTTGGACCACAAAATTAGCCAACAAAGGGGGCGTCATTGGTGTCGAAGTTGTAAGTTTCTCACGAATTATTTCATTTCTTAATTGCGCCACTCATTGAAGAACTGCTTATTTATTAAAACCAGCGGGTCTAAACGGCCGTTTTGAATTATAATAATAATTGTCTTATAATAGATTATGTTGTCAAGTCATAGAATTACCCACAGAGATATACTCGTAACAACCAGATAGCGCTGTTGTTACATGAAACCATTCTCAACCACAAAAATCACTCTGTGATGTTGTCACTGTTATATGATTCGGAATTTGACAAAAACACTATCCGGTAATTGATCCAGTAATTGTCACTGGATCGTGCAATGAAACTCATGCCATATTAAATCAATGCATCTTTAGATTTTCTTGACTGACCACAAATTATCTCTCTTGTATCTCAATTACCACATGGCGAGAAATAATTTTCGAATAAAATTCATCAATTAATCTGTCGCCACAGAGATCCCTGAGGGAATTATGTAGACAATCGATATAATTTGAAAGAAATGCATTAATTGAATATGGCACAAAAGTAAGAAAAAGACATGAAAGGTAATTTCGGATCGGTTGGTGAGGCCATATTTTTCAGGGAGATATGTCCAAAACATATTTATGGTAGAGCCAAAGTTTCCTTAATTTTTTTGATAGAAGAAGAATAGACTTTTTTTATCTACTGATAAAAACAAGAACAATAACACCTAATAAAAACAGTATATGTTTGATATGAGACGAATAGAAAGCCAAGTTCAGACGAAACTCATTTTAGTGTAGCTTTTCTTCGCATATTAAAAACTTATATTGAGTTACAATACAATACTTATGTTATTGAGTTTTCTCGTTCTTGCATTTTAATTGGCAAATTGCACCGATTATACTAAACTTCGTCTAGTGATTTGTTACTGGTATCAGCTCTTTTGTACTTCTACTTCTTCTACTTTGTGAGTTCTTATTTTCGATAGATACCATCCGTCTTACCACAAAAGTTTTAAACACGCTTTAGAAAATGTTTAACAAAAAGTGTTTAAAGCGTGCTTCAATATTTTGTGGTAAGGCGACATGTTTCTTGCAAGGTTTAACAGTATAAAGTTTTAACTACTCTTGCCGTGATATGGTTTGCTTGATAAATGCATCATTCTTCATTTATTTAGGGTTTTCATCGACATCTATATATACTTATTTTTTTTTTTTTTTTTTAGCTCAAGTGTTTGATTTTTATTTTTTAATTTGTTTAGGTTTGTACATATAGCATAGTAGTTGTAATATATAGTTAAGTTTATGAAATGTTTTATAAGTTTTGCCTGAAATAAATATCCTAGGAATGTATTTACTATTTTGCCTAATGTTGATGAAGTTGTAGTAATGCTATGGTTATTTTATACTTATCACTTTCACTGTCCCAGTACACAGTTTTAAACTGTATTCCAACATCCACCGAACTTAACTAAACCGACAACATTTTACGGCGGCTCTTTTAAAATTTTTGGTTGCCTTATTAGGTACTTAACCATACGTCCATGAGAAGCTTTTTGTACTTGTTCATGCAACCAATCAAATAAAAAACTGGCCAAGTGCGAGTCGGACTCGCGCACCGAGGGTTCCGTACAAACCTGCAAGGTTTACAAAGTTCGTTCATTACGACAAAAAAAGTAATAAGTTTATATTTATTAAAAAATATATATTTTGTAATGTAACTAAAAATTTAAGGTTTTCGGAATTTTTCCTTTATGTGTGCTATAAAACGTTGCTTCATGCCAAATTTCAAGATTCTAGGTCGACTGGAAGTACCTTTTAGGTTTTGATTCCCTTGCGAGTACTTGCGAGTTTCAAAATTTGCGGCATAAACGGCTGTATCTTTTGATTGCGTTGGCTTAGAAGTTTGATTTTTTCACAGCTTCAAGGGACAGTAGACCTGAGTAATTGATATAAATTTCAGCTTCATACCTCCACGCGTTCCTGAGAAAAAGGGTCTTGACAGACGGACAGACGGACAACAAAGTGATCCTATAAGGGTTCCGTTTTTTCCTTTTGAGGTACGGAACCCTAAAAATCATCAATTCTGCCTTTAAATTATGACTCGCAAGTCGAGTCGTGAACATATGACATGGTACAGATGTGACTCTTTTTGGAGTCATTGGACAGTGAACGTGTTATGTTATCTTTATCTTCACTTTCAAACTGATATTTATTTTACATTTTTCTCCTTAGGGCACGATGTATAAGCAAATCCAGGTCTGTATTAATTGAATCAACCTGTAATACAAGTTTTAAGTGATGTTAGCGTCTTCGTCTTGAGCATGTCCTCTGATTTTTGTGAACATTGATTCCACTGTTTTGTGTTTGTGATTCGTTTGGGTGGCGTGAAAATTATAGTAGTTTGTATTGGATTGTAACTGATAAAATAAATGTTGGGAGAAAAATAATTTTGATGCTTAAAACTGTTCAAGTAAAGCAAATCGTAAAGTAACTCATTGACGCGTAGCAATTACAATGCATGTAACTGTAATCAAGTGTGAGTGACGTTGAAAATCTGTATGCTTTTGTCAATATTTCCAGTGAGTTTGAAGCACAAAGCACATTGGTTCTATAGTAAAATTTGGAAAAGTCTGTACCACAAATTCTAAATTATAAATCAAGTATTAAAACATCCATTAAACATATTAAGCTATATAAACTATTTTTAATGGGCAAAAGTGCCTTTATTGACTTCAACAAAATACAATACTAATTTATATGCTGAAACTACATACACTACTACTACATAAAAAGCAATTGGATCATCCAAAGACCCTTGAAGTTCTATAGATAATCCAAATGCTCAGCTTACGCTTGGATGCAAGGTGTTGTGAGGCCCATCGCTGTCAGTATGGTACTGCGGTTGACCAGCTTGTTGACCACAGTATCTCTTGCTCAAGAAGCGCTAGCCGCATTGGTCGCCTTGTCAGTCTGAACGATGTCATACGCAGGGCTTTTGCCACCGCCAATATTCCAGCCGTACTTGTACCGAGTGGGTTCGCGCGTGGTGATGGCAAAAGGCCTGACGCTATGATGCTGGTCCCATGGAAGTGTGGACGGCCCTTAGTATGGGATGCGACTTGCGTCGATACTTTGGCGCCGTTCTGAGACTCAGAGTAGACTCAGGGCTGGAGTGGCGGCCAATTCGGCGGAACAGCACAAGCGGTGCAAATATGCTTATCTCGGTAGTGGTTACATATTTGAGCCATTTGGGGTTGAGACATTAGGTCCGCGGGGGCCGGGAGCTTATCTTGTTTTCAAAAGTCTTTCTGAGCGTCTGGTGGACGCGACGCGTGACCATCGTATTTATTTGAACCAACGCATAAGCATTGTCATTCAGCGTGGCAATGCAGCCAGCATGCTGGGCGCGCTGCCAACTGGCGGTGGACTTGATTTGCATTTGGATTATCTTTCGACCTTCAAGGATCTGTGGATGATTCAATTGTTTTTTTATGTAGTAGTAGTGTATGTAGTTTTAGCTACATAAACTGACATCACTTGAAATGATAAAAAAATGTGATACCCTTTGCGTGCCTTAAGGTTGTAGTCTATGTACGTTTTGTTTCCAACCATGGCTTTAGTTTTATTCTTCAGGTAACGTTGATTAACTAAGTGGTCGTAAAAATTGCTTTGACATCATTTTCAGGTACCGTATGACGTCACTCTGTCACTGCCGATGTTCTTTCGGCTCTATCTTATATGCAGGGTCATGTTACTTCACAGTAAATTGTTCACGGATGCTTCGTCAAGAAGTATAGGAGCTTTAAACAGGATCAACTTTAATACTAGGTACGTAAAAATTCCATTATATTTTATTTTTAAGAACCTGATTGCTGCAGAACGATATCAGTGATCCGAAAATGTTGCTGTACTCGTATATGTATATTACACAACAGAACCATCATTGACTTATTCCATGTGTATACAGAGACATTACTCATTAGGCCTAATTTTGAAGGTGCCATCCTAAATATAAATTTAATAGCAACGTAAAAAGTTATCTCTATTCGATATAAAAAGTGAATAATTATTTTCGCAAAAATGGCAAAACCGCCTTCCATCGTGTACAAAATTCGAATATTTCGCTGGAATTGTTTACATTATTGATGATTTATCAAAAACGGCTTAGCCGTTTTATGTAAGATTTAAATGGGACCACCTCAGGACTACATTCTTTCGAACTAAAAATGAATTTTTCGATTCAGTTCACGATTAGTGAAATTATATATGTTCATCGTGTACAAAATTCGGAGATTTCACTCGAAATGCTTACATTATTGTTGGTTTTATCAAAAACTTCTGTTGTAGTAATTGGTTTGTTTTAAACCTATTTACTTATATTTTCCAGGTTTGTCTTGAAGACACTCATGACAATTTGCCCCGGTACTGTTTTATTAGTTTTTATGGTATCTCTATGGATAATCGCAAGCTGGACTTTGAGACAGTGTGAAAGGTCAGTATCAGTTATACGTGTTGTAAGTGGCATAACTATTATTTTGCGTATAAGATGTTTTATATTTGGGAGAGAAACGGTGTCACGAAATTACGATGTGACGTGTTTCGCATCCTGTACCTAATGAATCAGCATAATGGTTTTGTTATTTCCATTTTTGTCTGATCAGTATGCTTTCATTTAGTTTGGTGTTCATTTGTGTTACACTCAACAAAAGTTTATACAAAATTCACCAGTGTTTTGCCTACGTGGGCATGCTATTGCTTTTGTACTGTGACGTTGTATATAATCGTTGTTTATGCTTTTTATTTGAACCCACTGTGTTCTATCTATTGAAATAAAAGATAAATTTAGTAGTGTCGCTAGGTTCATGATCATCACAATGAAAGAGTTTGACTTTGAATATTTTTGCAAAAATAGCTTCAAATGTTTACGAAACACATTGCTATAATTACTAAATAACTAGTCGATGTTAGATGTAGAGCAAATTGACGTTAAGAAAGAGGGTGCTTGTTGTGATAAAGTAGACGCCTTTACGAACTTTCACAATATATGTGAGTAAGTTACCTGCACAGAGTGCTGCACTTCAGTGTCCTGTTAAGATTAGAAACTAAGAGCACTTGCAAACACAAATTAACAAAAACTACGTTCACATAATATGAATAAATATATTATAACTTATTACGCACAAAATGGCTCTAGGAACAACAACACTTAGAAAAGCTTCTGAATACCATTTACATGCACAAAATCACTGCACTTGATCACGCATCAAACAAGTTACCTCTTCCTCCCGTCGCAAGCGTCTCGCTTGTGACTTTTCTCACTTTTAAGTGTTTTTCTTCTTTCTTCTCGCCCATTTTTCTTCTCGATGTTAGTTCTGTGTTCTCATAACTTTGTTTACTTGAGGTACCTTCGATTTCAATTCACGCATGGCTACAAGTATCATAATTTGGTATTGGTCCAGATAAATGTTTAGAATGCACGTTGTATTTAAAATCTTTATTATTCGGTATTAGTTCGTACCTTGTCTGTTTAGTGAAAACGAAGTTTCGAGGCATGCAAATTGTAATTTGTGGTTGGATATAAAAATTTAAAATCGGTCTCCAAAATTATATACGCCACAAACAAAATTTGGCTAATTTATGTCTAGTGTGACATGTTGCTTAGTTACTGTTATACATTTTTCTATGTTAGACCAATCGGTAATTATCTGTGAGTCTTGTCGGGCATTTTGGCTCTCAGGTTCCACGATGAAGACCATGCTAATTTGCTAAACTCAATGTGGCTGACTGCTATAACGTTCCTCTGTGTCGGCTATGGCGATATAGTCCCCAACACATATTGCGGCCGTGGAATTACCCTGACCTGTGGTATGGTGGTATGTATTTACAAAATAGGTTTCTTTGGGTTCTTTTAAGAATTTATTTGTATTCTCATGATATTCATTGCTAGGGTTGAAATAGATTTCTAGGCATTGCAAGTCTTTGTATTATCTTGCATTGTCTAGTTAATAGTTAGGTCAAAGGTGAGCCATTTTATGTGTTGTTAAGATTTCCATAAACGTTTGAAGCAAACTCACATTTCAAATCAAAGTCAAACTCTTTGTTACACAAAATATCCTCAACATTTCTCTTAAATTATTTTATCTTTCCTGTCTACAACCATACAAAGCTTAGGGACAGCTTGCGTGCTATGATTGTTACGGATTTGTGAATGAACACTTATCAGTAGGTAGCTTCAAGCTTGGAATACAAGTCGATGAGTAAAGCGTTGGAATTTATTGACAATTCAGGTTTCACGACGAAGAACACGCTAACCTTCTGAATGCGATGTGGCTTATCGCGATTACGTTTCTGTCCGTCGGTTTTGGTGACATTGTGCCAAACACTTATTGCGGCAGAGGTATCGCCGTTAGCACCGGCATTATGGTAAGTTTCTACAAACAAACTTTATTAATGTTTGTGTTGACTGACACGAGTTGATACTTTAGCACTATCTACTTTCAATTACAAAACAAAATTTAACTTTGTGCAAAATCACGCCAACAATCTGTTGGATTGCTTTCGCCTATCAATTCAATTTGCAAAATCTGTAATGCTTTCTTAACACAAAATATAAGTCAGTCAACACCTATACATACTAATATATGTAACAACAGAACACACACACCACAGATATGCTTTACACGTAAAGTAAATTTTTTTTAAATCACACTTCAATGTATTCGTTGTTATTAACTAAATGTTCACAGAGTACATGTAATCCCGTTGTTATTTGTATTGATGTCTATATTGTGAATGCAGCATAAAACTTTAATGACCACACTTTGAAATCACATTTAATGTTATTCACATTCAATGTACACAATATTGCCTTGATTGTAGGATATCTAATAACCGTAATGAACCTGTTATTCGTAGTTTTCGCAGACAAGATTAAAGTTTGGATTACTTTTGATCAGTTCCTCAAATAAACGGTATTTAAATATTTTTTAAACTGAATAACGTCCATTTCCCTGTTAAAACCAGCTATTAGAAGTATATATTTTGTAGTATGGAATGCTTCATTTCTCCTTACTGTTTCTAGTTCTCTTTTCACTTCAATATTTCACTGAATTGCACAAATAAGTTTGTTTTTAAAATGGCTCACTTTTCCTAATATTACATTTGAACAGAAGTGTACAATAAAATTCATTGCACCTAATAAAATAGTGTTGTTGTAAACTGTTTATCAATAAGAACTTTAGATGTTGTTAAATGTTGAAAAAAGTAAATGTTGATAACAACTTTGTGCACATATAGATAACAATGCACTAAATGACAAAGTTTACCTCACTTTCTATGTAATGAAATGCATTATCTCTATAATAAAAATTGAGCTGATAAAAGAAGGAAGTATCTTAAAAAGAAACCTTCAAATTTTTTTCCGTAAAACAAACGGTACATGCTCCACCTTTTATTAGCTCTTCTTAGTAAATTTCTTTTTAGCACAAGAATTTTAACTAATGAAACATTAACTAAATAAATGAGAAATAATTTAAGTGGTATATTTTTTTCATAAACTATTTTTAATAATGGTGAATTTAGAGGGTAATCGAGGCAATGAATTTTAAAACTAAAATGCTTTATATGCTTCTAATATATTTATCACCTTTGTGTCTATTATCCTCAATATAATAGTAAAATTTAAATAAAAATAATTAGCACATACCTAGCTGAAAAATTATAATTTGATTATTATTTATAGCCTTCAAAATTGCCTTATTGGAATGGAAACTCTTGAATGCTTCTACACGTTCGCTTGCATTTTACATTAAGATATTCACTTAACAGGGAGCTGGATGCACAGCGTTATTAGTCGCGGTTGTTTCAAGAAAATTAGAATTAACTAGAGCCGAGAAGCACGTTCATAACTTCATGATGGACACACAACTTACTAAAAGAGTAAGTATTGATGTGATATAAGTTGATCACAATTATTGTTAATCTAATTAACAGGGGGCGGGATGTACGGCATTGTTAGTGACAGTTGCCTCGAGAAAGTTAGAGTTGACTAGAGCAGAGAAACATGTCCATAACTTCATGATGGAAACACAACTCACGAAAAAGGTAAGGTAACTGTTACGTTAGTGACAGAAGAGGACTCGAGGTAAGAGTAACGCTCGGTTATGGTAATCAAAGAGTTTTGTGCTGTTGATGCTAGTCACAATTAAATTTTAACAGAAATAGTTAACACTTTTGTGTATGACTCATATAATATTAAAAGCATTTAGTGTGAACTAATAACATTACTAATTCAATACTAGCTGCAAATAACAAAAAATAAAATTTATCACTAAATAAAGCACATTACATAGAGCAGTATTGAATTAAGCTAATCATAACACAGTGCTAAATTAATGCTCGATTGCGTGCGTTTAAAGAGGATTCGTAGAGACAAAGAAGGAGGGCGAAGGAAAACTTACTGTAAATTTAAAATTATTTCAGCTGAAAAATGCCGCAGCTAACGTGCTTCGAGAAACTTGGTTAATATACAAGCACACGAGACTCGTAAAAAGAGTCCATCCTGGTCGAGTAAGAACACACCAAAGGAAGTTTTTGTTAGCTATATATGCGTAAGTAAAATTGATATCAAAAATACAATTTAGTATCTCTAGACCAGCTCGGTCACCACGGTCTCTCTTGAAGAAGCGCTGGTCGGATTGGTCGCCACGCCTGCATTAACGATGTCATATGCAGAGCTTTTGCCACCATCAATATCGCAGCCGTACTCGAACCGAGTGGGCTCACGCCGCGTGGTGATGGCAAAAGGCCTGACGGCATGATGCTAGTCCATGGCAGTGCGGACGGCCCTTAGTATGGGACGCAACTTGCGTCGATATTTTGGCGCCGTCACATCTTTCTGAGACTCAGAGTAGGGCCGGAGCGGCAGCCAATTCGGCAGAGCAGCACAAGTGCCGCAAATATGCTAACCTCGGTAGTGGTTACAGAGTTGAGACATTGGGTCCGTGGGGGGCGGAAGCTCATCTTATTTTAAAAAGTCTTTCTGAGCGTCTGTTGGATGCGACGCGTAACCGAAATGCTGGTGTTTATTTGGTTCAACGTATAAGCATTGCCATTCAGCGTGGAAATGCTGCCAGCATGCTGGTCACGCTGCTAACTGGCAGTGGGCTTGAGCATTTGGATTATTTTAAGACCTTCAAGGGTCTGTGGATGATCCAATGCTTTTTATGTAGTAGTAGTGTAAATAGTCTTAGCATGTAATACAGTAGTATTGTATTTTGTAGTAGTCAATAAAGCAAAATACTAAAATATTATTTTAAAGCAATTTGAAGTGGAGTGGATCATGACTAGGCGATGATTTTACTGACTATCATTACGTTGCCCGCGGCATTAGTTACAGCAACAACTGTGTTATTTACTACGAGTACTTAGGAGTTTTAGGACATAGGTAACTTACGTGGTTATAATATTTTTCAAAATCCGCTACAAGTAGATATTACTTCGTAATGAGAGTTTTTTATTTCGAATTGACCTTGAATGATGAAATTGTTAATACTTTGATAAATATATTTTTCAGCTTACGAAAAGTGAAAATGGATCAAAGAAAGCTAATGGATAATGCTAATACAATAACAGACATGGCAAAGGTAAGGAACCTGTGTTTTGTAGTGATGCTATTGCTACACTCATTCTCATAAACACATGTCATTTAGTTTTAGATGTGTAATTTATCTAGCACTCCAGAAATACATAAGTAGCTAACTAGTTATTCTAATAGTTGTAGCTTTCATTGGCATTGGCTAGCTAAACTGGAACCATTATGAGGTCGAAATCTGATATATCCAAATTTTCATTCATTATCAGCTTGGCGCATGATACTTAAATCATTAAAATACTACTGGATTATTATCATGCATGCTAATTAGTAGAAGATACTAGATCTGTAGATGGAATGTATTGTGTAGCTAATGTAACTATAGTTAATACTAAAACTTTTAACAATATGACAAGAATATTATAAATATATCCACACGTAGGTACTCAAGACACTTACAGCCATGCACTTTAACAAATTACATATTGTCTTAATAAAATTGAAGATGGTATAAGAACAGATTAACACTAACACGAACGAATTATTTGGAAGCAACAGTGAACGATGAGCTGCAAAGCGATTGATATTAGGACCCCTTTTTATTGCAGACCCAGAATACGGTGTACGAAATAGTCTCGGATATGAGCACGAGACAAGACACCATTGAAGAGAGGCTGACTAGTTTAGAAGAGAAACTTACTACGTTACAGGTAAAACATTCAATTTATACTTTTATAGCAAAACACAGATCTACAAAACAAAAATATTTTTTGTTGCCACGTATATATCTGCGGAATGATAGGTTTTCAAGTCCACAGCTTCTGAATGTTATACTCGTATTCGTGATAGTACTGAATCGGTTTTGTTTTTTATGATTTTGGCTTATTTTATATTTGTAAAGTTCGATTTCCTCATCAGTTTCATTAAGTAAGGTGAATATATTTCCTGAAAGTATAAGGTAATTATAGTGTTGAACAGGGAGAATGTATCCACCAGGATCTAAAAGAGAAGAAAGAAAGGTGTCAGGGTAGATGACTGAGATCGTCATATGAGGGCAAAATATGGCTGGTCTTAAAAAGAGATTTCTCCCTGAGAAAATAAAGCAAGGGGCGTTTTTCTAAAGTTTGAAAAATAAATTTTTTTTTTTCTTCTTTTCTTAATTCAGCATAAAATCATATATTTTTTAAATTTAAAAAAACGTATTTAAGTATAAACCTACTTATTATGTTTTTCTCATTTGTACAAAGTATAAAAATTAAAATGTAGATGTAAATAAAATAGAGCCAATTTTTCAAAACCATCCATAGTTTCGTGAATGGTAGGCATAGGGCTACTCGAAACCATTTTTACATCCAGGGCAACAGAACCACTGTTGACCAGTGTTATCATTCTTGAAAACGGATTTTGCTGTAATGTATTTGTATTTCAGTATTTTGCTCAAATATTCAATGATTTAGGAACGCGGGACCAGAAACCAATGACGTATCAAAGCTTTACAATCTTTTTTTGATAAAACTGAGGCTGAGGAACAGCTTTTAATCACTAACATAGTATACAAATCTTATAATACAATATTATTTATTGAAACAATGATTTTATTAGTCTGTGAAACTAGGTAATAAGTGTACATACACAGGTGTTAGAAGAAAATTATTGTAGTGCACTAGCCTCCACTAGCTATTACAGAAAATTAATAGGTTTTAGTTGGAAAAAGCATCTAGCATAAACTAAAGACCATTGAGAATCAATTTTGACGAAAACAGTTCTGAATCAATTTCATTCACAATTTGAATTTCGAAATATACATTTTTCAGGAGCAAGTAAACAACTTGCCAGACGTGGTGGCTCGGAGCTTGCAGCAGTGCTGGGAGCGAGCCGAGCAAAGAAGAAACTTTCTTCACCCTGATACTGCTGCTGTGCCTACACCGCCTTCTACCATAACGCCTTATGCCAGGTATAATCTACAATATATCGTTCTCCGAACAGTAGATGTTGCGACAGATCGATTTAACTTAATCTTCAAAAGCCTTCAAGCAAATATCTACAGGTCCACAGTACTTAAGTGAAAGTAGTAAAAAAATGTCCGAGCGCCGTCATACATACCGACTTAGATATTTACATTAAATAATTCAAAATGACCCGTTTTTTTCGAATCTCGACGTTATGTCACCTAATTAGTGCTTGTAACTAAGCACTTTGGCATCGCACGGCGTTGTGGTCGGCTTGTAAACGCCTTACGACTAACTAAAAATCCTGCCCACTACGTAGCTTTCGTCGGGTTTTGGCTCAGACACTTTTTTACACGATTGTGACTCTATAGATATTTTGCTCGAAGTCACAAGCTTATCAATCTTGACTCTCTCATGACCGATTTGGTTTGTACTCGTTTAGATATAACACAATCTTGCCAAATACTCGTATTGTAATCAGCTGACAAATAGCACGACAGCAAATTTTCCCTCTTTTTGAAGGAAATAACCCCTTTACTGCACCAAGCTTCGTTTAGTTTCGAAATTCGTTTCAAATATGTCCTGTATACGAAAATTAACATCTAGACAGACGAAAGCAGAATCGCCATGCTAAAATTGAGATCTTCCCTTTCGCTCGATCAAATATATCAATCAATAAAAACTTTTGCTGTCATAAATACATTAATTTATAAAAATGGAGCGAGGTTATGTATGAGGTTACCAGAGGCTCCTTGTGGCTGTGGTTTTGAAACGGAAATCAGCGTTACAGTTTCTGGCAAAATGTGTTGTATTATGAAACTGTAACGCTGATTCCTATAGCACAGCTTCTGGCTTAAATAAGCCAACTTCAATGCGGAGACTCAATTTAATTTAATACCAATCAATTGACATAATTATGTTAAATCACATATATACACATATTTTGTCAGAAACCATGCAAACACGGTATGTGTTTGCATTTGCATTACATTGTGCGAACGACTTATTCTCCACATGATACCGCTTAGCCGTACTTAGTCAATTTTTACAGTTAAAATAAAGCAAAAAAAAAAAAAAATTTAGGGGGAATGAAATGTTTGTATGAATTTTATATCAAAATTCAAGTATAACAAAGAAACTTCTTTAGTAAATCACTACCTGTAGAGTGTTTCTCCAAACTGCAGATAATTATGTTCTAGAATAACATTGAACTTGCCATTGTCACCAACGTTTATGACGATCAATGCTGAAATTGTGAACAAAAAAATAGATGTTAATAAAAAAAACATTGACTTCCGGTAATTCTACCGGGAGTGGACATGGAACACTTACATATTTCGCGATGCTAGGAGTGTTCCGATAAGTAATGGTATATTTCTGTCATAATAAGGAGTACAATGATTTCTGAGAAATATTTCTTGGTCTATAATTACATCCTGAATTTAATCATACAAATTGGTACACAATTTACATTTTATTAAGTACCTACAAAAAGTTAATTCGTATAGGCCGGGTGGCTAGCCCTCGTGTCAGAGTTTTTAAGCCGCCTAAAGGTCTCTGACATGGCTAAACGGTTAAACCATGGCCTATAATTTGACGTGTCATCCGAGCCACGGTAGCGCTCAGTTCCAACCGCGGTCACCTACCCAAAGACTGACCGTGCTGAATGTTAGTAACATTTTTCGATAAACGCTAATAATGAATACCTAGTCAAACTACGCTATGACCGCTACTTAGGTAGGTAGATACTTAATAATCATAAGTCCAAGTAAACCATAAGTGATGTTTTCAAAATAGCGCATGTTACATTTCAGAACGATGGCATCGTCGTCACACCCGTGGCCGCCAAGTCCAGTGCTGCAGCCCGGAGGGCGGACGCACTCCGCTCCCGAGAGCACCACAGCTCAGACGCCAACGCCCCAGCCCCTGCCCTCCAGTCCCGCCCCGCACGCCTCACGACCCCCTCTGCCCAGCTGAGTACCGCCCTCCAACTCCGAACTCCTGTGCTGAACTCGACGAAACTCGGCGCCCGTACTCTGACCCCCCCTTATAACCCTGTCTGGTTACCGAGAAAATCGTTTTACTTTCAAACACGGATTTTCATTTAGCTCTGGTTGTTATGTATAGATGGCGCTATAATCTATATTTTGCTTTCATTGCAACACATACATTATTTAATGTCGGCTATTTTGTATAGATGGCGCTATGAAATGTTGCATCTACTTCTTCCGTTTACTAAAATGTTTGCAAGTCATGGTACTAGATGGCATTCGTAGCAAATAGTATTTTAGGTTTTCATAAATTTTAGGCTTTAGAATTTTATCATCCTAAATAAACATAGCGCTTGCCTAACATTCCAAATTAAGTAAATGATCCAGATTCAAAATATAAATTAATTTAAATAAAAAAGAAATAAATTTGAATGCGAAGCAGTTGAAATTATTGTAGTTTTCAAAGTACCTAACTATGTAATTTATCACCTAACCGAGGTATAAAAATTAATTTGATAGTCAAAATAAACATGTTGGTATTTACACAGACGCATTATGCAAGAATAAACAAAATTTAAAAAGCTTTTTAACAAATAGATAAGTATTTGTAAAATCTGACTCTCACAAATGTAAAATAATGCACCAGAAATCATTGTAAAAAAATAAAACAATTTAAAAAAACTTAGTTCATGTTCCTACAATTTGTAATAGTGAAAATAAGATTTACTAAAACCGTAATATGAAAATTTCAAATATGCCTACAAAATTATTCTGAAAACACAATGTAGTTTTTGTACTGTACAGGTAGCACTCAAATAAATACTAGTCATTTATAGCTAAAAGTTACTTCTCCATTAAACGTAGAAAAAATCTTGACCTATTTCATAATTCATTTCTTTCTACTTGCTTTGCTTTTGATGTTTTTTCATTGGCTCTCTTGCTAATTATGTACCTAAGAAAAAACCGGCAAGCTTTCTTTTAGTCACAAAAAAATGTAATAATTAATATTCGGCTCACTCAGTCCGTGCCATTAAAAATATCTACATTAATTTTGTTGACTTCAACATAGGAAGCTCATTTACATGTTTATGTATAATAAGCTACCTATGTTGAAGTCGCAGCTTAAAGCTATGTCGCAGGAAAGAAAATAATATAATAATACTACGTAGTTGAAGATACATTTGAAAAAGTAAGCGAACTTTCATTTTAAAACGCGTCCTTTTTCAATACTCACTTGAGAGCCTTTGAACAGATTAAAAAGCAGCTTGTATCTATATAAAGTTTCCTCCTTCAAATTTCATGTCTCATAAAAATTTACAAGTCATGATAAATTGTAAAACGATTTTCCGGCTCTCCAGAAAACCACATTTTGGTGCGAGACATGGTCAGCCGTAGTTTCCCTCGCTGTTCCCAAAGTTTCGGAAGTGCCAGACTGTTATTTAGTGATATTATTTAGATAGTGAAATAAATTGATGCGATGGGACTCGCTGTTGTGATTATACAAAATGCTTTATCTATAGACGCTTTAGCTATAATCTAGTCGGTATTTTGAATACATTATCAACATTATTAGAATTAGGTAACACATTCACGATTGTTTGTGTCGAACCAAATGCAGTTTTGTACGATTTTTGTGTGTTTGAAGTTAAAAACGCTTGTTTTTGTTGAACCTAGTGGAAAAATTATTTACAGATAAATATTGACAAGTTTAGTGGCATGAAATAGACACTTGTTATATAATTGTAGAGTAATTATCTACGAGAAATTAAGAGAGAATGCATTTAATGTATTTTATTTAGCAATAATTTAGGTTTGACACTGTTAAACACTGTTTTAATATAGTGTATATGTAGACATATTAACTAACAGGTTATTAAAAAAATTAAATTAATTTCAAAGCCTACAGCCTAATGACAGTAAGTTTTCTACTGAACACCCGATTAGCAGTTCCATTGATAAAAGTGTATACACTTTAGATTATAGTTTAGATGAAAATACTTGTTACTACTGCCTATTGACATGTAGATCATAAATTTTTCTAAGAATAGATATAAGCAAAGCTTTTTATAAGAAATAAGATTGATGGCTGTCTAAATAGTGCCTAAAACACTACGAAATTTCGATAATTCGGTTTTATTACCTAGATAATTACTTAATGAATTTGTATATAAGTAATCTACATTTGAGGATATATTAGAATTAAAACCTATTTATTTAGAGGTATGAGTACACGTGATGGGAACAACGTTTATTTCTTCTTTCCCAATATTTTCTTTTGTGTATCTATGATTATTTCTGACAAATTCACAAATAAAATTGTTATTATTTTAGTACACTTAATCAAAATGATAGATACCTTTACAGGCGAATTTTGTTGGTTTACAACTTGTCTATAGTTTTGATGTATAAACTATTTTACTATGTTAATATGTATTTACCGTCAATGACCAACTTGTTCTTATTAAAGATTTGGAAGACCAAGTTAAGTACTGTTATAAAACAAAATATTGACTTAAGGTGGTCAAATGTACGCAATGTCAGATATTTTACCTATTTTCTGTTAACATAATTATATGTTTTAATGTTTTGTTTTATTCAGATTTGAAGTTTTAATTTATTTTATAAATTGTCAGTACGTCTCGCAATATCTAAACTTATATTAAGTGCAATAGATTCTAGAGTAAACAATAATCCTACTAAAGTAACTATGTAGAAATTTATACAAAAAACACCAATTAGATTATCATAGCAATAGAATTTTAGAATAGAAGTTTATTATCTCTTACTATATTATAAATATTTACGAAATATACCTTACCCGTTGTTCAATTTTGCCCAATTTAGAACATTTTAATACAGTTTTTAAATTGAAATTACCTTGCATTTTGTAACTACCTCGAATGTTATAGTTGTCTTATCAAATTACATATTATTCCACAACATAAAATGCTTTGCTCTTATTATTGAGTCTTTTTTAATTGATATTTCTAAATTTCGAAAAAATAATTTACATGATTTATTTACTGCATATTATATTATTTATTTCATAATTGTAAAAAAATTATGTGATCAAATAAATCTTTTACATCGATTTTTAAAAAATCGACTTCCCTAATATTTATTCTATTTCAATTTTTTTTTTTTAAATCGTATTCATTATATTTTAAGAGCACATTTTGCTGCTTTTATATATCTTTATTAATGTTTTTAAATGGTAATATTTGAAAAACGCACAATCATAATAAAGGCCCATTTCCCAATGCATGCCTATATTATTCGCGCATTTATAATATCTTTGAAATTAGTAGTAGACATTTTTACAATGTCATTCCATGTAATATAATTTGCAAAAACCTCGAAGTATACATTTTGATTGTACTTTTTTACCTATTGCAATATAAATTTTGTATTTAGCGATTTCTTTTGTCAAAAATGTGCGAAAGATTAAAACATCACAGGCCAGAAACGGGGCCTTAATATTGTAAAAAATATGGAAAAAAAGCAAATATTTCGATTTCTGCCTTTACCATACTGTAGCCTAATAAATATGTCCCCATTAATATTTTTAAAAGTCTAGTCATTAGAAATAATTGCTTTATAGTTCGTTATAATATAAATAAACATTTTCTATCAAAAATAAACTAAATACAAAAATATTTACAGGTAGCCGATTCAGTTGATAAACCATTGACAAACTTTTTGCAGAATAATGTATTAATCTAAGCTAAATTTAAAATAAATTATTTATTTATAGCTAAGAATTGACCAAAAACGTCGTTTAAGATTGATAGTAATAAATTTTGTAAATAATAAAAATCAGTAAGACATTTATTGTATAAATAGTGTAGATACAAGTTGTATTTGCAAGTTGTAATGTAAATAATGTAATAAATTATTTCCAATAAAATTATTTTTAAATAAATACGTTCAATTGTATGTTGATAATTTGAGTTGTATGCCAACGGAATGTTCTTTGCGGTGCGTAAACAAAAGGTTAAGAAACTTTTGTGATCCTTGTTAATGAAATGAAAGTGTAACTTCGATTATATGAGCTGTAGTATTTTTTAAACTTTTAAGTTTCATTTTTACCCCAAGTATTTGCACCCCCTGGTAAAATTTTCAAGCAACAATTACATATTTATGGGTACTTTTGTAGTTGATTAAATTTCTAATTTCAACATAATTATTATTTGAAAATATAAGAAGAATGCCTATGTCTAGTACTCCGTACTTGTTTTAATACTAGGATGATGTTATTTTAACTTGATATCTTTGAAAAAGCTTCTTACCTTTATTGCGTTTTCTATACCGATATCAGGTAAATAAGAAAAACTGATATTAGGTGTTACAGATTTTATTTTGGTTTACAATAGAATTATGAATGATTCGCAAGTAAACAAGCGATTTGATTTTAATGTTTCACCAAGGTCACCCAGTCGCACGATGTTGGTGTAAGATATGCCATTGAATACGTACGTAAAAGCTTATTATATTAGAAGTAAGAACGCACGCTTTCCAGATTCTTAAGCAAACGTTCTCTTGTCTTTAAATTCGACGTCGCTAGTTCCATAGTGGTACTAGCGAAGTATACATACGTGAGTAGTACCATCAATGGAACTTATTAATGGTACTACTGACAGAAAACCACAATATTTTATAGTTTATAGTTCTTGCATCCAGCGTGATCCTGCGGTTTTTATGAGATCATCTGTCCACTTTGAAGGTCATGGTCTCCACTCGAAAAGTTTTCGACCCCATCGTTCATCAGACCTCCGAGCTACGTGCCCTGCCCACTGCCATTTTCACTTGCCAATGCGCTGACCTATGGCAGTAACTTTCATTCTTCTACGGATCTGTTCATTCCTAATTCGATCTCGTTGAAAGACTACGAGCATAGCCCTTTCCATAACTCGTTGTGCTACTTGGAGCATATAAACCTTCTGCGGCTGACGTGGTAGTCTGACAGGCGCCGCTAAACCAAAAAACATATATAGAAACGATATTTTTCAGGGGCGGGATCTCGCGCCTTCAGTACCTTAGGGTCGTGGTCTCATGCATGCATTGGTGAGCCAATAGCCAACTACGATATAAATATAAAAAATCTTTAAAACAAGTGAATCTTGTTTTTATTTTTAAGTGCAGGTCTCTGATTTTGTAGGCTCGCTCTCGTAGCAAAAATAAATATTAATGAATTTCGTTTATCCCCCTTGCCTCTTCTACATATATTTAATTTTAACATTTAACTAATATTAACATACGAGAAAAATGATAAATATTTAGTTAGGTAGTAATTATTAGATTAGAATTTGTTTCTAAGATGCAGAGATATAATGGTATCTAAATGGTGTCTGGTGGACTACCACGTCAGTAACATTGTGAAAACTGGTCCACGTCAGTCGCAGAAGGTTTATAAAGCTCTTATAATAGTGAGAGTCCATGTTTCGGTTCCATAAGTCATTACTGGTAACACACTAGACAAACACTTTCGATTTGAGACACTTAGGTAAGTCTGACGAGGAGACGTTACGCAATTTTCCGAACGCTGCCCAGCGGAGTTGGATTCTGCGATAGGTTTATTTTTGAAACTCTACTACCTAACTGGACTACTGTACCAGGTAAACGCACAAGTTAATGACTTCAAGAACCGAGTTCTCAACGAAAATTGGGGTGGTAGTTGCATTTAGATGTCTTCAACTGATTTCCAATACGACTAGTTGAAAGTGACTAGCAACTTGTATCCAGCCTACCCTGCAATCTATCAGATAGATTGTCCACCTTGTCGGTGGATGTCCTAAGCTGCGCTTACCGGTGCGTGGTGCCCATTCGAGATCCCATCGGCCTCAATGTCTATCAGTTCTGCATGCTACGTGCCCTGACATGTAGCCATGTCAACTTGCTAATCTAAAGCTGATTTAAATTCGATAGTTTGACTAAATCAATTTACTTTTTAGGGTTCCGTACCCAAAGGGTAAAAACGGGACCCTATTACTAAGACTCCGTTGTCCGCCAGTCTGTCTGTCTGTCACCAGGCTGTATCTCATGATCCGTGATAGTTATAACGTTGAAATTTTCACCGTTGACGTATTCCTCTTGCCGCTATAACAATAAATACTAAAACTAGAAAAAAGTAAATATTTAAGGAGGGCTCCCATACAACAAACCCGATTTTCTTACCTTCTTGCGATCGATATTAATCACGATGCTTGAAATATTCACAGAATATTAAATTGGATATATTATACGGAACCCTTCGTGAGCGAGTCTGACTCTCGCTTGGCTGATTATTATAACTTTGGGCCATGTGATATTTTGATTTTTGTGCTATCCCATTCTTTGAACTATATCGATACAAGAGATCTCTCCCTCTGCTGCTACGTAAAAATGTAACAAATAAAATAAACCACTTTCAGATTTGTTGACCAACGCGACGAATAAACGGAGGTGGTTCTGAAGTCGACGCATATATTTATACTTATTTTTTAAATTAGTATCTTTGACAAGACGGAAATCCCAAGACAGAGAGACACAAAATATCATAATCATATTATTTACATATTATCCTGCCTCATCATACCGTTATAGAGAACACCAGTGAGTTACCAAAACAAATTCCGAACATATTCCCGGAATTCGACGCTCTCCTATTTTCCTGATATTAGTTTTTGATATGTCATGTCATACCAATAGCTTTGTAACAGACAGAGACAAGCTTGTAACCAGGCTCGCGTATTATTTCCCGTATTGTTTTGGGTATTATAAGTAGTACGAGTATATGTTGGGGTATATTAGCTGAATTTCGCCTAGCAAATTAACAAATTAAATTGGCAGTTTTCAAGATGCTTAGTATATAAAGGGTTATTCGTAAAATCAATTAGGATCTTTTTAGGGGCTTATTAGGCCCAATTATGATTGCACCGTCGTAAATTGAACAGGAACGTTAAAAGTGTTCTCTCTATCAAATGCCTAAAGCGAAAAAGAAACCGAAATATGCTAATTAGCTATTATAATTACCATGGCGCCTCATAATTGGGCCTATTATGTACATCAAAACTAACAACTTATGTTCTGCGACATTTATCACAACTAAAACAAAACAGCTGTTCTATACATTTTGTCGAGGGTGAACGATATTTTTCTATGGAACAGCATTTCTTTTTGATAACTAATAAAAGTCGTAAACAAAAGTTGTTAGTTTTGATGTACAGAATTAGCCCCTAAAAGGCTGCTAATTGATTACCAATTACCCTGTAATACAAGACGAGTAGATTCACTGTACTTAACAGGATGAAATTGCAGTTAACAAAGCACATACCTAGAATGGTACACAAAAACCACTTACTGTACTGTCATCATTATGAGCCGATTTCGATAAAATTTAAATGGGACCACCTCGGAGTACAACCTTTTGAATTGAAAAATACGTTTCTGATTCGGTTCATAATTGGCGAAAATATCGATGAATATACACAAAAAATACTTACAGACGAACTAAGAACCTCCTACTTTTTAGAAGTCAGTTAAAAATTTGCAAAATTGGTTCATGATACATAATTTATGGAGTAATCGCGTAACATGCACACAAAAAAAAAAACATAATGTCGAATTGAAAACCTCCTTTTTTGAAGTCGGTTAAAAAATCGAGCTGCAATCAACTCTGATTTAAATACCAACCTTTCAAGTCTAAAAATAAAACGCAAATCTTAAAGTATCCACAACCAATTTGGCGCGCAAGAAACTAAAAGGAATCTAAATAATTTTACTGGAATCTTCATCAAAATTTTAGAAGTAGCAAGCCCATTTCGCAGTTGGCTTGATTCGAATTACGAAATATTCAGATTTATTATCCGCAAAAAGATTTATTGAAACGGAAATAATTCAAACCGAGATATAATTTGAGTAGAAGGCTTATAACAAGCTTATGTCATCAACATGATCATCCTATTGCAGCATCATTTGCTATTAAGTATATAGTTTCTTTATATCAAAAATATCAGGTAAATATTAGGTACTACTAGCTCTGCACGGCTACCATATATGTCCATCCATCCATCAGCCAAAGAACGTCCACTGCTGGACATAGGACTCCCCTATGGATCTCCAATAAGACCGGTTGGACCGGTTGAAAGAGGCTAGCAACCAGCGCAATCCTGCGGTCTTAATGAGGTCATCCGTCCACTTTGTCCATGGACGTCCTACGCTGCGCTTGCCGGTACGTGGTCTCGACTCGAAAACTTTTCAGCCCCGTCGGACATCAGTCCTCTGCGCAATGTGCACTGCTCACTGCTATTTCAACTTGCCAATCCGTTGGGCTAAGTCGGTAACTTTGGTTCTTCGTTGATCTCCTCATTTCTGATTCGATCCCGTAGAGAAATTCCGAATATAGCCCTTATAGCTCGTTGGGTTGTTTGAATGTACCACGACATGAACACCTTCCTCACTGTTTGTCTCGTCTGGATACGTCGATAACATTACGCGGTGGTGCGTATGCCAGCCGTGCTGATATCATAGCTAACCTGATAAGCAGGTTGAAAACTTTTGGCTAAACGGTGAAAACCGTCGGCATCTTCAGTTTAACTCATCATCTGCATTGTTATCTTACCCATATTAGCCGGTGGCGCTTAGTTTTACGTAGGCCTACCACCGCGGCCGATAATAACATCAGAAAACTGACCGTGCCGAACGCTATTTATATCGTTCGCTATTGTAGGGTTTTCAATACTCGTCGAGAATTTCCTGAACTTCTCAAAGGCGCCAGCCATCCAGACTTTTTAAAATAAATAAATCGAAGCGGAAACGAGCTGTGGTTGGTTATTGCAAGGAATTGAGGTGGGGAGGATACGAAGGAAGCATGGCATGGTTCTTCGGGCGTTCTCTCGCGAAGCGACAACTGGACCAGACGGAAACATATCTCTAGAAGCACACCTGTATTTTATCTATTTTAATAAAAGGCTTCTTGTGCTTAAAAAAGTGAGTGAGTGACTGACTGACAGATGGTCTACACCCCAAACCGCTAAACCTGTATACTTGAAACTTGGAACATAGATGTGTTGTACAACGCAGTGGCGTACTAAGAAGAGATTTTTGAAAATTCGGCCTCTGAAGGGGTAAAACGGGCCCTTTTCGAATGTATGAAACTTTTCATTCCCTGGACCGATTGATTTGAAACTTGGCTTAAATATTCTTCAAATAAAATAATAAATACTATTTGTTTAACATTTATGATTTTTTTATCCTCAGGTTGTATTGTAAATCCATAGGTGATGAAGGCCTATGTCCAGAAGTAAAAGACCGCTGATAGGACGAGGAAAATAAATTTTCAAATTGATTTTTTTACACTTGGCATGAGCTATTTGCAAACAAGTATGCTTAATCGCAATAAGATATCTTATGAATATAACATAACATTATTTGGATAAAACATGTTATCCTTACTAATATTATAAATCCGAAAAGTTTGTTGGTTTGTTGGTTTGTTACTCTATCACGCGCCAACGGAGCAACGGATTGACTTGATTTTTGGCATGGATATAGTATAAAAGGCGGAAGGAGCTTTAGGATACTTTTTATCCCGAAAAATTTCATAGTTCCTGTAGGACAGGACAAAAACCCTCGAAAGCGAAACTGTCGCCACTATCACAAAGACGCTAAGTGATTAATTCCTATATGACGCTAATATGGACTAACGAAACGTCACAGCCAAACGTAATTAGATGACAGGTGACATTGTCTGCAGACTTTTATAAATCACAAGTAGCGTGGCAAGGCGACAAATTGTTTTTCTACCATTATATCCCCTTGAAGAGGAAATAAAGTATGGATTGAAAATGACAACTGACATTAAAATTGGATAAAATGTTATTTTCCCTCTGCATGCTACATGTTACTATGACGTTTAATACCAGGCCGTCATTTTGTCTGACATTAAAAATATTTTTAAATATTCTATCATTAGAGGTTCAACATGTTTTTTTATTCTACCTTTATGGTACAGAATCATCATACTTTAATATTATCAATCCGAAAAGTTTGTTGGTTTGTTCCTCTTTGACGCAGCAACGGAGCAAAAGATTGACCTGATTTTTGGTATGGATACCTATGGTTTAATAGACAGAAAGTGATAATAGGATACTTTTTATATCTCGAGAAAATTCGTGATTCCCATGGGATAGTACAATAACTGTTTCTCAGCAATGGAGCAACGGATCGACTTGATATTTGGGTTGGCATAGTTTGGAAGACGGAAAGTGACATGGGATACTTTCCATCCCGAAAAAAATGTGGTTCCCGTAGGACTTAACGATAAATTTTTCTTTCTCAGCAACGGAGCAACTTGCCTTGGCATATTGCATGAATATAGTTTGAAAGACGAAAAGTGACATAGGCCACTTTTTATCGCAAAAACTTTAACAGTTCCCGTAGGATAGGATAAAAACTAAGTGAGTGGGCTGCGGTAGCAGCCGTCTAAGCGCCAGAAATAACCTGTCATGGCATGTTTAGGACGTTCCCACATATTTCGCACTCCTTCGCGGCACTCAACAGCACTAGCCCAGACTCGGGCTCCATAACGGAGCTTGCGCTCTCGCCATAGTGACGGAGTGTTTCGGAGCACAAGACACATCGTCATCCACCACTCGGGACTAACCAGTACTGAACGTCAGACAGCATTCCAACGCCCTGGTCCCAGTGCAGTGGGTCAGTCATAGTAGCCCAGAGCGCCTGCCTCTTCAACTGCAGAGGGCAGTGAGAACGGCAATCGCGATACCGACACCTCTCTTCCCCTGCAGCCCCACTGCGTCTGCCAACACGTTGACGGCCTAGCGGAAGGTAGGGTAGGTGGCGGCACCCACACCACCAGTTCCATATATCCCACCGCGGCCCCTTATCCTCGGCTGTCATATCAGAGTCCAAGAAGCAGCCTTGCTTTATGAAACTAAGAAAGGTTATTCCCAGCAAGTAACTGGAGATAGAGAGACAGAAAAGAAGCCACACCCAGCGCAGCAGGAGGAGCTGGAGTTCATATGCCTGGCAGACGGAGCAGCACTAGAGCAAAATCTTAACCGAGAAATTAACATATTTACAGACGGCAGTAAAATTAAAGGGAAAGTTGGGGCGGCATTATCCATTTGGGATGATGCCGCTGAGATCAGTACCCGCAAGCTGAAATTGGCCGATTGGTGCTCTGTGTAACAGGTCGAGTTATTGGCACTTTTTGAGGCTACCTAAAAAGCAAAAATCTTTTGTGACTCCAGGTCTGCACTGGAAACGGTAGTTGGCGTATCTTCCCTCCATCCCTTAGCAGTAAATTCAAAGCTAACATAAAGTTACTACACGCACAAAATAAAATAGTGAAACTTTATTGGATTAAAGCGCACGCGGGGATGGAGGGAAATGAGAGAGCGGACCAGCTAGCAAAGGAAGCAGCACTGCACTCGAAGTGCAGACCTATTTAGGATAACTGCCCCGTTTCATTCGTCAAGCGAGAAATCCGAAAGGACTCTCTTGACGAGTGGAACCGGCTGTATCAGGATGGACACACAGCGGCGGTAACCAAAACATATTTTCCGGATGCAAGGGCGGCATACAAGATCGTAAGAGAAATAGCACCAGTGGGAATCATAACTCAAGTGCTGACGGGGCATGGTGAGTTTTCCCAATACTTACATCGATTTAAGTTGAGGGAAAGCCCATCGTGCATCTGTGAACCCACAAAAGAGAAGACTCCACTGCACATAATCTTGGAATGCCCAGTTTATGGAAAGCAGAGATTTGATTTAGAACAAAAAATTGGAATTAATCTAACACGAAAAAACCTTAGAAACAATTTTATCGAATTTTTGCACAAATATTTGTAAAAAAGCAATACTTAATTAGGAACAAGTAGGTATAAACTTTGCTGTACCATTGTAATGTTTATTATAACTGCAAACAGCCAAAAACATTGAAATATAGGTATACTTAGTTTTTATTAATTTGTAATTAAGACCCCTGATCATGTCAGGGATATTTCGCAATATAATAAAAAAAAATCCTCGGATGCAGCGTCGCAAGAGCGGCACTGCAGCCCGCCTAAGTTGCGACACTCCTCATAAGGCATGCAACCTACCGGCCATCCTCTCAGCTGCTTTAGTAAAAAGCGGCTGAAACTCGAGTGCCAGCCTCTAAGCTTCCTTGGGGGAAAAGACCCAAAGAAGAGGGAGACTTCGAGCGCCGCCTTTTCAGCTGCCTCAGACCTCCCCCACGACAAGGCGGGAATACACGGGGGGGTTGTATATACACTCCAACCGTAACTTAACCAACAAAAGCATTCCTCTAAGGTATTTTGATATTTGTCAGTTAGGTTAGGTTTCGCAGCCGACATAAACATAAGCCAAAATCAAAATACAACGCGGGCGAAGCCGCGGGTAAAAGCTAGTACCAATATAATGTTATTACGCGTATTCGTGACCAAAATACTCTTCGCTAAGTAAATTCACTACAAAATTAATGTCTAAAATATTGTGATTACATACATTTATTCCTAGGCTGTGCAGTCTCCCTGGTAGTAAACAGTCTATTTCTCTAGAAGGCTTCAGCCAATAAGACGAGAAATAGGTTGATTAAAGTGCTTTCACATAGCTCTATCTAAAACGTACACGCGTCGTACGTGACTAGAGCTACACGTAATGCCGGAAGTATGGAGTAAAGACTTATGACTTTCCTTTTCATTTTTTTTGGATGTACTTCGTGTATAAGTATGTCTTATCACGTAAATACATAATAAATAGATAGGCGGAGAATTGGACATAGATATCCTAAATACATATTTAGGATTTAGTGCTTAGATTTGTATATCGAAAAATAGTCACTTATAAATTTGTATACCGTATGATTCGTTGATTTTCATTGTAGGGTAGCTTTAAAGATACTTTCTACTTAAAGAACTTTCATTACGAGGCAAACGTACAAAGTATGACTCTATTGAGCCATAAGTATTATGCGAGTGTCTGAAAGCTAAATATAAGTTTGAGTCATTATTTAAGAGAAACAACATAAGAGTTTTAACTCCAAGATCATTGATTTGGATATTATATATGTTATTTTATCTGATACGTTTTTTTATTTGGATATAATGTATTTGGCTAGAACAAAATACAATACTATTTTATATGCTAGAACTACCTACACTACTACTAATACTACATAAAAACCATTGGATCATCCCTTGAAAGACTAAAGATAATCCAAATGCTCAAGCCCACTGCCAGTTGGCAGCCTGCCCAGCATGCTGGCTGCATTGCCACGCTGAATGCCAATGCTTATGAGTTGAGCCGAATAAACACCAGCATTTTGGTTGCGCGTCGCGTCCACCAGACGCTCAGAAAGACTTTTGAAAATAATTTGAGGTCGCGGCCCCCACGGACCCAATGTCTCAACTCCAAATGGCTCATATATGTAACCACTACCGAGGTAAGCAATATTTAGCAATACTAAGTACTTTAACATTGTAACTTAATTTTGATTTAGGTATAAATTGTTATGTATGATGATATGTTTTTTTGGTAAATAAATCGATTAGAAAAAAAAGGTCTTATCAATATCAACGTTATTTGAGTACCTATGTAAAATTACTTCCTTATAACTTAAAGAAATGAATAAATTATGATTTTTAGTTTACTCTTTTATTTTTTTTAGTTATGTTTTTGGTGCTGACTTAGTGTTCAACAGTGTTGACTGATTACTATTTTCAGTATCATTCTAATTTTGAAATCAGTATATAAAAACACCTCGTCCTAACCAATTACCTTCCTACAGTAGAAAATATTTTTCTGGAGCAACATCTGCATCTGGAAATCCATGATTTAGGTAAATCTTCAGTAGAAAATCATTATTTAATTTTTTTTTCAAAGACCATGAAGCATTTACAATACCTAACACCTGTCTACAAGATGACTTCTTTAATGTTAGCGCCGCAACAGAGTATATACCTAGTTTCAACCAACTTACTGCTCAAAAACATTTAGCCAAACTTAAATGTTATTATTAAAACCAAAAAGGTATCCAATGCGAAGTTCATACAGAATAAAACACTTCAAAATTAAATTACAAAAATACTATACTCAATTAAAAAATGTCTGTATTGGTATAAATAGTGTAATTTGACAGATTTTTCAGATGAGGTTTGCATTTTTCAAAATAAAAGCAAGTGATTTTAATAATTCAGAAATAATCAACCAACCAACACAGCTTTTCAAAAACCTCTCACGTTCACGTTTCTAAAAATGTAGCAACTAACAAAACTCACCACATTTTTCGAATTGGATTGCTATAAAACACAGCTTTGAGAAAAATGGCGGCAACAAAGTTACACAAAAAAGTCAGATTCAATCTTTGTTGTAAATAATAAAAAGTAAACCATTCTCGAGCTTCGGATAAATATTAGGAGGGCCAGATTATTTTATCATTAATTCTTAATCCACGAGCACAAGACCTTGTTAATATGAACGACACAAAATATTCAGAAGGAAAATTTGAGCGAAAAGTACTTTGGCATTCGTATCAATGAACAGTGACTTAGCAACCTCTAAAACTGAGATTTATTTGATTTTAAGAGCATTTGAGACGGTCTTCCAGATGCTTGTGACAACCATATTTTTATGCTTGAAGAAAAACAAAGCCACATTTGTACATAGACAACAAACATGATTGGCTAAAGCAAAAAAAATATTGAGCTAGTCATAAGCCGCTTGACTGTCTCAGATGGTTTTAAGCATGTAGGTACACTGTACAGCTAGTAGTGGCAACGTACCTACAACACACGCTACTGCATGCAATCTGCCACGGCATCTGTGCTAAGCTGCCTAGCTTAGTAGTTATTTACATTGCAAATGGACTCATTTGCAGTATTTTAATATTGACATTGTATTTTACTGTATTATATGATATATTAGCTTTTTCCCGCGGCTTCGCCCACGTTGTTTTTTATTTTTGTGCTATCCCATGGGAAAATTTTATTTTCTGGGAATTTTCATTGATGCGATTTTCAAATTTTCTGATAAAAAAGTAACGTCACTTTCCGTCTTTCAAACTATATCCATGCCAAAAATCAAGTTGCTCCGTTGCTGCGTGAAAGAGAAACAAACCAACAATCACACTTTCAGATTTATAATATTAATGGTAATTAGTACTATTAGTAACAAAGTAGCGAATTCCTCCCTCCCACCATTCACAATGTTCTGTAGATTTGGCGCGACATGCATTTTCTTTTATAGAGCCTATCTGAAGAAGCAACATGTTTACCATTTTACATAATTTTTTTCTTTAAATTCTGAATAGGTTTACGTTTGACCACATACTGCCTGATGTTGAGCAGATAAGCGGTCTAGGTTGTAGCCCGCTTACCTAGAAGATACCTATTTACTCGGCATTCAAAGACGCCCGCCCACCTTGTACTTTAGCGGGAAGACAGACCCAGGCAAAGCGTTTCACATTCTGGCTGTTCGTATGAGGGATGAGGATTCAAAACGCTTGGTTCTAACGCGCGGAATGTCCAACATAAAAGGGTGGCACTTTGGTCGCGTCTGTCTAGCCGTACGATAAAAGAAAGGGGCAGGTGGGACCAGATTGTGCAACTCTTGGGCGCACTCACCGAAGTAAATCTGGTAAAAGGCCGATAAACACGCTACCTTACGTCGATGCTCGAGACTTTGCAGCTGCGACATAGTCAAGGTGTCGTCGTCAATCAGCCTCCTTGGTCGCCTCTCAATCGACTCCAGAGCCTTCAGATGATATTTGGCAGAACCATCCCAAAGGTGAGAATCATTTGGTAACTTATCACAGCGGTATACTGCAAAGTTTTGAACTACAAATATTATGTTTCGAAGTTTTAGCAAGCGATACCAAATTACTGCAAGCCGAGCTAGGTAATGATACAAAGTAAAGTGAAATATTCTTTCTTTAATTATTTTGAACTGAAACTTCTAATGCGACTACCAACAAGGTTGCGTTAAACGTTTAACGCTACCATGGAGAGGGTATGAAAGCACTGTTGCGTCGAAATTTCACTTCTTCGGAGGGAGTACACGCACTATTTTTTTTCAGTTCTCTTAACAATTTGTTGACTTAAAAAAAGTAAATATGTAACAGAGTCAACAGTACAACAGTTGAGTAAATTGGTTGGTAAAAATATATGCATTAGTTAAAGTTAGCAAAAGTAACGAGCGTGTGACAAACCACCTAAAATACAAAAGTTGCACTTCTGGTTATGATATCTACTGAACAATTTACCGAAGAGCGATGAGTATCGATGAACTTTTACACCCCCTACCTTGACTTAATAAACAAAGTTCAGATGAACTATTCTAAAACTTTAACTATATTTGAAGGCTACTAAATATGTTCGTGCAACTTTACTGATAAATTAATTCAATTGCCTTTCCAAACTCCTGGAAATGTTTCAATAAGGCAAACATTCCAAGATAATGAAAATTGAGTGCGTTGCCTAAACGCTGATTCATTGCAGACTCTTTTAATTACTTTATTAATTCGATTTTCATTCTGTAATATTTGCATGCAAAATTAATGAATAATTATAAGGGTTTGGAGATAACCGTGTAACTGCGCATGGTTAGTTTTAGTCTTTGTGTTAGAAAACAGAGTCTGAAACAGCTCTGAGTTCCATCGCATGTGTATTTAATGTAGATCAATAAGTTATTAAATTAAAATGGAGTTGAGCGGGTATTTTGGTTTAATGCAGCAATTTGAAAGTGAAGAGTGGAGATACGGCAACCAATAATTTTTCGATAATACCACTGCATGTGTAGGACTAGTATCGTGACACAGTAGGTACCTGAGCGCAGTCGGACGCAAAAGGAAGGCCTTAAAACGATGGCGTGACTATCTTGACACTTTCCAAAAGACAGGAAGCGGTTACGGGCCGCTAAACATAGAATAAAGTAGAGAGCTTTGCCCACAGAGCTAATACACCCAGGGAGATAGCGCTGTTATCGCTTGTGGCAATTCTCAACCACAAAAATGTGTGGCAAATCTTGCCCAGAACTGTCAAAACTGTCAACTATGAATTGGAATTTGGATAATATCTGGAAAAAATGCGGCAACGGCCACATAATCAAGATTACTTTTCATGTCTCTTTCTAACTTATAAAATCAACGCATCCTTCAGATTTTCTCGATCGACCACATTATCCCTCTAGCTGTAATAGCTCTGTGCCTTTGCCCAACAGTGGAACAGCCATGTCTCGGTGGCTCAGTGGTTAGTGACCCTGACTTCTGGATCAAAGAGGCGTGGGTTCGATCCCCACCTAGGGCAAACATTTATGTAATGGACATAGGTGTTTGTTCTAAATAAGTATGTATTTGAAATATGTAAGTATAACTAACGACCCGCCCCGGCTTCGCACAGGTTTATTATACATTTAACCCTTCCTCTTGCATCACTCTATATTTTTAAAAAAACCGCATCAAAATCCGTTGTGTGGTTTTAAAGATATAAGCATACATGGGGACATGGGGACATGGGGACAGCGGAAGCGACTTTGTTTTATACTATGTAGTGATGATAGTGATATGTAGTATATCAGTCTCTGGCAGCCATATCACAAGATTTGCTTAGTTTGGGGTCAGACTGTGTGTAAGATATCTCCTAATATTTATGGATTAAGAAAAAAAAATCAAAAAGCTATCGATCTGAAACGGTTAGTAGTGTCCTGTTTTTTACATAAAATCGTAACTTTTGAATCGGACAGTTGATGCTGCAATTTGCATAATTTGCAAATATTAAATGTTCATAACAGGAAAATTGCAATAATGATAAAACATTTTATTACATCTTGTTTATAGTTCCAAGGACAAACATTCGTCGTATCGATATTTACGGTTCCGCATTTTAAAGGAATAATATGAGTATACTTAAGGCTTTATTTCATAATTTTATTTATATACTTAGCTTATTATAACTGACTAATATTTATAGTAATCGTCAAAATCATGGAGTTCGTCGAAAATAATTTAGTAGAAATTTTAGTATGGAGCAATGCAATGCTGTTTTTAGGGTTCCGTACCCAAAGGTAATAACAACTACTACTAAGACTCTGATGTCCGTATGTCCGTCTGTCACCAGGCTCTATCCTATGAACCGCGATATCTAGATGATAGCTGACTTTCACATATGATGTATTTCTGTTGCCGGTTGCCGCTATAATAACAAATACTAAAAACCGAATAAAATAAATATTTATGGGGGGCTACCATACAACAAACGTTTTTTTTTTGCCGTTTGGAGACAGGAATGAGGCTAAGGAGGATCCAATACGGTACTGAACCATTTGTGCGCGAGTCCGATTCGCACTTGGCTGATTTTTTTATTGCGATTTAAAGGTTCCATGGCAAAGTTTTTCTTTCTAGGTATTTATATATACGTGAGTCTTAGTCATGTTTAGCTTGCAACTAAGTTACATGTTTATAGACACATAATTGATGTAGTCCTTTGTTTCACTATACGAGTAACCAACAAAAATAATTTTGATTGTTTTTCTCAAATGAGTTGTTTACCTGTTCTACAATCAGAAATCAGATAAAAATTTCACCGAGTTCCATCAACTTAACCGGTGGAGCGCCTTAACATCTTTTATTTAATAATTCCGCATTTCTTTAATCTTTTCTTTTTTCAATTTAAATTTTCCCGCTTTCTGGTATCGTCGGTAACACAGAAGCAATGCTGGGACAATCTGTCGATGTTCCGTTGACGTTCCGGAGTTTTCAGAGAGATGGAGCCAGTCGTCTCGAGTCGCGATTCTTATTCTTATTCTAATACGATGTGGGGGCGATAAGTCCTGCACTGACGTCCCGCATGGGGTGTTTTGTGCATTTCCCCCTCCAGCGTCTACCCGAGCCAGCCCAGCTCCTTAAAGTAACGGAGCGTGGCTCTGGGCCGCTGGCATAACTGCTCCAGTAGCTTAGATGGTGAATAAAATGATGGCGATGTGGATGACAAAGCTAATGATAATGCCAATGCAGAAGCGTCATGCAACCCGTTAGCTATTCTAGTGTCTTCTGTGGCTTTGCAATGCCACAGAACATGCTCTACAGTTTCGTTTTCTTCCAAACAGCCACGACAAAGTGGGCTGTCAGTGGCTCCCAGTTTATATAGATGACTATTTAAGTTGCAGTGACCAGTTATGAGGCCTACCATAAGTCGGAGATCTTGTCGCTGCAACTTCAATAGGTCGTTCGTGATGTTTTTATTCAGGGTTGGAAAAGCAGCCTTAGAATGCTTGCAATCCTCCCTTTTGTTCCACATATTCTGTTGTTCTTTTTCAGTGTGACGGCGCAACAATTCACGCACTTCCTCCGCTGTCGGCTTACAGTGTATTGTTGCCCCGTCCCTAACCTGTTTTCTCGTACCCTCTTTGGCAAGGGTGTCGGCTATGTTGTTGCCCGTACATGAACCGTGACTCTTTGTCCAACGCACGATGATTCTATGCTTACGTGATAGAGTTTGGAGTGTTGTATGACACTCAGCAATGACTCTAGACCTTGTTACAGGTCTTCTGAGTGCGTAGATAGTAGCAGCACTGTCAACCGTGAACACGATGACTTCTTTGGCCTCTCTGCTTCCAGTAGCTGTCAGAAGCTCATTTAAGGGTTCAAGTGCTTTTGCGGCTAGTAACAGGCCCAGGGCCACCGCTTGCAAAATTGTTGTAGTTTTACTCACGGCCAAGGACTCTCTGAGCCCAAGCTCCGGCGAGTAATAACCGCAGCCTGTTCCTTCCTTGTTTTTTGCACCATCCGTGTACACATTCCAAGATGGCAATACATCGTTTGATACATCGTTCTCTATGATCAACTCATACTTTTTGCTGTCGAGATGAGTTTTAGCTATTCTATCCGTACCACGGCTTGCTTCGGGAATTATTGCTGTCGCCCGATCTATTATTCTGCAGTGGTTTGTCGTGGCACCCGTACTTTTCCACTGATTTGTAGATTTAATCCGTAGGGCAGAAGCCATCGCCTCCTGCTGTATATGCAGGTGCAGTGGTGTGAGCCCTAAGATGACTTCGAGAGCAGCTGAGGGTGTCTTTTTCATACATCCGCTGATTAGAGAGCACGCAAGTCTTTGCGTTTGTTGTAGTTTAGTTATAGCGGTCGCTAGACTCGTACGTGTCCACCACACGACACAGCCGTATGTGAGAACTGGACGCACTATGCCCTCTCGAGTCGCGATGCCCTCGACCGCTATTGTTGGTCGAAAATGACGCGATATTCATCGCGTGCCGTGTCACCGCCGTTATTTTATGAGTGGCAGAAAAATCATTCTGCCAGTGTACTTCTATCCGCCGCAAGTTAACTTTCATCCGCCAAGACAAACCTATATCTTTGAAGTTTGGAACTTTTTATTATGTGCAGTGCAGTTTTTTCGGACAATCGTATTTCGCCTCGACACAGGACTTTAGTGGACGAGCAGGCGCCGTTCATCAGTGGCAGAAGACTTCTCCAGCTAATCTCGACTACGAGGAGATGAAGGCGGTCATTTGCAGGTCAGTCCTGTGTATACGTCGACACCAAATTGTTTCTGTGTGTACAGTCTTCCCGCCCTTTCTTATTTCTAATTTTTCTTCAAAAACTTGCGTGAGCAATCACACCCAGGAGTTGGCTATTTACACGCCATTCTACTTACTATTATGATTGTTTTTTGTCTTGTAAGTAGGTTCTGTATTTGTACGCCACAAAGACGCTAATAATTTAGAAATGATAAAATCAACATTATTCACATGTAATCAACCACAAATCACTGATTGATCACAACGGACGGCAATTTCGTCATTGCTCAGGTACAATTTACTGTTGGTAGAGTACTTAAATTGATTTTGTTTTTTTTTCTTTTTGTATAAGCTACGATATTTTATTAACCATGCGAGCGAAGCGTCTTAGGTTTCTTACACAGGTTCTATAAATTTTTGTATCCTTTTATCATCGGTAAATTTTGATTGGGAGGATAAAAAAGGGGGGAGGGATAATTTGCTGTGCACTATTTGTTCAGCCGATCGCACTGGGCCAGTCAGCGTAGTGGATATGGCACAATTACATTTCGTAGATAGGCCTACGTCCTCCATTGAACTGTTAAAGAAATTGGTACCAGATCTTAGCGAGATTAGAGAGTCAACTGGCTAGTGTGAAGCGAACACTGGCAAAATCAGACAAGCTCAATCACATCATGGGCCCCGATGTGTACATGTACAACCACTTACCAGAACGTATTATTATCACAGGAACCCTTACTCAGCAGAAACTTCTATCATTTAAATGATTTTTATAAATGTATAAAGTAATTGTATGTAGGTTCCAAACAGGTATTAAGTACATTTATTTAATTAAATAGTTGTACTTGACTTACAACCTATGAATTATGTTGACATGTAAATTAATTTTATGAAATAAACGAATATAAATATGAATCAAATTGGTCCAGAGCGAGACAATATAATTATTATTGTAGGCCTGGAAGATACAGTTTAACAGGTAAGAGATCTATTGTTGGGAGAACTGTAATTTTCTGTACTGTACCAGCCTTTTTAATATTCCACTGCAGGACGTAGGCCAACCCACGAAGGATGATTGGGCCATTATCCTCCACGCTGGCCAGTGCGGGTTGGTGGATTCACATACGGCATCGATCAAAAGTTGTTAGTTTTCATGTACAGAATAAGCCTCTAAAAGAATGCTAATTGATTACCAATAACCCTTCATAGTTCATAATTCTGTAATTACGGTTCAATATGGGACCAAATGAAAAAAAACAACCATATAAAGCTGTCAATTACATCAGGCACGTGTAAAATATAACTCGGTACATGTCTTATTTGGATATATACTTTAAAAGGCCAACAGTGCCTTTAATTACACCCGAAAATAAAACGAAAGCCAAAAATAGAAGTAAGCCTTGCAGTCGGCTAGGAAGGAGGGTTCATTCAACGTGCAATGATTACATAAATAGAACTAGTTGCATTGGTTGTGGCCACTGCCCCGGTTTCGGCCGTTTGATATCAAAATTATTGCATAAACAAATTGCAAACAATGTAATACCATAAATATTGCTTATGTAAAGTCAAAGTTTGATTTTTAACATTAAAATTGTCTACACAATCATTAAAATTCAAAGCGGCCAAAATTGACACCAAGATGGCCACAACCGGTGCATCTACCATACTCGGATTTTGCGTCACTAAATCTCGTAAATTCACATTTATAGGATTGGAAGCCATTCAGTACACAATAACACATAAGCAACCGCGCTTGTGTCCGAACAAGTTTAAAAAATAGGTATTTAATATGTGGAGTGGCAATGTGATACAAAAATAATAAAAGTGGAAGGTTGCATGCGAAATTGCAAAAACTGGTTTAGTCGATAAACAATGCGAACTAGTTATTTTGATTGGTTTCTTCTACGAATGTAAAGATATGACAGAATAGTGAGTTGAACTAATTAAAAAGTGGTATAAATGAATGCAATAAAACCATAAACAAAGTGTTATCCTGATCAGAAATAAGCAATAGGAAAATCAGTGAGGTAAGTCTTCTTCTCAAAAGTATGTAGGTAGGTATACACTAACATACTTTTGATAACTACTTATAGTTATGTATTTACGAAAAGTAGGTACTTATATTTAAAACTCTTGAAAGTCACATTGCTATAGGCTACTGCAGCATTAAAAAAATGACAGTAGTGTAAATTCCATTAGCATCACACATTTATAAAATAATTATTTTATCCAGCCAGTATAAAATATTCAGGCCTTTGAAATATATTTTAAACATAAAAAGATTTTACAATGATCTAGGTATAGTGACATTATTCTCATTGTACATTTTATTTACATAATTATATATATAATTTAGCAACCTAAGATCCATTGGAACAAAAGCTAAGATCATTGTTTAACCAAGGAAAATTGGCGTGCATCACTAGTTCTATGTAAATAATCGGCCAAGTACGAGTAGGACCTGCGCACGCAGGGTTCCGTACTGTATGGGAGCCCCCCTTAAATATATATTTTATTTTGGATTTAATTATTTATTATTGAATTGTATATACAATTAAACATTCTGTAAATATTTAAAGCGTCTACATGTAACCATAATTAATATCGAGAGAAAAACGGTTAAAAAATTAGGTTTGTTGTATAGGAGGCCCCCTTAAATATTATTTCATTTTGTTTTTAGTATTTGTTCTTATAGCAGCAACAGAAATACATCATCTGTGAAAAGTTCAGCTTTCTAGCTATAATGGTTTATGAGATACAGCCTGGTGACAGATAGACGGACAGCGGAGTCTAAGTAATAGGGTCCCGTTTTTACTCTTTGGGACGGAACCCTAGTAAAAACCGCCATACGATTCCGCCGCAAGTACATATGTCATAAAGCTGAATGAAATGTTGCGGGTAAAACCACAGGTCGTAACTAGTAGTCCGATACTGCTAACTAGGTAAAAAGTAACCCTTTCTTGTCATCCTTAATACCGTACACGGAAAGCTTTTTTGGCCCCATTAACCCCTTTATGGGAGGGGGTAACGCCGGTTGAAAGTGGACGCGAAATATTATGTCAGGAAATACATTATTATGTAGTTTGATGTTTACATTTTATGCGCGATTTGGAAGAAAGTGATGATGGTATTTATTACGTTATAAGGTATTTACTACGTTTACAAACTATGTAGAATTTGGATACTGGCCATTCGAATTAGGCACTTTTTAACCGATTTTCAAAAAGGAGGAGGTTCTATGTTCGTCTGTATGAATTTTTTTTTTTGTATTCTTTTTTTTGTATCCGCTGTTTTCGATAACATTTAACAACAATATTTAATATTAAAATCTTAACAAAATTTGCGAGTACGAACCAAATCGGTCAAGAGTGAGTTGAGAAAAATGCTTATGAAGATTCAGTTAAAGAGATGTGTTACAAGTCTACTGTTAGGAGAACTAAGTACATAGTTTAATTTATTAAGTACGCGTTGAATACATGTCACAGATTAGTTATACATACTAATAAATAATGTATCTGGAAACTGCGATTGAAACGCTTCATCTATCAGGCTTCAGTGGTGGTGCGCAGTCAATAAAACTGCTAGATCATACTTAACATTTTTAACCGAATACAATTAGATTTGATAGTGAAGTAGGCACTCAAAAAGCTTCACACACGGCAGCTAAAATATAAAGATGTATATTATAGCACGATACATCTCATTACATCTTTCCATAGAAATCGTCAGGAGACCACACACTACAGCTATAATACATATTGTATATCTTAAGATACAGAGCGATACAAAAATATACAATTATATTTCGATACATCTTAATACATCTCAATACATTTCCGTTTAACTCTCTTCGAAAAGTTTCTGTGATGGACAGAGACACACACAGTACAGTCCGTCTCAGTCACTCAGTCAAATCAGTCTGTTGACTGTATCCATCCAGAGCCTTCAAAGAGCGGACGTATCGTAAAAACATGGAACATTTAATAGAAATGTGTGCGTAAGTATTCATGCTTAAGAAAATTTGATTTTTATGTGGTGGAGATTTCCTTATACTTTATGTGATCTTCAATCCATATTGTTCTGTTTTTGGCACATGTGGCCATGCGCACAATACGCGCGTTAAAATCACAATCCGAATCATCTTCTGCAAAACTATCTTGTAAATCTAATATGTAGTAAGTAACTCGACAGGTCCGATAATATTATAACACTGAAAATAAGAACACCGTTACAATACTTTAGCAGCTGGAGAGTGCGACAATCGGGACGTATACCAATGGAATGAAGGGAAAGATGCATTACATTACCTGTTGTGTGTGTGATACATTAAGATAATTAAAGCTATACATCCCAAGATGTAATGTACATTAATATACATTATAGCTGCCGTGTGTGAAGCCCTTTAATAGAATGTCACGTTCAATTATAACGCATTGTGTTGCAATTAATTTGTCGACCATAGCCGTCATTATCATAACCGCAAAGAGATGACATTGAAGATAATTAAGTTGTGGGATACCTGTTTTAAAATAACATTTTAAACCATTGAAGGGATAGCAGTGTTACAAAACTATAATTCAGCCGTTCAGAGAATGCGTTCCTGACACGTCATCTTGAAAAAATGTTTTTGGCCGATATCTCGGAAACTATGTACTTAAGGGCAAAAAACATTAAAATCATTATTGTAGACAATAAAATTTCGCATCTTTTGTTGCCAGTTAACTTTTTTGTAAAACTTACCGTTTACGATTTATGGCCCATTTAATGAAATTTCATTAAAAATGGCCCTTAAAACATTAAATGGTCCATAAATCGTAAACGGTAAGTTTTACAAAAAAAGTTTACTGGCAACAAAAGATGCGAAATTTTATTTTCTACAATAATACTCTTAATGTTTTTTTGCTCTTAAGTACATAGTTTCCGAGATATCGGCCAAAAACATTTTTTCAAAATGACGTGTCAGGAACGCATTCTCTGAACGGCCGAACTATAGTATGAAAGAAAGAAAAATACTTGTAGTAGGTACGTGTAAGACTTTAAGACTTACACTTAGGATAAAAATACTTATAGATAATTTATCAAAGTGAGCGGTAACCACATCAATTCAAATTTTCAACTTTTCTCGTTAATAATTCTTGTCCGCCAACATACGCTCGATATAATTTTTTCGACGTATCAAAACGAAACAAAGTTCTGGTAAGATACATATCAATCACATTTTCACACGTTTATAAAATTAATATGCCATGATGCGTACTTGTTCCGTGAATTGAGAATCTTGGGATAGTGCGAAGGTCAAAGAAAGAAAGAAAGAAAGAAAGAAATAAATTTATTTCGTAGCAAACAAAAACAAGTACAGGGTACATTATAAATTATTACATAACTAATTTTATACAAATAGGCGTCAACTAAAATGCACTCAAAAGTTTGCCACGAAACCGGTCCCAACTCAGCGTTGAAAGCTGGTTGTAAACAACCAGCGCTGGTATTCTGTTGGGACCGGCAAGTGAAGTCACGTACGACATATAATTATGCATCCCTAGTGTTCATTTCTATCGGGCAAACGATCTCAGGTCTCATTACAGAAAAAACACTGAAACATCCAATCAATCAGAGAAGTGAAATATCTAATTTTCTCTCAATAGATGAGTAATTACGGATATGGATAACAAAAATTTTATTTACATAACTTATGAAACAAATTTGAAACAATTTAAAATTAGATGTTATGCCATCCACCGATGTCGTTGTATACATTACCACCTATTTTTCGTCCAACAAAAAACCTAAAGTAAGAAAATTACTGCACAAAAAGCAGACGTCTAATTGCACAAAAAGGTGAATAATTTCAGGCTAGCAATTCTGCAAACGACGCACGAATGAATTCAAACAGTTCCGTATTGTTCAATGACTCTTGATTGCTACCAGCTTCTAGATTTTTTTCTTTATAATTTTCACAATATAACTAAGAAATAGCTCTCAATGATAAGAATCACAATATTTGACTAATTAGTGACAGCTTTTGAAAAACACATTTTATTTATTACTCTCAAAAATGCTAGGAAATAAGTGATCCTAAAAATAGCACTGTACAGTAGTAGTTATGGGCAAATTAACCCATACTGAGAATTTGCTTTTAATTATTATGATGACTTGTAAAAACAATACGATTGCGATGATGGTTTGAATAATGAAACTCATACCAGTAATTTAAAGAGGATATGCTTGGAGCAAAATCTCATAAATCACTTATTTTGCAAAAAGTCTCGTAAATATATATAAAATGTTGGCAAAATGCATGGACTAGAGAGTCGCCTACTTCTTGAATTTCCCACAAAAGTCAAAATATTTCACCCATGTTGGGATTTTAGAAAAGTTATTAAAAAAATTATTAAATAAATCCCCAAATGAAGAGATTTGTGGAAATTTGATCCTAAATCAGCTTAACATTTCCTGAAATTAGGGAAATTCTTCACAAATTGGCTACGCTGGTGTGTAAAGTTGCGATAAACTAAACAAAACGAAAACTAAAGTAAAGAGTGATGCACCGCAGACGAATAGATTCTCTATATTTCAAAATTATATTAAACCTGCGACTCGAAGTATTAGGTAATTAAGGTTAAATAAGTTTCTTAGATTCAAATATTCTTGTTATGAATGACACATTTTTAAAAATTCTGTCTCCGAAATCCGCAATATTAAGTAATTAAGGTTAAATAAGCTTTTTTAGATACGAATATTCTTGTAATGTATATAATGACTACATCTTAGATTCTGTCTCCGATATCTTTTAAATTTTTTTTCTTACTGATTACACTGTCTGGTACGATTGTATAAAATTATGCCACACCCTATCAAACAGGGTATACATGTAAAAAATTAGAATTAGTTTCTATGTACATGTGTTTTGCATAAATAAATATTTAACTATAACTATAATGTAATGGGGCATTGTGTAAATCATTACATTCTCCTAAGTAGGACTAACGTTCATTTAGTTGGCAAAAGCATAAGAATAATAAAAATAATACCCTAATACCGACTATGTGAATCGAAATAAAAAAAGAAATTTAATTCGCTTATAAAGTTTAGTTTGAAATGAAATTATGTACTTAGTAGTGTTACCTACATTAGAACCTAAATGGAACAGTATAGGCCAAACAAAAATTATTAGCATCTATTAAGACCTTGCGTCGCTAATGTATTAAAATAATAATGGCTGTTGCACAACTATTCATCTCGTGTTTACAGACGCCAAGAAGTTTGATTCGACCCATAATCTAGCTTAAAATTATAAAATTCACCTATTTTTTAGGGTTCCGTACCCAAAAGGTAAAAATGGGACACTATTAAAATGACTCCGATGTCCGTCTGTCCGTCTGTCTGTCACCAGGCTGTATCTCATAAATATAGCTAGACAGCTGAAATTTTCACAGATAATGTATTTCTGTTATATATGCCGTTATAACAGCAAATACTAATAACACAATAAACTAAATATTTAAGGATGGTCCCATACAACAAATGTGACTTTTCAGGAGTTTTTGCTCCCTATTATTAATGGCGGGAGTAATGGGGCTAAGGGCGCTCCCACACGGTATGGAACCCTTCGTGCGCGAATACGACTCACACTTGGACAATTGTTATTTTTTATCATAATTGAGCACGAGAGATGGTTTTGGTTTTTAACCTTTTGGACCTGGTTTTTAACCCGAGTAGGACTGTACATTTTATATAAAGAAAAGTTGAAGAATATATATAAAAAAGTTGTCCTTGCCCAGTCGAAGAAACAATAATTGATCATACTGTGAGTTCATCTGCCGCTGTTGATATATACAGGGTTATGTCATTTTAGATAATATACGATACGATAATACTATTGTAAATATCATTTTGGAATCAATGGACCGACAATTTCATTAGCAACACGCTCGATGTAAAGCGCTCCGACCGGTCTCATTGAAAATCCTTAAGGGAAAATATCTAGCAGTGAACGCACTTACTACGGCTGATGAATAGATAAATGGAAATGCAATCACGACCAAATAAATTTCTGCATGTGTTATAATTATGTTTTGATGGTACGACTGTGAATATCCTGCCAAAAACTGCATATAAATCGGACTAGTAGTTTTGGAGAAATTTAGCAACATGGATTTGCACAAACAATCAAACATTTTCTTTCTCCAAACGAACAAACCGTCTCCGTTTTGTCATGGGTAAATAAATAAACTTACTTATTGTATTTATAGACAAGTTTTTGGTTAGACACGTCACAGCACAAACGTTATCCGATATTATCTCAACTACTTACGTCATAGGCAATTAGTTATTATATTGGTTACGAAAAAGCTATAGGGGTTCCATATGATTAATTTAGTTTATTGTTATTGTGGTTCATATACTTGATTCAAACACAGTGAATTGTTTTGACTTTTTTGTCATTTCGACTCAAGCCAAAGACGTCGAGTAGATTAGCTTGAGTGAATGTAGTTTGCAATGTTATGTTGAATTTTATTATAACCTTTGAAGCATATTATATTGTCACGGTATTCTTTATTACACACTAGACCCATTGTACCTTATACCACCGAAAACTTTTTTTTTTTCTTTAATTCGGTTCCTTTTTTGGATTTCTTTACATAAACTATAATGTTGTTGTTTCATTACGATTCTAAATAAAAAAAATCAATGCAGATAAAAATATTGCGTTTTGTTTGAACCACCGACTCTGCAGGAACAAATATCTAGTAAAATCTTTTCGATGTTAAACCTAATTTAACTTTAACTTAGTAAACATACGTAGATACAATATATGTTAGGTACTAAATATTTCTTGTTCTTAAAATGAGTTCCTAGAATATTTATCGCTTATTACAATTTATAGTGAAAAATAAAGTATTCAAAAAGGTTTCAAACCGCAGTAGGTACATGACTCATGGTTGGAAATAAATACGATTTCTGCATCTTAAGTGTGTTTTACGACATAAACGTGTTGTCAAGTCTATTTGGATCATAGTTATTTTTCGTAAAAAATGGCAAAACCGCCTTCTGTCGTGTACAAAATTTTAATATCTCGCTCGAATTGCTTACATTATTGTTGATTTTTCATAAATGGCTTCTATTTCAGTGAAATTTAAATAGTGCGACCTCGGGAGTATATCCTTTCGAACAACATAAAAAAATATTTTTTGATTCACTTAGCGAAATAATCGATGAACATGCACAAAAAAATACATACAGACGAACACATAAACTCTATGATATTTTTTTTTTTCATGTAATGTGGTTGTCTAATAAAATGTTGTTGTTTGTTTGTTTGTTTGGATCTCCTCCTTTTTAGAAGTCGGTTGATAATATCTGGCACTCATCACACCAATACGCATAGTACAAGCATCTCTCTAAAAATTTTCTACAGTGGTACTAATTTTATTACTATCATCTCAGAAATATGATGATTTCCTAGTGGGTATCTTCTGGCTATTGGGTATTGTCTACCTACTGGGTAAAACTTCATAGCGGCTGTGGCGGATGTCAGCTACAATACAAGTTGCTCAAAAGCCAATCCTGATTGAAGCTCACTTATCAGCTGAACGAGGATTGCATTTCACGCAGCTTGTGGCTAATTTTACAACCGTTAAAGGGGCGCCTAATGCCAAAATCAAGCGAAAGGTGTACTTTTAAAGACGTGGTGTAAAGGTAACGAACATTAACATCCATATTTAAAAAATACTATAGGAAAGAAAAAAATCTAAAGTAACAGAGTAATTGCGTAGAATTTTGGAAAATAATATGGTTACTTTAGAAAAAAAAGAAAACTTCGCATATTAAAAAAATACAATTTATTTCAAATGCTCGAAATTATCAGCGACAACACCTCATTATTTTTGACAAATTACGTAGGCAGCGTAGCCAGGCAAATGTTCTAGCCGAGTAATCAATTAGTTTTTTTATTGCATGCTTAAATTTTAAATAAATAAATAAAAATCCCACCTAAAAATATAAGCTGGTGCTCGAAGCAAACATCGTCATAAACTGTGTCATGCGATTTTCGACTCTAAACCAAGCCGCATAGATGATAGCGGGCGACGCAAGAAGCGCGGGTAAAATCTGTTTTTTTCCTAGCATTAGGCGCAGCCTTCACAAGAAGTTTTATTCGGCCTATTTACCCGGATATAAAAAGCCATGGCGATCTAGAGGTTGTAACGTTGGCCTGTCATTCTTGAGGTCGTGGGTTCAATCCCGGTCCCGTACCAATGAGTTTCTTTGGAACTTATGTGCGGAATTTTGCACTACTGGCTTTTCGGTGAAGGAAAACATCGTGAGACAACCTGCATACGTCCATAGAAATTGGATGAGATTGATTGAAGAAATTGGATGAGATTTGGAGAAACGGCGTGTGTGAATCCACCAACCCGCTTTGGGCCAGCGTGATAAATATGGCCCAATCACCCTTCGTGGGTAGGCTCACGTCCTGCAGTGGACTATATTAAAAAAGGCTGGTACAGTACAGTACATAGATATAGGTCAAATGAAACTTCTTTCATCGTTCTTTTTGATTATCCCTCATTTCTTTGTCATGCATTGCGACTCAATCTCACATAAAAGGAAAAAATTACTCCTCTGGGAAAGAAATCTCTCGACATTGTCCCACTTCAACACAAATTTACGTTCACGACAAAATTGCAACAAATAAAATCTGTCCCTGGAAAAAACTTCCCAGACTTCATTCAGTACCGAGTACATTCCAGTTCCCGAAAGCTGTGACACTTTGTCTTTCTAAAGAACAATTCAAGTTTATTTCATAGTGTTTAAGAATGTTGTCCATATTGAATGCGACATGGTACTATAATATCCAGTCCCGGTAAATTAGAATTGGTTTTTCAAGTTCTGATTACTTTTGACCGACTTTCCTTCCGATTATTTAAATTCACGTCGATGTCCCCAAACCAAAAGAAATTTAAATTTTTTTTTCAAAATAACGAATCCTTTTAATTTCAATGCTAAAATGCCACATTTTAGCGATTATTAATAATTCGCTCTTGATTTTCTTTCTTTGTTTTTACTTGTATTTGGTAGAAAATTAAAAATGAATCTTCAGACTATTTTTAAAAAGTTTGATAACCATGACTGGTTTAATAAAATACATCTAGATACATCTGACAAAATGATCAATGACAAAAAAATGTGAATTATTAAACTACTTATTAAAATTATCATTATCAGCCGTAGGGCGTTTACTGTTGGACATATGCTTCTCCCATAGATTTTCAAGAAGACCTTAACAGCTTGTAAACTATTACGAGAACTAAAATTAATAGTTGACTATGTTTTAAGTTCTAGAACAAATTTTAAAATTCAATATGACCCTCTAAAAAAATATCTTAAGTTTCATATTTATGTCCTATTTTTTCAATAACACCCTCAATTCAATGTTATTGGCAAACATTTTCTTTTCATATCCACTCTACGCAGCCTAAGAAAATATCCATGAACTAGCAAAGTAATATTTTGTGAACTATACTTAAATGGTGATATAGAATATTTTCCGAGGTTTCTGGACGTGTATACTGCAATTCTATTATTATTTAAATAGTTTAACAGTATTGAAAAATAGATCAATCAGTGCAATACTGGAAGTAGCACTTACTTATAGCCTAGTTTGACTAGGTGTATGTCAGCGATCCCCAAACTACCACGTCAGTACGATTGTGAAAACTGGTCTACGTCAGTCGCAGAAGGTTAAGCAGCGTCCGTCACGGTCAGTTTTCGGATGGGTGACCGCGAGTGGCATTTACAGCTGAGCACTACAATGGCTCGTATAACACGTCAATGTGTAGGCATCAGTTGTATTATCAGTTTAACTATGTCAGAGTTCTTGAGGTGGCTAAAAAACTCTGACACCAAGGCTAGCCACCAGGTCTGTACGAACTTACTATAGCTCACTAAGTAGGTACTGGCTGTGATTAAATTGTATGTTTCGAAATTCAATGAAAAAGAGGACTGTTTGGATATTATTAAATGTATTTTTATTAGTCTAAAATAGTCATAAAAAAAATTGGTTGCCTGTAAAGTCGGTATACGGGCGAAAGTTTTACGTGACAACGACTTTGAGACGAATGAGAGCGAGTGAGAGTAAGTGCCTCTCACTCGCTCTCATTGTGAGCGCATGAAGTGTGAGCGGGGTGGAGCGGGGAGCGTAACGCAGTTTCTTGAAGTGTCACCCGGCAAACCAATTTATAAGACGTTGTCACGTCAAAGAGTAAAAACTTTTATTTTTTTTAAATAAGTTGACTATTTATAAGTATACCTATATTCGAAGTCAAATCTTACTTCCTTGACCAAAACATGTTGATGGTCAAGCAAATAATACGTAAGGTATTTTAAATCATTTTTCGCAAAACTGGTACAAACGACTTCAACCATAGCAACCTATGCACGAAATTCGAATAATTCACTCGGTTCGATGCCATTTTTACAAGCTTTAATTTACTTTCACCTGTCCCGTTGTCTGTCCTTCTGTAATCGAATCTTGCAAGTTAAATTTGATCCACTTCCCGGTTACCGATTGAGCTGAAATTTTGCATACATGTGTAAATCGCGTGACAATGCAATATTATGATATGGTGCTGATCTGATGATGGAGCTGGAAGGTGACCAAAGGAACTTAGCAATGAAACGACACAACCTCATCAAATTTAGGTTCATTTGAATGGTCTTGGCGAGTAGTTTGTTTTTCAATGGTAACCAGGGTCTGATGATGGTGCTGGAAGGTGGTCATAGGAACTCTGTAATGAAACGACGCAACCCTATCGAGTTTCGGCTCGTTTGATTCGTCTTAGTGAGTAATTGAAAAAGCTTATTTTAAAAAAATATCATACTTGTTAGATTTTATTGTTCATTTTTCAAATAATGCAATTGTTTATTTTTTTCCATTAGCTACTTTTCTACTAAAATGTACAGATAAAAAAGGGAATCGCGGGGCGAATCACCGATGACTCTTTTTGAATGCCCCTTTTCGCCCCGCTCCAAACAAAGCGGGGCGAAAGAGGGCCTTCAAAAAAAATCATCGTCGATTCGCCCCGCGGGCCGAACAGCTTGCGTGGCGAAACGACGACAGAGTCTCAAAAACCAACAAACCAATTTCAATAAAATGTATATTTGGATCAATGTCAAAGTACCTATGCTATTTCCAATAAAAGGAATTAATAAAATCAGACTACTATGTAAAAAGTTATGCGCACATTTTTAGGATTCCGTACCCAAAGGGTAAAACGCAAAACTATTACTAAGACTCCGCTGTCCGTCCGTCTAGCATATGTCTGTCAGTTTGTCTATTCGTCTATCACTAGGCTGCATCTTAACAAACAAACAAACAAATAACTCTTTATTGTACACACAAAATAAAACTCAAAATTAATACATCAGTGAAATTTTTAAGGTAGTTTAACACTAGGCGGCCTTATCGCTGGATGCGATCTCTTCCAGGCAACCCATATTATGTGAACCGTGATAGCTTGGAAGATGAAATTTTCACAGATGATGTATTTTTGTTGCCTCTATCACAACAAATACTAAAAACGGAATAAAATAAATATTTAAGGGGGACTCCCCATAAAACAAACCTGAATATTTAACCGTTTTTCGCTAAATATAAATAACGGTAACAAGTAGACGCTTCAAATATTCATAACAATAAAGCTGTACAACCACTTTAAAAATAAATAGTGGAATATGTTACTAGGTTTTATACCCAGTAGAGGGTCAATCGATACAAACTGATGATGATGAAAAATAAATCTACCCAAGCCCCTGCTAAAGCCAGATCTTACTATTTTATGTAATTTTAAAAGCAAACAATACTGAACTCGTATTATGAAGCTACTCAAATTACATACCTAGTTGGCTGAAATGGCACTATATTGGTATTTCTAAATGTCACCGAAAACAACAGTAGCACTCTGTATAATAGCTTTTGTTACCCTTTCGCATAAGTAATTTTCTCTAAGAAACATTACATCGTTGTATAAGAATTAATGAATGTTTTATGCATATTCATTCCTCTATGTAATTAATGCTGAAAAGATTAATTGTTCGTCGTCAATTTTAAGTTACCAAGTACGTCTAAGTCGTATACAGAGAGTGTCAACCAATTCATATACAGTATGCAGAGCTGGCGCAGACATTAAATGAAATCACATATATGGCCTTTTGTTTTAAAGCCTTCAACATAAAATATTTCGAATATTAATAAAGCTAATTACTTAGTTTTGTACAATTTTCTTTTACATCAATTTGGAGCAGCCTGTGTCTAAACAGCGTACATTTGAGGTATTTAGGCATTGGGCAAAATAGCGGTAATATCTATTTTTATTAGTCTTATGTCAAAATGACATAACTGAATCTCTTAGACACACAGAGCTATTACAACTAGAGAGATAGCGTTGTTGTCGCTTGAGAATGTGTAGAAAATCTTGTCCAGAGCTGTCAAATCTGTCAAATATGTATTTGAATTTGGCACTACTGAGAGAAAAACACGGCAACTAGCCACTGAATCGATATATTTTTCATGTCTCTTTCTAACTCATGCTATATTAAATCATTGCATCTTTTTCTTTCTTTTCTTTATTTATTGTATGAATGTCATTTTTTAATTTTAAAATTAAAGACTAGTACTACTTGTGGATCAAATTAATGTCAGCTATCCAACCTGTATTGGTGTATACTTAATAAGCACTAGGCAGCACTGGAGTTTTGGATAAAAATATATGATGTTCCTTCCTAGACTGCTAAGAGCAGTAGGCCAAGCATGCGACCACGAAAAGCCAAGAAAAGAACTCTTTTCCACGTGTGAAAAAGTGACAGGTATATACTCCGCCATAACTTTTTCTCGTTCTGACACGTCTAACAAAATATTGCGTGGTGCGCATCCTAGCCTGGCTGGAATGCTCCACCTCCGTAATTGTAATCTATACGGCACGATTGAGTATAAAAATAGAGTAAATAGTAAATCCTACTTAATTTTTTTAAAGAACAGAATGATTTTTTTTTATTTTAATTGGCGTTTTAGTAAAATTGGTAACAAAATGCTAATATGAAATAAAGAAAATTCTATAAGTACTAAGTGGCAAAATACTTTATATTTGTCATTTTACTAGCTTCTTGTTTTCCAACAAGGCATATAAAATCCTCGACAAGCACTTAAAAATATTGTGACAGCCCAAAATAAATCTCTTTTCCTAAAAATTCTACGAGTAATGGATCGTAATAAAAATACCATCTCTATAGAAACATGTGATCTTCTATATTTTATAATTTATTTTATTTTTAGTATGTGCTATTTGCTATTGATGGGAAAAATATAGCAAAAGAAAGAAATATAGATTAGCGAATTTGAACAAGGACTCAATGTTTATTAATAGATATGAAATTTTATGAGAAACATAGACGAATATATAGTTACTGGGTAACAAGTGATTTTTGTTTTATTATATTTTGTGAAATAGTCTCGATGGCACAACATAAATATAACAAATCAGAAATTAGGAAACCCCTAATATCCGTAACCGTCATAGCTCATTGGATTGGCAAGTTGAAATGGCAGTGAGTAGGGCATAGAATGAAGGACTGATGATAATTTTCGAATAAAGATTACGTACCGGTAAGCGCAGTAAAGGACGTCCACCTACAAGGTGGACAAATTACCTCATTATGACCCCAAGACAGTAAACGTCTAATGACTGAGAAGAAAAAAAAGAAGAGATAATAAACATAGGTACCTTAAGAAACTAAATCCTTGGTCTCCTTTGTTTTGTAATAAACACATTTTAGTTGATTAAAAAACCTTTCCGAAATGATCCTACAACAAAATGAGTATAAAATTTAAGGCTAAAAAATCTTCCCTTAATTTTTACAGAAGCTTGAAAGGCGTAAATCCTTGAATTTTGCGGGCATTGCCCCAAAAATCCCGCCAACCGAGAATCCCGATATCATTTTTACACCAGCATTTCGATTTATTGCCGCATTTGTAAAAAATCGGCCATGTGCGAGTCGGACTCGTGCACGAAGCGTTCCGTACCGTGTGGAAGCCCCCTTTAATTTTTTTATTTAATTTAATTATTTTTTTAAGTTAATATAGAACATAATTTTCTGTGAATATTTCTAGCATTATCCTGTTGCAGTTTTAATATCGAGCATAAAAATCATGTTTCTTGTATGGGAGCCCCCCTTCAATATTAAAATTAATTTTAATGAATGACTATTTTTTAAAGTAAAATTTAATTTAGTTAAATTTTACTTTAAAAAATAGTCATTCAATATAAAAATAGTTTTTGAATATTGCAAGCATCTACCTGTCACCGTTATTAATATCGAGCGAAAAACGTCTAAAAATCAGGTTTGTTGTATGGGAGCCTCTTAATTAGTTTTTTCTGTTTTTAGTATTTGTTGCTTTAGCGGCAACAAAAATACGTCATCTGTGAAAATTTCAATGTTCTAGCTTTTACGGTCCATGAGATACAGCCTGGTGACAACAGACAGACGGACAGACGAACAGACGGACAACGAAGTCTTAGTAATAGGGTCCCGTTTTTACCCTTTGGGGAAGGAACCCTAAAAATTTCTCGATAAAACGTCTTTTACTCATTCATTTTACTACTCGATCTCGAATCTCGAAGTGCCTTAATTTAGGCAACGCTACTACTGTGCTACTAAATATCTTTTTAAGATTACACAACAGTTTGATACTATTTATTACAATGCTTTAAAAAATTGTCGGAAATACTTAGTATGTCATGTTATTTCCAGTACTTCTCATTAATTTTTCGGTTAAACTAGGTGAGCCCCTGTTACTGCGAAAATTAAATATTAAAAGAGAATGTAAGCTTTTTTGTGTTAATGTCCGTGTACGTTTAGATTTTCTTAATTGCACAAGATATTGAAAAGCGTTGCTTGCAAGATGCGGTTTTCTTTAGATTAGGTACCTTTTGCAATGTTTCTTCCGGAAGTTTTGTAGATAGATAGCATAATCAATTATAATTTGTTTGCAAAATCTGTGTACGTAATGTTACGAAAAATATTCAAAAAGTATTTATCACGCTAGGTCCCATATTTAAATAACAAACCCAAGTGTAAATGGATGATCTACAATAAACTAAATATAAGCTTATAAAAAAATTGTAATATTCTTTATTATTGTCAATGAAGAGATGAAGGTATTTAATATATTCCTTCTAGGCGGGTTGTTGTACTTTAAGTGTAAATTTTGTCATTTACAATACAGTTCCTGAAATTCCAATACCAATACCCACTAGTTAAATTTAATAGCACATTCTACTTGGAATAATTGTCATGACGTAGCTAACGTCCTACAGTTCGCACGGCACTCAGCGTTCGATGGTGTCCAATAGATAGACAATTAAACTTGGCCGTCGTCTCAACTTAATTGAATTGTCTGCAAGACTAAATGCTTTGAATCCCATGAGGAAATAGATGCAAAGTTATATAGGATAGAGATAACTTATTTGGTCTTCGAATGCTTTAAAACAGCCTAGTTATGTACAATTTTCTAAAACATCATATTGAAGCTGTATGTTAATTTATTTTTTAATATTAGGATATTATTTTTCTTATTTCTTAAGTACTAGTAGAAGGTATAAATATTCGCTCAATATTTGAAGACGCCTACGTAGCAATAAAAAATAATTGAACACGATTCGGCTTCCCAATATGCCAAACTGTATATCTATACTTACTTTGAAATTATGACGCCGAAATTAGTTAATACTCATAGGTAAAACATCAAACGAAAAACGACTTCATTATTGGTAAATTCCGTTACTAAGTGGTATTCACCAATCATAAGACATTCACATATTGTACACCATTTTCACAAGAGCTGTCTAGTGTAGCTAATTATAATTATTTTTCCCAAAAAAATGGCAAAACCGCCTTCCATCGCGTACAAAATTTGAATATTTTGCTAGAATTGTTTACATTGTTGTTGATTTTTCAAAAACAGCTTAGCCGATTTCTGTAAAATTTGAAAGGGACCATTTTAAAAGAATATCCTATCGAACTAAAAAATATTTTTTCGATTCGGTGCACAATTAGCGAAATTATCGATGTTCATCGTGCACAAAATTCGGATTTTGCGCTCGAATTGCTTACATTATTGTTAGTTTTTTCAAAAACGGCTCAGCCGATTTCTGTAAAGTTTAAATGAGACCACTTTGAAAGTAAACCCTTTTGAACTAAAAAAGTTTTTTTCGATTCGTTCACAATTGGCGAAATAATCGATGAACATACACAAAAAAAAACATACATACAGACGAACATAGAACCTCCTCCTTTTTGGAAGTCGGTTAAAAAGCAGAATTTGAGGATTTTTCTGGGCATTACAATATTATTTCACGAAAACAATACCTATTTGTAATTAAAACACAGATGTTCACGCGTACAGTTTCCATAGAAGTCCTATGATAACAATTAATTAGGATACCACAAATACGAGTATGTACTCGTAGGTAATTAATTTCATGGTTTGTACAAAATCAACACCCTTAGCCTTTCAGATATACATAGAATAATGTAAGTTTGAAACTAGACCGAAGCAATTTGCAGTAATTTAATGTGGTTACTGGTTAAAATCTATTGAACCGTTGGAAATTGCCTATAAATCTGTGAAATTTTGAACAAATAGGTACGTATGATATCCAAAGGCCTAACCAAAGCTTTGTCGGTAATTTCGTCGTGTGTAAGCTGTATGTTGCTTTGTTATTGAGTTAAATATTGGTAAGGGTTTAACTACTCTTATTTGTTAAGACTACCAGTCAAGCAATAATAATTTTCTAGGTAGAATTTAAGTAAGTAATTATGTACATTTCACGTATTTGGTTAAGCTGTCTATCGACTACTGACACATTTAAGGCCTAATAGTTTTTAATGTAAAATATTACAATATATTAGATTAACGAAATGTAGCTTATCTACATGCTTATAAGCGTGTAAGCAAAACGTATTCGACCACAACTTTTTAAACATTAAAACAAAGTTAATTCAATTGAGAAACGAACGCAATATTCAAAATTTAATGAAAGTGCTTGAAGTCTAGTCATATTTTTTTAATAATTTTTAATGTTGAAAAATATAATATAAGATAGATTTTTCAAAGACTTCTGATGAAAAATCTTGGAGAAAAAATTGAATAAAGAAGATTCAATCTACTTCAAAGTTCATTTCTCTCGTCAGTCAGTACACAGCAATAGCTTCAGGAACAAGAAATGGAAAAAAGTATCGCAAATACGTGCCGTACTCACGAGTATGTCGATCTAGTAGAGCATAAAGGTTTTAAGTCCAGTAGTTTACTTTTTCGGAGTCTTAAAGAACTTTGATTCCAGTTTGGTAAATATGTATAGAGTAATTGCAATGGTGTCAATATATGTATATTACTATGTATTCTAAATATTTAGAAAAAAAAACTAGCAAATTAAAAAAAAAAAATATTTAGATGATTTAATAAGTATATATTCGTTAAAATAATGACTACAACAAGCAAGCAAAGAAAAACAAGAACTCAAAAACACTGTAGTTTGTTGAGCGCAACCGTAGCAAGTGGCTATTTTTTCTGTTTTTTTTTTTGTTGAAAATTTTTATAAATATTGAAAATCCCAATATCCCACACCCATTACAACCAATATCTCACCTTCAATTCACGATCTTCGCAAAAAAGCGGCTTAGACGCTTCGCCTTTATGTCTCCCGCCCGCCCCATTTTTCATTCATGGTTCTTCTCCGCCTTCATGTAAGTCGGAGTCAGGTACCAGCGTCAGGGTTACCCCTCTTGCTGGGGCTGGACGCCCTTGGACTCTGCCCAGGGGGCAATGTAGGGGGTGGTCTGTAACTAATCCCCCTCTTACGGTACGGTGTTGAAGACGTTCGTACAGCGTTGGTCATTATGACTTCGTTGGCCTTCTGGGCATATGATGGATCCTCATCTTAGTGGCTGCCTACATTCCCTCCTCGTCATCCTCCTCCTCTTCCTCTGCAACAACAGGAGGTCTCTCGGGAGGGCTCGCCAGATACGTACGTCTGGAGGTCGAGTGTGAAGCGGAGCGATGTTGTTCAGATGGGGGTGTGGTCCGTTGTCTGCGCGGTCAAACATGCCGCGCGACAGTCGGACAACCAACTCCCCCACTGTCTCGATTTTTAGGTCACGGGCAATGCGGTCGTTCCATACGTACCGGCCGGCTCCCGTGATTATCTCCCGCCCCTGGGCGGTACACCAACCGCGCCCTACCTTAATGCCTCTACTGACTAGAAGACTCCATTGTATTTTTATTTTTTTAATTCAGTTTATTGTGTGTCAATAAAGTAAAAGTCATTTCAGCACTTTGTTGCATTTTTAACAAATTGATTAACTAATAAGCAAGCAATACATAATCTACACACTCACATTAATTTCTGAACGTTTTAAAATTAAATGAAAAATAGTTTTTTCATGCATCAGAGTAACGAGTGCAGTGTTGTGCCGCGCAGGGCTTTCCGCTGGTACCGTCGACTTGGCATTTTTTCTACTTTCCATATTGATGGCTGGAACAGTTTTAGCTTTTGTTTAGCCTGTCTCTTCACCTAATCGTTAAAAAAATAGTTATGGCCACAGCACAACAAGTTAATTGAAATAATAACCTTATTGTTACTGACTAATGTACGATAAAAAAAAGATTTGTCGTTTCTTAAATTATTGGGTTCTTGCACTGCGGCAGCGATAAAATAATTTGGAATCCTCACATCAGTGATATTTAAATCTTTCGTGTTGCTTAGCTTTTTACTTGTTAATTTATTATGAATCTTGTAAACTGATCAAACTCACTGACGCATTTGCTTGACGTCATTGGCTTGATCGAGATAAATCTTTTAGCGATACTTGACACGTAAAATTTAAACAGATCTGACAGGAACCAAAAGTAGTTTATTTAAAACGTCTCTTGAAATTACCTGTGTGTTACAACTAATGAAGGAATGAAACAAACATCTATACATACAAACTTTGTCGTTTATATTTTTTTTATATTAGGGGACATCTTACACACATCTTATTTTAGTAGGATTGGTTTTCTATAAAGTCGTTTTACGGACGACAATTTTACGTAATACTGTCATTTGCGTCACAACGTCACAAGCCGAACGCTTAGGCCGATCGTGCCTCTATTTCGCTTGTTCCGCGCTCTCGCTTACACGGTCGGCTCAGGCGGAACGCGACAATAATTTGAGTCATGATTTTTCATGCGTGCAGCCGGCGATCATCGATTTATAGACGTTCTATACGTCAAAAAACAAAACTCTATCTCTAGACATCATCCAGCGTTTTGGTAAATTCGCTGCTGAGTAGATATTTGTTTATCTATTTACTGAAGTGTTTTGTATCTTGTTGACAGGAAATTGCGTGCCGTCGTGTTGTCTGTGGGATTACGTAGTTCCATCTTGTCTACCCTATAATACCCGAAGCCTAAGTATGAGTAAGCAAAGTAAAGGAACCTATTATCTATTTTCTTTTGCTGTATACATTTTTGTTAGATTTTTCACGTTTTTGCCAGGGGTGCTGTACAAAAATGTATGGAGCACGACGAATACTATTGTACTTAGTTTCCGTTTACGTATAATCTCAAACAAACCTCTCGTTTTGTTCGGAATTCTTTCTCAAACCATTTATAACTTTTTTTTAGTTCGCTGGTGAATAGTAAAAATAGGCCTTGTTTAGCTCGGTTTGGCGTGAAATTTGAAAAAAAAATAGTGTGTTCATCCATCCATCCATCCTTCACAGGACGCCTATTGCTGGACATAGGCCTCCCCTAAAGATCTTCAATAAAACCGGTTGGTAGCCATTTGCATCCAGCGTAATCCTGTGGTCATTACGAAGTCATCCGACCTTGGGTATACGTCCTACGCTGCGCTTGCCGGTACGTGGTTTCCACTCTAGAACTTTTTTACCCCATCGGTCATCAGTCTTTCATGCTATGTGCCCTGCCCACTGCCATTTCAACTCGCCAATTCGTTGGGCTATGTCGGTTGGTTTTTCTACGGACCCTCATTCCTGATTTGATCTCGCAAAGAGACTCCAAGCACAGCCCTCTCTATAACGAACCTACTTTACATTACAATACCTCATGAATATTTTGAATTTTGGATGCATATACTAGTAGCTAGCCAAGAAATGAAGTAAACTGCTGGTTTTTTCATTTTTTCATAATAATCATAAACTTTTCAAAATCAGAGTAAATTTTTATAAGGCTGCGTAGTTCATCTTCGATACAACGTCGCTTACCATCACGCGACTGGATAGTCCAGCGCGGACTTATCCGCGATAAGAAAGGAATGCAAACAGCTCGTATCTTTGTATAAACCAATTCAATTAGAACTGATTGTATAATTCTAGCATTTGACACTCACATGAGGCTGTGAACTAAACCAGAGTTGCATAGAGAGATCCACGTTCCGCATTAAACTCTAAGGATTCGCAACTCTTAAATCCGACGGAAAACTGAAGTTCACGACGTTGAAACCGTAATGAAACTAAAGTGAAGATGGGCAAGAAACGTAGCGAGACGAAGTGATGACAGGTGGAGTAAGGCTATCACAGAATAGTGAACAAGGCAAGTTAAACAGAACGTTGGCTGTCTGGCTGCATGATGGGTCGATAATATCCTTCAAATGGCAAATCCAATCTGGACGCGATTAAGACTGGACCGAGGCACATGTAAGAGAGAGGCCTACCCAGCAAAGATAACGAACACTGAAAATGATCATGACGATTATACCATTATAAAATGTAAGCAGTACTATTATATTTATTCACTACTTACTTGATATAGGTAATTATCTCGGGTTTCGATCACAACAATGCCCAGAAACCATTGAGATCACTTGAAACGGAAGGTGTTCCCAGAAGCCACTTCAATAGATTGTCATAAGCCCATATCACGTTTCTTTCGCTTCACTTATTCAACTCGGAACCCGCAAAAAGTTTGAAGCGATTTTCTTCGAATTGCCTTCATATAAGTTATTGGATTCGTCTTTGTCCCAGTTTTGCAAGTTTATTATTGAGTGTCTGAATCTTTTTAGCCGACTTACAAGAAGGGAGTTTTCAATTTGTATAAAAAAAAAATAGTTTTTATTAACTATGTGATTCAAAAATAATCGGCCAAGTGCGAGTCTAACTCGGGCATCAAGGATATCATACTGTAAGGGAGCCCCCCTTAATATATTTTATTTTGATTTAATTATTTATTTTTCAAATGAATGTACAATTAAATATTCTGTGAATATTTCAAGCATCTACCTGATGCCATTATAAATATCGAGCAAAAACACGTTTCTTGTATGAGAGCCCCCCATAAATATTTATTTTATTTTAATTTAATTTATTAGTAAATATACAATTAAATATTCTGTGAATATTTAAAGCGTCTACATGTTACCAATATTAACAAAATAGAGCGATAAACGTTTAAAAAATAAGGTATGTTGTGTGGGAGCCCCCTTTAAATATTTATTTTATTCTGTTTTTAGTATTTGTTGTTATAGCGGCAACCGAAATACATAATCTATGAAAGTTTCAGCTTTCTATCTATCACTGTTCATGGGATATAGCCTGGTGACAGACAGACAGACAGTCAGACAGACGGACGGACAGCGGAGTCTTAGTAATAGGGTCCCGTTTTTACCCTTTGGATACGTAACCCTAAAAATGGACGAACATTATGGCATTACAACCGCTTCGGCTTTTTTAAAAACAAAGCTGCACTCTAACATTTACACTAGTAAATATGTAGGTAAATACAATGAAATACCAATAACATGGTAAATTATTACAGTGGCATATATTGTTATGTATAAAGAAACACTGAAGGTCATTGAAATACATAACTCATTTAAAATATGAAAAACACAATTTACATAATAACAGTATAACAACGTTCATGCCATTCCAATACAGTCTTGTAATATCCGACTATTTGTTTAATATGTATAGCATGAATTTCTTATTTTAACATACTCGTATTTCAGTAAAAGTAACTCATTGCTTCTACTAGATTTTTTGCGACTGTTGAGCAACTGGTCACATACTTTAAGACAAGGACAAGTACCAGTCCCATACCTATGAGTTCTTTGGAATTCATGGATGGAATTTGACACCACTGGCTTTTCCGTGAAAGGAAAACGTCGTGAGACAACCTGCGTATGGCCTCAGAAGAAATTAGATGCCGTATGTGTATCCACCAACCCACACTAAGCCAGCGCGGTGGATACAACTCAATCACCCTTTGTGGGCAGGCTTATGTTCTGCAGTGGACTATTAAAAGGTCGGTACAGAGCCACCCGGCACCTGACCAGCACCGCCTCGGCTCAAGTGGTTACTATTTTCTTTATATAAAATACAATGGGTATACGCTCACTACATCAACTTCGGAGCGCCTCACCTGTGGACTGACCGCGTGCTGAAGGAGTGGGCCCCCCTCGGCAATCACCAGTTGCCTGCACAGTACACAGTTATCTTGCGTTCCCACTGCTAACCCCCGTCCTCCCTTCATACTTTTCCTATTTTTAACTCGCTTTTATTAGGTCGACGTATAACCTATGTAATGGAATCTAAGGTAACTAGTTTAACCATCTTCCAAGGGTCGTATAGCGTAATGAAAATGAAAGCTGTATATTTGTAGTTCTGATGACAATACAATAATATGGTACTGTCGAACTGATTTGACGATGGAGCCGGAAGATATGAACCGGAACTTCATGATGGAAAATCGTATCATACTCGTAGCTGTTTTGGATTTCTTAGAAAAGTCTTGTAATGAACGTTAACCACGATTAGGTTTCAAGGTCTGATGATGAAGCCGGAAGATAGGCACAGGCATTCTATGATGGAATATTGTATCATAGTCGGGTTTGCACCTGTGAGAAAGGCCACTTAAAGCGTGTTTTTCTAGTGTTTTTTAAACGTTAAAATGTTATTGAACGTGCCAGTCATATTTTTTGGTTTCAAAATGGACAAAGAAAGCAACTCATTGAAGCAAAAGTATTTATGATAGTCAACTATAAATAAACCATAAACCGTGGACCACCTTGTCGTCAACAAGTGCTCACCGAGCGACGAGGTGGTGCCGGGTGGCTCTAATGAGCTATGACCTTACACCTGCAACATCTTTATGAAACCTTTATTAAATTGTGTCCCACGGCACACAAAAGCAGCAGCTATTTCTATTTTCAAAAAATATCAACCCTCACCGGTATCCATACTTACGGGTTAGCAAACTTTAGTTTAAATTTATCGTCAAATATACACATAATTTGGAAACATGAACGTTTCCTCACGATGTTTCTTTCACCACTAGTCAACTATAAATACGACATCACGGAGATTCTCAATACATACTACGATATCTTTTTTCTATCCCATTTACACGCCCATTATACTGTGTTACATAAGGGGTAAAATAATCGGCCAAGTACGAGTAGGACTCGCGTACGAAGGGTTCCGTACTGTATGGGAGTCCCCCTTAAATACTTATTTTATGGTTCCGTACTGTATGGGAGCCCCCCTCAAATATTTATTTTATTTTATTAATAATTTATTATTGAATTTAATTTACAACTTAATATTCTGTGAATATTTCAAGCATCTACTTTTTATCATTATTAATATCGAGCGAGAAAGGTTAAAAAATTTAGGTTTGTTGTATGGGCGCCCCCTTAACTATTAATTTTACTCTATTTTTAGTATTTTTTGTTATAGCGGCAACAGAAATACATCATCTGTGAAAATTTCATTTTACTAGCTATAACGGTTCATGAGATACAGCCTGGAGACAGACAGACAGATGGTCAGATAAACAGCGGAGTCTTAGTAATAGGATCTCGTTTTCACCCTTTGGGTACGGAACCCTAAAAATTACAATATCAAATGAATATTAATGATACTGGTAATTCACTTCTTCCCATGTAGAAACTAAAGCGAATGATCACTGTAACCAAATTCGAACATTGATGATTATAATACAAGGTTATCTGTTGTACTAAGCCAAAAGAGGGTGATTAAAACCATTACTACGAACAACCTCTATTTTTATTCGAGAAAAAAAAGCAGCTTTTCCATATAAAAATTACAACTCAGAATCGACAAAATGTATGAAATAGCTCCTTTTTTTCTCAAAATTCGAGTTGGTTCCATAGTAGAAGTAGTTCGTAACGATGTTCCTAATTACCCCCTTTCGGCTTAGTAGACCAGTTCCGAATAGCCTTGTATAACTTAACATAATAACTGCTTAATTTAAAATCTTATTCGTCGATCAAAATTGACGATAGTAGAACCATACTGGATCTGAGGGATTTTTTTTTTCAATATTACGTATACATTTTTTTTCAAATAGATACACGAAACAAACGGTTTTCTTAGCAATTGAGCCATAAAATGCTAAAAAAAAAAGGTCACTTAGGTCAGTCTGGTTCTGCTTACGTCAAAATTGTACCTAATTAAATAATTAAGTACAATTGCCAAATCTTTACCATCAGATCATCAATCAACAGATGACGAAAATTGTGGTTTTGGTATTCGATTTTTATAAACACTGCAATGTTCGTCGATTTTCTGAAATTGTTTCGAAACTTAAATAAAATTAACTATTGTTTTATAGAATTATCTACAAATTGTAAAAATAATAACACAACAACGGCGATAAGTATGAGGTTACATCGGAACAAAAAGAAATTAAAAACTTATTGAGAATTTTATTCTTCTCATTGATACCTTTATAAAGCAGCCGGTTACAAAAGAACTACTGGTTCTAATACTCCCGTTTTTTTTTTTTGTGTTGATAACATATGGTACAATTTAAGTTACGATAACGGTTCACATAACTAGATCGTCTAGTAAAGCTAAAAAAAAGTTAAATGGCCCGACAGATTTATTAGAAATAACGCCTAACGTACAAAATTTATAAGTATAGAATTATTTTATTTATTTAGGATGGTGGATGTGAATTCAGCATAATTTGACGTAGGTGTGGAAAATAAATGAAATGGACCGTCATCAATCACGAGTCTGACCAAATAAATCCAAGTGACCAGTGACTAAGTCCTAAGTAACCAGTATTAGGAAGTTTTGTGAACTTTTAGGATTAGACTCTGACAAAACCCCAAGTAAGTTCGTATCGGCCGGGCGGCTGATGTCAGAGTTTTTAAGCCGCCTGAAGGCCCCTGACGCGGCTAAATGATCAAAACAATCGGGAAACAATAGGGCCTACAATTTAAGACAGCTACGGTAGCGCTCAGTTTTAAATGCCACCCGCGGTCACCCATCCTAACACACACCGTGCTGAACGTTGCTTAACTTCGATGATCGCTAACGAACATCTAGTCAAACTACGCTACGAACGCTACGAATTTCTAAAAAACATATTTTTGTTGACATTATTCCAGTCTAGCGATCAAACCCAGCATTGGATTGCTACTGGAATAATGTAAATCGGCACTCCAGTCCATTCCAGTGCCGATATATATTATTCAAGTTGCAATCTAGAGCTACGAGTAGATAGCAGGACTGGAATAACGTAAACCGGACATAAAAGGGTCTGCCCACTATATTACGAGTATAACGTACCACATACCATGACAGTGCTAGGAACTTGTCACGCACTAAAGTGTTTATTGTATTGAAAAGTAGGAGGCACCGGCGAAATATCGTGACTTGGCAACTTGATCATACAAAAACAATAAGCTGTTATCTCCCTCTAAATATTTTCCGATTTCAGTGATGTTTTTGTCATGTAATCAGTTTACAGTTTTTTTTAATGACTTTATGGTTATAAATGAGCCTCTAAAAAGCCATATTTTTACGCAATAACTTAGCTGAGTAACAAAAAAATCTGAAATATAAGACGTACGAGCGTGCAAAATTTTTTTACTCAAGCGATTAACACTAGAAACATAACATTTTGTTACAATTTAAGGGGTGATTTTTTTTTCTCCCGGAACGTAACTTCAAAAATGTACCGAAAATTTTCTGGATGTTCTACAAAGAACGCGATATTACTGGTCGAATCACGATCCCCTTAACTTCCATTGATTTTAAGTTGTAGTGCGCATAACAGAGCGCCTCGTGTAGTTTTTTTGCTTCGTACGTTAGCACAGTGATGGTATGGTTTGTAAGGTACGTTATAGTAGGCAGTCCTTATTTAGTAAAAAAATAAGTCCTGTATGTTTTCTTCTTCTTCTTTTTCAGCCATAGAACGTCAACTGCTCGGCGATGTTTTTTAACGACGAGACGGAGGAGGTACTCAATTCGATGCGTATCCGAGTTTTTATATTTATATTTTTTATGTATAACCACGCATAACTTTTCACATGGTAGTCCGATTTCAATAATTATTTTTATTGAAAAGAGTATACCTGAAATTGGTCTAATTTAAATTTTATCGAAATCGGCTAAGCCATTTTTGATAAATCAACAATAATGTAAAAATGCTACATCGATCCGTGCGAAATACGAGTATTCGCGAATTCTGTAAACGGTTGTAGTCGGTCATGCCATTTTTGCAAAAAATAATGTAGATATAGACATAGTTAATAGTTAATAGTTAGTTATGTTTATATCTATTTGGAGGTACATATGTGCGAAGCTGGGCAATTAATGCAGCCCGTAAAACCTTTCTAGAGAATATATTTTTTGCATAGAGAGAAACATAGCGCAACCGCAAGTGGTTTTTTGTTCTTCTTTATGCAAATACGGTATTGAATTTATGACTTATGGACTCTTTTAGTAAATATCATAGCACTGATATAAGCAGATCGAATAACGACGCGGTAAAATTATTTCCAAACAGATACACGTGGTGGCAAACGCAGTTAACCCTTAAATGGATTTTGTCATTTATAAAGGACGTAAACAAAACGCGCACACCGATACAAAATGCACACGCGTTGCCGGCTCTAAGGCGGTGCTTGACGACTAAAAAGCTACCCTTTTCTAACTTACGCGATTTTGGGATACTAGGTCATCGAAAAATTAGAAGTGCACGCCATTTTTAAAAGAGAACGTATCGCGTCAGTTTTTTCTCCAGATAAAAGTCATTGTAACGGTGACTTATTTTATTGTTTTAACTAACTATTACTTGTTTTCATTTATTTGATAATTGGGTAATTATATTGTGTCGTAGTTCATCAAACTCATGATCGTAGTTTTTCCTAAAATGTCACATATATTTGAATGTCACATAGAACGGACATTGCCCTAAAAGTGTAGTACCAAGTATTTTTCGTATCCGTCATTCAGAACGGACATTGCCCTGAACGTATAGTAACAAAGTAGTCCTTGTGTTTGTCACAAAAAAGGGACATTGTCTGTTTAATTTTTTTATTTTTGTGTGAAATTGTCTTGGAGAGCAAAAAACACAATTCACCACAAAGTTTGAGTGAAGATTCCTTCAGACACCTTCAATGTTTAGACAAAACTTTCAGGTAGATCTTCCTGTATCATACCTGAGAGCCCAACAACTAGTTCCGTAATATCACCGCTGACACCAGGAGTGCAAACACATAGGACTAGACAATATAACTGTAGAATCCTCTCCTACCTACCTAGCGACCACCGCCAGCACCTGCTGTAAGAAAGTATAATGCGAAAAAATAAAAAAGTCATTTCAAAAAAGTTTAATATACCGGCACTGTAGATACCTATATACAGGATTATTTGCTTATCCTTTACTAAGCCGAAAGAAGGTGAGTCAGACCATCATTACGAACAACTTTTAATATGTGACCAACCCAAAATCCCAGAAAAAAAAAATCAGTGGTTTCATACATTTGTCGAGTCTGGGTTGCAATTTTGTATGAATCAGCAGGTTCGTGCAGAGACTTCAGAATAGTCTATGACTTTTTTCCATATGACGGCGTAAACACCTTTTGAAAGCACAAAAGAGTGGGAAGAAGACCATCAAGGCAGTAGAGGAAAAAACCATAGTAAAATTCTGCAAAAGCATATCGAATTCAGCATTACTAAGTAGGTAGTTTCCTAAACATTGTACACAGTGTACTTCAAAATTTTCTGTTCTTAACATACATGATATATATAAGAATAGGTTTTTTGGTTTATATTTTCTGTGTTTTTGTGTTTTAGTTATTTTCTGTGTCATAAATTTTACGTTTTTAAATTTCTTATGTAACAGATAATGTCCGTTTCAAGTGACGTGTAAAGATTTTATAGGTATCAGTAGTTACAGGCAATGTCCGTCTTATGTGACGTGTCATATCTCCTAAAATAATATATATTTTTTAGAAAAAAATGATTGAATATTTTATTTTCCTCATAAAATAACCACTTATACTAAAAATATCCCAAAGAAACAGAGATATCATGCAGTGACTGTTTAAGGGTTAAGAACGTCCATATTCCGAAAACTTTAATCCTAAGTACAGTTATTTCAACAGGAACTCTCATTGAACTTCATAGATAATCTGTATCATTGGCACTTATCTAGCCCAAATCTTTGGCTTACGCCCGCATACATTAGTTTGCAAGGTTTTGCCAATTTTGAGTGGGTCACGCATGCTTTGTTTTCTGAAATTATGGAGGTATCACAGATTCTCTGAGAAAACACGTGTCGTTTTGATATTAACAGGACCTAATTTTGATCAAAAATTATTGCTTAAAATTACAACTACGCTCATTGCTAAATAGATACTTAACATCATCAAAGACGGAGCACAAAAAAATCACTTTTTTATTTGCGACCCTCAGATCAAATAAAAAAATCTATTTGGTCTGAGATGCAATCATGTAAAATACTGCACTCTGCGATCTTTGTTTCTTAAACATGTAGCTATTTTGTGTTAATCATCATCAGTTTTGAGCATTTGCTACATAACTGTGTCGTGCACCGAGTAGGCCTTTCTATAGATTTCTATGGTTTATATGTAAAGAGAGTTTTAATCGGATGAAATCGCCTTAACCACTAATTGAATTTGGCTTCACTTAAATTTTCGTATGAATTTATAAATTATGTATTCCATCGGTCACACTACATATCCGCTCACATTGTAGAGTTTTACGACAAAAGATTAAGATTCAATGCTAGAGTCAGCACGCGACTTTCAAATTATTTGAGTTTTTGCTTGGAACTATCTTGGAATTAAAAATAATGTTTTTGTGGCACTGAATAAGTAGATTTAACAAGTTACACGCACAAAACAATCAGTAAAGTATATTTTATTGTGCATAATTATTTATTTTTTGAAGAGAATAAACAACTTAATGTTCTGTTAATATTTTAAGCATAATTATGTTGGCGTTATTAATATCGAGCAAAAAATCACGTTTGTTGTAAGGTAATATTTAAGGAGCCCTTAAATATTTATTTTCTTCTATTTTTAGTATTTTATAGTTATAGCGGCAACAGAAATGCGTCATCTGTGAAAATTTCAACTTTGTAGCCATCAAGGTTCATAAAAAAACAACCTGGTGACAGACAGACAGACAAACGGACGGGCAGCGCAGCCGAGTCTTAATAATAGGGTCCGGTTTTTACCTTTAAGGTAAGGAACCCTAAAAACTAATACGATTATTTATCATTCAACGTTAAAATGTTCAGCCAATCGAAATTATGATGAAAATCTCTCAATTGCCCTTTAATCTAAGCTAGACGAATCTCAGTGTGGCCGTTATTAATTGATAAAAACTATTCATTGCCCTTAAAATAGTTTTTTTTATATATTTTATATTTATAAGTAGTTTAGCAATAAGTTGCAACTAGTTAGCGTTTTACTTTAACAGACGATCTCATTCATTCAACCCCAAAGCAAAAGTGGAGAGCAAAAGTTACGCAAAGTTTTCGATATTGTAAGCGCAATTATTGTCATTTATTTTCCGTATTACCGCATCATTACTTATTTCAAACACATTGTACCAAAGCGAATTAAATAACCAAAGTGTTTTTCATAGAATTGAGATGTTTTTTTACGATTGAAAAAAAAATTGCACGCCAAGCAAAAGTTGTAAACGAATTGGGAACCACTTTCTTTTTGGTTCTTTCCATTCCCATTCGATTGAAAAAGAGCAAAAAATCTTTTTTTCTAAACTGTTTCACTACTACTATTACTGTTTACCTTTTTTTTTTTTAAAAAAATACTTAAGAATTTTAGCTACAATTTGTTAAGTTAAATCTTAGACCGCTTGATTGTTTTATCGCAAAAGTATGTTGAACTAACAACAACTTAACGGATAAAACTTTGGCCAAGAACTTGAGAACAATTTGATATAGATTCAAACTATTTTGACAACCCTTCTTAACTTATTCAAGATTCCATTTTCAATTAAGTTTTCAACCGACTTCCAAAAAAGGAGGAGGTTCTATGTTCGTCTGTATGTATCTTGTTCATCGATAATTTTGCCAATTGTGAACGAAATCGAAAAATTATTTCTAGTTCGAAAGGGTATACTCCCGGCTGAGCCGTTTTTGAGAAAATCAACAATAATGTAAGCAATTCGAGCGAAATATCCGAATTTTCTACACGATGAACATCGATAATTTTGCCAGTTGTGAACGGAATCAAAAAAGTATTTTTAGTTCGAAAGGGTATACTCCCAAGGTGTTTTTTTAGTTGGAAAGAATATAATACTTCCGAGATGGTTCCATTTAAATTTCACAGATATCGGCTGAGCCGTTTTTGATAAATCAACAATAATGTAAACAAATATAGCGAAAAATTTGAATTTTGCACACGATGTGTAACGTTACCGAGGTCCCCCGGCTAGCTCTTCCTATGACCTCCGCACGTACAGTACCTTTCTGGGAGAGAGAGAGGGACTGGGTAGCTGTAATAAATATTAAATACGAAATATAAAACACTAGTGCTGCTGAGGAAAAGCTCTTCTGCCTGCCGAAGAGGGTAATGAAAATTGTCGGTAGAGGGAAATGAGAACGTATACTTTGTCCTGGGTTTGTTCTTACTACTCCCAATCCAGGAGACGGTCGCAATCCTTCCTTAGGCGTTCGACGACGTCGAGTAGGCCAGTATTGGGGCCACCAACTTGCGAGTGGGCCTGTATTTGGGCCACTAACTGGTGAGACTTCAACAACACTATCTCAAATAATCTTGTGTTTCCACCTTGATATAATATTGTGGTTTTCCACCTTAAAACCAAACCTCAGAACCTTTCAATCAATTGTTTGAATTCTGTCTTCTTTTTCTTCTTGGCAATCAAAAGTAGGTCCATTAAAATAATAACAAATAGGTTTGATGAGTCATGAAAAATGAATGAAGATGATACCTAACACTACAGATGGAAGGCGGTTTTGCCATTTTTTGCGAAAAATAATTATACTACCTAAATGAAATCTTACTTGTAGCAGCGGCAAGTAAAAGTGAGAACAAAGAAATGTAGATTTATAAGAAAGCGGCTAAGACATTCAAGTCACTATCTTTAACGCTTAATTTCCTTGCAAATCCCTTTTCAAAGCTTAACAAATTGCCTTCGATTATGAACATTTGTGAACATTTTTTACCACAGTTTTGGTTCACGGTGTCGGACTTGAGAAATATTTTTGTTTATGTCACGGACATCAGATAATTGACCGAGGGAACGAAGTGAGAGATAGAGTTTCAGTTTTGACTCGACAGTTTTGCTTTCATCTATCCAGATATTTGCTTTTCTCTTCAGGTAACATTGTTTCAGCAAATCTTGAAGAAATACAGGTTCTGCATAAATATTTTTTTTTTGGCGTCGGCAATTTTGTATTTCCCTCAAAAAGGGCGAAAATTTGCTGTCGCGCTATTTACTAGCCGCTTTCGATAATATTTGATAAGATCGTTTAATATCTAAATTTTAAGCATTTTGCAAGTGTGAATTATACGTAGTAAATCGATGAAGAGCCAGTCGAGATAAAAGCTTATGAAGATTCAGTTATACAGATACGAGGTCTACTGTTTGGTGAACTACTAGTTAACATACGAATGAATTACACTGCAACAAACCTCAAAAACTCAACAACGTCAATAAATCTCATGACACTAAGGCTTATATTTATTTACAAACTTGCATAGTAAATTAGAATAATTCAGTAAAAAAAATCATGCCATTTTCAACCCTTCGACGTCGTAGGTCAAAATCGAGGTGCTGAAATCCCTGCAAAGTAAATTTGTCAATGAGTAACTACTTAGTGAAAATGATTTGATATCTATCATTCTAGTTTTAAGGTGAAATAAACGAAAAACAATGAAGTTTATTTACATGTTTTTATGATTCATTTCAAAGTAATTTTCAAAGTAAAGTTATGTAGGTAGGTATTTTGTAATTGCTATAAACGTACATCCACACTTGTTACTCATCATGTAAAGATAATTTGGAACATTTTTCGCGTGAATCACGCAGCTGTTAAATTTCTGGCAAATAGGTAGGTAGCTAAATGAATGAAATTAAAATTTACGTGTTAAAGATAAATGAAAATGTATTATAATAGTATAATGTATGTAATATGTATACGAGACGATCTCCAGTAAGTAATATAGACAACACGCCTAAAAATGAGTTAATTCACCGTATGCCTACGTTATTATTGTATTAGGTACTACTATTTTTCCATCGACTGTTTTTCGGTGGCATTTTAGAATTACTATATTCAAGGTTGAAGGGAATCGTATAAGTTTGTAAGGGAACAGTAAAAATAAAATATCTCTAAGTGACAAGTGCTATGCACAGGTTTCAGTTTCAGGGGTTGACTTGAGATGTCCCTACGAATGGATAAGTAATGCGCATAGCAAACGTGAAAGTATTTCAATGGTTTTTCAGAACATGCAAAATAAATCATTAGTCTTGTAAAGCTTGAACGTAGTAAACATAAAATTATTCAGACATATTTGAACATTTGTTGTAAGTAATGCATGCATTTTAGACGGTGGTAAACGCCTGTGCGATGTCGTAAGTCTTACTGATTGTATATAATTTTTTTCGCAAAAAATGGCAAAACCGCCTTCCATCGATAATGATAATGATAATGATAATTTTATTGGTAATTGTACAATATTACACGTCAGATATAATTATAATAAAATAAAAATTGAAAAATAATACCTATTAAGTAGGAACGTAAATACAATTACATAATTACATACCCTTGAGGTGAACATTGTTATTAAAAAATGATGTAAAAAATTTACAATTTTATTCAATTTTTGGAATGAATTCCTTGACGCTATAGGGTGCCATGTCGGTAAGGAATATTTTAAGCTTTCTTTTGAATATTGCAAGAGAAGCTGCGTTTTTTATAATATTTGGCAAGGCATTGAAAACCCTTACTCCAAATATTCGGGTGCACTTATGAGACTTAGCTAGCTTCAGGATGGCGTGAGTGGTTAAATTTCCTTCTCTCCTGCCATGTTTTCGATGCCCTGTCGAAAAAGAACCCAAGTTTTTATATACATATATACTGGTATGGTATAAGTACAATGCCGGCATAGTCATTAATTTATGTTGAATAAATAGTTGTTTCGCTGGTGTCAGCGGTTTGACTCTGGCAACCACTCGCACGGCCCGCTTCTGGAGGACAAAAACTCGATGCCAGTCCGCGGCGCCACCCCACAAGTCGACGCCGTAGGTCAGCAGAGACTGAATTGTCGCAAAGTAGCAATCGCGTACCGCTTGCTGCGACAACACGCGTGAAACCTGTTCGAGGGCGAAACAAGCACGGCCCAGTTTGTCACACAGGGCGTCTATATGACCAGCCCAGCTTATTGATCGATCTATGCGGAAACCGACTATAGTAAAAGCGTCCACCTGCTGCAGAGTTTCTCCTTCCATTGATACGCATAGAGGTGGATAACGCCGCCCGGACAAGTTGAAATGAAGCGTGTTTGTCTTTTTAGGGTTCAGTGCCAGGCCGTTCGCTCTGAACCAATGAGCCAGTTGACTGGCAGCATTGTTCAGTTTTTGTTCCAGCTCCGATCCTGTCGGAGCTGTAACAATCGCCACCACATCATCCGCGTACATTAGCACCTCGGCATCTAGAACAGACTCAGGCAGATCGTTCATGAGGAGACTGAAAGTCTGGTTTGACACGCAAGATCCTTGGGCTACTCCTATCTTCAGCTCAATCGGATGTGATTTGATCTCTCCCGAGTCTGCGACTACAGTCTGCTCTCTGTCTCGCGTCGAATCCGTAATTAGAGCCAGAGATGGTCCTCTCACACCGTAATGGTCGAGTTTCAAGCTAACTAGGCGGTGGTCGCAGACATCGAAGGCACGCGACAGGTCGCAGCTGATAACTGCGACCTGCCGGCCCGCCTCTCGCGCCAGCGCCACCTGCCACACGAGTTCGCGCACCAGATCCGACGTGGAGCGCCCTGCGCGGTATGCGTATTGTTTATCAGACAAGGCTTCTGTCGTGTCAAGGTGCCCTTGAAGCCTGTTACAGATGCCCGCTTCCAGCGCCTTTGCTACTGCTGGTATTATGGATATGGGCCTGTAATCTGAACAATTTTCTTTCTTTCCTTTTCCTTTAAATATAGGTGACACTTTAACTTTTTTGAGAGTTTTAACAAAGCTGCTCTGGGCTAACATACAATTATACAAATCTTTAAGTGGAACAATCAATTCTTTTTCAGCAGCTCGAATCAGATAGCACGAAAGTCCATAAATGTCCTTAGTATTTTTAGGCGCGATTTTTCTAATGATTTTTTCGATTTCCTTTTCTGTAAAAGAAGTCATCCTCATTGAACTTGGGCAAGGGGGGCGACTGGTATTTAGTAAGCGCATAGCTTCTACTAAATTACACGCGGGTGCATTTGCGAGTTGTGCGGCGTTTGCAAAACGGTGATTAAAGTGATTGACAATACTCATACGCGAATCGAAAGCCATCCCATCGTCCTGCCTTACATATTCTGTGTATTCAGTACGATGTTTTAAATGGGGCTTAGTTCTTTCGCGCACTATTTGCCAAACTTCTTTCACTTTATTCTGGCTTTGTTCGATGCGACGCGAGTAAAAGGCAGCGCATTCTGTGGTTAATTTAGAGTCGAATACTTTGGAATAATTATGCGCAAATATTTTTAAAGCTCCGTTAGTCGGGAAAATGCGTTCCAGATTGTGAAGCTCTTTGAGGAAATCTTTCATAGCGATGATATCATCACTAATCCAGCTTCTATCATCTCTCTTTATAGGGACTAGTTTCAGTGGAAAACTAATTTCCGCTGCATCCGACAGAATACTAATAAATACAGATGCATATTTGCTAGCGTTTTTTCCATATTTATTCTTAATTTCGTTCCAGTCAGTAGCTTGAAGCCTTTGCACATAACTGGCGAAATTGTTAATAGTGTATAATCTTTTCTTTACTAGAACGGGTTTTGCTCTTGAAATCCGCGCGGAAAAACACTCAATATCAATACGCTGGCCGTAGTGGTCGCTTACTGGAGCTATAACCGGTTTAACATTTATACGGTCAGAATCTAAATTACTTAAACAGTTGTCTATTTTACTGCTTGTCGACCGAGTAACCCTGGTTGCGAAATCTATATGCGCTTTAAAATTGTGAGTTGATAGTATGTCGTTAAAATTACGAGATTCTCATCGTGTACAAAATTCGAATATTTCGCTCGAATTGTTAACATTATTGTTGATTTATCAAAAACGGCTCAGCCGATTTCTGTAAAATTTAAATAGAACCATTTAGGGAGTATACCCTTTCGAACTAAAAGAGAATTTTTCGATTCGGTTCACAATTGGCGAAATTATTGATGAACATACACAAAAAAAATACACACGAACACAGAACCTTCTTCTTTTTTGGAAGTCGGTTAAAAACTGGCACGTAGTTCTCCAAACAATAGACCTCACATCCGTTTTACTTAATCTTCACATCAATATCTCGACGTAATCTTGACATGATATCGAAATTGGTTAATAAATAGCATATCAAATTCACCCTTTGATAGGAAAAGCCCACTCCCCAAATCAAAAAGTATATAGAACCTGTGTACTAGGTATATTATGATTGCCTAATACAATATGAAATTGAATATGTTAACGTACTAATTATGAAAACAACGCTTAACAGTAAATAAAGACAAAACCGTGTAAGTGAGTCAAGTTCAATAGAATTCGGCCAGAAATGAGGCCCTCCAAAATCTAAACAATCAAACCCAAGGCAACCGGAGAAGCTGAAATAAAAACAAATGTTTTTCTTGAAGACGATATCAGCATAATAAGGTGTAACAGTTTTAGTAATAACTAATAGATACTATTTTACTAAAAATAACTTCATCGTTAATAAATCTAATGCGGATTAGCAAGTTGAAATGGCAGTAAGCAGGGCACATAGTTCGGAGAACTGATAATCGATGAGACTGTAAAGTTCACGAATGGTAACGGCGCACCGGCAAGCGCAGTGTAGGATGTCCACCGACTAGGTGGACCGATGATATAATTAAGACCGCAGGAACGCCCTGGATGCAGGCAGCCGGGCTTATTGGAAATCCTTAGGGGAGACCTATGTCCAGCAGTGGACGTTCTACGGCTGATGATGGTGATGATGAACTTCATCGATTTTAACAGACTTCTAAGATGCGGTAGGACATGTTTAATTAAGAAATATGTTTTTTTCTACATGTTACAAAATTATTTTGTCGTTTTGTTTGTGAATCAGTTATCGTTTTTCTTTTTGAACTTCCTACTTATATTCTAAACGTAAAAGTTTGTGTTTGTTACTCTTTCACACAAAAAATACTGAACGAATTGAGATAAAACTTTGCAATAGTAATTCTTATACATCAGAATATAATTTATAAACATATTGCGTGAAACGAAGTTCGCAGGGTCAGCTGGTATCTCATAATTTTGCGAAATGGACTTATTTAATTTTTATTAATTTTAGTTAACCAGTTTTGAAGTCGCTTTAAGAAATAAACTACAGTATTGATACTTAAATCTACGGAACTCTATACGAGTGTTTTGACAACTTATTTTAATATATAAATGTATCTAAATAGCGTTTGCTCGCAACATTTACATGATTTTACTACACCTACCTATTACATATTGTGTTTAATATTAACTACTTAACCTATAGGTACCTACTTATAAAGAAATACCGTTTTGAATCATTTTCATTCATGCAACCATTCTCATCATCGGTAATATTTTATTTTTTTGTGCATTTTAAAAAAAGTATTTTTAGTAGAGCAATAGATAATATATTTTTTAAATAATATTGTAATTTACATCGTACACTGAGTGTCAACTAGAAAACCGAAAACAAAGAAGCTAGAAACAGCTGGTAATATCAAGGCCGGGTAACAAAGGCTCTCGTGGCGTAAATATGTGTATATTAAACTTGTTTTTAGTCTCTACCAATATTTTGTGAGTTATTTTTTCCGTACTAAATAATATTAATGCCGGTAAAGTACTAACCCGTTACCCAACATTTTCTCGTCCGCAATAACGCAGTGCCTCAAGTGAAGTCTTCGACCAGTGAAAGTTGCCAGAGAAGACTTATGCTACTGAAACGTAATGCTTTACTATGAGCTTTATAAGTAAGATCAAAACAGCCCAAAGAGCTTGGAGGGCTATGCTCGGTATTTTTCTGCAAGATCGAATCAGAAATTATATGTGTAGAAAACTAAAGTTACAGTTAACCATCTATCCATTAGCCGTGATCAGCAGTAGTACGTCCACTGGTGGACATAGGCTTGCCCTATGATTTTCTAATAAGGGTTGGAAGTGACCTGTATCAAGCGTGTTTCTGCTTAATCAGGTTGTTTCTTCAGCCTGTCGGGGTTGTTGCGCTTCGTGGTCTTCATTCGATAACGCCCGAACTTTCGTGTCACATTCACATACCCTGGCTTTGCTCTCCACCGATCAACAATATTTCAATACAAACAAGCTCATTTTATTTTATTTTGATGCCGTAATCTATCTATCTATCAGCCGTAGGACGTCTACTGCTGGACATAGGCCTCCCCCATGGATTTCCAATAAGGCCGGTTGGAAGCGGCCTGCATCCAGCGCGTTCCTGCTATTTTTATTTTATCCGTTCTTCGATGTATGTGTCCTGCCCATTGCCACTTTAATTTGCTAATCCGCTGGGCTATGTCGGTAACTTTGGTTCGTCTGCGGACCTCCTCATTTCTGATATGATCCCGCAGAAAGACACCGAGCATAGCCCTTTCCATAGCACGTTGGGCTATCTTGAGCTTATTCATTAGGCTTACATTAAAAAAACACCTTTCCACGATGCCGTAATAATATATAATACGTATATTACGTAATTTTCATCTAATAACAAAGGAACTTTACAAAACCGCTTTATTAAAAACTCAAAACAATATTAAAATATAGTTAGTTGTGCATTTAATGAAATCGATCAAAGCCACTAAGCAATATTGACGCAAGCAGTTTTATTATTCTCCTTTTCTCATAAATTTAAGCCATTAATAAATACTTGGGGATCATCGTTCATCTTTCTAAATGTTTTCCTTAACGGCTTTACAACCTGCCATAACTACCTATGGCACATTCACAAGTACTTGAGCATTCATCAATCCATCAGCCATAAAAAGTCCACTGCTGGACATAGGCCTCCCCTATGGATCTCCAATAAGACCGGTTGGAAGCTTGCATCCAGCGCATTGAATCTCTAAAAACTCTATTAAGACTATCGAGCGAAAGAGAGCTGGCGCGAATTAGTTATTTACCGCGATCGAGCAAACGGTGTGTGCGTCACACGCTGTCGTTGACAAATTCACGCGGTGAAGTCACGGTAATGAAATCTAACAGTATTCCGTCTTTATACCAACGGTCAAAACGCGAATCATACCAACGCGCCTCGGAGTTTGGTATGCTCTTGGTATGCAAGTCAGTCGCGGCGCGCCGTAGTAACGAACGAACGTGTAGATTTGCTACTAACTCGTAAGCGTTTGATTAATGTTTTTAGGGTCCCGTAAGTAAAACGAGGAACCTTAAAACATCAAAAAAACCTAATATGATTTTTTATTAAACGTTTCAAAAAGAATTTTATTTTTGTATTAAATATAATAACTTTACATCATAATAGATGGAAACTAAAAAGAAACGCAAGTAGGTAATGAGTAATTAGATAAAATTAAAATACTGGAGGCGGGCAGCCCTAGCGCGGGATACGTTCTGCGTGGCCACGTGGCGCTGTAGGTATATATTTCAAGGACAGGGTCGAGTCACAATACTGTTAGATACCATTAACGTGGCGAAGTGTCCAAGCAAAAGAGCAATATTTTAATTATGTATTCTAAAAAAGACATAATTCTGTTGAGTTTAGGCTCGTATGTTTTGTCTTGACGAGCAACTATATTTTATCATAACACGAATATGTATAAAAAGATAGTTTTTGTGACTTTTATTTAAAAAAAGAGACCAAAATTGTGACATTCAATTTTTTTTTATTTACTCTATAAAATTACGAAATGTTACTAACAAACGTTTATAATAATTTACAATTAATAAATGCTTCACACAGTTTTTGGAATGTATTTTTTATCCTTATTAAAATGAAGGTTTGAACAAAATAGAGAATCGGCGAAATGCCCTTAAACTTCAAGAAAATACCTCGCGAAAACTTTTCTACAAAGCATTTACAACGTGAAACAAACTTCATTTCGCTCGCAATTTAACACAAATTGTTTAAAGAATTAATCAAAACTCGCGACTCACGGTAAATCAGAGAACAGTTTTGGACATAAATAGTTTCGATAGTAGATTTTTTTGTCAAATCAAATAAGGTAATCAATATCTGGTATAAATGATTATTTTTGCAACATTCTATTAGCACGGCATCATTTAAAAGTGAAGAAAAAAGTATTTTCTTTTCGTAGAGTGAGTTGCCAACTCAACTGATTTCCCGTCATATCTAGCAGATTTGCGTTGAGGATGGGAAAAAATCTTCCTAACGGCTGACGACATGTTTGACGAAAATAAAAATACATATTTTCATCCAAAAAATGTCAATTGCATTTTTTTTCTTAAAAACTGAAAATATGTTATTCTGCGGCCCTCCAGCTTTTGTTGTAAATTTAATTGGCCCTCGAAGGTTCAAAGGTATGTATTTTGGACAGCCCTGCTTTATATCATAAATACCTCTGTATAATATTTTTCACAATTTTAACGAAAAGACGTTGAAATTTTATTCATTTTAGTGTAGTTTTTCCGGTAGGTGAGAGTCATTTTCCCATTAAGTAGGTAAGTGAGTTCGTATAACTAGGCCGGGTGGCTAGCCATCAGTGTTTTTAAGCCACGTAAAGGCCTCTAACATTATGGTTAAACGGTTAAAACAACCGGGGCCCACAATTTAACGTGTCATCTGGGCCAAATTGTAAATGCTACCTGCGGTCACCCATCTGAAGCTTGACCGTGCCGAACGTTGCTTAACTACCTATATGGTGATCGCTGACAAACACCAAGTCAAACTACGCTACGAACCCTTAATAATTGTTTAATAATAAATAATAAACAACACTAGAGTGCTACATTTTTGTATCGACACCTAGCTTTTATCATAAATATGACATTTCAAGGTAGTAGCTGGTTACTTTTCAGGTAGGTAGGTATGGTAGTGGCTGGTAATTCCTGTAGTAAAATATTTTAGCAATCGAGTAGAAATTCTTTGCACGTATTCATAAAATGTTCAACCAACCAGTAAGGAAAACATTGCGGCAGATAGTCTTTCAGAGTTTCAGTAGTTACTGCAGTCAGTCCAAGCTCAGACGTCGCGCCGCGCGGTATTGTTACGCAGTGCCAGTGTCTCTCATAGAAAGTGTTTCTTACGATACTTTGTGAACAATACTTTTCTTTCCATAACAATTGAATAAATACAGACATTGGGATTGTAAGAAGTTCTCTGCGCAAAAATGCAAGTGAGTATTTGATGTTTATAAACTTTGTTTGCTTTGTTTTAAAAGCTCGTTTTGTACGGATTATTGAGACACGTTTGGGAATTCGTTTTTCAGATTAAACTTCATTATTATTCTGTCGTCATCCCTATATCCCACAAAGCAATGAGGGTGTAGAAAATTTACCTACTTTTGATGGTGACGAGAATAATAATTTTAGTTTTTTTGGAATAGCATCACCTGTCTTTTTAATTCGTACCTATAAGCAAAAGCTTTTGGAAATAGCATCACCTGGTTTTTAATTCGTATGTGCAACCGAACAGAAATATTTTTATTGACCTTGTGTTATGAATGGAGAATATGAAGTTTAATTTTATTTTATTATTCCGCATGTCAAGGGGTAGGTCATTTTTCTACTTTTTAACATCAGGAAAATATTAGTTGATGCGCTTGCCTGCATTAAACGAAAACTTTGATATCTAAATAATTTTCTCTTATAAACTTCTAGATATACGATACTCGGGCTACTGGTAGGGTATTTCCGTAGAGTAAAAATTTCAATAGGTGCTTTTACGTTCTGATTTTTAGATTTATCAGGAACAATTTAAAGTTTTATTCAAAGTTGAAACTAAAAAAATCATAAAGCGCTAAGGCAATGCCTCTACATTGAAACAACAAGACATTTATTTGCGTTACAAATATAAATTTTAGTGCAATAATAAGGTTAAAGCTAAATACACACAAGTCAACCCTTAATTACCTTATAATACAAGGCAATAGCAGAAGGAAATCATGTGCATTGTTTTGACGAAAAAAAAACATCAATTTTGAGAAAATACATACTTAGGCTATTTTATCGACAGATTACCGTTGAACATAGGCCTAGAGGTAGGTAGATAAGTTTAATTTCCAAAATATAAACTTAGAGTTTTTAAATAGGTACATTTTGAATTGCTATATGTTGACATGTTGTATAAACTGGAATTGACTAATAAACTTAAATATCAATGAGACTCCAGTTACATTACTGTGTCTACGTAACATGTAATCTTTTAACACTCGACTTTTTACTTTGTGGTTCTCATCGTATTAAAAAACTAGATAAATATTTATCTGAAACTACCACAGCACTCGTACAGGATGTTCTGTCTAAAAACATCCTTTCTTTTTCTTCTTTAAACAGGTTCACAGTCCACAGCTGTCCGCCTTAATGATTTCAAAGGAGTGTTTTAAACTGGACTCTGAGTGAATGTCTTATTTTAAACGTGGACTCGGCAGGATAGATCCTAAGCTACAAAAAAAGTCGCGGGACATGGAGAAAGGCGTTTATTCTCTAATCGCGTCTAATCTCAGCTGATGTGAACTGATCACAGAACATTTAGCAGACGAACCAATAAATCATAGATACAAAATATACTTAGGAACGATAATTAGAAAGATTGACATCTGATAAATACAAGTACAACTGTCATTGTCAACGAAAACTAAAAAAAAAAAAAAAATTTTTACTACAGCCCATATGTGGGCTGTGGACTTACAGAGAGATAATCTCAGCTGATGTGAACTGATCACAGAACATTTAGCAGACGAACCAATAAATCATAGATACAAAATATACTTAGGAACGATAATTAGAAAGATTGACATCTGACAAATACAAGTACAGCTGTCATTGTCAACGAAAACTAAAAAAAAAAGGTTTTTTTTACTACAGCCCATATGTGGGCTGTGGACATACAGAGAGATTTTTTGATAAGATTTGCTTCGTAAGTCCACAGCCCACATATGGGCTGTAGTAAAAAAAACAACTACCCCCAAAAAAAAAACTTATATTGCCAATAAACCATTATTATATACCATATATTACTCAATTTAATCAAAACATACACTGGACTTGGGAAGTACTATATACACTAACCGCCAGACTGTGAACCTGTTAATCTGAAATTCCAATTACGAGTACTTTGTACACCGCGTACTTCGAAAAACAATAGGTAGGTACTGTGGTACCAATTGTTGTTCGGAGTAGGTTACAGTTTAGTACATTGTGAGTGTCTGTAGAATAGTTGTTTTTCTTTAAACATATGTATGTAATAAGTCTGCTATGTGGATTGAATCATTGCTGAATGGACTTTTAACCGGTCAAACCTATTTCACTCATATATTTGCAAGTTTAAGTATGTAGGAATTGAATTTTACAGATAATCGTATTAATTGCTCAATCAAAACATATTTTAATTTATTTTTGATCAACTTAGTCAAATCAAGATATTATTGATTAACAAATACAATTGCTAAATGCTATTTTGGTTTGATTAACAAAATAAAAAATACATGTCCAGTATTTGTTTGTAATCTAACTGACGAACTGATTAAATAATATTTCTTTTTCCCAATCGTCAGGCCTATTATAAAAACTAAGCGTAAACTTTAACTTATATCTTAATTGAAAAAATTGATGTATTAGCCCGGCTGGTGTGCTATCACATTTCTCCTTCCATATTAAAAGGTTATCGAATCTCTACAAAATGTAAGGAATTTTAATCGGCTGATTACTTTGTAGTATCTTGGATTTGAGCCCGTAAAAACTGGTTCACAATGATAACTATTATACACTTCTGTTACTTCCTGCACTTTGTAAAACAACAGTTTGTAGATCCGTATATGTTACCAAAAAAAATCTCGAATGAACTATATGAATATTTCTTTTTATTGGTTTCCATTCCTCATTAAGTATGCTCAAGAGGATTCTGAATCGACTAGTGTTTCGCGTTTTCTTAAGAACATCGAGAAAATTCACGGTGCATTTTTGATAAAGTTTACGTTCCGGGAGAAAACTCTTATCACCGCTTAAATTGTAACAACAAATAAACACTTAAATCGTATAATACTTAGAGGTAGATACAGTTTATTGTTTTTGTATGGTCAACTAGGCACCAAGTGAGGTGCAATTAGGTCTTTTCTAATCAATAGGTAAGGTTAGGTTAGGCTATAAGAACTGTTTTCTGACCTAAATATTGATTTTATTAGAGATATAGCATAGTAGAAGTCGAAATTATTTATATAGGTGTTATAGCATAGTAGAAGTCGAAATTGAATTGATTTGTTCGAGCCAAATATGCTCCCTCGTAGATTGAATAATTACCTAATATCAGGCAAAACGACGATCAAACAGTAAACAAGCCCGACTTGGGCTAATAAAAGATAATTTTCTTTTCATCTCGTAGAAATTAGCTATCTCAAAATAAAATATTGGAACATCTGGATATCAGAACATCTGTTTGTCTAGATAAACATAATTCTAGTCGACAGTTGTTTCAGGATATCATTGTACCTACTCATCATTAGGACTAACTTTTTTTAGAGCATCCATAGTAATGATAAAAATTAAATAAAGTAGTCTCTGTTAGCCTTTCATAATAATTAGATAGATTTAGATATTCACAGATAATATCACTATCACTACATAGTATATAACAAATTCGCTTTCTCTGTCCCTATATCCCTATGCATGCTTAAATCTTTAAAACTACGCAACGGATTTTGATGCGGTTTTTTTTAAAGAAAGAGTCATTCAAGAGAAAGGTTTATGTGTATAAACCTGCCTGTGCGAAGCCGGGCGGGTCGCTAGTACAGAATAAAATAAGGATAAAACCATAATTGATTCCTAAAATTAAAATTATTTATTTTAAGGCAACCAAGTCTTGGTGAAGGCCTCCTTCGTGTCTCGCCGTACAATGCGGTCTTGCGCTAGACCTAGGTAACGTCATCGCTCCATCTTTTTTAGGTCATCCCCTCTCTACTCATCTCTTTCTTTCTCATCTCTTAACCCCTTATTGCATGAATTATGAAGGGGATGATGAAAAACTTTTTTGACTGAAATCATATTTTTTTTCTATCTTAAAAAAAATATCGCGTGCTTATTTTAGAAGTTACTATGGCATCGTATGCGATCTAGTGGAACTATACTGATCCATATAAAATATGGCTTTGTATGCATTGATCAAATAATAAAATCATGTTTTATGAAAACCTTTATGACAATTAATTTTATTTTTATAACAAAAATTAACCCTACATTTTCCACGTTTGGTATATGAACGGAATTTCGAACAGTTCTGACAAATTTGTCGACTTGATATCGTCCACTCGGAGAAATAATCCACGTTATCTGAGTGTCAAGTGTGAGTTTTTGCAAATCAAATCGAATTACTTTTACGTCGCGTTGACCGAGCGCGCCGAGCACACACGCGAGCATATTGACACACACGCTTGAGTTAGCCAATCACTGACATTGCCGCGCTTGTGTTGGATCGGTGTGGCGCTCGTTACATTACCGTAAAAAATACTCACACTTAGCTATTCAGTTTTCTGTACGTGACACAAGATGGCGCTGTGCCATTTCCATACAATTCACATCAAACGTTAACGCGATCGAGTTCGTGCGAGAAACTCCCAGTTAGCCCTCAGAACGTATCTCTAGGATGCTATTATTGCTAATGAACAATGCGCTCGCTCCATCTGCTATCCTCTGCCCGAGCGAGATGACCAGCCCACTTCCATTTAAGTCGACAGAGCATCGATGCCGCGTCTATCACTTTTGCCTTCTGTCGTACCTCTTGTGTTTCGGACTGTATCTCTGAGAGTAAGACTCCGTTAATTTAATATATCCGTATAATAACTCCGTTTTTAAAGGAATACTCTCCATAATTTACTCAGGTTCAGAACTATTATTTATGAAACAAAAGAAGAAAACAATGCCTTAGGCGTACAAGTACATTAAAATGTACCTAAATCCTATCAAAGAGAAATAAAAGTCACCTTTTCTAATTTTCGTTCCTAATTGTGCCCTATTTTCCCGATACATAAGTTTAATTTGTACATACTTGTATTGTTAAAGTATTCGATCCAATTTGTGTAGACATTTTCACATTTGTTCAAACACAAATGAAAGAATTTTCTGAGACAGTTACGTAAACTGCGTCATTGCCTCGTTGAATTTAATTTCCTTAGTATTTTTACCTTGCCAAGGTTCTTAAGCCGTTAAGTAAATTTTAAAGTTTAAGCTGGGTAACCAGAGAGGTTCCCGGTGAAGTAAACTCGGGATCAAGTACATAAATATCACGAGAGTTAGAGAGTATCTTAGAAAAAAGGAGTGAGAGGGAGAGAGAGAGATTTCACATAAGGAGTAGGTGCAATAGTACGAAAAACAAACAATCTTTTCGAATACCCTCCACTTTCACGAAATCATAGAAACGCCTCGTTTATAGAACCTACCCCTTGAAATCTCATTTTATTTAAGAGGTCCCATTTCTTCTGACTTCGTACCTGAGTAGGCATTGGCGTGCTGTTACTGAAGAAAAATGAGTGATTATGTCAGCGTGGCCTGCCACATGCCAATAAAGCAGCATGTCTGGTTTTCTACAAGTATAAAATATAAAATTAGGAAAGCCCTGGACCACACATACTTTATGATTTGTAGGTAGTCTATGGTTAAATTATTATAGGTAGGTATCGATTTTAATGAACTAAAAATCGCATCAAAATCGGTCATATTGTATCAGAGTTAGAATACTATAGGCAGACATATAAAATCACAAACGCACTGACATTAAAACACATAAACACAATTCAAACCCATAACTCTTTTTCAGAGAAGTTTTAAAATTTAAAAACACTCAATATTTCAAATTAATGTCATCAATAAAATCATTTTTATAACGCTCAGTTCACAAAGTAAATATTTTAAATCGTATCTAAAGCTTGGTTTAATTTATAAATGTAATAATATCGTAGTCAAAGAGGAATTCCCTACAGAATAAAATCCTTCATCACTTTTGACACTAATAAAGTGCGACGTATCTTATCCTAGACACGTATCAATTTTCTATTCTCTATAGGATTTGTGATTTTGTAAGCTATATCTACCCATCAACCCTTACATTTTCCTTTAAACATTAATTTCAAACTTCATTTGATATTTTCGTTTTCAAGCGAGCGAAGTTAGCGAAGCGCCTTTGTTTTGAGGTTGTCAAAATTTTAATTCATCGGTCTAAATGCTGGCTATCCTTAAATTTCCAGGTTGTATTTTTCAACACATCTTGCTAATACTTGGTACATACTCGTAGGTTCTTTATTTTTTTTTTCACTTAGGCGATATTGATTGAAAAAAAGGAATGGTAATTTTCTATAACGCTATTCCTGAGTCAATTGCGATAATATTTGCCCATATATATTTGTTAAGGTCGTTTAACATTAAATTTAAATTCTAACAAGATTTGTGAAAATGAATCAAATCGGTCAAGGACCAGTCAACATAAAGGCTTATTAAGATTCAATGCGAGGTCTATTTGGAGAACTACTAACTCTAGTACATGTAAATAAATGGTTTCAGAGAAAATATAATATTTTGAATTACAAGCATTTCATTTTAGTTTTACCTAAATGAAGCTAAAAAATCCGATCATAAAATAAATGTACAATAGCTGTAAAGAGCAACCTTTACGTCACTAAATAATGAGCGGAGAAAACTAATTAATCATGGTAAATATCGCGACATTTTGCGAATATTCATAGTTATTCAATTTATTAATGGGTCAAAATGTACCTAATTTCAGGAAAATTTAAGTAGATTTTATGTAAGAAAAGTGGACAAATGAACGAAAATTGACGAAAAAATCCGAGTCTTTTATAGAGCCTAATCAAAATTAAGGCGCTACTGGACCAATTGATCATATTTAAAACTAATATTTTTCCTCGACGATGTGTTATTTTACCATTGGAAAAAATATATGTCAAATTATAAGACTACCCGACGACCCGCCCCGGCTTCGCACAGGTGTATTATCCATATAAACCTTCCTCTTGAATCACTCTATCCATTAAAAAAACCGCATCAAAATCCGTTGCGTAGTTTTAAAGATTTAAGCATACAGACAAACAAACAAACAAAAATAGCGACTTTATTTTATACTATGTAAGGATATTTCCGGGGACCCCACGATATCCTATACATGATACTAATAAGTTCGCTCGATAGGAAAAAAATCAAAAGGGGCTTCTTTGTTGGATTTCGAATGCTTTTTTAAAAAACCATCTTAGATAATTATGTTTATATTTATTTTATTTTTAACATATTACTTATCAATTACATAAGGGCTCTACAATATGCATTTTTTTTTATTTGATACTATGGTGATTTTACTCATAAAATCACGGTATAAAAATGCTCTCCGTGTCACAGATGTACGCCAACTTTTTGATATTCGTTACTGCGCTGCGGTAAGGTATATAATATAGCGCATCTGACGACGACGCGCGAAAGACGTGAGCGCAGCGCGTTGCTCACTATTTCTGAGTCGCGTAAGTGAATACGTTGCCCTCCGAAAATTGACGCCTGTGGTAGCTTAAAATACCTAAAGTTCTCGGAAAGCCTCGCCTTAATGTCGTCTGTGAACATGAGGCGACTCATTACGCCTTAGCAATTTAATATTCATACGAGTACATCGCAAGAACTGAGGATTGCGCAGCTTGGAGCTAACTTCACAGACGCCAGTAAACCACAGCTGTTTTCAACCGGAATTATTAGAAATAAAATGAGGGTTATGTGTTCAATGGCGGGCAACTTGCGGCTGGTATAGCTATGATACATTAAAATTGAAAATTGTTCACCCGAAGAAGATCCTGGAGCGGTAGTAGCATTCAATATTTAAAGCGGGGTCTGATATCTCTTATTTTATTCCTAACCCTGTCTTTTATATACCTACTTAGGTCAGCGAGACCAACAATTACCAAGTCACTAAGTTTATATGTATATTTCCTTTTAATGAGTCGATTCATACATTCAATTCACCCTTCCATCTAACTCACATTACAGTAAGTAATTTACTTACTTGTACTGATCTTACGCTAAAAATCCTACACATGAAGGAGGATAAGTCCATTGTAAATTGGCAGATTCAACCAGTTACATAAATGCCATCGAATTTCTTCTACATGCGTCGGCAGGCTAATTCATGTCATGATCTATGATGGGAAAAAGAGCTAATCACGATGTTTCTTTCATCAAGTAAAGCTAAAAGTTTAAAAATGTAGAAATCTATTCCAAAATAATAATCATTAGCACAGGAGCGAGATCTGAACTTACAATAAGCTCATCAGTTACGAATCATCGAATTTTACTTCCACTAGGACACCACATCTTGCATTTCACATAAATTAAAATTGAAAACCTAGATAGATGATCCTACGTGTATTAAGACTTATTATAGAGCGAATTTTGGAATTCGCTGATATGTGTCCACGAGGAAATGTATAATTTTTTTAAAATAAAGTTTAGATTTAAGAGATTTTTATTCTTAAAATTTAATACCAACTCAAATCATAATTAAGAGGTTTTTTAGTTCGTATTTTGATTTTCTTGTTAGTTAGAAAAAAAATAGTGTATTAGTCTGAGACTCTATTTTTTCCTAGCAAAAACTTAGTTCAACTAAGTTCCTAAAATTAAACAAGCAATTATTGCAATAATCTGAATAAATATTGATCAATCCTAAAATTAAGAAGGTCGTTTATTATTAATTCTAAAATTAGTAACTTAAAACATCGCTACCTATCAAAGATAAAAGTTATGAATGTCTAGCGTGCTCTATGTATTTTATATACCTATTTATTTTTTAAAGTTGTCCATCTGCCGTGACGTCAGCGTTAGTGATACGCTAATACCACGTCGGTAGCCAAAGGTTAAAATAACTGTATCCAGTACTAAATTGTTGCGTGAAAAAGAGAATTCTTATAAAATAATTTATAACTAAAATTATCAATTTCGCGCAACGCTATAGACAATAACGATATTAAACACGGCTATTCTAAAAGAAAAGGTAAGCTGCGTCAAATGGAACGTCAAAAAGTCGTCGATTTTAAAACCGCGGTTTTAAAGTCGATAAGATTTTGCACGGCGAATAACGGCTTAAGAATTAGAAGAAAAAAAAGTATTTTTCCAAGAATCAACTGCTTTCTTCGTAAAGGATCTCTTTTAGTGGCCGAGAATGTTCTTTGAATTAAAAGAACTCTAGAAATTGGTTTCAAAGCAAATTCAATGAGATTCAAAAGCTCCTGTACCATACCCGCACCCCGCCCGCAACGTATCCAACAGGTCTCCATCACGCCAGCACCACGCCGCCATGCGCCACCGCGCTCCCTATTACTAGTCTACCCCTGCCCTACCCTTACCCTAGAGATTCAAAATTTGAATCTAGCAGGGACATAAACTGAAACCGAAGTCAAAACCGCAAAGTTATCTTGGTAATCACCTATTTCACGTACTACAATTAGGATTACAAACTTATTTGTGTAGAGACTAAATTAAGAACACTAGACCAAAATTAAAGTATGTTTGATTTTTTCCTTGCTATTTAGGCTAAATGGTAATAGGGCCTACTCTGTGGCTAAATGTTAACGGTCATCAAAATTACAAGCTTGTATGTCTGCTAGAAGTACCTTAGAATTATGATGATCGTTGAGTGAATGTATATACTCGTATATGAGTATGTCAGTGAGAAAATCAAAGAACTTTGACTAGCAATAATTCTTAAATGACTAGTTCGATTTTGATGAAATAAAAAAAATATTCTTTGTTATCTGACGTTCTCTTGATAATAAACAAATCGGATGTCTAGCTTTATTCAGATCAAAGTTACAGGGGGTTTAAAATGGTTCGAATGGCTTCGGGAAAAGTATGCTTACGGCTGTGCTCAACTTGTTCGGGTGCACTGCCGTGCACCCAGATAAACCGTTTGTTAATTAAGAAGCAGCCAAAAGGACAAGAATGCAGGCCGTAAAAATACTCAAACATAAGGAAACAACCGGGTACAGTACAACTAGGGACCAATCACATACAGTAATCTTGGTCAACTCTTTTTTGTACAGTAAACCAAAATCAAGCCAATCAGAGTTATGTTTAGATTTGATTATCAAATCTCACTTTTCTTTTTATCGCGAATAAGTCTGCGCTTGACCACCAACTCGCCTGATGGTAAGCGAAGTTGTGGTCGAAGATGAAGCACGCCGACCTAGAAGATACCTATTCACTCTGACCTTGAAAAGCTTTAGATTTTATATCTCTTAGGAAACAGGGAAGCAGGAATACTGTTCCATTCCATGGCGGTACCTACGAATCAGAAAAGTTGAGTCAAACCGCTTCGTACGTATCGAAGGAAAATCGACAGTGAAGGGGTGGTAATGTAGCGTCCTTCTGCTTGTCCTGTAGTAAAAAGGAGATGGTAGGATAAGGTCGTGCAGCTCAGATGCACACTCTCCAAAATTAATCCTATAGAAAATGGACAGACTCGCAGCCCTACGGCGATGCTCCAGGCTATGAAGTTTTTTTGCGACTAACTTTTCATCGCCTATAAGCCGAACAGCAAGCCAGTCCACCGATTCCAAGGCCTCGAGCTGATACTTAACCGAGCCATCCCAAAGATGACAGCAGTATTCCAGACACGATCGGATGTGAAAGCATAAAGTATTATTCAGTAAGATAGAGAAATATCATCTGTCAATCATCAATATATCAAATGTCTAATTATCCGTGCTTAAAACGGATTATCAAATGTTCCTACGACATATTATACACTGTCACCACGTTCATTATATGTACGTCCGTGTACCGATCCAATAAACCGGCAACCTTTGAACCGTTATCAAAGAAGCAAACAGTTTGATGCTTTTACTGAGTTTACACAGATTGCTTTTGCTTTAATGTTTCAGTCGAGAAATGCAGTTTGCAAAACAACTTCTAAACGTTCAAGAAAAGCTAACATTACACTTAGTTTCGACTAATTGAGTCCTTTTAAAACTTCAGAAGACCCGTCTTTCTTTAAATGGAAAAGTTCTGGGAATGTTATGGCTTCAAATTACTTAAGACCGTGCCATTTTAGGAATTTTATGACGATATCGAGTTTAAATTTTGGCAAGCAGCTAAAACAAGGATTACTACCTAGTAAATGATTTTTTTGTATTCTAATGTAAATACAGTCAGTAATTATTACAAATTTTAATGTGTAAATAATAATAAGTGAAGGTATTTAAGTTGTTTATTCTGTTATACAAATAGTTCTTGTTGTAACGAAAAAACAAGTCATATATTATTTGAATTGATCGTTTATAATTGTGTTTTATTATCTACTAGCAACCCGCCCAGCTTTGCACAGGTATATTAGACATGTCAACCTTTCTCTTGATTACTTTATCTGTTAAAAAAACACATCTAAATTTCTTGCGTAGTTTAAAATATAATTATAAGCATACATGGGGACAGCCAGCGGGAAGCGACTTTGTTTATACTATGTAGTGAAAGTGAAGTGATTACAACGAGTTCTTATATCCATTTTCAGATTTCTAGCATAAAATGTTTCGAAAGTAGCATACAAATTTTCATCCTCCAATTTAAGGATATTGACAAAGCTGTAGAGTTTGTGGAGTAAGGACTTGCAGAGTTTAGGCGTGTAGTGTTAGAAGCTTGGCTCTACATGAGATCTGACAATTTTTTGATAGTGCGAACTGTGGTCTTGTCTTGGCTACGTGTCATATGAAAATGTGGTTGGAAATGAAATACATGATTCAACTCAAGATTTATAAAAAGTTTTTGATAAAGTTGTCTGGACTACAATAAGTATTTAATATGCAACTAAAAAGTTGCATCGAAGTGAAAAAAATTTAAAGATTTTTTTGAAGTGATAGACAAACATAATCAATATTATAGAGCTTTTATTTTATTTCCATGAATCTTTTGACATCGAAATAATATGATCCTTAATTTCAAGGTCTATTACGATTCGCTTCGTATTTCATAACGATGGATCAGGCAAGAAAATTGGTCCCATTGCGATTTGTCAAAAACAAACATGTCCAATAATATAATTTATGTGCTGTTTACGGCCTTATTTTTCTGTCAGAAAGTCATATTTTTTATCAATGTATCACAAAATCTGCCATATAGAGCTTTACGTAACATTAATCAGATAAAATTAGACGTTAGTGTGATTAGATACAAAATTTAGTGCTTATTACCTGAGAATCAGATAAGCGAGAAACATGTTTGCTAAACATTGAGTTTTCACACAAACAAACACAACCATGTACCTACCAGAGTCCTACCTAAACAAAATTTTAAGTTAACATAAAAGTATGTTTTCATTTAGACAGAATGTGGAACGCTTTGCCTGGGTCTGTCTTCCCGCTAAAGTACAACATGGCTGTCTTCAAATCCCGAGTAAATAGGTATCTTCTATGTAAGCATGATACACTTTAGACCGCATATCTAACTATTTTATCATATAATACAGGTTTATCTGCTTATCCGCAGATAAACCTGTATTTACAAATCTAACGTAGCCAAGCACTACAGAATTTTACTACTTATGTGAGCAATTTGGTTGTCAAAAAAATTGGTTGCCTGTAAAGTCGGTATACGGGCGAAAGTTTTACGTGACAACGACTTTGAGACGAATGAGAGCGCATGAAGTGTGAGCGGAGCGTAACGCAGTTTCTTGAAGTGTCACCCGGCAAACCAATTTATAAGACGTTGTCACGTCAAAAAACACTAAATAAACTTAGGTTAGAATAACATGCATAAATAATTATATAAGCATGAACATTTTAAATACAAAGTACAAAATACAAAGAGATAACACAGCGATATAAATCATAAACATGATTCATAAAATTTCAAGCATAAAATAAATTCAATAATTCAAATGGGCAATAATCAATAATCGGATTATTTCTTACCTTTCTGCTTGTAAATTTATTAATTTTATGATACTTGTGTAAATTTATTGTAATTAAAGCCATTTTCTTATAAGTTTGGTCCACATTTGCTCGAAATCAAATTTATACAAACATTACTTTTACATATTAAAAAAACATTATACTACTAGTAGTAACCTACCTTCGTGTAACTTCGCACACTGTCGACAGATAACTTATTCGTCCTTTACACAGCACTGAATTTAGTAACATGTATTTTAAAATGTATAATTTTACGGTACATATGGTGCAACTATACTTAGATTCCAAATATTTTAACCTAATTCTGAGGCAGTCAAGTACTTAGGCTCAACTCAAACTATTAATCAAATTCGATTGCCTGATAGGCAGATTTTCAACAGACCCTTTTCAGCCTATTAAGCTTTTAGGCTTAGATTTTAGGCCAAGGAGGCGTACAGTAGAAGTCTGCAGAAGCAGGCTAGTAAAGTCAGGGCTAAGTGATCACAATTTACGAGCTTCATTATTTCCAATTGCTTTCCGTGTATACCCATTACATTTGATTTACGATTAAATTTGATCACTCTCAAAAGACTTGCTTTGTCTGGTATTATTGGCCTTTATTTTAACCGATTTCAAAAAAGCAAGTTCTCAATTCAAGTGTATGTAGTTTGTGTGTATACGTTACGCGATTACTCCGTCAACTATGAACCGATTTTGATCAATATTTATTTTGTTTGGTAGAGCATACTTCAGAATCGTTCCCATTTTAATTTTATCTGAATCATCGTAGTATTTTTTGACAATTTAACAATAAGAAATCAAAATTTATGTTAATTTATTGGATGAAACTGTGATTTGCTGTACACGTTTGAAATCGGTTGTACCATTTTAGTTGTAAAATAAATGATTGATAAAACTGATGTACAAATTCGTCACATATCTACGTTACTAATGACAAAATATGAACAAGGAATTTTTAAGCTATTAAATACAGCTTTCTACCTAATGGTTCCAATACTACTTTTTATGATAAACATTGTTAGAACTGTTGCGTCATGGATCAAAGTATCGTTGCACTCTAACACTTGAGCATTAGTGGTTTTATGTATGCTCCTATATTTTATCAGAGTTCATGTCATTATAATTGTGTAATTACAATCTAAGCTTTTTATTATTGAGTAAACAGTATTTTTTGTAAAAACAACGCAATAACATCTAAATATTATTTTTAAACTTTCGCGATTTGAGCACATTTTCCTACCATGATTATACGGGACTTATCGCGCAATAAAACTTGAGATATGAACTTATTAAGTAAATTTTTAGGGTTCCGCACACAAAGAGTGAAAACGGGACCCTATTACTAAGGCGGAGTCTTAGTAATAGGGTCCCGTTTTCTTAGTCTTTCCGTCTGTCTGTCTGTCTCCAAGCTGTATCTCATGAACCGCTATAGCTAGAAAGCTGAAATTTTCACAGATGATGTATTTTTGTTGCCGCTATAACAACAAATATGAAAAACAATAGAATTAATAATCAAGGGGGTCTCCCATACAAAAACCTGTTTTTTTTTGCCGTTTTTCGCTCTACATTAATAATGGTAACAGGTAGATGCTTAAAGTTTTCACAGAATATTTAGTTGTATATTCAATTTAATTATAAAATTAAAAATAAAATGAATATTTAAGGGGGGCTCCCATACAGTATGGAACCCTGCGTGCGCGAGTTCGACTCGTACTTGGCAGATATTTTTCTTGGAAGATATTTTTCTATCGACGTTTCGACCAAGTTGCATTGGTCGTGATCACGACCCCGGGAAACGTCGAGAGAAAAAGAGGTACTTAATAAATTCATATTGCAAGTTTTTTTGCGCGATAATTCCTTTATAATCTTAGTAGAATAACATCGAAATAACCATGCATAACTACCAAATTAGTGATGGAAGCAAATTGTAAATGAAATTAAACATAAATTTTCTCAGTTCATACCAATAAAATTTAAAAATGTGGATTACACGACTGCTTACCTATATCAATGAGTCATTATTTAATTCAATCTTTTATAACTTACAGAGCCATTCAGTAAAAAAACAAACACACTTTGTTTTTCTTTAAGCATTTCTCACAATTGACATAGATTTAAATAAATGTATGCCATTTATATTACAAGTATGCATGTATTTACATACATGAATACTTGTTTACAACCTGTGTTTACAGGTGAGAATTTATAATCCACTTGTAAATTATTTGTGACATGTTAAGTGCCACGAATCGGTATCTGGTTCAAGAATTTGACGGCGAAAATGATTACATTAATGTTGTTAGGGACGTTTACAACTGAAGTGTTTACGAGATAACTTTGAAGGATAACCAGGACGTAATGAGAATTAACATAATTTTGACTGTCCAGTGAGATACTTCTGGGTTGGTATTCAAAATTATCGTAAACTCTCCGATACTCAAAAAACTTATTGTAACTTAAACAGTCAACGAGATTCAATGTTCAAAAATGTTTTTTCTCTGGAGTCTTTCGACACATCTACTTGGTCCTAAAATTTTACTTAATTGTTTATGCTCGGATTGAATTTAATTTGGACCGAAATCTAGAAGATTACATAGTAGTTCAGTAGGCATAAAAAGTAATTTTATTCTACCAGTTCTCTGAACAGTAGACCTCGCAATTCTATAACTATATCTTTATCAGACTTTATTTCAGCTCTTTCTATATCGATTTGATTCATACAAGCAAATCTTATTAAAATTTGGTTTCAAACGATCTTGCCTAATGTTATCGAAATCAGCTGGTTATCAGTTGGTACCTATTACAGCAAATGTTCCCATTTTAAGGGAAATACAAAATAAATAATCATTGAATACAAAAATAAGCCAAAAGAACCTTTAGAGAAATTGTGAACTAATTTACGTCAAAATCCATTGAAAAATTCGACTTGCTGAGGAGAATCAACATGTAGAAAGATGAAAGAAAATTACAATCTAAGAGCATAGATGCTTCGCCCGCTCATTTACATTGTTTTTGAGGGTTCTGTAGTAAAACGAGGAACCCCGTCTGTCCATCCGTCCTAATGTAACAAAGCCTTACTACTTCCTTATTTATTAACAAATTGCATTAAATATGACTCTATTGGTAATACCTTAGTTTTAGTATAGATCTCAATTTCAAATAAAATACAAGATAGAATGTTCAGACTTTCTGAGTTTATATACGACATTAAAAACTTTCTCTGAAAATTGTTTGAGCAACAAAAACTTTGCGGAATAATAACTTTGTGAGTTATAAAGAAAAAAAAAATATTTAACTTGCACATAGCTGAGAGGTCAGGCACCTCACAAACATATATCTTAGCCAATTATGATTTTCTAGCACTCAACCTTAAATCATACTCGTAAAACTTGGTTTCTATCATCATCATAATCATCGTCAGCATCTACGGAAGCCTATCTATATACGTGTTTCGACACACACTTGACAACTTATTTTTATTATATTTTTACATATATAATTTCATTAGTTTTATTGAAACGAAATGCGGCGTTACTTATTTACTACGTATTCATAATACTCCATTTCATATACGCAGATCCTTTCTCTCCTCCAGACTCATTTCTGTCTAAATTAGCTCGTTCTTTGAAAAAGTAAGTTCGTATAAGCCGGGTGACTAGCCCTAGTATCAGAGTTTTTGTGCCGCCTGAAGTGCTCTGACATGGCTAATCTAGTTCTTTGGAATCATCATTATTGTCAGTTCTTAATAACTCGCCCTTGGGCAGAAGAGAGGTCTCCCCCTAATATTGCCATGATCACCTCTGTCCCTTCAATCTCCATTTTGTACAAAACCATAGCGCAACTGTACTGATACTAATCAAGATAGTTGATAAACCTCAAGTTAGATTCAATCTTTACGTTTAATGGTTGTTTACAACTGGTCACTGATCAGATACCCTTATTCACTGAATCTCAGAGATGTTCGCATCTTTTAAACTAAAGGTTTTCTGATTGATGCAGTTGTAAGGTGAATAGTGCGATAAGTAAGTGATTAAATGATACAAATTTTAAATCGTAAAAAGACTATGCATCGCCAATTTTACTTTTATGAAACCAGTAAATGAGTCATCGCAATCTACTAAATGTACAAAATACAAAAGAACTGATTATAAAAAATAAAAAAGTCGATCATAGAAAACTAAATATATTTTATTGTATCTGCGCTTTAAATATTTTACGGTAAATATGTTACGAGACATCTTACACACGTTATTTGATCCCAAACTGAGCAAGGCTTGTGATATGGCTGCTGTATACTGATAATTATACTGCTTGAATAACATATTCTTAAATACATACTTATAAACTAATATAATTAATACCTAAATAACACTCAGACTTATCACAGTTAATCACATAAATGATTACCATGGGTAGGAATCGAATCCACGCCTCTTTGATCCAGGAGTTAGGGTCACTAACCACTGAGCCACGGAGGCAGTCAAAGATAAGAAAACGATGTTGCATTCTGCAAAAAAATATTTATCTCGATTTCGTTTACTAGGTATAAAGTATAACCCTTTCCTAAGGCGACAAAGAATGCTTCAAAACATAATTTTTTCGAATACCAGGTTGCTCCCACAGTAAACCACACACTAACCATGGTTAAAAAAACTAAAACAATTTCAGTCTAAAACTTGCTAGAAATTTTTAAAATGCCTATATCAAAAGGTAACTTGCAAAGAAGGAAGAAGATAATTGACTTTTTCAACGGAGTAGGAACTTATTGCGCTTATCTTGTCTACAACAGACCACTTGTAAAGTGGAACGAAGTTCATGCTTGAACTTTGACAAGGTTTCTCAGAGAGTGCTCGCCGGAGGACCGTATGCGAAGAAATTTTGTTTATTGTACTTATGCATAATAAAAAAGGGTAAAAAAAAATATAAGCCCGTTTTTGTTTTGTTACTCAGATTCCACTGTTGTTATTAAATTAATAAACGTTTAATTTCAATGAAGTAAAAAGATTATTTTTAAACTGATTTTTCAGAATTTTTCAGATACTGGTAGCAATTCGGCGACATTCGCATTAAACTATAACTAGTCGCACTAAAATTTTTAGTTTAGTGGAAAACTAGCGAAAGGCTATTCGGTGTTTTCTTCGAACTAAATTTAAAGCGATTTTAGTCGTCCGCCATGAAGAATTAAATTGAGTAACGCCACTTACGCCATCTAGTAGTGAGTAGCAAATTAGTTCGAAAAAGCCCACTAGATGGCACAAATATTAATTATGGTTGTTATTTTATCTGTGGCTGATCCATGGATATATTACGTAAACGTAGAAAATCCTGGGGCTGTTCCCAATTTGTTACCATATCAATAACAAAGTTACTATTATGTTCTTTTCTATTTTAAGTCTCAAGAAATACTTACTATATCTGTTACGGATTATCACAATCGATTTTACTCCAAAAACGGTGCAACACGCTTTATTTTGGAAAGGCTTTTACATTATTTTATTTCCGTGGAATGCACTAGCTTTTATATCTATGATTTCATTAAAAGGTTGGAGGTAAAATACAACTCGTTGGCTTTTATCGTAACTTTAGCTAAATTACTTTGGCAACACTTTTGTTTACATTTTTTTTCAGTCAGTTCACATTTCACAAAAACTTCGTAAATCTTTGCAATATTCAGTGGTAAAAGGTGTAAAATCCAAAAACTAGAGTAATGAATATAGTACATCATATTGGAACCGTTCAAATTCTCTACGTTTGGTGGCAGTGAAATACAAGACATTGGCAAAATTGTGAAACACCTTCACAGAAGCCATAAACAAGAATTGAATTGAATTGCAATATCACTACGACTATCACTAGACTTTTACAATGAATAATGCCAATAAAAAGCAAAGGGAGATGTCCTCTCCACGCCAACATCACGATACTGAGAGACATAGGAGTACATTATGTGAAAGGTAAGCAATTCTAATTGTCTTGTAAGTAGATCTCTTTTTGATAAATCAAGCAACTACGAGTACTAGGAGTCAGGTACTCAAGCTGTCGTGTTCCGAAAATCTGGCCAGTGAACTCAATGTCCTGGCCGCTACTTGTACCTCCTTTGCTTGTCTTGTGATATCTTCAAAAACAATTCTTGTAACTCTTGTGTAGGTACCAACTAAATGAATATCATGATAAGGTTTTAATTTGATAAAAATTGTCCAATAGGTTTGGAATGGATGGACCTAGACAAAAATGAAAGCGAGAAAGATCAGACGGTCTATACATACTACTGGAAGAGACGCAGACCTAGACGATACAGAAACAAAGATTTTGGAAGAAATCGGGTCTTCATTGGTCTTTGGCCACAACAGCATAGAACTGGTAATTTATTTATTTTTACCTTCACTAATATTTTACAGTCAATAAATAAAGCAAGTAACTTGAATAATCCTTAATAAAAGAAATATGTTAACTACTAAAATTATACTTATGTACTATGTAGGTATAGGTACTACTATTTAAATTTAATTTTGTAATAAAATATTTTGTTTTACAGGGTATACTGCCATTACCATCTGAGCAGACAAAGCAGGGATTGTGGGATCTTTCTAGGATGATCTCCCAGAAATATATTTTATCGAGGTACCCATACAACCTCCATCAGCAAGCCAACCTGCACTTCCGCATTCAACAAGCCAGCCTATAGCATGCCAGTCCGCACAAAGCCAGCCCACAGCGTGTCAGTCAGCACAAAGCCAGCCCACAGCGTACCAGCCTGCACAAAGCCAGCCCACAGCGTGCCTGCATTCTGATCTGCCTCAACCAAGTGGAAGGCAGCCCCTGCCTCGTCGTCATAGATCCAGTTGGCCAAGAACAAATGCAGCCTTAATCAAATGAAAGGGCTTGTTGAGCAGAGTGGAATTCGCCAAATTATTTTTATTTAGAATAATATTACTGATTAATTTTTGTTGACACAAATAATAAACGATTTATGTATATTTTTATGATTTTATTATTAAAAAAATCTAGTAATTAAATTTGGGCATATCTCGCTTGCGATGGGAAATCTTGATCTTCATTCTGTTCTGTCTCTTCTGTTTCACCAAGACTTGGTTGAATTTGCTGCAGCTTCTTGCAGTTATCAGCACCACATTGTTATCTGCAACATGATAATATAAACAATAATTACTGTTTGTTTGTAGGAAAACGCATAGGAAAGCCAGAGATAGGGAGCACTGGCAACTTCTAGAGGCCTATGTCCAGGGTGGACAACCTAGTGAAATATGTAGAAATAAGAAAAATGTTTCATAAGGATTTAATATACTAGAGAATAAAGGCTATTTTTATTTTATTTTATTAATTTTTGTTGGAACAAATAATAAACCATGTAAGTACATTTTTAGCGTTTCGTACCCAAAGGGTAAAAACGGGACCCTATTACTAAGACTCCGCTGTCCGTCTGTCTCCAGGCTGTATCTCATGAACCATTATGCTAGAAAGCTGAAATTTTCACAGATGATGTATTTCTGTCGCCGCTATAACAACAAATACTAAAAACAGAATAAAATTAATAATTTAGCCATTTTTTCGCTCGATATTAATAATGGTAACAGATAGATGCTTAAATAATCACAGAATGTTTAGTTGTATATACAATTAAATGATAAATTAAAAATAAATAAATATTTAAGGGGGGCCCTTAATAAGGGGGATATGGGCTCCCATACAGTACGGAACCCTCTGTGCGTGAGTCCAACTCGTACTTGGCCGATTATTTTATTTTGATGTTTTTATTAATAAAAAATCTAGAACTTACTTCAATTTTGGCATATCAATCTCGCTTCTGACCGGAAATCTTTATCTTCATCATATCAGTCACACTTCTATCTCACCAAGAATTAATTGTTGCAGTTTGTCTTCAGTACCTCATTGTTATCTGCAATGTGATATAGAATAATATAATTAAACAGATATCAATCTTTATAGGTCTCTTATCTTTTCTCATAGATGAAGGATGGCTCTGCTAGCGGAGCAAAGACCAATCCTTCATCTATGAGTTTCTTATTGTAAGTATCTAACTGTTGGATAATTAATTAAGGAGTTTAATTGCTTTGAATAACTAAAGTTCTCTGTCAATGCGGTTTGTTTGTCAGCTGGCGTCATTGGGAATTTGATGATTTTAGGGCCCAGTTGTGAGACTTGACTGTGGCGTCAAGACATCTGCTGACGGTTGGCTGGCTTAAGCCCAAGAAATTGTTTTGGCCACATGCTGAATGGAAGACCATAGCATTCAACCTCTATATGTTTTGGGATATCTTATAGAGATGTGCTTTCTCAAATTACCTAAGATCATTTATTAACTGTTGAGCTCCAGACTTTGGAACTCTATAGATACCTACAGATTTCTAAATTTTTCCTCTTCTATCTGAAAAGGGTCTGAAACGTCCCTAATATTATAATTCGAATTCAAACGCTGCAATAATTTGGAACTAGATGAACCACACATGAACTCTCACTTGTTTAGTGAATCAAGCAAAAACAGGTTTTTGGCTTTTTACTTACCCTTCCAATAGATCAACAAGTTGCTGCCACAATGAAATATTCCATATTTCAGGATTAATTCGACAATAAAACCTCGATAAAACACATCAAATTCTCCAAACTAGTTTTAATCGCCATGTTTTTCTTGACGACTAGTTTGACATTTGACAACTAAATTTTAGACGTAAATCACTCTAAAATGTGGGCCGCCGAATGCATTTCGACCAAATTGAGTAACTAAAATCGATTTAGTCGACTCGACCTAAAAATAGTTTAATCGTGTAGACATCCGAATTCCAAAGCCTAGTTTGACAGGACTAAACCTATTTTAGAGAGAACTTAACTAAAATGCGTGTCGCCGAATTGCGACCACTGACAACTTTTGAAATAGTTTGATTTTATTTGGTCAATACTTTTTGACCGACGAATCAAACCGGAGGAGGTTTTCAATCATCTATCTCAATTCGACGCGTATATTTTTTTTATGTGTAACCACGCATAAATTTTTTTTTTTGCAGTCCGATTTCAATAATTCTTTTTTTATTAAAAAATGCTACATCGATCCATGCGAAATATTTGCGAATTCTGTACACGGGTGAAGTCGGCTATGCTGTTTTTTGCGAAAAATAATCATTTTTGTACTCTGGACTTGACTAAAACGATCCCTTGCGGTTAAAACTATTGGATATTGCTACCTATGTAAAGACTTAAAATGCTGCATGAGTAATCCCGTTTCATGTATTTAAAGAAAAACAAGTTTGAGTTCTTTGCAATTTGATATGCATTCTAGAAGCTGTGCTTAAGTCATTGTAAGCTTATGCCTACAATGATATCTACTCTAGATAAAATAGTAAATTGTAAATTTTAACTTCTCAGCATGTTGAATTAACCATTGTTATATTTGATGCAAGTACCCATGTAGGTATATAAGAAGTGTGATATTATTGGGTTAAAGAAAGAAGAAAGAAAGAAAGAAAACATTTATTTACAAAGCAATGAATTTGTACAGATTGTTTGCAGAATACTTATGGTTAACGTGAGAATTTAAATAAAACTAGTTGGATTAACAGCGGGCCCCAAACTCGGCTAGGCCGGTCTCTTGGTGGCCCTTTTCAAATTGATTACCAAGAGAAGAATTTGCGCTTTCCTGGACTAAATATATATTTTTGAAATAATTATACATTTTGACTACATTGAGAAAAGACAAAAAAACAAATGAATTTTAGAAATTTTAAATAAACAAACAAAAAGAAATATAACAAAATTATGTATCAATATCAGCAAAAAAAAAAAAAAAATGTTAAAATAGTAGGTTGAAAACATTGCTTTGTTTTAAACGAAATTACATTATATTAAGTTGAATAAATTCTGTTAGTATTAAAGTTATCTACCATCATCATCATAAGCAAACAATTTAGAATCTTCGGAATTACTGCGAATCTGTGCGTGTAAGTGGGTGGGTGGGAGTGTGTATGTGTGTGTGAGAGTGTGTGTGTGTGTATGTGACTAAAGAACTCCTAGTATTAATTTATCTTTCTCGTATAAATATAATTATCATATCTTCGATTTCAGATCTTTCAACTTAACTAAACTAAACGAGAAGTTTTGCAAAGAGCTCGAGTGGTATTTTATGCGCCATTTGACTTCAAGTGGTTCAGAGTATTGTACAGCTAAGTTGTCAGATAGAAGATATCTTTGAAGCCGAGCAATGAATTTGAATTTATTTATTCAAGTGTAAAACTTATTTTGATTTGCAACTATTATTAATATCACAATTTTGTCTTTTATCTTGCGCAAATTCTGCTGTTTTTTGGATAAAGCCACGGAAAAAATCCTTGGATAAAGCTATTTGTATAACATTAGCTATTTATAATTTTTAGATTTACACCGACAAAACGGAGGAGGTTTACAAGTCGACGCGTATCATATAGTAATATTTTTTTTTTATGTGTAACGCATAATTTTTTACAAAGTAGCCGATTTCAACTATTCTTTTTTTGTTTGGTAGATTAAACTTCAAAAATGGTCCCGTTTAAATATTATTGAGATTGGCTGAACCTTTTTGATAAATCAACAATAAAGAGAAAAATTACTTACTACGAGTACATCGATTACGAGCTATTTGAATTCTGTACACGGTTGAAGTCGGTAATGCCATTTTTGCGAAAAAAAATTATCTATAGCAGAATAGATACAAAAATGGCATTTGACTTGTCTCCAAGTGTTTCTAGGGAAATACTTGGTTATGACTATGTTTTGATTAGATTTTTATAGATTGGCACTACTCAAATTCGTCCAAGAGCTATTGGCATGAAAACTTTGATTGTATTACAGTAGTATACAGTAGTAACTGTAGCAAAGTCCCATGAAATACTGAATATGACTCTAAGAAAACACTTCAATAAAAGTACCTACTTACATTGACTCGCGTGAAGAAAACGTTCAGCAATATCGAATAAAGAAAAGACATCGGCATTTGAAAAGAGGTAAGCAGCTGGTTGCTGCTATAGAAAGCTTTACCTCTGTCTCACAAACTATTATTAGAAAAATCGGCAAAGTACGAGTTGGACTCGCGCATGAAGGGTTCCGCACCGTATGGGAGCCCCTCGGCAAAAAATCACGTTTGTTGTATCGGAGCCCCCTGTAAATATTTTTAGTATTTGTTGTTATAGCGACAATTGAAATACACCATCTGTGGAAATTTGAATTGAATTCCATTACGGTTCATGAGATACAGCCTGGTGACAGACAGACGGACCGACAGACGGACAGCGGGGTCTTATTAATAAGGTCCCGTTTTTACCCTTTGGGTACGGAACCCTAAAAACCCACAGCTAACTAAGCAAAAACAAACTAAACTGACGTCGCGTATCACGTTTATCGTTGATGACGAAACGGAAATTAGACGAAAATCTGTTTTTAAGTGTCGATGTTTAAGTATGTATTATTTTTTCGCGCGTACTGTACTTGCCAATCTATCCATGCATACATATAAATAAAATTGGATTGTCTGTTTGTAATATTGAAATAAGAGTATTTTACTACATATACGGTACATACACCAAAATAACATTTTTTACAATTTTTGTCTGTCTGTTTGTTCCGGCTAATCTCCGAAATTGCTGGACCGATTTTGACGGGACTTTATTGGCAGGTAGCTGATATAATAAGGAGTAACTTAGGCTACGTTTTTTTTTAGAAAAAAAATCTTTTTATCTCAAGCTAACGCGGGTAACACCGCGGGGCGCAACTAGTTGTAAAAATATCTTGTGACGAAACGTACAAAAAGTGACGTCCTATAAAAGTAACATGCAAGTTTAAACTACATGTCCCCTTTAAAATCTCGTGAAAGACCATTTTCCAAGATATTATGATGATTTCATTAATTAATTACCCTTTCAGAGTAAATAGATTTAAGATTAATAACGTATGCATACATTGCCAGATCAAGTAAATCGAGCACTGTAAACAATTTTAGCGAATAGGAGACGTAGTGGCTTCCAAATTGAATGTCGAACTTCTAAAGTCACAAGACATGTTTACTCACCCCAGAAAACGCTTCGTATTCGCTTCAATAGCGGTTCGCTCAAATACGTTCTCTCCCTTTCTATAAATAGTACTGAATCCGGACCAAAAATTACTATTATCTAGTTGATCATACCAATACACAACACAATAGCAGCAACAGATTTTTTTTCTTAATACTTACCAAGTGGAACTACGGTGGGATCGATTATATTTTGTTGTCATTATTTAAAAATTGGTGGTAAGTACGAGTGTTGTACCTACTTATCTTCCAAAGGAATGTAAAATAGGTTTTCTCTTTGCCTGGCACGATACTCTTACAAGTGAAAAATTTTACGCCGTACGAGACAGATGGCTACATTGTCCGAAATGAGGCACAGATCCGAAACGGATCATTTACGTTCGAAATGAGTCACGGATCCGAATCGGAGCACGCTGATTCCACGCAGTCTTTTGATTGTGGTCTTGTTGTGATTTTTGTAATCTATGATTTTATGAAAAAATTGATAAAATAGATAATGAATTCGTAGATTTGTTTTTTTTTTTTAATACTAATAAAAATACCGGTCCGTACCCCACCTTCAGGGGGGAATGTACCCCGGCGCCAGTGGTATGTTTTGGCGCCGGTCAAATCACTATTTCACCTTTTGTTCTGCTCTGAGAGTAATTATGTTACTGCCTGTTAGATCAAAAAAGTTGAATTTTGTGTTGATCATGACATACTAAAGTATTCAACAAACGTATTGCGTCATGATAGATGATAGGTTTTCTAGACAATAGATTATTTTGAAAAAAATTAAAGACGAGCGTTTGTGTGGTAACAAAGAAATTTAAGTAGACTATTCCACACATTTTATCGAAGGTTTATGGCCTTTCGTACGGAACAGTATTTTTTACGATTTTGACGGTGGTGCAATGTGCCAAGTTCTTAATAACTATGAGTATATACACCTCTAGGAGTTCCTGCATTTTGCAAAGCAATGCTTTGCATATACAGGGTAACTTAACAAGCACCGGTAACCTGGATATCGAAAATAACAATATATAGCTAACGTCCTAAGGAACAGTGTTTGTTCTAGGAATTTTGATATCAATCGATACAACACATAAAATTACTTTTCAAGTTTTTATTGTATTGTCGTGACATTTCTAGGTCTATGTTTGCGGCAATACGCCGCGCGCCGCTCTCCGCCCCGAACCCCTCGAGTCGCATGCGGTCTCGTAGATTTAAGAACATTCAGATAGAAAATTAAATTAGTACCCATTGTATGTACCCACAATTGATATAAACTATTAATTATCCAGTTCCCTGTTCATCGTTAATAGTAGTTTATGCAACTGTCATATAATGAAGTGATGAAATGAATAATACCCGTGTTATATACACTACATTATCTTCACTAATAAAAATGTAATAAAAGTAGTGTGCATACACTACTTTATCTTCACTAATAAAAATAACAATAATAAAAAAAAACATATTGCGAAACATTTAATTCACGCGTACGTGTATTGTCACAGTGAACTTGGCGCCATTAAATACCTCACTTTAGGACAGATTTGGCTCTGTGTTTTGTTAAAAAGAAATATTTAATGAGTTCAGTAAATCAGTCACGGGTACGTATTTCTTTTAACGGCTCTTTCGTGTATTCGCCCCACAAGCTATCCCTGTTTTTGACATTTTTAAAATCTAACCAATGAGAGCGCAGCTGCGCGCGCAGGGCCAATCAGGAGCGAATGTTATAATGAGATTTTACGATATCGATGTGGATATTATAACATCATGTGAAATTACTTAAATTGAGTGTTTTGTTGTCTGCGCTATAACAGTAGTCATTATAAGTCAAGTATTGGAAACATAAGTAGAATGTTACAACATTAGTGTAGATAAAAGTTATTATTTTATCAGTAAATTAATAAATAAACATTAATATGTATTTATGTATGAAAGTAAAATCTAACAAATTACCAAAAACCTATCTAGTCCTACGATGTTGACGGTATTATACAAGTAACCGTGTATACAGGGTTATTTCTAATCAATTAGCATCCTTTTAGGGACTTATTCTGTACATCACAACTTACAACTTTTGTTCTACGACTTTTACTAACTCTCAAAAAATAAGTTGTTGTTCCATGGAAAAATATCGTTCACTCTCGACAAAATATATGAAACAGCTGTTTTTTTTTTTAGTTTTGACAAAAGTCGTAGAACAAAAGTTGTTAGTTTTAATGTACAGAAAAAGCCCCTAAAACCATGCTAATTGATTAGAAATAACCCTGTATAGTTCAAAAATCTATCCTTTCCCATTTTACACTTTATAATTTGGCTTGTCACAAATTTCAATATTAGCATAATTGATTGCCGAACAAATTTGTACTAAACAAAAAATAATTTACGTTTAATGATGGGAATTACATATTTTGCCAATCACAATTTTAATGCTTCCGCCTACATTGATTGTCTCTGCCCACCATGATTGCTATATTTAGTACACTTTTCGGGTCAAATTAAGTAATTTTATGACAAAAATGCTTTAATACTAGTTATTTTTAGCTAACAATTAAACTTAAATGATGTCGAATCAGAATCCGTCACGATAGGTAAGGTCAAGACTATTATCGATTTGGTGTGGTCATTAAAAGATTTATTATTTTTTATTGGCTTTGAATACTAATAGATTTCTAGATTTTATTTTGAATGTCAATCTTGAAATTGTGAACGGAATAATAAATTGAACCATCTTAGTAAGGTGAGGTATTTCAAACTATTTTAACCAACTTCCAAAAAGGAGAAAGTTTTATGTTTGTTTGTTTTCGATATGTTCATCGACATTTTCGCTAATTGAGAATCGAAATAAAGACAACTTTTTTAGTTCGAAAAAAGTTTATTGAGAAATGGTCCTTACCATTTCTCAATAAACTTTTTTACCTTTAACATGCTTTTAAGTACAGGTTTTACGTTTGGAAATAAAGTTATTTCATGACTTAAAAATATGTATAAATCGAGTTTACCTTATATTATTATTGGAATATAACAACAGTTACAACATGTTACTACATGTAACATACAGAATCAAACAAAATCACCCTGCCTTAATCTCAGTACCACTTACTTTACCGTTATAGTCTTTTTCAAATAGCAAGTCACATATGACAGGTCCATAGAACGTAAATTATCACGTAAATACGTCAAGTGACGTCACACCAAAAGTCGAATATTTCTATTTATCAGCGAAAACATTAAGCAAACTTACAAGAAAAACTACTAAAATAAACGACAAAGGACGCAAGAAATAGAATAAAGGTTATTGATTCGCGTATACATTTTCGCGTTTACTTTTCAATTTAATAAAATATTAAATTCGTTAAATTGTAATGTTACGTGCTATTGCCGATCGTGACGTCATGATAAGAGGGCTGGGAAATCGATTATTGTTGAAATCGAAGAATATCGAAAACAAAACATGTTAATCGACTTGATATAAGCAAGGGTTATCGTTAATCTGTACCCCTAGTACAAAAATTATAAAATATGTAGTGCGTATTCGATACAAAAATGTATGAAAAACTTAGTTTCCATTTACCTCCGATGTTCACATAGACAATATAATAGATAATCAAATTATTATAAATCTGGAAGATTCGTCAAATGATGATAATGATAATAGCTCCGATGACGAAGTGGCGAGGACATTATTTCCGAAATAAATCTTTTTTTTACCAGTCACTTTTTTATTTCTTTTTGAGTCCTCTAAACCTATCGTCTAAGTAAGTCCTACTGACTTGTAGATAAATTCACAAAACACTTTTAGGTATATTGTTCGATAACTTCGATAAGTACGTAAAATCGATAATAATCGGTAATTACAAATCGAATATAGGTGCGGTACATCATTACAATTATCAATGTATGTTTGACAGCTGACATTTCGGAAGTGTCATAAGTGACTAGCTATTTGAAAAAGACTATAGTAAACTTACTCGTATTACATAAAGTTCTTTCTGTATTACCAAAAAGTTCTCGCCTCTGTAGTGTCGTCATAATATCAGGTTTCTATTGAATTTTATCCAACTTAGAAAATTGTATCTTCATAGTTTTGCCAACTAAGTCACATTTAATGCTTATAAATGTTTTTGTAGTTATGCGGAGTGTTTTGGTAGTTGACGGTTTCTATATTTTGACCGACGAAACAAAGGAGGTTCTCAATTCGACGCGTATATATATTTTTTATGTATAACGAGTAACCACGCATAACTTTTTACTTAGTAGTCCGATTTCGATAGTTCTTTTAATTGGAAAGAGTATAATTCGCAATTAGTCTCTTTTAAATTTCATTGAAATCGGCTGAGCTATTTTTGATAAACCAACAATAATGTGAAAAATGCAACATCGATCCGTGCGAAATATTCGCTAATTCTTTACACGGTTGAAGTCAGTCACGCTATTTTTTGCAAAAAATAATTATATTTTAGACTATTTAACGATTTGTTTTTTGGACCTCCACTACAACCAGTTGGAAGCGGCTCGCACCCAAAGCGTTGTCACCACAAATTTATGCTCTCTATTGACTATTGAGTTTATTGTATTATACCACTTAGTTTATAATGTTTGTAGAATCAAATTTATTTGGATATGGGTGAAACCATTAGTTACAGATCTACAAATTATTGAATGAAATAAGCTTTATTCTATGAGCAACAGAGTTTTATGTAGATAATGTTCGTTTTAAAGTTTCCTTGCTGGAGTAAAAGTACAATTGTTAAAGTTTAAAACTCAGATTGAAAAAGTTTGTGACGAATGAGAATACATTAAGCCTATCTGGGTTTCTTTTGACTCAGTAAGCTACTGAAAAATATTAGCTAAAATTCCTTAGGAAAACAATAGATTTGTTTATTAGCAGTAATTTAAGCGTTCAGATTTATCTGACACGTTTGTACTTATTATAATATTTAGAGGTATATTATACTGGGTTAAGGAAAACTTTTCCGAAGCCAACTTCATCTCCTTCATTGTACTCATTATTATTTTTTATTGGCCGGGGCATCGTGCGATGTTAATTGCGTAGAATACTTCAAGGACCTTTCAATACTCCCTTTTCAATGAGAAGTGATTTACCAGCTGACCTTGTTTACACACATACACCTGCATTTTTTCAAAAGGAAAGGTGTTAATCAAATCCGAAATTTACTTAGTAATGAGAAACTGGACCAGCTGGTAACGCCCCCTCAAGGGCTCCATAACCACAATACATGTAAAATTGACTGCCTGAACAAGTGCGCAATGCAGCATCTGTCACTACATTTAAAACTAAAATTAATAACTTGGCTTTTAAACGAACTGTTCTTCAACATAAACGAGTTTATGAAACTGTCGGAATTTGTAGTGTAAAACCTTGCGTAATCGATTCGACATTTTTTTTGTTGCATGTACCTAATTAATACTATGTATTTTAGAAGCTTTTATTTAACTTGCAATGGATGTATGTGTTTTTTTTTTTTATTTCGAATAGGTTTGCGTTTGACTACACACTACCTGATGTTAAGCAGATATGCGGTCTAGGATGTAACACGCTTACCTAGAAGATACCTATTTACTCGGGATTTGAAGACACCTACATTGTACTCTAGCGGGAAGACAGACCCAGGCAAAGCGTTCCACATTCTGGCAGTTCGTATGAGGAATGTGGACTCGAAACGCTTGGTTCTAATGCGTGGGATGTCCACCATAAAAGGGTGGCGCTTTGGTCGCGTCTGTCTAGCCGTACGATAGAAGAAAGGGGCAGGTGGGACCAGATTATGCAACTCCTGGGCGCACTCACCGAAGTGTATCCGATAGAAGGCTGATAAACACGCTACGCAACGTCGATGCTCGAGACTCTGCAGCTTCGACTCAGTCAAAGTTTCGTTGCCTATCAGCCTCCTGGCTCGCCTTTCAATGGACTCTAAAGCCTCCAGCTGGTATTTGGCAGAGCCATCCCATAGGTGAGAGCAGTATTCCATGCAAGACCTGACTTGCGCTTTATAAAGACTAAGCAGTTGCTCGGGTGTGAAATACCGTCTCACCTTAGAGAGAACACCAAGTTTTTTTGAGGCTAATTGCGCTTTTGACTCTATATAAGAGCCAAAGTTGAGAGTCGATGATAGCGTAACGCCTAATAGTTCCAAGCTGTCAGTTACCGGAACGGATACACCACAGAAAGCAGGAGACAATTGGAAGGGCCTCTTTTTGGCCGAAAACAAACAGCCTTGAGTTTTCGTGGCATAAAACTTGACCAGGTTAGCAGCACCCCAGTCAGATACCGCCTCCAGACTCAAGTTGAGCCGTTCGACCATAGCCTTTCTGAGTGACTCGATCTGTGACCCGCTCGTTCTTGCATCGGATGTGTAGCTCTCCACGACTGTACTGTCGTCTGCGTACCTAAAAATAGCAGGCTTTAGCAAGTCGTTAATATGCAGTAGGAAGAGCGTCGCAGAGAGCACTGACCCCTGAGGAACACCGGCATTGATAGCCATTTGGTCAGACGAACAGCCATCTACAACTACTCGTATCGACCGATTCCTCAAGAAATCAGATATCCAAGCGCAGGAATCAGCAGGTAGGCCGTAAGAAGGAAGCTTGCCAATAAGACTCTCATGCCAGACCCTGTCAAATGCTTTGGAGATATCCAAGGAGACAACCAGCGCCTCTCCGTGTTTCTCGATGACCTCACTCCATATGTGTGTGGCGTACGCCAGAAGGTCCCCAGTAGACCGGTTTCGGCGGAAGCCGTACTGACGGTCACTGAGTAGGTCATTCGCTTCCAGGTACGCCAGGAGCCTATTGTTAAGAACACGTTCCATACTCTTGCAAAGTATGGACGTGATCGAAATCGGTCTGTAATTGGCAGGGTCGGCACGGCTACCTTTTTTAGGTACAGGCTGCACGTTAGCAAGCTTCCAAGATTTGGGCACTTGACCTGTCTTCAGAGAGAGGCGAAAGAGGCGAGTCAGCACAGGCGACAACTCAGGCGCACAAGTCCTTAGTACAATAGCTGGAATACCATCAGGACCACTGGCCTTGTTCACATCTAGACTGCGGAGAACTTTGAGAACCTCCTTTTGCCGGATATGTATTTCACTCATTGAGGTGCCACAGTTTGGCAAAGTTGGAGGTCTCGCACTACCGGGGTCCAGACGCGAAGACTCCGCAAATTGAGATGCAAATAAATTTGCCTTCTCAACCGCGGTATGAGCCAGCGAACCATTGGGTTTCAGTAACGGAGGCAGTGAGGGGCGGCAGAAGTTCGCTTCGACCGATTTAGCTAAGTACCAGAAAGCCTTACTACCCGCAGGGTATGAAGCAAGCCTGTTCCCTATTCGACTAATATGCTCAAAGCGAGCCCTCCGCATAACCTTTTTGCAGGACTTAGCAGCCCTATGTATTCCTTCTTCCTCAGATGTATGTCCTTTGCCTTACGGTTTCGAGCATCGACCAAGCCAGGTATGCCTGATGCTTTTGCGCTTCAGCGCGTCCACAATCAGGCCCAAACCAGGGCCGAGCTTTGCTAGACAAAGGCACGTCCGAAAATGGGATGAAGTATTCCATGGCGGTACGAAGCACATCTGTCACGGCATCCGCGCACGTAGAAGGATCATCAGAAGAGAAGCACACAGGCTGCCAAGGGTAAGACGCAAAGAAACACCGCATCCCATCCCAATCCGCTAACTTGTACCGCCACACCCGCCGTGACCCTTTTGGGCTGGGGTCTGAAGGGGAGTAGACGGATACAGATTTCACCAGACAGTGATCAGATGTACCTAACGGAGAGGAAATCGCCACTGAATATCGGTCTGGATCGGTTGTTAGCAGAAGGTCCAAGCAGTAGGCCGTATGCGAGTCAACATCAGGTACCCGCGTTGCGCCTTGAACCAGCTGGGTAAGATCTAGCGTCATCGCCAGCTTGCGCGTTTCAAGCCCAGCATGGTTAGTGTCCAGGTATGGGTGAAGCCACTCCTTATGGTGACCATTAAAGTCCCCCAGGATCACTAATTGGGCCGAAGGGTAGCTGAGCTGAGCAGCATCCGCCGCCTCACCGAGGTAATCAGTGAGTCTAGTCGTTTCCTGGTCCCCGCTATGCGATCGGTATACACAGGCATAGACAATTTTTTCTATGCCAGTGTCCGCCAGAGCCCAGAGCACTGAAAAAGAGGGGTCTTCAAACCTTCGAAGGCGCAGATGTCATCTCGGGCGTAAACGCATACACCCGCACGTGGTTTGAAAAGATGCTCCAGGGAATACCCTGGGTAGGATAGATACGACACGTCAGATGGACCAGCAATCTGTGTCTCCGTGAGAAACAATAGGTGGTTGGTGGTGGTCGTTCTGTCTCGAGATGATGATGGACAGGGGTGAGATTGGAGTGCAGGCCCCGGATATTGCACAGGTGCACTTTAAGTGAAAGGGAGTGCTGCCGCTGTGTATACGTTCCTTTACTTTTACTGTTTCTCATGATTGCGGAGTAAAGTAGGTAGGAAGTCAGTAGTGGAACGAGGCGTCACACTCAGCAGAATTCAGTGGTACAACACATAAACCCACACATCCATGGGAGACCAGCCTGGAGACCGCGGGGACGCCCGAGCCCCCCCAAGGATGTCCATCGGGCCCTCTCGTCCGGTCGCCAACCGGCACGATGGCGCATCCCTGGGATTTTTCGACAGATGGCGGGGCAGCCTTTCATGAGTGGCTAGCTCACTAGTTGGGCCCCCTACTATCTGCGGTCGGCCAGCGACAAACCGTGCCTCGGATCCCGCTGCCCTCCACGACTGGTCGGCCGATGCGGTAATCAACGTGTGCACCGTATTCATCCACCAGACGACGCTACTGTTCCGACCCAACTTCCTGAGTGACGTCACCAGACTTCGCGCCGGAACACGAGCTCACGAGAGTCGCTTGGCGGCGCGACTTAGTCTGGTGGGTGGTCTCTCGCCACGGCTAAAGCCTACCACCAGTATGGTTGTTGCCTGGTCAGCACCACCCAGGACCACGTGTGGGGGATAAAAAAATAAAAGGGTTCCTACCCACGGACGAAGGCAACTCAGTCCCATATAGTGTATGTATATTAGTTCGGGTGGAATCTTGCAAGAAACTTCCCGGTTACCGATTGAGTTAAAATTTTGCACGCATATGTATAGGTACCTATATCGCGTGACAATGCAATAATACCATGGAGCTGATCTGATGATGAAGTCAAGTCATAGGATCTCAAATTCTTGAATTTAAAAAAGTTATTTACTAGCATTAAAATAAAGCTGGAAGCAAAGCAAAGCGGGCCCGACCTGAAATACACATGCCCTTAATCGAAATTCATGGCGCAGTATGGAGGAGACCTTTTACCGAATTTGGGTGCCCAAATAAAATATTTCAGTTAAAAAAAATTAAGATTTATTTGTAAACGTATTTGGGAAATAAAGGCTATTTTATTTAACATTATTTAAAAAAAAATGTCGTATTGAAGTATTAGAACATATTTTATAATATTGTCAATTACAATTCAATGTTTTTTTTGAAATGGAACGCAAGTTATTAATTGTATTACATTTTATTTTAAACATATTTTACCATGGGGCGAAAGTATGGGTTATTTCCATCAGTTTCATACATTTTGTCGCCTATTCACGCATGGAATCAGTGACATGATTTCGGAGTTACATCAATTATAATTATAGTAAAAGATGAAATGAGTTCAATGCCACACCTTTGGCTTTGAGACCATTCTCATTACCCCAGTAAAACTGAAACGGTTTTTTTAAGCATTACTTTAGTATTTCTTATATATGTATTTATTAGTACGTTTGTGCTTTTTATTTCGAAAAAAAAATCAAAGGTTGGTATGGAAATTTGGTGGAGATATAAATACTTTTCAAGTTTATCTGTAAATACGTTTAGCATATTTTCGACAAAACGCCTTTTTTTTATAATTATTCATCCTCCAGTCACTAAGTGGTCCTTGATGTCAAGAGTCTGTTAGTTTAGAACCAATTATAATAAGATAGGTAGGTAGTAAATAATTTAGACTTACTTACAGAATAGATCTCAACAAGTTTTACAGCTCGGACGTTATGTGCGCTGAAAACAGCTTCGTGTAATTGAAGCAGAGCTTTACGACATGAAGCCCAGATTCCACTAAAAGAGAGTGGAAATGAGCAGAGAGTTATAGTCCACGAGCTTTTGTGTAAGTGCCATAAGTAAAAACTACATCACTACATAGTATAAAACAAAGTCGCTTCCGCTGTCCCCATGTATGCTTATATCTTTAAAACTACGCAACGGATTTTGATGCGGTTTTATTAAAATAGAAAGAGTGATTCAAGAGGAAGGTTTTTAATACACCTGTACGAAACCAGGGCGGGTTGCTAGTTTATTATAAAGCAAATTCGTTTTTTAGTACCTTTCTGTTTATCAGCTTATATTTTCTAAACTACACCATGGATTGCAATGCGGTTTTCAATATTTTGAGATAATATTTTTTCAAAAGGTTTATAGCTATAACTGACTCGTAGCCGGACAAAGCCGGAACAAACGGCTAGTTTGCTGAGTACAAGATAAAACACAGTCGTGAAAAGCGGGTCTTAAACGACCGATTTAAGCAATTTATTGAAATGACATTCATACTATCGACATGAATGGAAGACAAATTAATGTTTATTAATGGTAATAAATTGCCAGCATGTGGCAATTTTACATTTTTTTAAGGGAATCGCTATTGAATTATATTTGGTGAATTACAATAGGATTGTAATATGGACAAAGTAGCTGTTGATCCTTATAATACGGGACTTATCGCGCAATAAAACTATCATGTGCTCAAATCGCAAAAATTTAAAAATAACAAAAATCAGCCAAGTGTGAGTCGGACTCGCACACGGAGGGTTCCGTACCGTATGGAAGCCCCATTCCTTACCGTATGGAAGCCGCATTCCTGTTGCCGTTATTTATAGCGAGCAAAAAACTCCTAAAAATCACGTTTGATGTATGGGAGCCTCCCTTAAATATTTATTTTATTCTGTTTTTAGTATTTTTTGATATAGTGGCAAAAGAAATACATAATCTGCGAAAATTTCAGCTGCCTACCTATCATGGTTCATGAGATACATCCCGGTGACAGACAGATAGACGGACAGACGGACATCGAAGTCTTAGTAATAGGGTACGGTTTTTACCCTTTTGGTACGGAACCCTAAAAACAGATGTTTTAGATCTTTCAGCGGAGTTTTTGCTTAGCTTTTTGCCTACGTATATGACATTCCTCTAATGAGATCTTTGTAGTTCTGCTAAATTTTGTATATTTTACCTCTGCTTCGTTTTGGTAGAGTCTGGAATGTACAGCTTTATGCCTGTTCCGAGTACGATAAAGGATTCCAGAGCTCTACTTACTTAGTTCTTGTTACAAAATCGTTTATAACATTTAAGGTTTATTACTTTAGAATTAATTCCTCACTAATCCGTGGAAATAAAGTGAAATGTTTTCAATCTTTTGCCTTCCAACGATCTATGCTTTTTTTTGTTTATTTATATTTAATGTTTTGTTCAAGAAAGGCTCTAACAGTTTTGACTATTTAGATAGAGCTTTCTTTAATGTTTTTATCAATGTATTTATTTATGTCCAAAAATATACCGATTTTATTAATTTTCGTACTAGTTGCCGAGCTTTAGCGTTGAATTTTAACATTTTAACAAACCTTCGCTTTAACTGCAAAAATGTACAACTTAAAATGTACATTACTAACAACTACCGAAAACTACTATCCAATGATTTTTATGTAATAGTAGTGAAGTTTTTTTGTAGTTAATAAAGGCACTTTTGCCCTTTTTATAAAAAAAAAATTATCTTGCACGGTACTACCGAAATATTTTTCTCGTATTTTAATTAGTAAAGAAAATGAAGTAGGTATAGCATAGTAAAATAAAATGAAATTTAGTTCTTAAACTTGGTCAATTGAATCGTGGTTACAATCATGGCGTATATGAATATGAGTGAATGCCTTGGAAAAGGAAAAATATGACTGCGAGTTTTCCAGGATTGTGGTGTATCCGTGAGCATTGTCTTGTCTATGTGTGCGTATCAATCAAAGCTTCACATCTGTACTCTCGATATTTTGTACCATTAGCTTCATTTGATATGAAATAGTCTGAGTTTTGCTCTATATTTAATTTCCTATCTTACAAACGTTGGATTCTTTTTATTTACGAAATAAAATTTCATTTTCATATGAGTCATAGAAGGTCCTCTGAGAAATGTAGGCTTTTCATGTAAATTTCTAATAAAACAGGGTGGATGTCAACGTCCTTTGGTCTTATAGAGAACATTTTCCATCTAGCGCTTTTAGCGTTCTTTGTAACGCAAAAACGCTAAAGTAAAACATTTTGTACGTCGACGTTTGGCACGGCTAGTTTTCAGATGGGTGACCGCGTATCACTAGAACTGAGTACTGCTGTGATTCGGATGATCAGGTTATAAAGTGGTATAAATACATGAACCCGCAAATTTCGTTGTGAATAGTCCAATCGCTCTTCGTGGATAGACATATATCCAACAGATTAACGGTTTTTCAACCAGCCATAGGCCGTTTTAATTTAAAATTTGTTTTTGACAATAGGTACGTAAATAAGTACGTTTGTAGCACTTTGCTGTAGTACCTACTTACAGCTGTGGCATATTGAAAACTGCGCACTGCCAGACAACACACTGTCTGACACTTTTAGAAATACCTAAATCTATCTTCGAATAGAAATGGGGCTATATCCACCACGTTGAACATTATTTTATGATGAATAAATTGTTCACATAGTTATATTTCTTATAGAACAAAATCACTGGTTGTATTTTTTTTTCACGTTGGATTGCGCGAGCAAGATGGAAATTGGCGTACAAAATCCACTTAAAATAGGCTGCTGGTACACTACAGTTATAGGTAAGATTCCAACAATACAGTAAAGGTAACCTCTTAAGTAGTCCTGAAAGCAAAAGTACCTATGATTACGCCCCTATTTAGAGCACTTAACTGACACAGCTGGTTTCATTCCACTATTCTCTTAGACCCGCATCGTCTTTATCAGTGAACTAAATAGCAGTTATGTTCGGATTTTAAACTTGATCAGTACCAGATTTTCAAAATATTGAACAAATCACGAACAAATACTAACAGTTGATGTCATCACTATGTCAATTATTTTTCTCTTAATACGCTCTTTTACGTTTCTTAGAAACTAGATTTTGCCCGTGGCTTTGCCTGCCTCATATTTACTCTCATAGGGCATTTTTCTTGTTTATAATAATATATTTCTATGTATTTTCAATGCCAGTTTGCGGTAATCCTGTAGTAGGTCGAAAGGCGTTAGGTGTTTTCTTTTTCTACTCGTATTCATGAAAATTTGCATCCAATGTCACATATCATCACATGTCAGTATTAGACAGATATGGATAAGCTACTATGAAAGTGTTTTGCCTATTCTAAGGGAACCACGTTTTTTTTCGGGATAAAAGTGCGAAAAACCAAGTTAATCCGTTGCTCCATTAAGAGTGAATGAGGAACAAACCAACAATCCAATAAACACACTTTCGAATTCATAATAATATATAAGTAAGGATTATAAGAAATCCGCTCAAATCGTTGACAACCATCCTAGACAGCATATCTGCTTAACATCAGGCAGTGTGTAGTCAAACGCAAACCTATACGAAATAAAATAAAAATGATTAGTTGTTTAGAGCGTGTCACGCGAGACTCGTGAATGTAGGGTTCCGTAGATAATTACGATAAAACAGTTCCAATTATCTATCTTACAATTCATCAAACATATAATGTCTACTGCTGAACGTAAGCTTCTACTATGAAAAACAGTTAAAAATTAAAACTAACCGAAACTAAAATTAGCTTAAGTTTTTTCATATAGGTACACATTAACTGCATCACTACCTAAAAAAATATGTTGATAAAATCTCAGTTTCACAACTAATAAAAACCTGAATCCAACAAATAAACCTTTCTATATTGAGACTAATCGGATAGGATTCGATAGAAAACTACACTGTCTATGTCTTCTACAATCGAAATGACAAAAGCGGATAGTGCAGATTACGATACGAATCCTTTCTAAATGGCTTCTGAATCTCAGGGTTCATGCGCTACAACTTAACTTACCAGATAACAACGAATAAAGAGTTTGAGCTGCTGTTCATATCAAACATAAATCATAACTGCAGAGCAAAGCTCTTTTTTCCGAATGTTGCTCTTTTGAAGGAGTGACTGCGAATAAAATAAATGTACATCGATGATAAATAAGTCAAGAACTCTACTCAGAACAAATTGTACACAACAAACGGTTCTACTTCAAGTCAATGTATGATTCAAAATACGAATTACGTTCGATGTTACCGATAGACCTGTTTTAGGTTTAAATTCAAAATTAAAGCAGGGAATAGTTCGCGTGCGTACTCTCTTGCAAGAAAATGACAAACTTATGACACGTGATTCTTGAATATTTTTAACTGCACATGTACGGAAAGACATTACTGCACTTCTACGCCAAAGTATAGTAAATGAGTCCAAAACAATTGCAAAAACCTCAAACTAAAAAAGAAACATATTTCATTTTGTCAATACCGCACCACCGGTAAACATCACAAAACTTAATCTAGCTCAAGCCCGCATAAAAAATGTTATTTGATTGCGTGGGAAGAGTAATTTCTTATCATACACTTGGTATTAACCATAAAATTAATATAAAAATCTTTTCCTAGAAAATAGACGTAAGCAGGTTGATTTTGGTCCTCAAAACCTTTGAAGAAGGTTATTAACATACTGTTTCTCGTTTAATTTCTAGTCTACAATTTTACGAATTCAAGAACTTTCCCAGGATTGAAGTAATGGATTTGGTCGCGTTTGCGAAATTTTGTCAAACAGAATATGACTTCCATTAATAACAACCATAGAGATCTAGGTAGTGGTATTTTCTTTACCCTGCGCGTAGGACATTTATAGCCCGGCAATCTCGTGCGTGACCGTCCCGCGGGGTGACAGACGGTGGCGGGGACGACGTAGCGCCGCAGATGCACGCGTTTCCCTTCCCCGCTACACCACCCGCTACCCGCTGACATCTTGGGTTCCTCGTCCCCGCCACCGTCTGTCATCCCGCGGGACGGTCGCGCACGTGATTGCCGGGTCATAATACGTAGCAAATACGCAAACATCTCAAAATATGTATTTATGAAACATACCTTGCAGAATGCAGTATTGTGTGATCATAAATGAATAATTTGTTGTGCTTTGTTATCAATGATTATGTAATTATTCACGTTACGCATATTTGTGAAGCAAAATTAAATCGAGACGACATGTCGCATCTCGTTATATCGGTGATAACAACCCACTTCATAATTGATATTTTTTTAGATGGGAACGATCAATCACCTTAGTTGAATACATTATCTTTCATTTATTCTTATCAAAGTTATTTAATGATATATTTACCTTTAAAATAATTTAAAAAAGGAACTAAGTAAGTACCTTTAATAAGTACAAAATAGGATTTTGACAAACCTTGAAGTAAAACATGCAAAGTTTTAAAATATCTTACATAATACCATCATAAAAAAATGAAATAAACTATTTCTTGACATTTTCAGAACTAAGTCATATTATATCCCCTGCGGCTTCTAACTTAATTTGGATATTCGCCAGTTCAAAATAGAATATTTTATTTAGAAGCGATTAATTTTCCAAGTTTTGAAGTAAATAGTATCAGAAAAAAGTACCACAACAGAGAAATAAAACCTTTCAAGAGTTGCCACAAGCTAGGGGCAATAGAAGACCGAACAAAACACGATACTTAGAAACAAAGTTTGTTAATTTGTTCAGAAAAGTTCGCCTGCTTCCGCTGAGTAAGTAATGAAATGTAGACACAAGAGTTAGCAATGGTTTCAGAGTTTCTTGAAGTCAAGTTCTCCAAATTGACAGGGATTATTAGTTTAGCAATTTAACACACAACATGAAACATTTTGAATAAAAGAAATAATTGGTGTGTCAGTTTTCTTGCTCAATTTCATTCTATTACATTTAAATTGATGCGACACGTTTTTTGCGCTTCATTAGTTCACCTAGATACTTATATTCAGTTGTGTTGCTGTTCGTTTTTTTTGAACATTTGTACTGTACCAGTCTTTTTAATAGTCCAGTGCAGGACGTATACCTACCCACGAAGGGTGATTGAGACATATCCACCACGCTGGCCCAGTGCGGGTTGGTGAATACACATACGCCATCGAATTTCATCTACGGACATATGCAGGTTTCCTTACGATGTTTTTCTTCACCGAAAAGCCAATGGTGTGAAAGTCCGTATATAAATTTAAAATAAAAACTCATTGGTACGGGACCAGGATTTGAACCCACGACTTCACGATTGTAAGGCGGGTGACACTACCACTAGACCACCACGGCTAGGTTATTTTATACTGTTGAGTCCCAATGCTGGGCCGAGGCTTAACCCCGTTCACCAACCGTTCCAATTTTGGCGGTATTGTGCTGCGGCGTACCATTTTTATTTAAGGGTGTTAAGTTCGTAGCGCCATCTCTATCTGTCAAATAGCCGTACCGAGCAGGGAATCCTCTTAGTGGTGATTTTGGCTTAGATTAGATCTCATTCGGCATGTGACTTACATCGCCGGCCTAGTTCCATTCTATGTTCGGCAGTGGACTATCAATATAGTAGGTACATGACTTTTTGAATTGTAATAATTATGATGATGAAGGCGTCCACTCAGCGTATTAGCATGAAAGATTTTTGAAATTCAACTCAAATTTATGACAATTTTTCAAGCAAAGACGTATTGACAAGCGCAGTGTAAAATCATTAAAAAAAAACTCATTCTTTTTGCTCACCTAGTTACTTATATTTATTTTATTTTCGGTTTGATTTCCTAAAAATGTAAATTGTTTTAATGTTTTTTATAAGAACTCAGAACAGTAGGTTATTCAAATTAATCATATTAAATAGCTATTAGGTACCCACTTACACACGCGGCACATAGTTTCTACTACATACATGTATGCTGTTGTTTTTCAAAGTACAGGGTTTTGCAGAGATCTCTATACTTGATTTTGTGAACAATTCTATTACCATGACACCAACCTCGTAATCACGGAAAAAAATCAGCTGTTCCATTTAAAATTTTTAACAAGTCCCAACAAAATGAATAGAACAGAAACTTTTATTGCAAATTCAGAATTTTTCGTCCTAAAGTAAAGTTGCTTACGAGTAGAATGATGAAAGTACGCCTTGTCTACAAGTACTGTACTGTACCAGCCTTTTTAATAGTCCACTGCAGGACGTAGGCCTATACACGAAGGGTGAACCTATAACTAACATTGTATACCTATCTACGTTGAACCTGTGTTAAAAACATGACAAATAAATTCTCAGTCTTTAATATGTTTGCTTAAAACTACCCGAAACCAGTTTTACGCCTTTACAAAGAACTATTGAATATTAATGTAGTTTTCCAATGTATCGAATTCTCCGAATAAACATCTTCGGCACTTAATATTATTTTAACAACCTTGGCAATGTTTCAGTGCCTGTTTAGTCACAGAGCAGCACAGATAAACAACTCCATATCATGGACAACTCTAGACATTTGGTAACAAATAGGACATGTTATATTAGTTGATAAAGGTATTTATGCACACCATAAAATATTATACCCATCTTATGTTGTAAGGTGATGTGTTACGATAATATGGCGATGATAATTATACTTTATACAGGTACCTTGCATTTATAGGAGATACTATTTTTGTACTATATTTAAGAATTATTAACATGAACTTTAAAATTGTCAATCTTTAACATCCGAAATGTAATTATGCTTACGGAAAGTCGACGACAGAACCTCATTATAAGTGAGCGTACTTAAGTAGGTGTACATTGTACAGACATGTTGGCTTATTTGTTTTTCCTATCAGTTTGCAATTTTATCCTTGTAGGCATTTAAAATACAAAAAAAACTGTTTAATTTGAATGTTTTCATACACATAACGTGGGTAGGTATATAGATGATGTAATTATGCAGATGACGCCAACCAGTAACCATTTGAAATAGTATCATAATTCATAATATTTACGCAGTGTTATACATCTGCATTTCCTGATCTGCTGGTAGTGTTTGCAGCACTACCGATTGTTTACGATAATTTGAACAGTACATGTGCCAAACATTTAGTCCTGATGGTGATATTAGTATCAACAATTTAATAGATCTTATTGTGTTTGCAAGTTTGCAGTCGGAACTTTCCAAATGCCATAAAGTAACCAACAATCAGATGCACGGGTTGGAATTGCGTTTGAGCAACTATATTTATTTTATAGAAGCATCCGGTAGTTTAGTAATCAGTTTGTGTCTTTGTTTCATTGAGAGTTTCAGTCAAAGAGATGCACCGCAAAGTTAACCTTACCTGTACTGTTTTTTAAAACTATTTTTGCATGTGCTGCTCGTAAGGATTACTAGGTATAATCTTTAACATTTATAATCTGAGGTGACCTCAGTGTCTTGGCTTTTGTTCTGTAATCGGTGCAATAATAGGCACACGCCCAATTACAGTAGTTTGTTTTTATGAGGTAGAAATGGAATAACGTGTTTGTTTTTTTTCTTACATCATCACCATAATTAGCTATAAAAATTGTGTGCTGTGGTTGTTTAATCGTTTATCCGTGTCAAACGCCTTCAGGCCTTCAGAGAGGCTTATATTTGTTAACAGTAAAGACTGTAATATGGATTTAATCGAATGTGACTAAATTTAAGTGTTTGTCGTTTTTATTATTCTGTAATTTATTTGATTAAACTTTAACTTTCAGAAAAATACATTGTTGAACGTAAAATGGCTAAAATGGCGATGTAATGCGTTTCAAGTGTACACCTAATCTGGAATTTAATGTGGGATATTTTTTCGTTTCCTCCGTTCATAAATGTAATTCATCATATTATTATTATCTTAGTTACTCTTTTACCGACTTCCAAAAAGAAGGAGGTTCTATGTTCGTCTGTATGTATTCTATTTTGTGTATGTTCTTCGATAATTTCTCCTATTTTGAACCCAATTAAAAAAACCTTTTTAGTTCGAAAGGGTATAACTCCCAAGGTGGTCCCATTTTATTTTACAGTAATCGGCAAGCAGTTTTTGAAAAATCAACAATAATCTAAAAATTTTGGGTGAAATATTCGAATTTTGTACACAATGGAAGGCGTTTTTTCGCGTAAAATAATAAGCGTTTTTGCGTAAAATAATTATTTTTTAATAATATATTCTTTCACAGTCAATTCAAATTTTTGCCACATAAAACAATTAGTGTGAAGTGCCAACTTGCCCATACAAAAACAATAAGCTATCATCTACCTTTAAATATTATCCGACTTGAATGTATTTTATTTTTTCATGTAATCACTTCAATCGCTAGGTTGATATATTACGCGCCATCATCGCGCGTCATCGGGGGCGCGCGTATTCCCTGATGAAGAAGTACTAACTACTTCGAAACCGGTCGGGCGCATAGCGGCTCGGCCGTTTCAAATATTATCGTGAGTGTATCCGGTTTTTCATATAAAAATTTAATAATGAATCCTCACGCTAGTTTCAATGAAGTGATATATTACGCCTTAGTATTTACAGCTTTTTAAATGACTTTAAAGTTAAAATACCTCTAAAAAGTCACAATTTTACGCAAAACTTTGGTTGAAAAGTATACAGAAACTAAAAACTTTTCTGAACAAAAGTAAACGTACAAGTGCGTGCAATATTTAAATTAACACCAAAACATAACATTATGTTACATTTCAAGGGGTGTTACCATGTTTTCTGGTGCATATCAGAATACAAATAAAATATTTCGAAAACACAACTATACCTATACATAAGGTACGCATTTTAGGTGCATCTACTATTACGAGTATGCTTTAGCGACAATTACATTTGGTGTGGAAAACACAAACAACGCGTGATAGTAGCAAAAAAGATTATAGGTATGCTGCATTTTGTATGTTTAAGAGTGGACATGATTGATGCCATTTGGCACATTTTAGGTTCTATTTTTATTTGCCTAACAATATTCGAAAATAATTGATGCATATATACCCTGCATAGGACTGCAAATTGTAAGTATACTTCCCACATATTGGTTATTTTTTACCTAATACACCGAATATTTAAGAAAAATATAACGCTTAGAAAGTTATAGCTTCATTCCCCGTAGCCAAATGTTTCGTTGCTGCAAAGTTTTCCAAATAATAAGATAATATTAGAGGTAAATAGCGGTAAAATACTATTTTATTATTCAAACCTGCCTAAATAGCAGGATTGGACAACTTAAGCGTTGTAAATTGGCAATAAGTTAATCAACAGCTGTAGGCTCTTGAATATTAACCGGCTAACTTTGATTGGAATGGGACGAATTTAGATTGGGAGGAACCTTTGATGGGGATAATTGGAAAAATACGAAGTTCATTCCAAAGCAGTTGACCTTCGAAATTTATTTGTGAACTTAATGAACTTTGGAATTGTTCTACTGTATTTTTGAGTTGACTTTGCGGCTACGTAAATTTTGCAAGAAGCGCAGGTGTAAAGCTTTTAAAGAAAGATATACTTCTATTAGTTTGTACGTAGGTAATATAAGTATTTATTCTACGTTGTTGAAGTCAGTAATGGTCAACCTTAAAAACTAAACACACAACCTATCTCCGACCGTACCCGGCGCAAAAGAGCCCAAAATGCTGGTCGCACTACCTCGCTGGATGGCGATGGCCATCCTTTGCGCCAAGTACGTACCGGAGCGGGAGTCATTAGTCTTCTTTGTTGAAGTAAATATAATTAAGTCATCGTTATAACCCGATTTTATGGATTTAGCGTTCTCCCTAGTTAGAACTAGATATCATGGAATGCCTTCGGGACAACGCTAGTTATCCCGAAATGAGTCCCAAAGGTTGTCCCAAAGGCGTTCCGTAATATCTAGTTCTAACCAGGGAAAACACATAATCCCTGAAATCGGATAAATAACGTTATCTCATGTATGGGATAAGGAAATTGTAAAAAAATAATAAAAAATACAAAATTATGCTTGAAATCATTTTTAGTAAACCTTTTTCGTTTATTTTGACTGTATCGTCCATAATGTAGAAACACATGAGAGAGATAATCGTAACTGCCAAACTTTACCTCTTTTTTGAACATGGCCCGTACTCAAATACACATGTTTTTATAGTTTTCATTGACAAAAAGCATGGGCACAAATTATATCCCAACCAAGTCATGTTGTAAAATTCTGCAAAAGCGGTTACACTGAAAAGAAAGTTATAAAAACGTAACAGAAGCATAACATGTGTCTAGGGAAAATATAAATTGTATGCAATAAAATTTAAAGCGTCGCAATTTGTGGTCAACAAATGGTCTTTTTTGTGCTTGCGACACTTAGACATATCAAGGTTGCCAAGTTGTACATTTTCTCGTTCCACTGCCCAGAAAGAGAGTGACATTTTTGGGATGTTTATAAATGTATGTCTGCATTTGAGTGATAAATGGTTTCTAGAGAATAAAACGCAAATGAAACTTTAAAGTAGGGATCGAATAACTGAAACGATAACGGTTAAAGGTATGACGCTATTCCGTATTATTTTGTTGCCCTCAAATATACCGAAAAAAAGTAGTAATAAAAAAAAGCGGTTTCTAGACGAACACTGCGGTCTGCGCACTCAACGTGTCGAGTCGCTAAAATATTTTGGTGCGGATAAAACGGTTATAAAATGTCAAAGAATTTTTTATGATAAACATTTCAGAAATTTGTCGCAAATGCAGGATTTGAACTTGCGTCTTCGGGTCACTAGCCCGACGCTCTCCTAACTAAGCTAATTCGCAGTCCTGGTTATGAAAGGGTTAGATAGGTTAACGATAAAACCAAATATGGATAGCGTAACAGATATCGTTTCACTAATAAAAAGACGCTGCCGCTGCCGTAGTCGCATTGAATTCTCGTTTTAAAAAGAAAAAATGTAGTTCTGGATGGTTATATTTTAGTCTATTGCAGGATACAGGATGAAATCCGTCAATCCCCCACTAAAATAACAGGCTAAGACACTAAAGCATGGAACCATGTCGTGCGAGCAGAAAAATCACTTGGGCGGCTGGTTTTAGATGAGTGCTTTAGGCAATTGTAACACCTAATCTAAGTAGTAAGTAGATACATGTAATAAGCAGAATAGGTTTGACGACTAAAAATAATTTTATTTTTCTCAAAAAAGGCAAAACACGTCCATCACGTCTAAATTTCGAATATTTCGCTCGATTTGTTTACATTATTGTTTATTTTTCAAAAACGGCTCAGTCGATTTCTGTAAAATTTAAATGGGACTATCTCGGGAGTATATTCTTTCAAACTAAAAAATATTTTTTTGGTTCGGATCACAATTGGCGGAATTATCGATGAACATACCCAAAAAATATACACACAGACGAACATAGAAACTCCTTCTTTTTGGAAGTCGGTCAAAAATTTAAATAGTCCGTCAGTTAGAATATCAAAATGTATGAGGCACTTATAACTTTTGTCTATTAAACAAAAAATGATGATATTTTTTGTCTATTAATCAAAAAATGATGAAGACATAGCCCCTTAAATTTCCGCGTGACGTCACACTTTGGTGGACTTTTTACCATAATGTCGTCGGTCAAATTACGAAAGAGCGTAACCAACAAAATATTTGATTTTGGATTTTGTGCCTATTACACTAATATTTGTTTAGCCCTCTTGTGATTTTACCGACGATATGGTGACGTCACTTACACCCACTCCCGAACTTTGACTCGCATTACCTTTGCTATATATTTTTACTAAAGTAGGTCATTTTTAAGAAAAAATAAACTAAAATTCTCCTATTAATTGACAAAATAAAAAACTGCTCTGAAGACTGCCTCGGTGGCTCAGTGGTTAGTGACCCTGACTTCTGGGTCAAAGAGGCGTGGGTTCGATTCCCACCCAGGGCAAACATTTGTGTGATGAACATAGGTGTTTGCTCTGTGTCTGGGTGTTATTTAGGTACTATCTATATAAGTATGTATTTAAAATATATATATGTGGTTTATCAGTCTCTGACAGCCATCTCACAAGCTATGCTTAGTTTGGGGTCAGAGACCGTGTGTAAGATGTCCCATAATATTTATTTATTATTATTTATTTATTATTTACATGCCAAATATTTTTTTGTATTCTAACTGACGATGACGGACTAGTTATACTAACGACTAATAAATTTACGCGCATATTTTGATATTTGTGATATCTCACGGGAACCTGTTACTTTTGCGGGATAAAAAGTAGCCTATGTCACTTTTTAGCCCTTGAACTACGTACATTCATATCAAAAATCAAGTCTAGCCGATGCTCTGTTGCTGCGTGAAAGCGTAACAAACAAACTTACTTTCACATTCATAACATTTTTAAATTATAAATTATTGTATATTAAAGATAATTCATAGGTAGCAGTAGGTAGAAAGTTATCGTAAAGGCGGCAATTACGAAAATTCTTCAACTTCAAAACATTGAAGATTCTAATTTGAACTATTTCCGTTCCTTCATTTTCGCCGCCACCAAACATTCTCTAGTTTACTTTAATGTCGCTTACAGAGTGTAATTAGCACTATGTGCGTGTAATAACTGGTAATTAAGTAATTTCCTCTTTATTGTTCTGTCGCCCTTTGAAGCAAAACAGCATATGCTAAAGTGCCAAGCAATTAACAATGAATTCGTATTTTACGGGACATAAGTTCATACTTATAGGCCATTCTTGGTGTATTTTTAAGCCTGAACTGAACTGAAGGGTTTTGACATGGCAAAACTTTTAAAATAAACGATACCTGATCCCGTACTAAAAAGTTAATTGGTCACACACAACAGCGGCTGTGATGCAACATGCATAATAGTTATGCTGCCCTTTTTATGATAAACAACGTAGGGACCTATGTGCCTTACGGCGTGATCTGAAATCTGAACCTTCTGACTGGAGATACAAAGTTGCGTTTTCAGATCACGTCGCAAGACACATACTATTGTTTATCACAAGAAAGGCAGTAATTACCTACGTCCGTAGAAAAAAATTGATGACCAAGCAACCAGCACTGGACCAGCGTGGTGGATACGCAAGTTTGGGATCAAACGTAAACCCAAGTCGGTTGATAGGAAGATTATTTTATTTAGTACAGTTCCCTACAACTACAAAACGAGAGTTTTTGATAGTTGTGTGTCGCCAGTGATGACATATGGAACTGAATCGTGGTCTTTTACTGTGGGCCTTATGGATAAGCTATGAAGAGGGCTATGTTCGGCGTCTCTCTGCGAGATCGAATCAGAAATGAGGAGATCCGTAGACGAACCAAAGTTACCGATATAGCCAAGCGGATTAGCAAATTAAAGTGGCAGTGGGCAGGGCACATCGGTTAGAGAACGGATGGCCGATGGGGCAGTAAAGTTCTCGAATGGAGACCACAGACCAGCAAGCGCAGCGTAGGACGTCCACCGACTAGGTGAACTGACGATAAAATAAAGATAGCAGGAACGCGCTGGATGTAAGCCGCTTCCAACCGGCCTTATTGGAAATACATAGGGGAAGCCTATGTCCAGCAGTGGACGTCTTACGGCTGATGGATGGATGGACTGACCTACAACTATAGGACTCTCTAAGTTTTTGAATAGATGTCATAATGTATTATCAAATAAAATAATATTCCGTTACTATGTGTGTCGGCTAAGCTTAATTAAATATAAGTACCTATTTTCATGACCATTTTTCTCTCTTTTTAGCATAGCTTGTCTTCATGAATGACTAGGTAAAAACTAATCAGAGTAAAGCAATATTATTTCTAAGATTATTTCTTAATGCTAAAAGGTTTTTGATGAGAAATTTTATGATTCTGAAAAAAATATGACGAAATACGCAAATTGCGCATTTTATTAACACGGATAATACGATAAAATTTAACGTTTCGGACCCATCTTTTAATAGTATCATATTTTCTGGAGCTGAAGGCATGTTGACACTATTAAGATCAAATGTTGCCTAGAATTTGATGCGTTTTTTTTTATTGCGTACTTTGTTGGCTTTAGTGCTAATACGTTAAAGATATAATTTTACTACATATTTGATTCAAGTGTCTACAAAAATTCAAAAAAATAAATGGTTTTGACTAGTTTCAGTTAAACATTATAATAATAATGTATCATACCTAGTATTTGTTATGTTTGTTATAAAGTGTATTGTGATAACATAAACATACGAAGTAGCCCAGTAGTATGTAAGTAGTATTTATGCCTAATCAATTTATTAAGTACCCGCAATTTTATGTTTTAATGAGTAGTCTAATTCCTAACAGCAATTGTTAGCTTAAAGTTTTAAAAAGGCGTCACTAGCCAATGAAACACTAAAACAATGAAACTTATTAAGTTAAATGATAATTAAGATATGTAATGCTAAATGCACATTGTATCATTTATTATTTTCAACAAAGAATTTTCAAAATCAAAGAATCAGTTAAACATTAATTTTATCAAAAGTTTTGCTAATTTTACTTGAATAGAAAATACCTAATAACTTGCTAATCGCCCCATAACAAATGTTTTATTGCTATTTAGAAAAATAGCTCTATATCGTTTTTAAGGACCTTCGTGAACTAATCTAACTATATAAAGGTCGTTTTCAAATTTGTCCATGGATGCAACTGTAATTTAATTAATATAAATATAATTCTGTAACTACACCATTTTCTTAAATCTTATTGCTGTATAAAAAAAACTTTGCATCGCTGATGTGAACCCACAGAAAAAAAGATATACGACGCCGGAAGGTTGTCCGGCATCTCGGATATGATTCACGTGGTACAAAGTGACTAAAATTTCCTTATGGCTGTGAATATACCCTTATTTTTCTTTGCTCATATCATATTGCGAGGCAGCCTGCATGCGTCCGTAGAAGAATTTCGCTGACGTACCTATTTTAATCACCAACCCACACTTGACCACCATAGTGGATGGCTCAATTACCCTTCTTGTATCTGTACTGACCTTTTTAATAGCCTACTGCAGAACGTAGGCCTAGCCACGAAGGGTGATCAACTACGCTGGCCCAGTATGGGTTGGTGGATTCACATACGCCATAGAATTCATTCCTTCTACGGACGTAAGCACTTATGCGGGTTGCCTCACGATGTTTTCCTTCACTGAAAAGTCAGTGGTAAAATTCCGTACATAAGTTCCAAAGAGACTCATTGGTACGGGATCAGTATTTGAACCCATGGGCTCTCAATTGTAGGGCGAGTGTTACTAGACCAGCCCGACTACCTCGGCCACGACCACCACGACGTGAACATTTGTCCTTCATGTATAGGAAAATGTTCAGCAGTGAACTTCTAAAAATCCGACAATACACAGTACACTATAGGTACAGTTACTACCTATTTAGACACAATGATCTGATTAACAAACTACAGGGACAAGCTTGATGCAAGTCGCTCCACATTAGTGGCGTGAATTCACGCGCGAATACAGGCCGCGAATACACGGCACAAGTCGTGCCCTTCACATTCACAAGATGCTATTAGTCGTTTGTGAGACTCTTCATGAAAGGGATTCGGGTCTTTTGCATCTCACATTGCATTTTTGGAATATTATGCTTTAAAAAGAGCGTTTTAGTTTCGTTATTCCAACGTTCATGCGCGACTCCATTTTAGCGCGTCCGCAGGGACTGCACACCACATGCCTGTACGCTTTTGCAGTCAGAACTAAACTGAAACAGGGCCGTGAATGTATATACGTCCACGTAAACGCCACGTGAAGGAGGTGCGAACCCTTTTGTATCGGGACAAAATACCGAATTCCACCGGGGAACAGGCGAAAACCGTCCACATTCTCATTTACAACTGTTAACGAAGCTTCACGGCACTAATGTGGAGCCAGCATTACTATAGATGAGACCTGTAGTAGCGAATACCCACTCAGTAAGTAGTGGACGTCATACGACGTTTATGATGATGATCCTAACCCAGTTTTCCCTACAATACCACTATCGGACCGGGTCAAGCCAGGCTATACTGATGGGTACAACTTAAATCGGCAAATGCCCGTAAAGCCCAAGGCCCTTTGTTTTCCTTAACACAATCTGTGTGGGTCATAAAATTTGGGATAAGTCTACTTTATCGTTTGTTTCAATTTTCTACACCGTTTGTGTTTGTGCATTTCAGTTGTTGTGTTTGTTGTGGAAATTGAAATATTTTGTAGGAGATTGATTGGCTAGCTTCAAAGTTTAATATCATTAGTTTATCCTCATCACCATAACTGTCAATAACTTACTTTTGTTCACTGCAACTCATTATTGCGTCAAAAAATATGTTATTCTACTTATTCTCCTTTTTATTTCTAAAAGTTTCATTTTCTAGTTTGTTAGAAGAAGACAACCAATTTATTTTTACCAAAGATATCCGCGATAATTGAAATCCAAAAACAAAGAGCCTAATGACGAAGAAGTTTGTTATTTTTGGCACAATTTGGCATCGTTGTCTCTTTGTCCCTAAAACTCTAATCAGGAAATAAAATACTTAATAATGTTTTTGTTAAAACACTCTTTTCCTTGTAAACAAGTTTTCTAAAGGTAACGTAAATAACTAAAATGTGATTACTTATTTATTGTTTTTCTTGATATTTAAACAAAGTTATTTACCAAAGTACATAGTCTTCGTCGATTCGCCCCGCGGGCCGAACAGCTTGCGGGGCGAAACCGCGAAAGAGCCATTTAATATAATTTTATCATCAGACGTACCTAAAACCAGGCGTAGTACTTAACGTTAAGATATACTCGTAAGCTCTAAAGTCTAACCGCCTTATCACAAAATAATTAAATACGCTTTAAACACTGATTAATCGTGTAATTTGTACTGTTAAACATTGTCTAAAGCATGCCTAAAACTTTTGTAGTAAGACGGTAAGAGTTTTGTCAGAAATGTTGAGTTCAAAGACGAAATATAAATTTCAGGTACAATCTTCGAGCAAATATCTATAGAGTCACTATGTGCAAAAAAAGTGTCCGAGCCAAAATTCTTCCCAAGCTACGTAGTGGGCAGGCTTTTTAGTTAGTCGTTCGTTAGGCAATTGCAAGCTGACTACAACGCCGCGCGATCGGTTACAAGCACTAATTAGGTGACATATCGTCGAAATTTGAGAAAACGGGTCATTGTAAATTATTTAATGTAAATATCTAAGTCGGTATGTATGACGTCGCTCGGACATTTTTTTTCTACTTAACAAAATTAACTTCTACTTTCATTTAGGAACTCTGGCTCTGTAGATGTTTGCTTGAAGCGTACAATTTATACTAAATACGTCGTACAATTTTGCCACTTTAGCGTACGTTGTTTAATTTCGCTACGTATTTAGTGGCACAATTAGCTACGTACATAATTAGAAATATTATACACTAGTAGATGGGGAAGATTACCCGCGAGTAGAAATATGGATATGAATAAATTAAGCTAATATTACACATCTACGAGTCTACATTATATTATTTAGTACTACCACACAACATTCGCATACAGAGGTGGTTTCGTTTTACCTGACTTCCAGAAAATAAGGTTTTTTTTAAAGTGGTTAAGGTAAGTTAAGTTCGAAATTCACTTTTTAACGGAATTCCAAAAAGGAGGAGGTTCTATGTTCGTCTGTATGTTTTTTTGTGTATGTTCATCGATGATTTTGCCAATTATGAGCCGAATCGAAAAAATTTTTTTAGTTTGAAAGGGTAAACTCTCGAGGTGACCCCATTCAAATTTTACAGAAATCGGCTGAGCCGCTTTTAAAAATTCAACAGTAATGTAAACCATTCTAGCGAAATATTCGAATTTTGTAAACGAAGGGAGACAGTTTTGCCATTTTTTGCGAAAAATAAATGTTTTGGGTTTTTTGGCATTTACAGATTAACTGTTCTTTGTACTCGTACGTTTACGAAAAACACGAAAAACCTTGAGGTACATCAAACACTTATAAACCTAAATAATGGTCAGTGTAAGAGAAGAAAAAATAAGACTAGGTAAAAAGAGAAGAAAATAAACAAGTGAATTAACTTCTACATGGTAACATTTTTTTCTTAGTGATTTTCCAATAAATTTCAAAAAATGGTTTTGTTCTGATGATATTTTGCGATTTCTCTCTGATCTGAGCAGCCTTAACAACAGGCATGATGTGGACAAACGCAAGCCTAACATGCAAAAAAAACAACTGGTTGCACTCCGGGAGTGCTGGCAGAAGTGAAAACTTGAACTTATAAAGTACTTACTATAATTTATGTGGTTATCATCAAACATGCACACTCGCGCGAGCGCCCTGCGCCTCCAGGAGTAGATATAAAGAGACAAAGAGAGGGGGATATTACTTCCTCTCCTACGCCGCGCCGGCGGTATACTCTCCCTCTGTCTTACGAATTTTCGATCAGGTCATGTGTCCTGACGTGAGTTTAACATTTTGTACCCATCCCTAAAAGTGCACAACGCCGCTAAAGACGATTTTACTTCAAAAACTCTCAACCATCAATGTCTTTGTTTCAGCCCTACCAATCTTAAAATCCTTTTTATTATTTATCAGATCCGACATTTTTGTCAAAAGTCAAATTAATAAACTCAAACAAATGTGTCTTATTAACGTGCACGAGTGCGTGAACTCGACGCCTTTTCGTCAACTCGGCGGATTTCTTTGAAACATTATAACACGCGTTTCATTAAGGATTTAATATAAAATGAATCGCATTTTGGAACGTCGGCTATGCGAAAAATAAGAGTTATATTTTTGTACTCTCTCCGTGTATTACGATGTTTAATGGCTTTTCAACCGGCTACAGCTGTCTTAGTGCGCTTGTTAATGGGAATTTGTTTCACCGGTCAGCGGATAGTTTTTTTCACCGGACTCGCGGTGGTGAACGTGTGTTGACGCACCGGACATCACCGGACGCACCGTTTCCCTTTTGTGCCATTAACAAATTTTTTTGTGATAAAAAGTAGCCTATGTCACTTTCCGACCTTTGAACATTTAAATATTTAAAATTTTCTGATTTATAATGTAAGTAAGGCTAAAGAGTTAGGATAAGTATTAAACGATTAAGGATTAGAAGCCGTAGTGGTCTAGAACTAATGACACCTGCTTTTCAATCGTGAGGTCTTGGGTTCAAACCCGGTCTCGTACCAATGAATTCCTTGGAATTTATGTACGGAATTTCACACCACTGGCTTATCGGTGAAGGAAAACATCGTACGGCAACCTGCATATGTCCAAGGAATAAATTCCATGGCGTATGTGAATCCACCAACCCGCACTGGGACAGCGTGGTGGATATGGCTCAATCACCCTTCGTGGGTAGGCCTACGTCCTGCAGTGGACTATTAAAAAAGCTGGTACAGTACAGTAACTAATAAAAAAAAAAGGTTTTGACATATTTTGATTGAGCAAAATAGATTAAAAAAACATATAAAGTAGGTATTTCGTGTAAAACTAATAACAGTGTGCTGATAAGCTTCTCGCAGCTAAAAGTTATCTTACTGTAATACCAACGTTATTTTCATGGCTTTGATTCACGCGAGCAAGACACGCGAGCGAGAATAAGAAATGTATAATTTCAAATTTCACTTTAAAGGTATGATATTTATTCCATCAAACTATAACTTACCTACAATGTAATAATACTGTTTTCTTCTAACAAAAAATTTCGCGTGGCGACCACAATAATGAAACGTTAATGGAAGTCCAGTATTATTTGTTCAGGCCCAGATTGTTTAGGATCATTGTTTCTTGAACATCTGTGAGTGGCAACGCAATATGTTATTGTTTCATTTTGGGACAAATCGTACTAGAGTTACTATTTCAGTAAACTGATATCTTGAGGAAGTAAACATTGATAGTATTACTATGTATGATGTTAAATATAAAATGTGTTGTTTAGCAAAGTGAAGGTAATTTTAGAAGTATAATACTGTAGAGAAACTAGTCTTTGAGTCATCTTTTCTACATGATAATTATTTTTCGCAAAATATGGTAAAACCGCCTTCCATCGTGTACAAAATTAGAATATTTTGCTCGAATTGTTTACATTATTGTTGATTTTTAGGGTTGCGTACCCAAATGGAAAAACGGGACCCTATTACTAAGACTTTGATGTCCGTCTGTCCATCTGTCCGTCTGTCCGTCTGTCTGTCACCGGGCTGTATCTCATGAACCATGATAGCGAGGCAGCTGAAATTTCATGATGTATTTCTGTTGCCGCTATAACAACAAATACTAAAAAGAAAATAAAATAAATATTTAAGGAGGGCTCCCATACAACAAACCTGAATTTTTTAACATTTTTTGCTCTATATTAATAATGGTAACAGGTAGATGCTTGAAATTTTCACAGAATATTTAGTTTTATATTCACTTCAACAATAAATACTAAAATTGAAATAAATAAATATTTAAGGGGGGCTCCCATACAGTACGGAACCCTCCGTGCGCGAGTCCGACTCGTACTTGGCCGATTATTCAAAAACGGCTCAGCCTATTTCTGTACAATTTAAATGGGAGTATGTATATTCTTTCGAACTTAAAAATATTTTTTTGATTAGGTTCAGAATTGGCGAAATTATCGATGAACATACACAAAAAATACATACAGACGAACATAGAACCTCTCTTCCTTTTTGGATGTCAGTTAAAACTATTTGCTTTGCTAGGAGTAGCGCACGCCTACCCTTCACCTGTCCAAATTCAAGATTTAAATCGTTTCTCAAGTCTTACTGACAAGTTCAGCTCTTTTGATTTTCCATTTTTCTTGGCAGTCTAGAACCGACGGTGATGCAGAACGCACCGATTGTACTTAAAATGCGAGTTAAAAGTCTTCTAAAATCTTACCTTCTTATTTAATAACTTGAACAAAATTATCTAAAATTCAAAAACCTTTATCAAGACATTAGATTTAGATGCCTTTATAGTTGAATGAATGTTCTATGAAAGTGAAATTTACCATAACTGGACCTTGTCAACAGTAGTTAGCCGTAATGCTTAGTTTTCTGGTCTGCCCCTTATTCCGTGACCGCTATGACCCCCAGCGCCGTAATAACGTCCCCATCTTTGTTGGCCTGACAAGGCCAAAGCTGACGCTCCGGCACCGAGCGCCCCCCTGGCGCTGCCACTCTCGACTATATCGGCCCAACGACCCCGACGCCACGGTTTGGTTCCCAGTCCTCTGACAGCACTAGAGTCATCTCCCATCTCCGGCTCTCCGGTTCCCAGTACTCTGACAGCACTAAAGACATCTCAAGCTGCCACTCTACCCAGCTGCGTTTCAGATTCGTAGTTTTTCGTTTCCCTTCTTGGCTGCTATTTGTGCCATTTGTGCATTAGAGTTGGCTCAGAAAAACAAACTTGTAAATAAATTGGTTTAAAAATACAGCGATTTATCGATTTCGCGGGCGCTTCAGAGGCGCAAACTGCGGTTGTAAAGAGATACAAATATTTCTAGGGTTAAGAAGTGAAAAAAATAAACTAACAAAAAATTGATCAAATAAATAATAAAGAGAGGAAAACAAAAGCAATATTTGTTGTAGTTGTAGAGGTACAATAATTTCAATTAATACAGTACATGCGGTAACGTTGCAACTTAATGACAATATTTCAAATAGCACTAGGATCAGTTCTCGTGAATTCTTCGACCTTTTGATGAAGTAAATTTCTTTACTTTGAATCTCAAACTATGTATACTCTGCAAGCTCTTTATTGGCTAAGAAATATTATTCCAGCACTTCTACGCAGCGTAGCGAAAACTGCCTCTGCAGGCGGCAGAGCTGTACCGCTGCGTCGCCAGCTGCGTCATACGTCGATTTGATTTCCATGACAACTTCTCGTACAAATAACTCGGAGTTTTGATTTCATGAAGCCAAACATAAAGCATCTCTTTTAAATCAGTGGGCAGTTGGATTATCTTTAGACCTTCAAGGGTCTGTGGATAATCCAACACTTTTTATGTAGTAGTAGTGTAGGTAGTTTTAGCATATAATGTAGTACCTATTGTAGTTTGTTGTAGTTAATAAAGGCACTTTTGCCCGATAAAAAAAAACAATCTAAATCTATTTTGATTTGAATTCTTCAAAGTAGTCGTAGCATCTCTCAAATATCGAAAAGATTAGAAAACTTACAAGGATACATTCTGTTGGAAACACTTTTTGATTCAATTGGCTACTTGTACAGATTTTGCACCATTTCAATCAAAGAGAATGTAAAGTTTAATTATGTCACGTCGTCAATCTTATTTTGCAGAGCTTTGTGTATGGCTTCAGTCTCGATTTGACGACTAGATTGATTAGTTTTTATTCAAAAGGTTTAAACCTTTTGTGAAAATGAACTTTTGCCACAAAATACTGGGTTTTTAGCTATTAGTAAAAACTTTTAATAGCTTTATTATTAACGATGAATTTTGTTAGTGGATACCATATTATCGTAGTTAACTAGAAAAAGGCAGGCACAAAACCATGTTTGATTTAATTATACTAACATTAGGTTAACCATTGATTGAAATTGTGAATATGTTTAGATTTAATATTTTAGGAAATAAAAAGTTTTTTTATTTAGAAAAAGGCAGAGATGTGGTCATAATTTAAGGATTTTTTTTTATCAAAATTTAAGTTTTTTACAATATTTAAGGTATTAAAAAAAACTACTAAAAACCAAAACCTAGAGTACCGCCGGCAACAGGGCGAGGCCCAAGCTACCGGTGGTGGGGGCTACAGGCTGATTTATCTCCTGACCATGCGCGCATTTACCGAGCAAAGGAAGTGAGAAAGGTCTCCGTTTTTTCATCTGTCTGATGTTGATTTTCTCCTCTACAGGTCGCATTTTTTTGTCGTTGACAATTTTTGATTCGGAGAAGGGGGGTATTTCTTCAAAAAAGGGGGAAATTTGTTCCGCGCTATATATCAGCCGATATTAATATAATTTGAGAAAATGATTTAATATCTAAATAATTAGTATAAGTAAAATCTGAATAATTAGTATTAGTAAAGACCTAAAAAGCGATGGTGGGACGAGCTTGACAGGCACCGGAAGGACTGGCATACTTTAGCCCAGGATAGAGATAAATGGAATGAGGGTAGGGAGGCGTTTGCTCAACGTTGGGACAGAATAAGCTCCTAATAATAATAATAAATAATTAGTAAAACCCGATTATAACGAGTCGAGATATCAAGGCTTATGAAAATTCAGTTCAAGAGATGTGCCGTAAGGTCTACTGTTCGGAGCTTTGCCAGTTTTTGTAAGCGTAACAATCGACTTCATAGCTCAAGCTCAATAACAATTCAAGCTTTTTTGAACTAATCTGTTATAGAGAAAGAGTGCACAATTTTGTCAAACTTGTTATGTACTGTACTATATCAGCCTTTTAGTAGTCCACTGCAGGACATAATGACCCATGAAGGGTGATTCAAAACTACTGAACTAAATTTATTTGGATGTTGTAAAATTTTATAGTGTTTTACTTCCTTGAGACCTCTGAACTTTCCTCAGATTTTTTTATTTCACTTCATACTGAAAAATATCTAATCTATATCAAAATATATAGTACAGTCAGAAAAACCACTCTTTACTTGATGACAAAAAGCAAAGATAGCGTTTCCTGATTTGCATTTGTTTAACATTGTACCAAAGGAAAATAAGGATGACAATCACTTGGCACCCGCATTTCAAAGTTAAAATGATGTTTTTTTAGTATTTTTAAATTTGATATTTTTGAGATGACTGTAAGTAAAGTTATATTTTTTTGTCACAAATGGCATAATCGACTATGTAGCACAACGTCTTGCAAACTTTATGAAATGTGAGTTAAGAAAACTTTTCACTTTCTTTGTGTATACTTGGAGGTAATCTCGAAGTTAATTCTAAGAAGGATGATTTGTCAAAGTAACTCATTTCTAACCGACTTGAGGGGAAAACAGCAAAGTTTTAAGTCATCTTGAGTTTTTATGCTTTATTATTTTTGTTTAATGTCTATTTAAAACATTGATAATGGTAAATCCATAGAATAAGAATAAAGTACTGGAATCAGTACTAAAATAGCAAAAGATATACATCACTTTGTCCCATTTTAAATATGAAATTTAAAAGGTGTAAGATAAAAATGCACCCGAACTTACGTAAGTTTTAAGGGTTTCACAAACTAGCATTGAGCTATCTCGGGTGTCCAAATTCAAAATGGTAAAAAGGAGGAAGGTAAAATTATCAGAGATTTGAACCTTCTTAGTGGAACTAGAGGGTTCAAATTTCTGAAATAGACAAATGACCTAACTTACCAAATTTTAACCATTATGACATTCCAACTGGTGATTTTGAAGTATGAGTTTTTTTTGTTCCACTCACTCTCGCGTATCAGGTATAACCAGATAAGGTAGTTTTTTTTGAGTAAAATTTAGCAGTAGGTACTTCTTTTACTTGTAATTCTTCTGAGGGTAAATCTCTAGAGTGCTTGTGTTATTTAAATGTATGAGTCATGCCGGAGCACCGTCAGCAACAATAACAGTGGTTCCATAATTGTTATTGTTTTGGTTTTGTTGTAATTATGTGTAGTACCCCAACGTTAAAGTAAAACAAAAAGTTTTGTTTATGTAAAAACAGCCTGATTGACCTTTAAGTATATTTTTGTTAGAAATAAATTATAATTTGGTTTCATTCTCCGATATAGGACTAAAAAGGAGAACACCCACATTTTCATACATCTACATACCTATTATAGGTATTAAAAAATAACACTGAATAAATATTACGGGACATCTTCCACACGGTCTTTGACCCCAAATTGTTGTTGATATGGCTGCCAGCGACTTATATGTTGTATGTACTACATATACATATTTTTATAGATTAGATAATAACATCTAGATACAAAGCAAACTCCTGTGTTTATCACATAAATGCTCGTCCTGGGTGGGAATCGAACTCACGCCTCTTTGTCTATATAGACAGGGATGCTAACCACTGGACCACCGAAGCAGTCTTATAATAAAAATATATCTAACTAGTCTTCGCCCGCGGCTTCACCTATGTGATATTTTGATTTTGGTGCTATCACATTGGAACTTTTTATTTTTTCGGGACAAAAAGTAGAATTATTCCAGTCCGTCTCCTGGATATGTCACTCCGTGTTCCGTCTTTCCAACTATGTCCATGCCAAAAATCAAGTCAATCCGTTGCTTTGTTGCTGCGTGAAAGAGGAACAAACCAATAATCCAAGAAACCAACAAATACACTCTCAGATTTATGATATTAGTAAAGATGTTCTAATTAGAGAAAAAACTATACCCCATTCATTATAATCATCATCATGGTCAGCCATAGAACGTTCAGTACCGTAAATAAGCGTCCCCTGTACATATGTCTCAATGTCTCCAATAACACCGGTTGGAAGCGGGCTTCCATCAAGAGCGGATCTTGCAGTCTTATTTGGGTCAACTATCCACCTCCTGGATCAATATCCTTTTTTTTACGAGGCGGAAATCTTCCAAAGATGCCCGACCGCTTTGGGGCACAGTCGGGTTATGTGGGATTGTACCCAAAAAACCCCTCGGTGGCCAGCCTTTGTGCCTTCCTGGGAGCTCCGGGATCTCCAAAATAAACGCACTGGTGCCCCCGGCACTTTGTGTGTCTATTCGCCTGGTAATAAAACCAGGAATTGTGCGGTCCTGTACGACAGCGTTGCCACACACGCTGCCGTCCCCCTCGGGCCCGCTTGAGTGAGTGGCCGGAGCTCCAACTCTGACCACCCACGAGCCCAGGGGTGCCCTTTTAATAGGCTCTTACTACAGGCAGGGGATGCCGATGCCGTATTCTAACGCCCCGACATCAGGGCAATGGATCAATATCCTACGACGCATTTTGCCGTCATCTCCATTAGAAAACATTTCTACTTCGCCGGTCGTCAGTCATTTATGGATCATCTTATCAAATTCTTCAGATCTTGTTTTTAGCGTTTGAAACCAGCAGCAGATCCAAGAGAGAAGAAATGCAATAATAAGCTCACGGCTGTAAATGACTATAACACTAATAAAACATCATACCAAAAATTTTCCTGGTTAATTTTAGAACTAAACATTGCGTTCTTCTATGAACGCCAATATTGTTTGTTCCGATACAAACTAGGTATATTCAGAAATCTAAACAATTTTAAAATTAGTCTTGTTTAAAACATTCCACGCTCTAATCTTCAATGTAAGGGATTATTTATATTAGCCCGTCCCGTGCCCGCCCCGCACGGGACGGGCGCGGGACGGGCCGGACGGGGGGCCCCAACGACGCACGTTCCATATATTTTTGTCGTGGCCCGTACGACGCCCGGTCGGGGCCCGTCCGGGCTTTTACACAAAATGAATGGAACTCGTCCCGTCCTAATATAAATCATCCCTTAGCCACGGAACAGCAGAATCTGTGGTATTAGCAGCTGATTAACGTAAAAGCTTTATTTGATTTATTGGACGCTTTGATACAATTTGAGTTCATTTAGAATTTAGTTCACGGTTTTTCTGCGTCACCATAAGCATAATGTTATTTTTATTCCTATCTATCATGCTACGTTCATACATCAACCGATATCAGACTTTTATTCATTTTTTTGGATAAAAATTAAAAACATTTTCGGAAAACAAGTACCTACAACTTCAAGTTTTTTTTTACACTAAAAGTTCTAGTTTTAAAAAACCTTAGAGTCTGCAGTTTTGCACTTATCATGTAAAATCCAATTTCTAAGAGTTTTCAAGTTGATTTTAACAGGTTTTTGTCCGTTAAAAGTGGCTAAAATATACAAAACCCTTTTAATTAAGTGACAGGGAGGGAAACCCCTGACATTTCAGTGACAACCTCTTTTTACTTGAACAACTTCCGTTCAATATTCTCTTCAAAAAAGTTACTTTCAAGCATTGAATCGTAATAAAAATCTTTTGGGGACAAATCTATTCCACAAATCTATCCCGACAAAAGCCTTTAATATTTTCACGTCAGTTTAACTATAAATATATTTGTCTATAATATTATATCTCTTAAATTTAAAGACATCTTAGACACGAAACCACTAAACATTTTTTTTTTCTTTCAAAACTGGTGTGAAAATGAGTCTTAGCCTTCGAGCAAATATCTACTGAGCCACTGTATCTAAGTAATAGTAGTAAAAAAATGACCAAGCGCCGTCATACATACCGACTTAGATATTTAAATTAAATAATTCACAATGACCCGTTTTCTCGAATCCCGACGACAAGTAACCTTATTGGTTAAGTAAAACACAGGTGTTACTCACGTTTGATTTTAGTAGGATAGGTAGGTAGGAAGCCGTGATGGCCTAGTGGTAATCACACTGGCCTTACAATCGTGAGGCAGTGGGTTCGAATCCCGGTCCCGTATCAATGAATTCCTTGGAATTTATGTACGGAATTTCACGCCAATGGCTTTTCGGTAAAGGAAAACATCGTGAGGCAACCTGCATACGTCCGTAGAAAAAATTCGATGGCGTATTTATTTTATTTTTATTTAATTATTTACCTTGTAACCGAGTACTTTGGCATCGCGCGGCGTTGTATTTGGCTTGCAATCGCCTTACGACTAACTAAAAAGCCTGCCCACTACGTAGCTTGGGCAGTGTTTTGGCTCGGACACTTTTTTTGCACGATTGTGACTCTATAGATCGAAGGTCTTAGCTTATAAAATCAATGGTTTTTAATTCATCATCATTTCGTTTCAATGGCTCATTTGAGTAGTTTTTTTTTTTAAATACATTATTTACAATATTTACAAAGCTATGTGGTATCAAATGTACTTTAGAGACCAAAATCTGGCAACCTCGACTGCGACCTCGGTCGCCAGATTGAGGTCGGTTTTGCTTTTTAATGGGAAAAACGCGTTTAATGAGGTCAGTTTGGCTTTTCAATGGGAGTAATGCCGCGTTTGACCACCAACAAGCGTAAGCGTCGATGTGTGGTCAAAAGTTGATCACATAAACTTAGAAGAATACCTATAATTCTGACTTTGGTAGAGATTTTGAGAATTTCAAGTCTTTCAGTTCAGCCTTTGGTAAAACTGGCTATATTCAGAATTATCATAAGGTGTTCAGCTCATATTATCCTTACTTCCTTATTAATATTAGATATCCTGAAGTGTATTTGTTGGTTTGTTCCTCTTTCATGCAGCAACGGAGCAACAGATTGAGTTGATTTTTGGCACAGACATAGTTTAAAAGACGAAAAGCTACTTTTTGTCCCGAAAAAATAAAAGGATCGTATTGGATAGTACATATGGCAAAAATCACGTGCAAAAACTGGTTGAAGATATTGCTCTCGTTTGCAGTTGTAACTTTCCAATTGCCACCCTTCCACTCATCCCGCTCTACACAGCTCTAGAGAATTCTCAAATTGCTTGTTAAAATTCTAACAGCAGAATGTTATTTTCTGTGTAGAATTTACTTTGTTACTACACAAGTAGAACAAGGCTGGAAACGCAACCCTTTATTGCAAAGATAAGATACAATATAACTCAGGAATGAATAAAATTTATTTGATATTTACCATATTGTTTGTTGACGATGTTGACACTTTATTAATGTCGAAAGAAAATGATTTAGATACTGAGCGCAAGGATGTTGTATCATACATCCATGATTGAACAATATTACTATCACTTGACTGCCTCGGTGGCTCAGTGGTTAGTGACCCTGACTACGGGATCAAAGAGGCGTGGGTTAGATTCCCACCCATGGCAAGTATAAATGTGATGAACATAGGTGTTTGCTCTGTGTCTGGGTGTTATTTAGGTATTATCTATATACTAAACAAGTTCGGTTTTGCGAGCCATGTAAGAGCTCATAACCGTTAACAGCTAGCCAGGGATCGCCATTGACGGACACGTCAAGGAGGACGATATATATCTATACACTTCTAAGTGCGTATTTAAAAAATATATGTAATATGTAGTATATCAGTCCCTGGCAGCCAAATGACAAGCCAATGCTTTTAATGTAAAGGTAGTGTAAGTAATTTTAGCATATAAAGTAGTGTTGTAATTGTAGTTAATAAAGGCACTTTTGCCAGATAAAAAAAAAATCATATAATTTTTTTTTTTTAACATTCCATTTGCGATTTTTTTTACTTAATGCGGCTGTTGCTTTTAATAATATACTTCGACATAATACATTCAGAGATTGGAAATATTTGTTTTAAATAAACGAAAATGGAATACTTATTTTAATTGCAAATACGAGTATGTGAATTATTTGTTGATTTGTTGACATTGATACGAGTATAATATCGACGTAGTCAATGCAATGCAATTGCATTGACTACGTCGTCGTCGTTGCAATTATGTTTTCTTTTATTATTTACAAAAATAAAATGAGATAGCTGTGGCACAGTTAAAAGACCATTAAATACAGGACCGATAACGACAACCACTGAGGTCGTTTGTGGAAAAAACCCAGATCTTACAAGAGATTTTTGCGGTTGAATCGTCTAATGTGAAAATCCTTTTACTTTTATTACTTTTTCGCGTGTAGGCTCGTCAAAATTGTGCTTATCTGAGAACAAAGTGACTTGTAGGCAAATACCAACAAGTAATATTAATAACTTTTACCTACTTTGGTACTTAAACTGACCAATGAGACAATAGTTATTTGTTATACAAGAGTGCAAAGTTGCTTTTTAACCGCGTGCTCAATTTTGATGACCGAGCAAGCGAAGGATTCTAAGTTCGTAAACCGAATAACAGACAACCAATTTTATAAACGGTTTTAAATGTTTAGCTTCACATGTGCGTTCTATGTTTTTTACTCATTTCAAGATTTCCATCGGCAAATACACTTGTAGTTATAAGTTAGACAACACAACTTCAAAGTGACTGTGTGCCGCTAAGCATTTTCGTTACGGGAACCAGTAGCCCTTTTTAGGATTCCGTACCCAAAGGGTAAAAACGGGACCCTATTACTAAGACTCCGCTGTCCGTCTATCGGTATGTCTGTCTGTCTCCAGGCTGTATCTTATGAACCGCCGTAGCTAGAAAGCTGACATTTTCACAGATGATGTATTTCTGTTGCCGCTAGAACAACTAATAAATAGAATAAAAATAATATTTAAGGGGAGCTCTCATACAATAAATCTAATTTTTATGCAGTTTTTCGCTCGATATCAATAATGGTAACAGGTAGATGCTTGAAATATTCACAGAATATTTAACTGCATGTTTACTTTAATAATAAATAATTAAATTAAAATGAAATAAATATTTAAGAGGGGCTCCCATACAGTACGGAACCCTTCGTGCGCGAGTCCGACTCTTACTTGGCCGATTATTTACACACGAAGAGATAAAAAGCAAACTCAGATATATATATAATAAAACACATAAAAAATAAAAATAAAGTATTTGTTGTAAAATCTAAGGCAAATGATTGTGCAAAAAACAATAAAACATCGCAGAAAGTATTCAAGGCATATTTCTGCAGCATTAGCATAGCTCTAGCTAACACGATCCAACCCAATGCCTTTGTGTTCCTATTACTATTCAGAACGCAAAACGGTTTATATTGTTACTCAGTCACTGTGCCTGACGGTCTGTTGGTACTAATTATCTTAACTATAGCTTTTAAACCTTATGAAAGGGGAATAATTTAGAACTTTTAGTACCAGTAAAAAGAACAACGTTTTAGAAAGCTACAAATATTTCAAAATTTTCTTTAATAAATATTTTTCGTAACTAATAGCATGACCGACTTCACTCGTGTACAGAATTCGCGAATATTTCGCACGGATCGATGTTACATTTTTTACATTAGTGTTGATTTATCAAAAATGACTCAGCCGACTTCAATAAAAATTTGAATGGGACCAATTTCAAACATACTCTTTCCAACCAAAAAAAGAATTTTTGAAATCGGACAACTACGAAAAAAGTTATGCGTGGTTATACATAAAATATTTATATAATATATATGCGTCGAATTGAGTACCTCCTCCGGTTTGGTTTGTCGGTCAAAGAGAAATAGAATTACGGAAATCGTTTCATAACTATTGTCGGATTTGCTAAAAACAACATGGAGACCCAAGCAACTTGACTGGCAAGCGCAGCATAGGATATTAACCCACGGGCGAACAAATAGCTTGAGAGTTGCGCTGGATGCAAGCCATTTATATAAATAATCGGCCTATAGAGGAGTTTGTTTAGCAGTGGACCTCCTTTGGCTAAAATGGTAGCTAAATCTCCTAAATTTTTCCCGCAAAAATATATTGTCTTTCAAAAACTACACAGTAGAGGAATCGGTTGAAAAAAAAAAGTTATGTTCACTGCGTCTTTCACGTACGTAAACGTATATGTACGTAGAATAAATTCGTTGGTGTATGTGAATCAGTCAGCTCGCATTTGGATAGTACGTCTAAATATGATCGGATTACTCTCCGTGAATAGGCCTATGTTCAGCAGAGGACTCTTTAAATGTTGACACAGTATACAGTACATTTTTGAGGCAAAAATGTGAAAGTTTATATTAGTTAGTGTCCATTTGCATAACATTTTAAATTCGAAACAGGCAGTTATTTGAATTTGTTTTAAATTGAATCAATTCGATTACAAAATTGACGTTTATACAAGGGCCTAGATTATATCGGTACCGACCAGTTAATTCGTGTGTGTACAGCTTAATTGATTTCCCCCAATTTGTTATCTCTGCTTGATCTAAAACTGATCCTCTTAATTGGGAAATTTGTTGTCAAGAGTATGTACCTACCAAATCAATTGAAAACCGATTAGGAGCATTAGAGAAGATACTCAAATATAGACACTTAGAATGGTTTACTATTTTTAAATGGGTTGTGATTCTTGTTCTACATTTTATAAAATTTAATTTAAAACATATCATTAGTGATTTCCGTAAATGCTACTATCGCTACTACACCATTCTTCTTCTTCTTCTTCGTGTCGATGGTTCTAAGGTGATAGATCTAGATGGTGATGATCTATCTAGATAAACTTCGCCCAGTGGTTAGCGACTGCTACTCCAGGAGGGTTGGCTTCTACTAGGTCGCTCAGTGTGCAAGTATTTGGGCACTGAGGACAGGACAATAGGTGTTGCACTACTCCATTAAATTATAGTTATTAATTAATTTATGTAAGTTTAATAACATCGATTAGCAAACTTTCAAAACGAGAAAATATGAACTAATAAATTGCCCGAGCTATCTAGTTCTTGTGTTACAAACTCGTAATAGCTTGGTATTTATTGTATCCATGAGGTATGTAAAACTGTACTGCTTGTTAAAGAGGGTACCTACACATAGTTGCAACACACTTCGGTATTGCGACGGTGAGAAGTATATGAAATGAGGGTAGACAGAGAGATGGTTTGGGTGACGGGCTGGAGTGCCAGTCTGTAATATGTAGTGATCAGTGGTGTATGTGTGTGAAACAACTTTGATAAGCCAGTAGTTGGAGCAAGCTTTGTAAGTACTTTGTAGTAGTTTTATAATGACTCCAGATATATTGGAGGCCTGTATTATTGTCCAATGGTGTATCATCTGAGTGTCTTATTAGAATCTGAGTGATGCTGTTGGAGCACTATGCCCATCAGCTAACAATTCAAAAGTGGGATCGGAAAAAAACCTTAATTTGCAAATCAACATAATGCTAAGTACGATGTAAACAACTTGCAATTTGGCAAAAACTACATCAATCTACATTTGCTGTGACCCCGTCCGTCTCAATGAAAGTGACAGGCGGCAGATATAATACATTGCCCGAGAATACTCCGACTGACCTTGAACCCTTGCCTGCAAACATATATCTCTTGGTAAAAAATACAAGCGCTGACCTTTAATCCACGAAGTAAATTATATACCTATTTTAGGATAAAACCTTATAGCTTCTGTCTGGTATTTTTATAAATATTATCATGTACTATTACATGTACAAAAAGAAAGGAAAGAGAAGACCATGGAGGGCATTTTTAGATCAATGTACCATCACAAATGTTCTGGAATATCGGATTTTTAATAGTACATAGGCCACAACGGGTGATTACAGGCAACGGAGTGCCCACCCCGCTACAATGCGTGCTGTGCGGCCTGGTGAATTTAGATATGTGATCGAATTTCTTCTACAGACTTATGCAGGTTTCCTCAATTTTTTCCTGTATTGAAAAGAAATTCGTGTAATAATTTATATAAATATGTTCAATACGTATACAGATCCTAAAGAACTTTTTAATACAAGACCGGCTTTTAAACCCACAACCTAACGATTGAAAGGCAAGTGTTACTATCACTACCACTAGGCCAATCGGGTGGCTTGTGTGTACATACCTACAAATGTACAGGACATTCTTATCTCATTTTTTATAATTTTCCGTTTTAGTGAACGTCACACTTTGCTGCACTTGCCAGTACATATATAGTTTCTGTACATCTATATCCAGATTTTTATGATCTCACGGCATAAACTAAGTTGCATTATACTCGTAGTAATCAGTTGAACAATTCTGGTAAATATCTACTTACATGCGTGTACGTGAGTGTTTTTGGTAATAATCGATTTTGATTAGTGAATTATACCTACTGAACGCGATGGGAATGCTCCCGAAATGGAAAGAAATGAGTCAGGCCAAATAAAAGTTGTATTTAATATTGGCCTGAATCACCTCCTTTCGGATTATTGCACCAGTTCTAGATAACCTTGGAGGTATTTCTATTTTTATCCTAGATTTTTTCGTTTGTTAAGAAAATCAACAAACAGTAAATTAACTGTAATTTATGCAAATTGACAGGTATTCATTTCCTGGCTTTCCTTTCTGGCTCATTTCCAGATTGTTGTTAATTAACAGAGGTGTGATAAACGAAGTTATAACGTGAAACAATATTTTAAATTGTATACTAAGTAAGTATTTTAATTTATATAAAATAATTGATAATCTAAATTGTACTAAACGGAAAAGTACTTACAAGATTAAATCCTACCTTAATACTCTGGAATACAAAGAAACTGAAGAATTATGACGAATCGTCAGCTAAACAAACACACATACCTACATAAAAACTAAATAATAATAGCATACACAATAATATTCAAATATTTTTATTACAGTCATTAAATAGCAATTATATTTATGATGGGTTTATTAATCTTCAGTCATCAGTTTTTATTTTTTAAAAGATTTTTAGGACTAGGTACGTCATACGTACCTAATACCTATTTCTATTGAGCAGATACTTACTCGATGCCTAAAGCCATTATTTTTACAATATTACCCTAATTTGTAAATACGTAACTAAGTATACCTAGGCATATAATAAAGTCTAGATGAATACACATCAGCCTCAATCTTGTTTGTATTTTACAACCTAATACTTTTAGGGTAATATATTTTTGCAAACTAGGACATACGGTGACAGAAAAACTATTTATTATGAACATTGTGTAACTTTTTTGGGTCGTAGCAAGAATATCTATCACAGAAGATGCCCTATAAAGTTGTAAGATATTGTGTTGATTCACATCATTGTACATTTTATCGGAGAAACCGTCTTTTCATTCAATTGTGTGATATTTTCATGTCGTCATAATGTAATGTTGGTATCTAGCGATAAGTAGAACATATAATTGGTTCGTCAGCTATATTATCATAAAAATACGTACAGATTTATTTATTTTGTCCATTGAACATAAAATTATGTAGATATTAATTACAGTTAAACAGTTAAAGTGTTGCATGACGTTACTCTTAGTTGTACCTCTTACATAGAAGTAACGTGGGAAAAACATGTTTTTTTATTATTCTATCATCATCAGCCTGTATCTCTAACATCCTACTGGCCTAGGCCTTTCCCTTACCATTTTTCCCTATCTCGGATTATTATATATTTTTTATTCATTTATTTTATATTTATAACTCCAAGGTTCAATTTAATAATTGCATCACAACTACATCTTGTAAAACTTTGGAAGGTTTCAAGTGACAAAGGTTACAGAACTGTTTTATACTATGACTTTATGTAAGGCTTATTTGGGTATTCCGGCGTTTTCGTCATTTCAAAGAAAACATAACAAGTCCGACAAAAAAAGCATTCATAGCGTTCGTATCAAACGTGTATTAGCGTATTCAAATTAACATAGATAATAACATTATTTCTGAAACTCTTTACTTGATCTTTCGCGAAGTATTTTTGCTGCCACTAAAACATTCATAAATTCTTAAAGAGTACTTACTTACTCACTCCAGAAATATATGAAAAATCGCGAAATTCGACGAGATGACGTAATATTTAATTCACGTGAGTTTAGCTCCGTCTCAGTGGAATCATCTCAAAAAATACTCGAGTATACTCGTATTTGTGTTTGCTGCTTTTGGAAGTCAGGAAGTTAAAAGAAAATAATAACGTGTTCGAGCAGCTCACATCAATTTTGCACAATTAATATGTTTACATGAAGTATCATATTATTGCTCTAACATTTTACGAGAAATAGGGGTTATTTTTATCTTTATTAGGGTCTAAAACAAAACATGTACCTACTTAAAGATTTACTCATTTTATTCCTTTCGCCCCTGTGTGGAAACTTCCCATTGATATAATCACGGATTTTTTTGTTATAATAATTATTTTTCGCTTAAAATGACACCCCAGTTTTCCACCGTGTACAGAATTTGGATAGTTTGACATCCATGTACATTATTGTTGATTCGTCAATAATGGCTCAGCTGATTTAACCGTTTCACGATTGGCAAAAATATCGATAAAATACAAAAAAAAACATACAGACGAACATTCTCCTTCTTTTTGGAAGTCAGTAAAAAGCGTTACCATATTCTATCTTGCGCGCTCAAAAGTGGGTCGCAAAACTTCATCTAATTTTATTAAAAATTATGAAGATCTTTTAAACATGCTACTTTCTTTTCTACAAGTATACAGCTAAGAAAAAGCTGCTTGAAACTAGCATCATTTATGTAACTAGTTATTTATACTCATAATCTCTTTCCCTCTTCTAATCGGTTATTGTACATTTTTGTTTATAAATTCAAATCGGCAACAAACAAGTGTCTACAGAATAAATAGGTATAACATTTTTATGTCTATAGTTAAAATATGTGTTATTATCTGTGATTTTTAACCAAATACCATCACGGTAGGCACTGCAAAAAAGTTCTACGATTCTTTGTACCTCAAAACAAGATAATTTTCTTTATCAACAAAAAAGTCTCCTTTATGGTGACCGGACTTATATTCCACGTAAAAGACGTAGATAAGACGAATAAAATAGCGTTCAATTTGATTGAATGGTAATTTATAGTGACGTCCAATTTATCGAAAATCTCCGAAACCCTCTTCATTGTAAATTACCTTTAAGGGATTCGTCCGTTTCGAATAAATGCCCACTGATTATATCAATTTAGGTAATGTTGAATAAATCACGATTACATTATTGTTTTCGAGACTACTAACCATAACTGACGATTCAGTAAGTAAATCGACAAAATGGGACTTGAAGAGGATAGGAATTTCGGAAAGATCTCTTTATGCATGATCAACCACAAAATAGATGTAGAAATATGTAGCAGCCTATGTCCAGTAGTAGACTACTGAAAAGATAAAGATAATTCAAAATGGAATCGAATGATTGACTAAATAGTTTTATCTATTTATTTTTATTTTAAAAGAATCTTCCAATTTACACAATAACTCTCGTTTCTATGTGTTTTGACATGCAATCAATTTGATTGATGAATAATTCACTTTATTTTTATTACTTTATGAAAGTCTTTTAGATCTTTAAGCGTTGAATGTAGATAATAGTGATATTCATTTAAATTTTAGGGTAAGTGATGATGATAATTGACTGCGCTTAATAAAGATTGACGTTGTGATAAAAATATAAATGTTTACGCAACAAACCCACATGGTAACTATCATGTTATCTCACAGTAGGTAGGTACTTAAACCACCCGTACGCAATGAAAATGCAATAATGTTTCATATGTGTTATTTTATGACTTTATTCAGTGAAAAAACTTATATTCTCGATGGGTGGCGGAGACATTACGATAGAAGTTAATATATTCAATGAATACGAAGAAAACTTTTGATTTATCATAAAGATTTGACAAATAAACTACATGTTTCTGTGTGTCAATGGGAACAGAACAATGAAACGAATACATAATGCAATAAAATTAAAAAAAAAAAAACTAAGTACCGTTGCGATGGTACATACTAAAATCAAATTAAAATACCTGAACATTTGTTTCCCTTATTGCTCTATTTTTACCGACTTCCAAAAAGGAGGAGGGTACTATGTTCGTCAGTATCAATTTTTTTATGTTCATCGATATTGTCGCCAATTCTGAAACAATTTAATAAAAAACTTTTTTTACTACTCGTACTCTTGAGGTGGACCCATTTATTTTTTATTGAAATCAGCTGAGCCCATTTTGATAAATCAGCGATAAAGTACATAGATGTCGAATCATTTCATGTAAGCTATTTGAATTCTGTACAAAGTGGAAGACGGTGGTGGCATTTTTTGTGATAGCTAATTATTAATTTGAAAAAGCTCAAAACTTACAAACCGTATTTTCAACGAACGGCACTTAATCTTTACGGTACTTACCATCCATTATTGTTCCAGATATTTTCGAAAAATATTTACACAACCGCTGTTTATACTTATGTACACTTTGTGTTGCTTTGCAATGTGCATATACAGGGTTGTTTCTAATCAATTAGCATCCTTTTAGGGGCTTATTCTGTAGATCAAAACAAACAACTTTTGTTCTGCGACTTTTGTCTAAACTCACAAAAAAATATTGGTGTTCCATAGAAAATTATCGTGATCCCATGACCAAATGTAGGGAAGAGCTGATTTTTGAGTTTTGACCAAAGTCGCTAAACAAAAGTTGTTAGTTTTGATGTACAGAATAATACCTTATAAGGATGCTAGTTGATTAGAAATAACCTTTTATATTATGCTCTTTTAGATATGGAAGTATAACATTATCTTTATTTTCAAATTTTAGGAACCAGAAATCAGCTGCTCCATACGTTTATGCTAATAAACTTTTGTAGGTAGATATATAACTGCTGATTTTTTCTCAGTCTAACAGTGGGTCGCACATTAAAAGTTGTTTATGACGATGAACACATATAAAAAAATTATATACGTACACCTTTATAATTATTTTTCGCAAAAAATTGCAAAACCGCCATCCATCGTGTACAAAATTCGAATATTTCGCTCGAATTATTTACATTATTGTTGATAGTTAAAGAAATTAAGAAAAGGCTCAACCGATTTTTGTAAAATTTAAACGGGCCCACGTCTGAAGTATACCCTTTCGAATTAAAAAACAATTTTTCGATTCGGTTCACTATTGGCGAAATTTTCGATGAACTAAAAAAACATACTGACGAACAAGAATCTCCTCCTTCTTGGAAGTCGGTTATAAAGTCACTGAACTTAGCAAAACAACACTGTGTTGCTTGAGCGCATATTCTATTATGGTTACTGGTAAAACCAATTGAACAATATTATTGTGGGAAACATAAAATACCCAGACACTAGTAATTTGGAGAATCATACTGGCAATTATCAAGTTTTTAGGCGGAGATTTTGAGCAATACGGAACGTAGTTATATAGCTATTAGATGTAATATTACCGAATCCTACTAAGCACGATGATTGTACTGCATCCATTCTAGATTTATCTATACATAATTCAAAGAGGCGTGAGTTCGATTCCCACCCAGGGCAAATATTTATGTCATGACTATAGGTGTTTGCTCTGTGGCTGGGTGTTATTTAGGTATTATCTATATAAGAATGTATTTAAAAATATGTTTATGTAGTATATCAGTCTCTGGTAGCCATATCAAAGAATATATAATAATACTGCCATATGACAAGCTTTGCTTAGTTTGGGGTCAGAGACCGTGTGTAAGATGTCCCCTAATACACATATTTATATTTATTAATTTATTTAATTAAAAACTAAAACAGTTTATTTTGTCTTTTTCATAAATCATATACATAAACATTTATTTCCATAGGAACACTTGGATACATCGATTAGAATACAGTAGAAAAGTAACATAAAAGAAATAGGTATTAATAAATTATTAATTGAAAATGTGAAAACTATTATAATAATGCAGAAAACATGTAAAAAAAACTGTGCACTGTAATAAAAAAAACAGTAAAATCTCCGTGATTTTGTTAGCCTGGAGTAGTTTGCAAATCGTACCTACTCGTAATCGTAATACTACCTACTTAAAAAATCATAACTTTCATACACCTTCAAATACTTTCACTTCCGGGAACAATTAGGGGCGGCTTGTTTGACTAATTTTTTTTTAGACATTATTGTACTGACTTTCATACATAAATAAATATAAATACACATATTAGGGGACATGATTATATCTTACACACGGTTTCTGAAACCAAACTAAGCAAAGCTTGTGATATGGCTGCTAGAGACTGATATCTACATATACATACGTTTAAATACTTATATAGATAATACACATATCAAAACTTCATCTACTAAAACCTTTAACATACTCGTACAAAGCAGATAAGAGACGTCATTTGAAGAGATTTTATTAATTCTTGTCTCGCAAGGAGATACTCTGTTTTTCATATAAAACAACGTAATCTAATAAGCTACTCTTCCCACCCTCCTGTTGAAGTAAAATTATACCGTACAGAAAAAATCCGCGAAAATGATGGGGGTTAGTAAAAAGCCGGGAGTTAAGCGCAAAAAATTGCAACTACTTTCTAAAAGCTGAATTTTTGGTATCACGTGGTCAGGTTCAGGTAATTTTCTGTGGTTAAACTGTTTCCTAGTTATTTTTCTACCCGTACACCAATTTTTAGCTTTCAAAATGTAATTGCAAGATACTCATTAAAAAAAAAAAACAAACGGTAATCTCCACCAAACGCTAATTATCCCAGCTGACTGAATCCAGGGTATTGTTGTACACCACCATGACAAGGTAAGACCAAAAATTCAGCTTTTAGAAAGTAGTTGCAATTTTTTGCGCTTAACTCCCGGGCTATAAAATGTTTCAAAAAAATATTCTCGGGAAATGTCAGCGACTAGGTTATATTGGTAATACTGGGATATTATATTACGTAAGTCGATTCTCGCATTAATATTCAATAAGCATCGCGAATGTTCCGGAGAGTTTTGCGGCGAACAGTTGTATATTAACGACTTTCTACCGGCAAAGAGTTCTAATTTAGAACCTATACTTCATAATCATCATCATTCACAGCCTTATTTATCCCACTGCTGGGTATAGGCTTCTCTCTTACCTTGCCATCTGCCTCGGTCCTGTACCAATCGTGTCCAGGTTCGACCCGCGATTTCGACTAAATCGTCGACACATCTTGCAGGCGGACGACCAACGCTCCACTTGCCTTGCCTCGGCCACCATTCTGTGACAGCCTCACTCTACCTCTCGTCACTTCGCCTCGCTATGCCCTGCCCAACTCCACCTTAATTTCATTACGGTTCCAACGTCCCGAACTTCAGTTCTTCGTCGGATTTCCGTTATTGCGAACTCGATCTTGGAGTTTGATGTCAAGCATGGACCTCTCTATGGCTCTCTCTGCAACTCTGATTTTGTTCACAGCCTCATGTGTGAGTGTCCGTGTCTCGGTACCATACGTCATGGTGGGCAAGACAACCTATGTATGCGTAAATGGTCACAATACCGAGTTAGAGCAGAAACGAGCATTGAAGGCCTGTGTTAGTGACAATGGGATAGCGAAACACGATAAGTATGGCAGATGCACCGGTTGTAGCCATACACCTCTATTAATTGATAAATTAACTCAAACTGAACTTTGCTTTTCTGTCATTTGTAAATTATAATAATTTAAACATCATCAACACCAGGGTGCGTGCTCTCTGTTAAATAAATTTTAATTATTAATTTAGAAGCAATGTCTATGGAGCTGATTAATTTTATCTAATTTTGTACAAAACGATTTCGGTGAATTTTGTGAATGCCACAAGGAAACCAATGCATTACAAGCAGCACCCGATCATGAATTTGATGCATGCGCCAACTATGGCTCTCATTACTTAAGGGAAGAAAACGACATGGGATACGACACTGCCGCAAATAAGAACCTTCAATGGCGACAAATAATGCTCTCAGCAAGCACGTAATGCTTATTTCTAAATATTATGTCCATATTATCTCACACTCATTGGTACAATATTCTATGAGCTTTATTTCATTGAAATTGTCGGTTTTTTTTTTGAGAAACATTTATTTCAATCACATCAATTTACAGGAAATTGACCCAATTTGCAGTATTTTTTTCCGTTTTCACTTTTCACGTACCTAGTATGTTACACGTGTAACTTAAAAGGTCATGTCAAAGCAAAATATAAAGGCAAATTGAAATATCTTTTCATACAATGTGGAATAAAATGCATGATCTTTGAAGTTCAATAAGCTTTTTTCACGTGAGACTTCATGGGTTGCCTGGAAGAGATTGCTATAAGCAATAAGGCCGCCCTTTGTTGCACTAGTTTTAAGTCGCTTCTTTTTTCCTTTCTGTATATTTCTTCTGTATTGTATTTTAGTGTCAACAATAAAGAGTTCATTCATTCATTCATTCATTCATTCATGTAAACAAGTACTTCTCTTAAATTAAACTTTACCAAATATAAATAACGCAAAAAAACTTGATTTTGGAGTTGCTTAGCTTGCAACTAAAATATAATTTTAAAAATAATATTCTTATTTAAGGATTAGGTTACTGTAAGTATAACAAGTGCCTGATTAATATACTAGGTATCATTATTAATTCTAAAACATAGTAAAAATACGGCTATCGCAGTAATCACAAAATTGTCAATCCAGAACTTAAGTCATTGTATTATTGAAGCTATGCGCATTACTTTAAAATAAATGTAGTCGTAAACTACAGCTTATTTTTAGGAGAAGTTATTTGTTAGTAGATTTAAGGTTCTCTAAAAATGTTTGCGTATCTTACAAATTTAATGTGACCTATTTCTTTGAGTTGATTTTTCTCTAACACGGGATATATGTTTTATGCGGATATCGCTGGGATGGGAATTTGGCAGCTAGTTAAAAATCAAATGACTATGATTTGATTTAATTTAGCATTTCAATCTCCTAACTATGTTTATCATAGTTTCAGATGATAGTTTCTACGAAGATTTTTAAAAATGTATGTATGTATAAATATCTTGCATAAATAAATAAAGTATAAAGTAAAGTGAAGTATAAATGTACCATTTTAATTTAATTTAAAATTACCTATGCAAGATCGTTTATGATTTTAAAAATTACTTTTGTATAATTTAACAATAATCTATATAATCACCTGTTTGATCTAATTTATGTATAAATTTTGGGAGAAGCCACCGGTTTCCGAAACATAGTTTCTAACTAGTTCGGAATTGGTGGATTCAATCAATTTGCATGAATAAACATTTTTGATTTGATTTTGATTTGATCTCAAATACTACAATATTTAGCTCTGGAATTTTACAATTTGGTAGATTTAAGCCATGGCGGGATTTGGTCGTTACCTATATCAAGCAATATTACAGAAAGAATAAGATATAAGATTACACTTTTAACTTTACTGTGTCATACGTTCCCATTTTTCGTAAGGATGACGAACTTAAGGAATTCTTTGACATCGCTCGAGCGTCGTGTTTACATTTCTCATAAAATAAAATAAAAATCTTTTTGATGTCGCTTTTGATTTCTTTGAAATTTATTTTATTTTGTTTCGTATATGTTTGTTTTACTGCAATGATTTGAGGAAAAAACGTTGTGCGATTTAATGTCAACGACGGATAGTATGACCATTGCATTATTTTTTATATAGTCTTCGTACACCAGGAAATTGTATGTACAGTACATATGTTATAGTATGTATGTACAGGAAAATGTAATTATAATAGCTAATTAGCATGTTTCTGTTTCTTTTTCAGTTTAGGCATTCGATAGAGGGAATACTTTTTACGTAGATATTAAATTTACGATGGCAACTTCAAAATTTGGCCTAATATGGTCTGCTGGGCTAAACTTATATAGCTATTCTTATCTTATCCTTAATTTTACTACTGTTTTGAAAACAATATTTTGTTCCTGAACGTAAATCCAAATTTTCTTAGCCCGAGACAATTCCTTACAAAACCGAAGTAGGTACTAATATTCCGCAATTTATTACCAGCCGGTACGAAAATTTAATACCAAGTCGATGAGTATGATGGATCTGTTTACCTCAAGTGAAATATGGCGATAAAATTAGCAACTCATATTCCTACTCATTTAACACAAGCGACTGAAGGGTTAATATTAATGTATGTAAGAATAAATATTAAAATATAATTTTAGGGTTATTTTTAAATCGATGTATGTTGTTTCTATAAACTGTAAAAACTCTGACACCAAGATTATTTGGTGCCAGAGTTTTTAAGCCGCGTTAAGCCTTTGACATGATTTGGTCGACATTTTCTCATTTGCCTACATCACAGACTACCAAGATATTTTCTGTCTATAGCCTACATTAACTAGTGATTGGCACTAAGAAGATTTGTCACCTGAAACACACTTTTGCTGAAACTAAAATGGATTAGCGAAAGGTCGGCCTTAATCAGGGTTTGGCGAGCTTATCACTGGAACCTATCAACTTGACGAGGCCCATAAACGCGGCAAAGGCGGGAAGTTGCTGATATAAGCCTATCTACTAGTACTTACGTGTTTTATTTAGTTTCAAAGAAAAAAGAGCATAAAAATATATAACAGAGCTCAGGTCATAATATTGTGCCATCACTATCACTATCACTATCATCACAACATAGTATAAAACAAAGTCACTTTCTCTGTCCCTATATCGCTATGTATGCTTAAATCTTTAAATTTTTATCTTTGCGTGAGTAATTTAAAGCATGGTACAAAATCTGGGCCTACTGTAAAATGTCTACTTTCGGAGAAAAAAATCTCATATTTTTGGGCTACTACTATGAGTAGGTAATAAGACTTGTACAATTCCATGCTAACTTTGTTTATGTTAGAGCCCTGATGTAACATGAGCATTCATTAGAAGCATACACTGAAAATATGATATAAAGAATTTTCAATTAACTATGGATCATGTTTTTTTATTAAACAGTTACGTATTACTTCTTATAGCTACTATTACTTCTTATACAAATAAATATAGATATCTATAGTAAGAAATGCAATTACATTAAAAATTAACTATCATTGAGGTCGGGCGTTTGCAATAAAATCATTTTATTATCCTTTCTCATTCAGTAGGAATACAGATGGGCAGTTTTTCATCGCTAAATAAATATTAAATAGAGTGATGTTGGCTGCAATACGGCCTAATATCGTAGTTAAAATATAAGGCATAAGTAAGTAAGTAAGTTCGTATAGGCCGGGTGGCTAGCCCTGGTGTCAGTTTTTAGGCCGCCTGAAGGCCTCTGATATAGCTAAACGGTTAAAACAATCGGGGCCTACAATTTAACGTGTCATCCGAGCCACGGTAGCGCTCAGTTGGAAAATGCCACCCGCGGTCACCCATCTAAGTACTGACCGTGCGGAACGTTGCTTAATTTCGGTGATCGCTGACAATCACCTAGTCAAACTACGCTACGGGCGCTTAGGCATAATATGAACATATTATTGAACATACCCAAGGAGCAATGAACATGAAAAGTAATTGCATTAAGCAGTGTTATCTTAATTTTTTTAGAAACCTAGGGCAAGCTAATCCCGTAAACGTTTTAATTAAAATCTCACTATAATTTCCTAAAATAGTTTATATTTGCTGCTCTGCCTTAATACACGGTATGAAAGCTTTCTTTAATTGTGAGTAAAAGAAAAGAGAAAACAAATCTCTATAATCTAGAGATTGTTCATAAGACGTAGGTCCTTATATTTTACGATCGAGTCATTCGATTTACGGTACTATTTGGTTCTAAAAGCTAAGCTATAAGCTTTCATCCACCGAAAGTGTGCCTATGGCGTTAATTTCTTAATAGAGATTGGTTTGCCCACTTCCGACCGGGCTTATTGGAAATTCATAGGAGAGGCCTTTGTCGGCAGTTAACGTCCTACGACTCATATGATGTAGATTAGTTTGGAGAACAGTTAGATTTTCTCTATGAAAGCTTACATTATAATGTTTATTTTTCGCAAAAATGGCATGAGCGACTTCAACCGTGAACAGAATTCGCGAATATTACGCACGAATCTATGTAGCATTTTCACATTATTGTTGATTTATCAAAAATGGCTCAGCCGATTTTGATAAAATTTAAATGAGACCAATTTCGCTCTCTATACTCTTTCCAATAAAGACGGAATTATTGAAATCGGACCATTACGTAAAAAGTTGTGCGTGGTTACACAAAAATAAAAAACATATATACGCGTCGAATTGAGTACCTCCTCCGTTTCGTCGGCCAAAAAGTAAATTTCTTTGTACTTACTGGTATTACTCTACAAATACATGGAAAGCACTAAGCAGTTTTCAAATCAAAATCCTCCAGAAAGCCGTATTTTAGTTGATAAGCCTCTTGTTATGTCTAAAACGTATCAAACATGGCTTTTTGCGCAACTGAGCCCTTGATAGAAAATTTCGTTTCTGTATTTAGCGTCGTACCTACATTAAATAATATAATGCGTCACTTTAACAACGCGTTATTGTTTTTAGCTAAGCAGAGTGTTAAGTTAGACGACGTTTTGCGTTACTATTTTGTTTCTCAACAAAAGTTTAGGTATTGAAATGATGTTATTAGATTGATAAAATGTGTTACTTAATATATCTTGTGCTATTGTGCCACACCCAAATCGGAAGGAATAATTTAAGCAAAGTCATTTCAAATTATTTACAAAATTCAACAAATTTCGAGTACACAATCCACCGTGAATAAATTAGCAAAAAAGTTTGACGCTGATATCCTAACCCATACGAAAGTACGTCGCGTGCATAATGTATAAGACCAGTAATTACCTTTCTCGAAGTTGCGTGAGGTTTTTCAACTTGAGGAAATAACGTTTTTTGACACTGAAATTAAATTACTCATTCGGGTACCGTAGAAACGTGGTACACGCTCTGCTAGCTCCCAAGAGGTTTTTACTCAATGAAACTTCGTTAACTTTACCCGAGCCCTTAAATCTACGCTCAAACTATATCTACTAGTTAAAGTACACATTTCGAAATTCAAATATTGCTACTAAGAAAATAGCCTCCAGCTTGTACGGCCTTGGGACCTTAACCATAACTAAATTGTTTCACGATAATTGGAGTACGGTGGTAACCACAGAAATTAGGCTTAAAGCTAAAAGAAAACCAGAAATAAATTTGTTAAATGTGAAATAGTGACAGTGACAACACAATACAATGTAATGTATGTAAGATTAAAATAATCGGCCAAGTACGAGTAGGACTCGCGCACGAAGGGTTCCGTACAATATGTGAGCCGCCCTCAAGTATTTATTTTAATTTAATTATTTATTATTGAACTCAATGTACAACTAAATATTCTGTAAATATTTCAGGCATACCTGTTACCATTATTAATATCGAGCGACAAACGGTTAAAAAATCAGGTTTGTTGTATTGGAGCCCCCTTAAATATTAATTTTATTCCGTTTATTGTTATAGCGGCAACTGAAATGCATCAACTGTGAAAATTTTAGCTTTCTAGCTACAACGGTTCATTAGATACAGCCTGGTGACAGACAGACAGACGGACAGCGGAGTCTCAGTAATAGGGTCCCGTTTTTACCCATTGGGTACGGAACCCTAAAACCATAAATCACAATAACTTTTACATTTACACTTTATATTAGCAAAACGAATCCACAAACGATTAGTGTAATATTAAAAAAATGCGAATAATGTACAATGAATATTTGAGGATGATTTATAAATTGAGTTGAGTTAGAGTTGCATCAAAAGGCATCTGTTTATCGGCAATTGATTTGGCACATCAATTTCTCGTCAAAACGCCACATTGAAGATGCTTTCTTCTATCTTATTTTTTGACAATTTCTTTTATGTTTAGGTAGTGAACTACGACAGCGTACATCTATTCACGTTTCATGAATATGCAATGGCGTGCTGCTTCTATTTAATTATACAAACGTTTGTTTACTGGGAAATTTAACAAACATGGCACATAGTTGATAAGTCAAACGACTAACTTGTTCTTTGAAGTAGAGTCTTCTAAGCAGAAGTTGATGCTATGGAAGGAATCTACGAAGGAATCTTGGGTTTACATATAATACGTTTCTGCGGTCCGTAATGAATAACTATAGCAATAAAGTTGAAAGTATTGCCATTTAACTAATATCATTAGTACCTACATACTTTACATAACTTATTACCAAAGAGTTAGATTTAAATTCTTAAATAATAATGTAATGCATAGTTAAATTCTTTGAAATTAGTTTTGTTTTATAATTCTGAATATTGTTGCCTTAAAAGGTAGGTTAAAAATAATTTGAGTGAAATTGTTAAAAATCTCTTCTTAATAAGCAAAACCTTTTAAATCTTTCCTAACCAAAAATGTTTTGGTCGATTTTGTTAATAATTTCAATCAAAATACAAAATCAATCCCGAAAAATTGAAACGTAATGGCTATCGGTATTGGATAATGTATTCGAATTTTTATGAATACCCACAAATTAGATAGGTACAATTTCGCGCAAAATATTTTCTGTACTATTTCCTCTGAAATAGTTTCAGGAAAAAAGCACTTTAAAATAATTAAATTAAATATATAGGCCAATAATAATTGTACCAAAATGATATTATATGATCATTAATTATTATAATCAAAAACTGTCCTTTTGTTACAATGCTCGAGCGAGCGTTTTTGAAAAAATATGGCAGATTGATTCGTTGCACAAAGTGTTTCGCTTTATTGGAACTTTATGTAAGACTAATTTAAGCTTAGTTATGATTTAAAATTCGTCGCACTCCCTGGCGGGACCACTTAGTTGTATTCATGTAATACATAATTATAATATAGTGGTATAAAAATGTATATAATTTGTACAAATTACGCATATTTTATTACATGAATATAAATATTTGGTCCCGCCAAGGAGTATGACAATTTATAATTCTGTCACAAATAATAAGTAGTTGAGTTTATTGAGATAATTCTCAATTCAGAAACGACCTTTCGACTGCTGAATTAAACCGTTTGTTACTTTTGTTACAGATAGAGCATCACACGGGAGCTAATCACGCATGACGAAACATGGACAACGAAGGCAACAATACCACATTATATGACGACGGAATTCTCTACCCGAGCGAACTCACACTAAACATAGAGTGCAGCATAAGGAATAATACTTTCAGCAACATCTCGTGGCCAATCGAAAAATGCCTGAAATTTTGCCGCATCGACGACACAGAAGCTGACAAAATAGTTAATAAAATATTCATATACAACGACACTCTAATAGAGTGCTTAAAACACGCCCCAGTTCAGACCAAAAGTGCTCAGATTAGAGGCAGCGTGCTTATAGCCATAGCAGTTTTCTCGTTTTTCGGTAATTTGGCCACAATAATAAGCATACAGAGAGGAAAGAGAGGTCGAGGCAGAGCAAGACCATCTTGGACGGCAATATACAGTTTAATCTTCCAATTAAGCATAGCAGATTTGCTAGTCACAATATTTTGCCTAGTTGGTGATGCAGCGTGGTCGTTCACAGTGGAGTGGTACGCGGGAAATATTGCATGCAAATTATTCAAATTTTTGCAAATGTTTGCGTTGTATCTGAGCACGTTTATTCTCGTGCTCATTGGTGTAGACAGATGGCTAGCCGTGAAATATCCGATGAAAAGTATGGCAACAGCAACGAGGAGTGGAAAACTGGTCATTATTGCTTGGGTGCTGAGCGTCATTCTAAGCATACCTCAGGTAAGATCCTTTAGTTCTGGAAAGAAAATTCTTGTGAAAAAGGCGCACCTCTACACTATTGGCTAATAATCTCAACATATAGAAGCCTGGTTGCCTAAAAGAAACTCATCGACATTAGGATTGAATGTAGTACCTTTTTAATTTTTTTCCCAACTCACTAATAGGGAAACTTAAGTAAATTCCTAGGGTATTAAATACACTACTAGGTAAATATTATTTTTACAACGTAACACTACTGACGGATCCGGGTTCGTTTCATAAGTCTTTAATAACTCTCTACAAGTTATCTCATTAATTCTAAAATGGAACCTTTAAGAGTCTTTCTCAGTCGTAGAGACAGGCCCAATGAATATAAAATGCTAAGTTGCCGGTTGCTTCACTACTCCGAAGCAATTAAAAGTTTAGGTCAGCTCCATTATAAGAACACTGAAATGGAGAGAAGATATTTAATTTATGTTGGTCGATGAGTCAGTAAAATTAAACTGTAGATATACAATAATAAACTGAAGAAGCTGAACAAACTTGTTCAAATATTCAATGCGGTTAAAACACCTGAATTAATATTTGTCAAAACTAGAGTATTGGAGTTCTTTTTAGGGTTCCGTACCCGAAAGGTAAAAACGGGACCCTATTATTAAGACTCCGCTGTCCGTCCGTCTGTCTGTCACCAGGCTGTATCTCAGGGACGGAGATAGCTAGAACGTTGAAATTTTCACAGATGGTGTATGTATTTTTATTGCTGCTAATACAACAAATACTAATAATTGGCCAAGTGCGAGCCGGACAGGTCGGCCGCACGCACGAAGGGTTCTGTACTGCATAGGAACTCAAAACGGCTGAAAATTCAGGTTTATATTATATGGGAGCCCTTAATTTTTTTTTTTTAATTTTTAATATTAGTTGTTATAGCGGCAAGAGAAATATATCATCTGTGAAAATTTTAACATTCTATCTGTCACGGTTCATGTGATAGAGCCTGGTGACAGACAAACGGATAGACGGACAGCGGAGTCTCAGTAATAGGGTCCCGTTTTTACCCTTTGGGTACGGAACCCTAAAAACAATAGCAAAAAAAATAAATATTTATTTGGGGAGCGGGGTTTCCATACAACATACCTGAATTTAAGTGGTTTTTTGTTCGCTATTAATAAATATGTTGAAATTTTCACAGAATATTAAGTTACATAATCACTTTAAAGATAAATAGTTAAATTAAAACAAAATAAATATTTAAGGGGGGCTCCCAAACAAGAAACGTGATTTTTTTGCTCGATATTAATAACGGGAACAGGAAGATGCTTGAAATATTCACAGAATATTACGTTGGGATATTCCCTACAAAAATAAAATAAGATATATGTAGTAATAATAGTAGGCTTCCATACGGTACGGAACAATTTGTGCGCGAGTCCGACTCGCACTGGGCCGATTATTTTATTTTTGCGTACAATAATGTTATGTATTTTGCTTTAAACATTGATTCAATGTTCACGTTTAAAAAGACAAAACTTTGCAAATTCCAGAATCATCAAATCTCTCAACAACCAAATCATATTTCTCTAAGCATGTATAGAATCACCTAATTTGAGTTATTTTGATACTTTTATTGGAAATGTGGTGGTAGTCAACAGCTTCCAATATCAAAACCAGAAGTTTAAATCATCTTTTAAAAATTATAAGGTGGTAATTGTTGGTCTACTTGAAGTTCCGTCTAACATAATTTTCGAATATCTACAATAAATAATAACAACATGTATTATAAAAATCTGAAACCTGAACCTCATGGTCATTGCTTGAGTAATACAACATCCACTGCTGGACTTGGGCCTACAAATACATTTCGAATAAGACCGATTGTACGTAAACGACTTGCATCAATGCAAACCTGACCCCTGTGATTCTACTCAGACGGTCTATTCAAACTATGAGCAAACGTCTTACGTTGAGCGTACCAGTTACGTAATTTCAGCCTCACCTTTTTACGATAAAATAAAAAAAAATAAGACATATTGATTTCAATATTACATTGTTCACCGAGAGGAGAAAGTGACCGATTACCGTCGAGGGTGTCGTTTGAAATCATATCGTTTTAAAACGCCCGAGATCGGGAATCGCACTTTCTCTCGAGTGATACATAGTGCTTTATACTACACCTACGAGGAAAATAAAAAACTAAATCTTTACTAATTGAAATTTATATTGAAATTGTTGCAGTTAGTGAAGCTTAATGTAACACTTGAAAATGGCGTCTGCAATTTTCACATGTTCTTTTTTCAAATTGTTTAACACCATCCAACACATAGCTAGTGGCCAGTGTCATTTTGCGAACTTGGAGATAAAAACTCACTGTAAAAACTTTTTGGCTTTTGATATTTAGGTTACCAGCGCATAGTCTTACCCAAAATTAAAAAAGAAAAACCACGTAAGAAATGGATTTTCATACACTTTTCTCTCCCGCTCAGATGCGTTTTCTCCCCGCATATTTGTACGATATGCAATGACGTACTTTCTACCGTAAATTTGATAAAGTATCAAGGTACTTTCCGAGCAGGTGTAGTATAATATAAACATCTTTATCTCTTATACACCGAATCAAACTTCTTGGAGTCTGCGAAAATGAGAAATGAAATTATAATTCCCTAAGTTTAGCAACAACACGTCGATAACGCTGCGGACGGTTCCCTAAAGTTTACTCGTACAAACAATTAATTGCGAGGAACTGTTATCAATCAATTAGAATTTCAGGATAATTGATGGCTTTTCACTGGAAACTTCAAAGAGTTAGCTACTTGTATTTAATGGTTGATTAGCTTGCAACTTCCGATCATATTCTTCTATTTGTTGTAAATTTATCCGTTATAGTGTGCAGATACGGTATATTTTTCATTGACAACAAATATTATCGAAAAGCAATGTTGCAGGGTTAAGTAAATAAAAGGATAATAGGCAAAGCGATTTGCTACAAATTATGTCTTGACGATTTTTTCGTAGGACACATAGTTTCCGAGATATCGCGAAAAAGGTGTTTGTACCCCTTTTTCCAAATGGCGGCCGGGGGACAAGGGCGGCAACCCCACAAACTTGGGGTTAAGACTCTATTGGCCCCCGCACATGTTCCAAAAATAAAATTGAGTCCTGTAATAAAATATGTAAAGCTCATGTAACATTTCAATGGACTATAAATAAATAAAAATAGGTAATAAATGATTGAAACAGTTCAATCACATATTATTATTTGAAACGTTTTTCATAAATATTTTTTCAGCCGTAGTACGCTCACTGATAGACATAAGCTTCACCTATAGATTTCCGACTACGACCGGTTGGAAGCGGCTTCAATCCAGAGCGCGTCCATGTGGTCTTAATCAGTTCTTCTCTTCGCCTAAAGTCAGTGGACGTCCTACGATGCGCTAGCTGGTTACGTGGTCTCCGTTCGAGAACTTTGTTACACTTCCATCGGTCTTCAGCCTTTAAAACTATACGTGTTTTGGGCACTGCAATTTCAACTTGCCAATCTGTCTGATTATGACAGTCACTAGAATCTCAAGAACTAATTCTTTTACGGATCTCCTCATTTATGATTCGATCTCGTAGATACATTTTAAACTTATCCGTCTCCATAGCTCGTTAACATTGAGCTTGCTGATAGGCTGACAGTTAGAGACCATGCTATTACGGCAGTCAGGAAAAGGGTAAAAAAGCAATGGCTGAATATCTAATTTTCCCAACCTGAAAGGGTTGGTGGAAATAGATTTGACAAACAAAGCAAACGGACAGATATTTTCACTGTGTTTTTTTATATTTGTTATGATGGTGGAAAGGGTTGGTGGAAATAGATTTGAAAAACAAAGCAAACGGACAGATATATTCACTGTGTTTTTTTTTTATATTTGTAATGATTTGCATATTTACTTGCTTTTATTTTATTTTCAGGCCGTGGTGTTTAGTGTGGTTAAAGGGCCGTTTGTAGAAGAGTTTTACCAATGCGCGACCCACGGTTTCTACACCGAGAGATGGCAGGAGCAAGTCTATACGACGCTCTCACTGATTTTCATGTTTGTGCTGCCACTGGCCATACTAGTGTCAACCTACGTGTCAACTGTGAGGACTATTGCTCGTAAGTATTTACTTTATTTTTAAACCAGGTAATTTTTAATTTTCTTTTTACATGGGCAAAAGTGCCTTTATTAACTACAACAAAATAAAATACTACTTTACTACATACACCAATACTATAAAAAAACAATTGGATCATCCACAGACCCTTGAAGGTCTGTAGATAATCCAAATGCTCAAACCCACTGCCAGTTGGCAGCGTGCCCAACAAGCTGGCTGCATTGCCACGCTGAATGGCAATGCTTATGCGTTGAGCCATATAAACACCAGCATTTTGGTCATGCATCGCGTCCACCTGACGCTCAGAAAGACTTTTGAAAACAAGATGAGCTCCCGGCCCCCACGGACCCAATATCTCAACTCCAAATGGCTCAAATATGTAACCACTACCGAGATTAGCATATTTGCGTCGCTTGTGCTGCTCCGTCAAAATAGATTTTACTTCTGTAAAATAAGAAAGAAGTTTATATTATATGAGTCGGATGGCTAGCTCTTTAGTCAGAGTTTTGGAGAAGGCCTCAGCAGGACATGGTTAAACGGTTTAAAAACAACTGGAATATACGATTTAACGTGTCATCCGAGCCACGTTAGCGCTCAATTGGAAATGCCACACACCGTCACCCATCCGAAAATCAACTGTGCCGAATGATGCCTTACTACGGTAATCGCTGACAAACACCTTGTCAAACTACGCTACGAGCGCTACTTCTGCTATCAGAAACGAAAGTAAACTGGAAAGTTTTTGAACATTATAGGTATGTATTTTTAGCGTGCTGTTCGTAATCTCGCTTATTCATACCACTGACACGCCATCAGCCCAGAAAATACAAACAAATTAAAATGAAGATGCCGAGTTATACGAACATCGAAAATCAGTCTTCCCAAGTTTGTGACAATTTAGATAAAATATATTATCTAATGATACCTACTTACATAACTAGGCTATAGTTACATAGTAATCGGATAAAACAACGTCAACACCAAGTTTGCACACTTCAAATGTCCTTTATACTAGTTTCAAAAGGGAAAGCTGCACTTTGAAAAGTTTTCATGTGCTCCAATCATAGGCATCGGTGGTTTTAACCGTTTAGCCATTTCAGAGGCCTTTATGCGGCCTTAAAACTCTGACAAGAAGGCCAGCCACCCGGCTTATATGAACATACATATTTATGTGCTCCACGACATGTGTAGTGTGCAGTAGTATCTGGTCTGTGAAAACAATTAATTAATAATTAATCGAAAAAAGAAAATGTATAACATAAATTAAAATTGTTGGTCAACAAAATATTATACCTCTCAGGTCTATCTGGGTATATTAACAGTAGAATTTATCTCAACAAAATAAACTAGTAAAAGTAAAGGTTTTTTCAAAGCCCAAAATTTAGCAGCTGTGGTAAATTTAAATTCCAAAGATACAAATTTCATTTTTTTGCATTGTTTTTAAAATTCGTTGTAAAGGTTCCAATGAATTTTAAATAACTTTAGTTTTAAGACTTTTGGTAAGTTTTAAAAATTGCCATGAGTCCTATAAACTTCTAATTAAGGACTTAATAAGTTCAAGTCTTGCTGACTAATTTTTTACAAAAATGTTTACCCTTAATAGTCTAAAAGTGTGCCTTTGGCACACTTACCTTACAATTACCTTGTTTAACTTACCAAGTTTTTTATTAAGTTATGATTAAAAATTTGAAACTTGTGTTAGAAGTTTTTAACGGTTAAAGTTTTAGATTTAGGGAGTTTTAAAATACTAACTTAGCATGATTTTGCTTTTTTTACCGACTTCCAAGAAGGAGGAGGTACTGTGTTCGTCTACCTGAATGTTTTTTTTTATGCACCGATTAAAAAAATATTTTTTAGTTCGAAAGTGTATACTCCCGATGTGGTTCCGTTTAAATTTTTACGAAATCGGCTAAGCCGTTTTTGATATTTCAACAATAATTTACACATGTCACATCGATTCGTGCAAACTATACGAATTCGTGTACAGAATTCGTATATTAAAGGTGTTGCGATTTTTTTATTAACGTTTAATATTGCAACGTTGAACTTTACAAGTGTCACTCTGTAAATTGCTTTGTTTTACTATTTATTAGTTTTAAGTATTAAATTAAAGTGATTATACGTTTACACTTTCAATAACAAAGAGTACAGAGTAACTGAAGTTGGCGTCATTCGAGAAATGTTTGGTAAAAGTGGAATTTTATTTTTCATACTTCAAGACGGATGGAGTCCACTTTTTAAAACGTAAGGATCATTCCTAATGTTTGCAAATGATGCTCTCCTGTTCACATAAAGATAGATTTTCAATGCTCTCTCCTGCTCTTAGTTGGGCTTGTGACCACGAAGGCATTTATTCAGCCATTCTACTGATTCAATTATAGAGCCTCTGGGCGCAAAAACTACCTTATAATAATTACACATACACAATTACATATTCCTGATTCATTTCCGTCGTGGGCAGGTCTTTGTTCAGCAGTGGATTATTTTAAAAAGCCAGCACAGTGTACTGTACAGTAGATCTGATTTATGTGTAGGTATGTTTCAAATTACATATTAAGTTATGACTTTATTTTAAAACTCGTTGCGAAGTAGACACGGATACGAAAAAAATGTACTTAAATAAGATACATTACCTCAAAAGTAAGCGAGTTTTCCAAGTTATGGAGAAATAATGTGTGGGAGGTGGAAGGAAAGCCTGCGGCCTGAATGCCAAATGTACATCGCTAAAAGATTCCCGCAAACCGAGGGATGAAAACAAGCTTTACAAGGGTTGTGAAAAATCCAACTAATCTTCTTAAGGAAGAGTTGGACAACCGATTTAGATGGAAAACAAAAAGAAAGCGATGTAACAGAAAGTATCCAGTAACAATTTAGTTTCTCTTTGGGATTTCCGTACCCAAAGGGTTAAAACGGCACCCTATTACTAAGACCCTGCTATCCATCTGTTTGTCTGTCCGTCTGTCTGTCCAGGCTGTATCTCATGAACCGGAATGTATGTACAACCCGGTCACAATATCTGTGCACCTGACCTCGTGACGTCATATCGGCGTCTGGGTACGGTGTGAAAAAAAGTTTTTTCGAGAAATGTGGAGGTAAAAATAATTACTAGCCTTTTCAAATAAATTTATTATTGATGAAAATTATTAATTCAAAACAATAATTTTGATTACAAAAACATTTATTATTAAACTCAGTCACTATAAATTATTGACTCTATGCCTGACATTGTATCTTCCTCACTCTCACTTTCTGAACTCTCCGAACTGTCTTCCCCTAGTGATATTAAAAGTTGTGTGATGGTTCTGGGTGGGTTTCTAAATTATTACTAGTACTTGGAGTCGGACTAGCGCCCGGCGAAGTAGGTGGTTGTACTTTGGCTTCATTTTTAATTTTCATTAGAGTCCTCTTTGATATCCCAGTTGCAGCACAGGTTCGTTTCACCACTTGGTCTACAGGTATGGTGTACTGTTTATTTGCTTTCTCCGATTCAAAAACCTTGAGCACTTTCAAGATTAAATTTCTTGATTTGCTGTGTATTGTTTTTCCCATGACTTCAGTTTAACAGCTACAACTATTTTAATAACAACCAAACCAGTCCAAACTTAACAGTAAACAGTCTAAACTTAACAATATATATTAAAAAAACAAAACAACAACAAAGCGAAAATATCAAAATTATCGGGACGTGTATCGGCAACGAAGATGCTAACCGTACTGTCGCACCGGGGAGTGCGCGGAGAGGTGACAGGGGAAGCGGGAGAGGCGCCGCATTCCAGCGAGGTGCACAGATATTCTGACCGGGTTGTAAATGTATTTCGATTGCCGCTATTACAGCAAATTTTACAAACAGAATAATATGAATATTTACCAAACAACAAACGTGATTTTTTGCCGAGGGGCTCCCATACGCTACGGAACCCTTCATGCGCAAGTCCAATTCGTACTTGGCAGATTTTTTGTTTTTGCGGTTTTTTTTTTTAATTACAGTGCGACCTACATTGGACGAACTTTAACTTACTCATTCGTATACCTGTATGTAACTGTACATACAGCAGGGCACATCATTACTGACGCCTGCTATATCAATCTCAGAGAAGACCAACTTGAAAAACTAGAGCGCCTCCAAAATTACTGCATCCAGTTCATATTTGGCTTACGCAAATATGACCATGTATCTGAATTTCGCGCAAAACTCAAGTGGCTTCCAATTCGCTTTCGTCGGAATGCTCATATCCTCTCTATCCTCTATGGCATCCTATTCAATCCTTCTACCCCGCTTTACCTAAAGGAGCGTTTCACTTTTTGGCACACTTCCCATACTATCCCACTTCGATCCTCAGATAACCTCACCCTTATGACTCCATCCGCGCATTGTGAGTACTTTTACGGAAAGTCCTTTGCTTACCAAGCTGTCCAACTCTGGAACTCTTTGCTTGTTTCTATAAGACGAGGTCCGTCGCAAGACGTTTTTAGGGAACAGGTAAAAAGTTTATACTTGTCACAGTTGCTAAACCGCAGTTGATAGTGTTTGTTTTGTTGCTTCGTTATTATTTCTATTTATGTAGTATATTGTATAACTATGTATTAGTGTATTTCTATTTATTTATTTCATTTTTATTTCTAGTATTTCAAGTATTCGTGTGTACTATTTTTGTATGTATGTTTATTTGCCTATTATAACTTCGTCATTGTCCTTTCATTCTTTTTAAAGCACACCCCGTCGTTTTTTTTTTATCTTCAAATACTTTTCTCCATCCTAAGGTTGCCTGGAAGAAATCGCTTTTAGTGATAAGGCCGCCTGTTGTTGCCACTAGTTTTTTTTAAGTTGTTCTTTCTTTGTTTGTATTTTATGGTGTGAACAATAAAGAATTAATCTATCTATCTATCTATCATTATTATCATGCAGAAATGATGATCAATGGAGATATAGTTTGTAAAGTTCTCGAACGGAAACTACGCGCCGAAAACTGTTTTTGTTAATTCATAAAAAAATCTAAAATAAAAATGTACCTAATAGGTACTTATATAGGTATAACCTACGTTATTTTTGTTGAATCATTATTTTTCGCAAAAAATGGCAAAACCGCCTTCCATCGTGTACAAAATTCAAATATTTTCTCGAATTGTTTACATCATTGTTGATTTATCAAAAACAGCTCAGCCGATTTCTGTAAAATTTAAATGGGACCACCTTGGGAGTATACCCTTTCGAATTAAAAAGAATTTTTCAATGCGGTTTACAATTGGCGAAACTATCGATGAACATACACAAAAAAAAATACACGAACATAGAACCTCCTCTTTTTTGGAAGTCGGTTAGTCGGGTAAAATAATAGACTTTTGTTGTATTATTGTGAATTTGCCGGAAAAGTTTGTGATTATCAATTTGCACAACTAAAAACAAATCGGAGATAGCAATTGATTAACAACAATTATTATATTTCATTGCGTTATTTAAAACAATGTACTTACTTATCAACATTGAATTTACCACTAAAGTCGTTAAATCTATTTGATCACGAAAATCAATTTAGATTAGACTGGTTACTAGGCCTTCTAAAGACAATGAAAATGCTTCTGAGATTATATGTAGCTCTAAGCTAACATTAAGCCCGATTACAGAGGCGCCAGCGTAAATTTAATAAACCAACGTAAAAAGCGTTCTCTCTATCGAATGCCAAAATGTGAAAAAGAAACAAAACTATGCTATTTAGCTAATATAATTACGATGGCGCCTCTGTATTTTATAGATTGTATTTTAGTATTCAAAGCTGGATATTTGCATAACACTAACACATAAGACAAGTTTTAATAAAGAACTCGTCATAATAAAAACGTTTAAACTTTCACTGTGGCATCGAACCCGATATCACAATGAAAACGATTTCATACAAAAAGTTCGTCGAACCTCCAAGTGCGAGTCGGAATCGCGCATTCTTGCGCGATTCCGACTCGCACTTCCCCCTTCTTGGTTCCGCACTGAATGGAAGCCCATCTCAATATATTTTATTTTAATTTACTAATTATATTTTTGAAAGGGGTACACCTTATAATATTTAGAGAAACTTACCTACTGTTGCCGTTATTATTATCAAGCAAAAAAGTCACTTTAAATTAACCTAAAATATTTATTTTTAAATTTATTAATTTTTTTATTTTTAAAGTGCATATTTCACTAATTATTCTGTGAATATTTCAAGCATCTGCCTGTCACAGTTATGTTGAGCGAAAAACGTCTAAAAATTCAGATTGGTTGCATAGGAGCCCCCCTTAAATATTTTTTTTTTCTATGTTTAGTATTTGTTGTTAAAAATAGCGGCAACAGAAATACGTCATCAGGAGTTGTATGTCCACGTTTGACACCCGTGAGTGAGAGTCGACAGAATACAGGGACGTCTAGGACGGTCTTTTTGAGATGGAGGGGCAAGGTACCTTTTAGGATTTTTTTTAATAACCACTGTGTCGGGCTACAAGTACTACACGTACAAGTGGCTAAAAGTAGGTAAGTAAGTTCGTAAAGGCCGGGTGGCTAGTCCTGGTGTTAAAGTTTTTAAGCCGCTTGAAATACTCTTACGTATTAACGGTTAATACAACCGGGACCTACATTTCAACGTGTCATCCGACCCACAGTAGTGCTCAGTTCTAAATGCCACTTGCGGTCACCCATTCGGAGACTGACCGTGCCGAACATTGGCAAACTTTGGTGATCAAACACGCAACTTAATAATACAATATTGATAGTTTAGCGAAAAGTTATACAAAGAAACACAAACAAACAAAACACAAAGGAAATCGAAATAACAGACACTTTGAACTAGCATTCATGAAAATTCCTAACTTTAAACCGAAGCTTTTCTTTACTAAATTAATCACTCAAACAAATGTTGTTTTCAGAAAGTGAAAAAGTTTTCAAGCCCGAAGTGAGACGTCAAGAGAAGTACTTCACGCCAGACATGAATAGACGTAGATTGATAGACCGCGCCAAGATGAAGTCTTTACGGATGTCTGTCGTCATTGTCGCCGCTTTTCTCATCTGGTGGACCCCGTACTACGTCATGATGATTATTTTCATCTTCTCCGATCCTGACAAGAATGTAAGTTCTATTTGTTATTTATAAAATTACGTTTTAAATACCTACTAACATTTTAGGAACTTTTTGACGTGATAACGTCTTATAAATCGATGAACGCCGGCTGCAGGCACGAAAAAGTGAAACGTTCCGCCTGAGCTGAGCGTGCAAGCGAGAGCGCGAAACAAGCAATACGATCGGCCTAAGCGTTCGGCTTGTTTTAGTTGTTGATTCAACAATGTTTTCTTATGACGTATAATAATACGAGTACCTTCATAGCCTGGAGCATCGCCGTAAGGTTGCGAGTCTGTCCATTTTCTATATAGTCATTTATTCATAACACCATTTGTTACAAGTCAAAAAGTAAATATTACATTAGGGCACTATACAATATAGCACGAAATAAAAATAAAATAGAAGAACTTAACAATTACCAAATCAGTCACTAAATCTTAATACAGTTCAGGTAATTTTAAAAAGTCATTTATGTCTTAAAATTGTTGCTCATGTAGGCAACATTTTAATTTATTCCTAAACGACCCAGCGGAAGATGCATCCCGAACATCTATCTATCTAGTGAAACCATAAAAATTAGGTGATATATCACCATCATCATTTACAGAAACCTATCTTGCGCGTCAGAGCGTGTAGAGAGACACGCTTCTGACTGCGTATTTATGATTTATTTATAAGTTTGTTTTTTGATTCACGGAAAAGTAATAAAACAGAAAACAAAGCTCGCTCGACGTCCTTCTAGTACTTTATTATTGTCATAAAATAACTAATGGGAAAGTTATACAGCCAGTCTTCTGCTAACTCAAACTCGTAAACAACTGACGCGTAAAAATCCGGTGCTGAGTATCTCAATAAATAAGACTAAGCTAATTAAATTCTAATTTTACCAACATTTTATTACATCATATTATCCTAATAAAAATGTTATATCCTTATAATAACATGTATGAGAAGCTCATTGAATATATTAGTATAAAATGTAATACCCATTATAGTCCAAACAAAGTGTTGTTATTATATCTCTAAGTTCTAGTACATTATTACCATTTGATACAGTTTGTGTCTCTGAAACGATGGGCATAATTATGCTTGGCTAGGATAAAACTATACAGACTATACTCATCTATAATATGATGAACTTTTACTATGAAACCAACACAATCCAAATCCAGCCAACAGACTGTGGGATTTTATTGCACCAACTAAATCTGTTCTTTTTTTAGGATTTAAGATTTTATGTTAATAAAATTTTGGAAAATTGCACCGTCTATTCCCACGCTACTTTTTAACCGAATTTAAAATAACAGGTTCTTAATTCTGATGTAGGTTTCTGTGTACGTAATTTGCGTGATAACGGCGTCGATTATAAACCCATTTTGATGAATATTTTGTTTGTTTGGCAGATCATACTTTAGAAGTAGTTACATTTAAATTTTATCGAAATTGGTTATGACGTTTTTGAAAAATCAGCAATAATCTATAAATGGTTCGCATCGATTCCAGCAAAATATTCGCGCTATTCTATTGTACTCAAAAAAACTTCCACTGTTTGTGTCAGACATTTTTATTTCGCCTTGTTGCCATTTTGTCGTCATATGTATTTTAAAGTCAACCGATACAAGCAACGACGTGTACTTTAAACTTTACCGCCAGATTGTGTTGATATCCGAGCTAAATTTGTCATAAAAATCAATGAAAAACTGAAACTTCGTGTCTGAAAACTAACTAAACGTGATTATGAAAAATGTGCCTTTTGTATTCATAATTCGTTTTATAAACTGGTTCTTTCACGTATTCTCTTTTTGAATACTTGAATAATACTGAATGAAATGTTCACAAAAATAAACAGCTAAATCACGTTAGGCCACAAACAGAAACACTAAAAAGTTATTTTCGTGTTGACATCCTATCCTACTAATATTATAAACGCCAAAGTTTGTAAGGATGGATGGATGGGTGGATGGTTGGATGGATGTTTGTTACTCTCACGCAAAAACTACAAAACGAATTGAGATGAAACTTTGCAATTATATAGCTTATATATCAGAACAACACACATAGGCTATGAATTATAACGATAAGTGTTAAGTAAGTTGGAAAATTTCCACTATCTGCGAGCTATTCTAGAGTGCGCTTCAAGAAATGTCAAAAAAAAACAACTGTAAAATCGAACAACCGTCAAATAGTTTTATTTTTATTTTCCACCTCCTTTATTAAGGGTGGTAAGGTAGGGCCTCGGGTTCGAAAGACGGAAAGTGACATAGTCTTCTTTTTATCCCGGATAAATAAAGGGTTCCCATGGGATAGCACAAAAATCAAAATATCATGCGGGCGAAGCCGCGGGTAAAAACTAGTGATTTATATTTGCGTCGTAAGATATTATTATGAATAGGATGAAGATGTAACGCTTGTAAACAAGACTTAGTTTTCTTGTTCCTGATTTTATTTTATCGTGGACAGAAACAAAAATCTAGATATAAGTACTGTGACGCGATAGTTTGTTTTTCACAAAAAAATGACACCACTGACTTCCACCGTGTACAGAATTCGAATAGTTTGCACGAATAGAATAGATGTGATTGCCATGTACATTATTAATGATTAACAAATAACAGCTTAGCTGATTTCGATAAAATTTAGATGGGACCACCTCGAGATAATACTCTTTTGATATTTTTTTTTATCTTTTTACAATTGGCGAAAATATCTATGAATATACAAAAAAAAAACAAACAGACGAATATGGTACCTCGTTTTTGGAAGTCGATAAAAAAAGAGAAAACTAACAATTTTTAAGTATTAAATAACTACTAAAGGGATTTTACCATAACATACGATTAAAATTCTATTCTAGTGAGCATCTGGTGTACCTATAAGTAATTATCGCTCTGCAATTTGGAGCGATAATATAGGTAGCTACAAGTAGTTAGTACATTACCGTGTACCTACCGATAGGGTTATTTTTTTGATTATCTCCAGACGTTTCTAAGTCTACCTACTGTAAAGCAATCCATTCCCTTTCCATTTTTATGAAAACATTTCAAGGTCAGAGTGAATAGGTATCTTTTAGGTTTGCGCGATTCATCTTCGACCACAACGTCGCTTACCATCAGGCGAGTTGGTGGTCAAGCGCGGACTTATTCGCGATAAAAAAAAACAGCCAAGTGCGAGTTGGACTCGCGCACGAAGGGTTCCGTACTGTATGGAAGCCCCCTTAATATATTCTATTTTATTTTAATTTCATTTTTTATTTTTCAAACGAATGTACAACAAAATATTCTGTGAATATTTCAAGCATCTACCTGACGTCGTTATTAATATCGAGCAAAAAATCACGTTTCTTGTATGAGAGCCCCTTAAAATATTTATTTTAATTTAATTATATTAAAGTTAACATACAATTAAATATTCTGTGAATATTGTGTGAATATTTCTTCAATATTCTGTGAATATTAAAAGTGTCTACCTGTTACCGTTATTAATATCGAGCGATAAGCGGTTAAAAATTCAGGTTTGTTGTATGGGAGCCCCTCTTAAATATTTATTTAATTAAGTTTTTAGTATTTGTTGTTATAGCGGCAACAGAAATACATCATCTGTGATTCAGCTTTCTAGCTATCACGGTTCATGAGATACAGCCTGATGACAGACAGACAGACGGACGGACAGCGGAGTCTTAGTAATAGGGTCCCGTTGTTACCCTTTGGTTACGGAACCCTAAGAGTGAAATAATTAAGTACTTTCAAAAGTAGTGAACTGCTAGTCAGTTTCACAAATAAATGATTCCGTAGCTTCTTACGATACAATTTATCTATGGAACGAAATCTGGCTAAATAGTGTGCAGAATAAACGCGTTTTTGTATAACAAGAAACCTTTTTCCATGATTTTTCAGCGACTGTAGTATTATGCCATCTACAAAATATAGGTAAATCGCGTATCTATTACAATTTCACGGAATACACAACAAACGAATAAATGGAAAAACGAACAAAGAAGCCTTAAATAAGGTACAGTTACTATATATAGGCCTACTACTCAGGGATATCTGGACATAATTACCAGTCTGGCCCAGTGCGGATTGAAGGATTCACATTCGCCATTAGAATTCTTTTACGGACGCATTGATACATTTTGGGTTATCTCACGATGTTTATCTCCACCGAGAAACCAAGGATGTGTATAAAGCCCGCCTTGGTGAGCTTATATTCAACAATGAACTATTAGAATATTAGGGGACATCTTACACACGGTCTCTGACCCCAAACTAAGCAAGGCTTGTGATATGGCTGCCAGAGACTGATATACTACACATACATATTTTTAAATACATACTTATATAGATAATACTTAAATAACACCCAGACACAAAGCAAACACCTATGTTCATCAGTTCATCACACAAATATTTGCAACCTTTGGACATAACACCATAAAAATATTATCCAAGAAGATCCATTCCGTCGCGATCCTAAATATCAAGAAACGTAATCCAGCCCTAAAGTGATAGTTCACCTAACCCATCATGATACTTGTCCTCGGGGATAAAACGCAGATGGTGCTTAGCCTCTCGTAAAGGCTAGTTATGAGTTCAGTAGTTCGGGTACTATTTTATGTTCAAGTCACTTGGGTCTCCTAAAAGTAAAACACGGAGGTCGTTGGTGCAGAAAAATTCTTACAGTCTGGATTTTCATTTTATGGTCTCTCAGATCGTTGCCACGAGGGATTTTCTAGTAGAAAAGTATTTACTCTCTTACATTCTCAAATATGTTTCAATTTTGTTGTTTACAAAATTCTGAGACATTTTCAATTTCCTCTCACTGTTCTATTTTAGTGACTATTTTCGCAAACATCAGTAGAATTGATAGATTTATGGTGGTAATATTTTTCCGAAAATTTCAAGGTGAATGATTCATATCGAAAATTTACGGCTAATGGGACAACTTTATTTAGAAACACAATAAATCGAAAGTCGGCCAGATATTTTTAGTTAATGTTACTAATAATAGTTATTATTTAATAGCTTTTGACCTCGGCTTCCTTCATAAATAAGAATCTTTTATTTTCTGGGTATATAAAGTAGCGTATGTCACTTTCCACTTTTTATTATGATCAAAGAAGATATTTTAATCATACATAACTATAGATAGATATATAAATGCTTTATTGCACACCAAGAAATAGGCAATTACAATAAACGAAAATACAAAAACAGTGTAACAAAGGGCAGCCTTATCGCTGATAGCGATCTCTGCCAAGAAACCTTACTAACTTCATATGAATGGTTTCATAGTAAATAGTAATTTATTCCCTGAAATTGCAATAGTAAGTAGGTATGTAAAAAATATATATTTTAAAATCAATCTCTATAAAACAAGTAAGAAAGGTAGGAACAAACATAGAGAAAAGAGAATTGATAAGTTAGTGCGCACCTATACAATAATCTCGCAAATTTAAACATGAAATTTGCTTCCTCAGACGGAACATATTACGTGAACTGGATATATCCATCACTCAAGGTGAATGGAATACCTTACCCACGCCTCGTCGGATCTGTGATAATATTTTAGGGTACTTTTTTACTAACCAGCAATACGTGACAGAGCAAAAATGTGGGTGACCTTATAATTTTATGTCTTCCGTAGAATTTGGGTCACATCTTTACGGCCTAAATCTATCATCATTTTGTGTTGCATCGAAAGACATTAAATATTATGTTACCTGTCATAGCTTTGTCCTTTTTAGGGTTCCGTACCCAAAGGGTAAAAACGGGACCCTATTACTAAGACTCCGCTATCTGTTTGTCCGTGTGTATGTCACCAGGCTGTATTTCATTGAACCGTGATAGCTAGAACTTAAAAATTTTCACAGATGATGTATTTCTGTTGCCGCTATAACAACAAATACTAATTATGGAAAAAAAAATTAGGGCGGCTCCCATACAACAAACCTGATTTTTTATTATGATATCGATATTAATAACGGTGACAGGTAAATGTTTGAAATATTCACAGAATATTTAGTTAAATATGCACTTTATAAATAAACAATTAAAATAAAATAAATATTTATGGGGAGCTCCCATACTAGTAACGTGATTTCTTTGCTTTGCTATTAATAACGGCAACAGGAAGATGCTAGAATTATTCACATAATAATAAGTTGGATATTCCCTTCATAAATAAATAATTAATTTTCTGTGTAAGTTTTTAAACAATTTTTCAGTACTTAAAAAAAGCTAAATACAACAGAACATGGTCAACCTTAAAAACTAAACACACAACCCAACTCCGACCGTACCCGGCGCAAAAGAGCCCGAAATTTAAAAAAAAATAAATATTAAATAGGTATATTTAGAGGGGCTTCATACGGTACGGAACCTTTTGTGCGCAATTCCAACTCGCACCTGGGCGATTATTTTTGTTTTACGTTTTGAAATTTATGCATAGCTATAAATCAGTACTCTGATATTAGCGACTGTTGTGATCCTATTTTTTTAAATATTAACTTTGGATGCCATGCAAGTACGCGAAGGAAATCAAATATTAATTAACTTCAATTGTATCTGCTTTCTTTGTATTTAGTCGTCTTACGATAGTCTTAAATCTGGAACTCAACAGCTACATTAACGATTGGATTTTATAAGTACTTAACAACTCACAATTTAAAACATTTCTCAAATGTAAAACGAATTCCATCAATTTATGCAATAATTTCCTTTTTGGTTTGAATCCGGATATTTAAGAATTTCCGGGATAAAACACAAGTTTTGTATTTCATTTCCAAGATTAAATGGTTTCTGCCGCAGATTCATTGTTCTTACCGTTACCGAATTAAATTTCAACTGAAGAGCAACACGCTTTCAACTCCTTATAATACCTATACTTTTATTTTTACTGCACATTTTTTTTTCAAATTCGAAGACAAACATAAGGTATTGTAGTCAATTCTTTATAAGCTATACTTACAGTAAGAATAACCAGGAAATTGAAAAAAACAAGTGTTCAATGAATAGCTTTTTCAGAGCACGGCACGCTTATATTACTCTCAAATATTATTATATATACTCGTAAGTATGATACGGATAAATCCGTATCATATTCCGTATCATTTGTGAAATGGAAAAACATGAATAATTTAATTACATTTATAGCTAGTAGTCCAGTTCCTCTCGAGTAAAAAAATAGCTCACAAACAATGTGATGAAATGGTAACTAATAGAAACTTTTGAGTCGGTAGCTTTGAGCCTATTAGGTATTTTGAACAATAATAATTATACCATTATTTAATATCGATTAAAAACAACAATAAATAATTGATTTAGTGACCATAAAATAGACATCAGCTAACTTTAATAAAATTTTCACAATTTTGAATTAAATAACAATTATAATTATTTTTAATAATTGTATTCCGTAATACACTAATATTTTATTAAAATTGGGATAGAACTTTTATTTTATTTTATTTAGGTTTGGAGAAAATTGAATTCCTATGTTTACATAACAATGCAGTTTTATTAGATAAAAGAAACGCACATTCATCCAGTCATAAAATAGGTCCATTCCCATTACAAATAATAATCACCCATTACGGTACTATTGTACGGTATAATTTATATGGTCATCAATCAAATCAAGGCATCGAAAAATACAATTTGTTGGCAAAAAAACTAGGTCTTGAAAATGACTAAAAACTTTTTATCGAAATCCATTTTTCTAGCATAAAATCTAGTTGAACAGCAACGTTTCAGGTACCTACGAGTACCTAACATATTTTTCACTTAGGTATAATAAATTTACTTCAGTTATTTTATGTCAAATATTTTAACCCCTAATTTTGAACCTTTGATGGTTTTTTCCATAGTTTCATTAAAGTCGTAATCGGGGCCAGATCAAAAATGTCTGAAGACTAATTTTGCAGGGGCACTCAGTGAGGTCGTGGGTTCAATCCCAGTCCCGTACCAATGAGTTCTTTGGAATTTATGTACGGAATTTCACACCACTGGCTTTTCGGTGAAGGAAAACATCGTGAGGCAACCTGTATATGTCCGTAGAAGAAATTCGATGGCGTATGTGAATCCACCAACCCGCACTGGGCCAGCGTGGTGGATATGGCCCAATCACCCTTCGTGGGTAGGCCTACGTCCTGCAGTGGACTATTAAAAAGGCTGATACAGTACAGTACAGTACTCAGTTTGAAAGTCTCGTTTCAGATTTCACTTTGCTAAATTATCCTGGTTCTGTCACATTCGCAAACCGCACCAGTAGCCTAATTTTTAAAACGTTAGAAAATGACACCTGTAATGGCATGATAGCAACTAAGGTAGCATTAGTTGGGCTGACATAATATGGGATTAAGCGTTATAAAATAACTTCTATTATCGCATTCCATAATATGCTTTTTAGGTTTCCGTTCCCAAAGGGTAAAATCAGGATCCTATTACTAAGACTCCGATGTCCGTCTGTCTGTCTGTCACCAGGCTGCATCTCATGAACCGTGATAGCTGGACAGCTGGAATTTTCACCGATGATGTATTTTTGTTGCCGCTATAATAACGAATACTAAAAACAGAATAAAATAAATATTTAAGGGGGGCTCCCATACAGCAAACGTGATGTTTCAGGAATTTTTTGCTTGCTATTAATAACGACAAGAGGAATGGGGCTAAGGTTTCGATCAAATATCTACAGAGCCATACTCACTAAGTGAAAGTAGTAAAAAAATGCCCGAGCGCCGTCATACATACCGACTTAGATATTTACATTAAATAATTCACAGTGACCCGTTTTCTCTAATCTCGACGCTATGTCACCTAATTAGTGCTTGATACCGAACACTTTTGCATCGCGCGGCGTTGTAGTCAGCTTGCAATCGCCTGACGACTAACTAAAAAGCCCGCCTGCTACGTAGCTTGGACAGAGTTTTGCCTCGGACACTTTTTTGCACGATTGTGACTCTATAGATATGTGCGCGAAGGGCTAAAGGGGCTCCAACACGGTACGGAACTTTTGCGAGTCCGACTGACACTTAGCTGATTTTTATCTTATTTGGACTAGCAGAGATTTTCAAGACTTGCTCCTGCTCCTTCTCGGTTTCGTGACCATTTACACATAAGTATACTTAAAATATATTGTACGGACATTGTACAGATCATCCTCCTCGACGTATCCACACTGACCACAAATATAAAATTACAGCAAACCTTATAATTGTTGTCTCGCTATTACCGCTTCCGCTTTTTACCGCTATTATTATCCCGTACCTATACTCAAATATTGCAGGTATTGCGAGAACAGGAAATTGGTTTCAGTGCAGCGTTAGGTGAAGAATTTACGACCAAATTGTAGAGTTCTGCTTGAATGAGAAGAAAATTGTTCGGCTTTTATTGAAACTGTGGTTTCAAATAAACTCTTATTGATTGTAGAGTTTGAGGTTGATTTAAACTACGTGAGGGTTGCTTTGAGACTTAGTTTCCAAGTTTAGCTAGAGTACAAGTTTTAAAATATAGAACTGATTGCTATTTACAATTGGCTTTAGAGTTTGAGAGCAAAACTTTAAGTTTGTTGAAGATTTAGGCTTTAACTCTAATTTAGTGTTAGAGGAAATTTAATACTAAATTAATAATCATATTTATACTTTGATATTTTCTTAAATACTAGATCATTAAAGATCAGCTGACACTTAACATTAAGCTCCAAAAATTTGCCGTGGTGTAAGATTGCTTGTAAATACCTACTTAACACAGTTGTTAACAGTTGATGTTATTAATTATGCAGTAAAAATAGTATTATAGTAACTGTAGGTATTTATAGATATTTTTAGGCTGGCTTAAACCACAAACATATTTTTAGGTAACTTAGTGGCAATTAGAAACAGTCCAAGTATTGGCGTTGATTAGTATTTATGAAAGAGTAAAAAGAACCAAGAATTTTTTTCGTTTTATTTTTAATGTACTGCCAGTCACTTTTTGCTAGAACATTAATTCTATTGCTTTTTTGCACAATCAGCGAGGCAATTCTGTCAACCGATCTCGTTACTAAGGTGACACGTTTATGAACCTGACTCGTTTTTCTGACAGTTTTGAGCTGTCGGAACTGTCAGAAAAACGTGAGAGGTTCAAGAACGTATCACTTCAGTAAAGAGATCGGCTAACAGAATGGTCCCGCAGTTCTATAACTCACTAGTAGCTGATTGTATTGGGAGTTAGTATTACTACCTAATACCTTCATAACTTCAAATCCAAAGGATTACCAAAACTTTCCTACAGGTGAACAGGTGTACATCATACGTAAGCCAAGGATCTAAGGCACTTACGGCTTATATATGTATCCCGAGATGTATTTCCCGAGATTATTTATAGATGTATTTCGAGATTACGAGAAAACATTCGTTTCACTATATGTACGGATATTCTTATAGATTTTTTTCCACAAGAAAGTACTGTATTAGCTACAACAAATAACAGTAGCGCTCGTGGCGTAGTTTGACTAGGTGTTTTTCAGCGAATCTACGGATGGGTGACCGCGGGTGACATTTTTAACTTAGTGCTACCGTGGCTCGAATGACACGTTAAGCTGTAATTCCCGGTTGATTTAGCCATTTAGCCACGTCAAAAGCCTTCAGGCAGCTTTAAAACTTCTGGCAATATAGAGCAAGAAAATAAAGTAACAAGTTATAAATATACCTATCTGCGTGGGATTCATCAAAAACTTCATCAATCGAAGGAACCCCATTGATAACTCAAAAGAGTTGTAAAGAAAATTAATAAAATACCAAATAACGGACAAGTGCGAGTGAGGCTCGCCCACCGGAGGTTCCGAACAAATCCCAAAAATTGTAAGAAACCGGGAACTAAGTGAAAATCCCAGGGAAGAAAGAAAAGACTTAGCTAATCCAGATTTTTTTTACATTTCTCCTCATAACGCGAAAAATGCCTGTTGTAAAAATATTCCAAAACCTGCTTTAGTTTGCAGAAATGAAGTTCTTTCATGTCGTATATTAATCGTGGGGGTATATGCATATATGTATAGGCCCCATGATACAATTAAATCACTTTAAAATTTGCACCCCTTTTTCTTGAATTTAGGGGCCCTATTTCTTACGATTATATTAAAAATGTGTATTTCTCAGTTTTATTCGTATATTTGTACCTACCCACTCTAAGACAATGCTTCTTGCCAAATTTCATAGAATTCTAAATTAACGGATAGTACCCTGTAGGTTTTGATTCCCTGGTGAGTGTCGAAATATGCTGTTTGTGACATAAATGGCTCTAATTTTTCTTCAAGAAAACCAAGAAGTTTATTTTTACAGAACTGCAAAAGACCATAGATTTGCGTATATCCTTTTAATTTCAACTCGACACCCTTACGCATTCATTCTTGAGATAGAAGGTTTTGACACACAGACAAACAAAAAAGTGATCCGGGCTACGTTTTTTCCTTTTGAGGTACGGAACCCTAAAAAAGAAACTTACTTTTTTTTTGAAATGCTCATTGTTTTTTCCCTACACTAGTTACCGAAAAATCTAGCACGTGATTTAAAATTCAGTCACTTGTACGAGTCACACCTGTATTTTACCAAGTATAATATACTCTTATGGTTGTCAAACCTGGAGTTTAATAAACCAAATCATGAAAGCATTGGAAACATGCCAACATAACATTGAAAGAAGTATGTTAAACATAAAATTAAAAGATAAAGTAAGATTAAACTTAATTAGAAACCAAACAAAAATTCTCGATGTCAAATATTGCATTAAAAAAATTGAAGTGGAAATGGACAGGTCATAAAATAAGGAGCAAAAAAGACAAATGGACAAAAGATGTCATGGAATGGTGCCCGAGACAGTACAAAAGAAAAAAGGGTAGACAGAGACGTAGATGGGAACATGATTTAAAAAAAGGTAGCAGGAAGTACATGGGCGAGAAAAGCAAGAGACCGATCACTATGGAAAGATCTTGGGGTAGCCTATGCTGAAAAGCAAGACGATCAAGAGTAAATAATAAAACAAATTACTGGCGTCAAAATAGAACGAATGTAATATTTTCTTAGCATATTATAAGTAATTAATTAATTAGTTAGAGGCACAAAATGTTCTGTAACTTGATTGTTAATTAAGGCTATCATTATCATTATCACTTGTACGAGTATGATGTTTCTCATTCTAAAACCAAACATAACATCTCATACAATAGTTCAAAGTTAATCAAGGCAAACCATGTAATTTCTTGTTTAATTTTGGTTGTTTCTTATCTCTTTGTTACAAATTAAACCCGGTCCTAAATCATCAAGAACTTCCTTGACTGTTAACTTTATATTTATATTGTTTGTTACAGCAAAGTGAGGAGCTTCAGTCTGGAATTTTCTTCTTTGGGATGTCAAACAGTCTAGTCAATCCAGTTATATACGGAGCATTCCATTTGTGGCCAAAGAAGAAAAAACATCATCGACACAGCGACAGGTAAAAAATTGTATTTCCACGTTTTGACTAAAAAATATCGAGAGAGGGATGAGCGTGACAAAGCGCACGGACGTTGGTCTAAAATTGATTTACGTAACGTAACGTTGAGGTTTCGTTTTAAAACCGGATAAATTTAGATAAATTCATAGGTAAGTTAAATATTTAGTCATAGAATTTTGAATATAATTTTACTAGTAAGCGATGTGGTTTAAGAGACGGAATGGTTGCTTACAAATTTTATTGTTGAAATTAATAATGAGTCTAGGCTGAAGTCGCGCTTCTCTTTAACGCAACTTGACTAGAAGTCTCTTAATAATCACCGACGTCATGCATATTTTTACCCAAAAGCATTTAGTGAAACTCTTTTTACACAGTACGAGTAAGTTTCTATGGGACGGATAGATAGCCTTTATGTCAAAGTTTTAAGTCGCCCGAGGGACTCTGATGTGACTAAAAAGTTAAAATAAATTATTAATTTCACTACTCGAAGTTACATATATACATAGGTACATCCATTGCAAGTTAAATAAAAGCTTGTTACAACCAGAATCTAAAATTTTAAGTCTTATCCGGCCCACGGTAGAGTTTCAGTGTAGATGCTACCCGCGGTCACCCATCTAAAAACTTCAAAGCACGCTATGAGCTCTACGTTATTTCTATATAACTACCTCAATGAACTTAGGAAGAGTTGTTTGCTATTGTCGACTTCAAAGTAATACTTTTCTAATACTAAAGTCACAATTGAAGGTCTACCAGTACTTAGAAACAGAATTCAGGACGCATCTGAATACCTTTGCCCGGTTTCTGTGGAAGCCACTAAAATGTTTACTATCAAATAAAGTAAGGGACGGACATTATTTATTTTCCCAGAATGTATTTGCGTCTCATCCTTTTCGATTTATCGTGGGTGTATCCATAGACTTTATTGCAATAAGAAAAGAAGAGGTCTATTCAAACTGTTTAGCATACGAACTATGGCATATTTACGAACAACAAGATAAGAATACCGTTATTTTTGAATGCACTTACTGGGTCTTAACCACTAATCTAAATTTACTAAAAATACTTGTTGTTGTATTTTTATCCCAGTGAGTCGTTTTTCTGCAAATAGTGTATTGATGCCCTTAAAATTTTATGTTATGAAATTTCTTTCAGTTGAAATTGTCTAGCACTTGGACACTTTTAAAATAATTATATTTTTCTTCAAATTCAAGACAAAATAACAACATCTTCAACATCAAAGTCATTAAATTCATCAAAGTACTATGAATTGTGCATTTAGTGCATCTATTTAAATTTTAGGCATCAAATAAATTGTAGATATTTAGAATTTTTAACATTTTATAAATAATAAATAACCAAAAAAAATCAAAATATTATACATTTTTTAAAATAAAAATACCACTTCTCGGTTATCGTAATAAAGTTGTAGTCGTTTATGTCATAAAAAATAATTTTGTTTATTTTCCCTTTTTTCTGCGTTTTATGGGACAACTAAAGCTATCTGGTTCACTTTCGCATAAACAATGGATGACCAGCTTCGCCCACAGGTCACTAACTATAACTTAACTTTCCGGTTTCGTGCCATTTTCAGGATTTGTACAGAACCCTCGGTAAACGAGCCTGACTCGCACTTGTACGGTTTTGTTTTCAATTTATTCTTTAAATTGGTTGCACTATGTCCGTTTCCAGATTTACTATGCGTCTAGGGCCCTGCAAAATGGCACTTTTTTTGGCGTATATGGGTGAAACATGCAAATTCAAAAGGCATTAGTCCGTGAGTATGAATTGATGTTAGTACGAGTATATTGCTCATTTTATTATTATTTTTAGGCTTTAAGCACCCATAAATCTTATTCTATATGTTCAATTCAACTTATCTTTGTTTATTAGATCTTCAGCCTCATATTGTATGAGAGATAACTTCCATGTGGATGTTCGAAATGGAATATCTTGTAGTAAGCTTCAAAGTTTTGCAGTACTTGCCATATCAAAGTACCTACTTAGTGCTTACAAACTTGGAGGTATGTTACCTCGCTTTAACAGCGTTGAACTTGAGTTTAGCGTATTGGCTATCAAATTATAGTACCTATCAAATTTCAGTTACACTTCTTCTGTGTACAGCTTTTTCTGGGCTATTTGTCGTCACTTTGTCGCTTCTGTAGTTCATAGTTTTGTTAGACTTGATTTCTTTTTTTTTGTATTTTTTCTCTTCTGTTTCTTCTCAAAGTTATCGGACGTGACTTCCGGAATATGTTTGAGCTGTTATTATTACTCACACGAGGGTTCTTTTTCCGCTTTTGTTTTCTCTATATTATATCTTCAAGTGCATTCTAACTGATAAAGCACCGTTAGAACCTTTCAGCTTCCAGCTATATAGACATTTGGTAGATTTGTGGGCTTTATAGATTTATTCTTATTTGGAAGGTCAGAGCATTTGGGTCCAAGTCCCCACAGTCAAAATCAAATCAAAAATATTTTATTATCAGATACAATAATTTTTAATTTCTTTTAATGTTTATTTTTTTCTCGGGTGAGCCCATTACATAATATTATTTAATTGTCAGAATTATTTAATTTTTTTAATACAATAATGTTTTTTGATACAGATATCTTTCTTCCTATAAAAATTTTGTACAGTGCCGTGACGTGACGGAACTGAGACGTGACGGAGCCTTGACTAATATGAGTGAATCGGTTTTAATCCAGCTTTAAGTCGCATAATTATTATTTTAACTAAGGCGCAAAGCTTGTAATGTTAGGCCTTGTAGAGATAGAAGCTTGGCCTATATGAGATTTGATAACTTTTTGACAGTGTGAACCATAATAATTATGGTCTCATCTTAGCAACATTTAGATAAAAATAAATTACGACTTATTACAATAGACCAGCGAGCAAGAAAATGATTATGGAATTCGATTTTAATCATTTTTTACTTGTAGGATCACTTTGTTGTCCGTCTGTCCGTATGTCAAGACTCTTTATCTCGGGAATGCGTAAAAATATCGAGTTGAAATTTAAATTTTATACGTATATCTATGATTTCTTGCAGTTGTGTAAAAGAAAAACTTCTCAGTTGTCGTATAATAAAGTTACAGCCGTTTGTGTCGTAAAAAACCGCATATTTCGACACTCAGAAAAATCAAAACCTACAGGGTTCTTCCCGTTGACATAGAACTATGAAATTTGGCGAGAAGGATTGTCTCAGAGTACACATATAGGAATAAATCTAAAAACTGTACATTTTTATTTAAATCACAAAAAATATAACCAAACAGAGGCCTAAAAATGGGTTCAAAATTCAAAATGAGTTAATAGTATCATGTCAGGTATTATGTCAGGTATCATGTCAGGTATTATGTCAGGTATTATGTCAGGTATCATGTCAGGTATCATATCAGGTATCATATAAAACTGCTTCATTAGTACATGCTAAAACAGGATTTAAATTAATTAAACTATGTCAATTTTTAGTGTATGACGAGAAAAGTGAAATAAGTAATTTTTTTTTGTCAATGATTATTATATTATAGTATACTTAGAGATTTTAACTACTTACTTCCCAATTTTGTGAAAAGTTCTGGATTTGTACGGAGCCCTCGGTGTGCGAGTTTGACTCGCACTTGTCCGGTTTTTTGGAACTACTTTGAAACTTCTGAACCAAAGTACCTACGTAACATTTATAAAGGAACGTTTTGGAATTCCTCTAAATACTGTAAATAAATCTCGAGAATCGGCCCAAAAATACTGAAAATAAAAGGTAACATCTGAACAAAAAGATTACAATAAATTATATTAAATAATAATATATTGTACTACAATCTAGGTTTGTATTTAGGTACTACAATATTGGACGTTTGGTTTGATACATAATACTTGAATATTATCTAAAATTGGCATAAACTTTTTACTATTGTGTTGTATACAGGAAAAAGGTACTATTATACTTTTATAAACAACCATCTAGCCAATTCTAGAAATTACTTTTCGAATCCCATGTCGTAGAAATCGTGTCAAACTTTAAAGTAAGTATGTAGCTGTAGTTAAGCGCACAACAAACTGCGCTAAAACAAGTACCTACCTTCACCCCCGCTGACCCATAAATTTGCTACTGCGTAGCAACTCGCCTCGTATTCCGCCCCGCTAATAAGTTTGTGTCGTATTCTCCTAGAAATTGCATTATTTAAAACAAATATTACAACAAAAAAGGTTTTTATACGTAAAATGAGGATTGTAAAAGAAAATGTTTATTTTATTATTCTTAATGACGCAAAATATAAAATGATATTTACGATAAGTGGAATATTCTTATCATATTTTATAAAAAGAATGAGTGATAAAATTTAACCATTGAACTGCCATTAATTGGTTTTATCTAAACCCATATACCTACAGCGTAGGACGTCCACCCATAAAGTCGACGGATGACCTCATCAAGACCGCAGCCACTTGGATGCAAGCCACTACCAACCGGTCTTATTGAAGATCTTTAAGGGAGACCTATGTCCAGCAGTGGACGTCCTATGGCTGAAAGAAGAAGTAGAAGATATAACTACCTTTAATATTAATTATTCTCAAGCACGTAGGTCAATAGAGCCAATCAAACTATATTGCATCTAATTAACCCATTTCCAGAAGCATCTCACTAAAATAACAGCATTAAATGCTTGATTAACATTGAATTTCCATTTCAGAGAGTCGGGTGGCCATCACGCATCTCTTCTGCGTCGCGGGGATAACAACACTTCCTCTGTCCGACTCACTACAGTCCGGTCTCTGAGGTCCTCTGCCAAATACTCGAACGGACACAACGTCAGCTTATTATAACTAAAGCGGCGACAGATCGACAGAGTCATAAAAGAAGAAAGCTATACGGAAGTACAGACCGTCGGTCAATTAAACTGTGTTGTTTGCATAGAAATGAGACGATTGAATGAACTAAAAATGGACACACGTGTGTGAATCAATATAATATAAGTTGATGTAATTGAACCGAAGAAACAAGAAGGACCTAAGGACTGGCAGCATTTGAATAATTATTTTTTACAAAAAATAGCATGACCAACTTCACCCGTGTACAAAATTCGCGAATATTTCGCACGAATCGATGTACTTAGCATTTTTCACATTATTGTTGATATTATATCAAAAATGGCACAGCCGATTTCGATAAAATTTAAATGGGACCAATTTCGAAGTATACTCTTTCCAATAAATAAAGAATTATTGAAATTGGACTACTAAGAAAAAAGAAATGCGTGGTTATACACAAAAACGTACGTACGTGGTTGTACCTCTTATTTTTGTTGCAAATAAAAATTTCTGTATTCTGTAAATAAAATATATACGCGTCAAATTGAGTACCTCCTCCGGTTCGTCGGTCAATAAAATGCGCTACCCAAAATTGTACCCAAAAATACCCAAACAAAACGCGATTTAAATTATTCTTTTTAATCGACTTCCAAAAAGGAGGAGGTTCTATGTTCCTCTGTATGTATCTTTTTGTTGTGTGTTCATCGATAATTTCGCCAATTGTGAACCGAATCAAAAAATTATCTTTTAGTTCAAAAGGGTATACTCCCCAAGTAGTCGCATTAAAATTTTAAAAAATTGGCTGAGCCGTTTTTAAAAATCAACAGTAATGTTAACAATTCTAGTGAAAAAATCGAATTTTGTACACAATGGAAGGAGGTTTTGCCATTTTTTACGAAAAATAATGATTAATTTTGAGAGTAGAGAGTATTCTGTTTAGTTTTGAAGCTTTATCGTTGGGCGTGAAAGTTTTCCTGGTTTTTTCCGTGTTCGAAATTAAATATAGAGCTGTAAATTGCTGTATCTGTATTTTTGATGTGACGTAATTAATGAGATTAAAACGTTAAATAAATAAATGTATGTTATTGTGTAATTTGATTGGCGTTTCTGCTATCCAAGTAGGACTAGTTAATGCTAAAAGTTTGAGTAGGTATATTCGACATATTCTGAAGTTTACTGTTACTAAATTACTGAAGCCTACTACTAATATTACTGCACTAAAAATACCAAAAGAGGGTGAGAGAGAGATCATCATTATGAACAACTCCTACTATGGAGCAAACCCAGAATTCGAGAAAAAAAATCAGCAAAAAAGTTGTAACTCGATATCGACAAAACGTACCCATGAAAAACCTGTTTTTTTTTTAAGTCCGGGTTGTTCCATTTTAAACGTCGTTCTAAAAGTTATTCACGATAAGTTTAAATCACCTCCTTTCGGCTTAGTTTACCAATTATGGATAACCCTGTATTTACTTCACTATTTATCTCGCATGGGTAACCTTGCTACTCAACTACCTCAGTCAAAAATCTTGTAAATATTTTCGTGGTTATATAAGGTTCGGGCAATATACGGAAAAGGTTCAGCTTTTGCTTTAACATATCTCACTTGCAACGACTATCAAGTCCCAAGAACCTAATCCAATCCAAGATTAAAGAACATTGAAGTTAATGTTTTTATAATGGTTTTATCCCCAGTCTGTGATAACATTTTCGTAAATTGTAGAATAGAGAGACAATTTTAGAAGAAAACTAAACGTACATACAACTTCTCACGAGTATAAAGTATAGGTTTTGACTACGGATTTAGACAAAGCAGTTTTAAAATGAAAACTATTTTTGGTTTCATGGCATTACATATATAACGGTTTCGTACTAAATCAAATCGAATTACAGTGACTAAAAGTAAATTACTCTATGTCATGTGATGAGGGCATGAATTACATTTCAGAGCATGAATATTCTAGCATTCCTAGAATGAAACGCTCCGTTCCGGACATGTGAAGCATCGTATTAGCATTGAAGAAAATTCAATTGCCTTAGTTACAGAGAAACCTATATTTTTTATTTTTCAAGTAGAAGATACTTTCTTTTCTTATAATAAAGAACGTTGCTTAGAAATAGGCTAAGGATGGGATTGTTACTTCTATTTTGAAAGAAAAATGAAACCTGCAATCTTTTGTTGAGAATTGTGTTTGAAGAAATCGAACAAAGGCTCGTAGATTAAAAAGCTTTCTTTAAATGTTCACGGCATTTATTGTTCCTGAACGATACACTCCTATGTATGTATATGGATTAAGTTTCCAATTTACAGTGCTATACCATACCAGCTTCACTACAACACGTACCTCACACTAAAAGTGATTGGGTCATATCCACCACGCTGGCTTAATGTAGATTGGGGGATTCACATACACATTATGTACGCCATCAAATTTCTTTTACGGACGTACGAAGGTTGCTTCACGATGTTTCCCTTCACCGAATAGCTAATGGTGTGAAATTTCGTACTAAAATTCTAAACCTACGACCTCACGATTGTACCACTTGATTACTTGCACTAGTTATTTACAATATTTGATCTTGGAAAACAGTAGTTCAATGTACAGTTTATAATCAAATGACGATAAAAATAATTTACATAAAAACAAAACAGTATAAATTTCAATAAAACTGCAGGGTGTGGTTAAACGCTTAAATTTAACCGACAAGAAAATCCTTGCCCAAAACAAAGACGGAAATGGGATATTAAGCGGGAACAAAGTTATTCAAAGTGTAGAGAACAAGGCCGAGGCGTGGTTAGGATATGGATGAGATAAGGATATCTGGCTGGGACTTATTATTTTCTAGCAATTCTAAAAAGTTCAGGTAAGTAACTATGGGCCAATTACGCAACTGGAAGTTTGATGGAAGATGAAGTCGGATATTTCAATTAGTAAGTCAAGGAGGTAAAAAATTATCTTATTATGAGAATTAATTATTAAGTAAATAATAATGAGGTGAGAAAAAGAATAAGATTGCTCTATGGTAATTTATCATCATTACTAGTCGCAAAAATCCTACAGGTAGAGATTGTCTTCTTAGTTAACTTTTTAAATACTTAAAATTTAAGAAATAAATAAAATTAATTAAATGTAATAATAATAAGTACTTTTAAATATCCGATATTTTCCCAGTGCATTTATATTTTCATCAGTAAAAATAAATTTGAAAAGTCATTAAAATCACAGAAATTGTGTGGTTTCTCCCAACTTTGATGACGGCATTTCCTGGATCAAACAATATCGAGAACCTTTATGTTAAATTTACTTTAACACAAAAGCTTTTAATATTCAGTAGAATTTAATACAAAGGGTTTATTGTTACAATTTAATTGCTATAGCTTAACTTTAGATGGTTATTGTATTAGATCACATGGGAGCTATAGAAAATTAGAGTACCGATGTTAGGTCATAGTGTTGATGAAATTATTTTTTATTTTTATTTTTCTTCATAATAATATGTAAAAAAACAATACATTTTCCATTATTTTTGAAATTAATGTTTGCAAAAAATGTATTTATAAAACATTTTGCTTCATATTTGTTCAGGATCTTTACACAATTTATTTTGGTCAAATTTATTTTACTAGATTAGCTATGGAGATTTATTGTTCTTAGTACATTTATATAAATACACTTGTCTCATAAAATAATAAATTTACAGAATGTTCAGCCGACAAAAAAAATATTTTGCTTTTAAGCCTCCGTATCTCATAAGAAAATAAGTTGTCAAGTGCGTTTCGAGACATGCGTATGATGATAGGCTTCCGTAAATGGTGATGATGATATAAACCAATTTTTATGATTCCATTAGATGGTTGACTACTAGACATGATAATAAGGTCTTAGAATTTTGATTCGATGATCGTGCGTACAATCTAGAACCTAAAATTTGTTCTTTACTTCCTAAGTTCTATGAATAATAGGACTTTGAGAATTTATCTTGATAGCTTCTTGGTTTGGGTGCTTCAAATGAGATTACAAAAGTTTGTATCCATATTACATATTTTAGAAAATGCGGAAATTGTGGTGAGGGTGAGAACATTAGTGTGAAGGTACTCCAGTTTGTTTCTAAGAGAAAATGAAATGAACCAGGGCCCTTGTAACAAACCTATCCTAGCCTGCCTAGCCCGCCTAGCCTAGTCTAGCCTATCTATTTAAAATTACAATTCCTACTACATTGTTGAGGAATAAATATAATGTTTCCTAAATCTTTTCTTATATTCCTAAAATTTTATTTTAATAAAGAATATCGATTCTATCTAGTTTCCTTATAATCAGAATTCAGTTGTCATCCATGACTCTATCTAAATGAATGCAATATTATCCTAATATATAAACTAGTTTGTATTGGCCAAGTGATCATCTAATGAGACCTTACGATATGAACCGCAATAACCCAGAGATAGGATTTGGAAATCTACAATTAAATTGAAACCTAAGTTGATTTATCATAATATGGAATTATCAATATTAAATGCAAGACTCTTGCTAACGCTAAAATGACGTAGAAAAGGAAAAGAACGCAACGATAAAGGAAAACTTATGTCTTTAATTATTATTATCTCAATTCATTACAAGATCTTTGATTGTATAAGAAATATAAATAAAAATGGAAATCAGCGGCATAGGTACGAGGCCTCTCCCCGCCCCGTACAGTTTGTGTGCGACTATCCTGACTTGGATCACAATCCTCCGCTTTTAATAGGCCTTATCTTTCCACGGCCAGAGGTCCCTAGTGACACCTTTGTCTCACTGTCAGTCGTATGTCAGCTAAAAGGGGAAAGAGTGTCCTTTTTTCTAAAAACCCATCCTCAATTGCAGAGATGAGGTCCCTTCCCCCCCATATGGTGATATATGGGTTTGGTTAACATGCGAAGTTCTCTTGGCTTCTCAATTTAGAAACCAAAAGGACCTCTAAAGGATACTTAACTAACTACCTACTAAACCTACTTTTTATCAGAACCTACTTGAAACTATCATAGTTCATTAACAATCTATGTAAGATAATACCTCTTGAAAAGTAGTAAAATTTATCAACCTCAAAATAATACTCTAATTGTGATGTAACTTAAAAAATTAGAAAGTTACATTAATCAGCAGAACCTCATAATTTAGATCAGCACTACTAGTTCAAGATGTTCACGAAAGTAGAGTTATTTCTCTATCTTATTTTATGTATCCAACAATAGAATGACTTCTCTCGATAAGTGAAAATGCACTGCTTCAATGTGACAACATGTCAGTTTCTAAGTAAGAAAAATTTATTCTCCTGATCTCTTCCATATGGTTAGAGAAACCAATTCTTGGCACGGCTTTGCTTGGCCACGGGAGTTCTACCCACTTGAAACATGAAGTACTCTTCGTCGAAGTAATTTTGTAAATAGACGGCATATTAGATAAATAAGCAAGTCAATCTCTTAACTTTTTTCAGCTTTACTAAATGAATATTAGATTTCAATCCACTTTAATGAACACTTGATATAAACGACTGACTGTAATGTCTAAGATATACTGAAGCTTAAGGAGTGAATATTATATCGTTAGATGTGTCGCAAACAATCATTCTCAAGATTTACTTGAAAATATAATTTAAGTTTAATCTCAGCAATGTTATAACTGATTACTCTTAAACTCGTTAGCGAAGAAATATCTAAAATTAATATTTCAGACCCTTACAAACTTTCTTGTTATCTACTCGTGTAATCTACACGTTTTCCTATCATATAAACCTAGTTTCGCTACAATCATACCTAACCTAGACTATTTATTACTCTGATAAAGCAAATAATGTCAAAACCCTACAACCATAAAAGAAGTTTTACTTCATCCTAGATTCTTATCCCAAAACCCTTATCTTACCTAGTTTTCTAGTTATGTGATAAATTCCTACATTTTATCACAACTAGATTAATCCCTTTTAATCCATATCGAGATTCAAACATCCTAGAGAATCCCAGACATCAGATAACGTCAACTCATGTCGTAGTTCTGGAAAATCTATCCCGCCTTTCTAATCAATTATATTTTTCCTATTTATTTTCCTAGCCTGCCTACATTGTAACATTCCTATGTTTCCTAATTCTCTATTTTTACCTTCCTGATCATTGACTTACTCAGAAGATTTATAGAGTTTTAAACGAAGTGTTACTTCTTCGTTTGTGAATGTCACGATTCTAGAGAATCATTAGTATTTGTGGTGTGGGGCGTAAGTGTATTGACCTACAATCTGTAAGAGTACCTATTTCCTTCCTAAAACCTCCTACTCCTTAATGACGGCCCTGAGCTGCTAGGTGTTTCCCACTACCCCTGAGAAAACCTCTTTCCCCAAGGATAATCTCATTCCCCAAGCACTCCTAATTAGCGATTTCACCACGCTCAGCTAATTTCGCTACTACGCTGCCCTATAGTTTGAAGTGGCGAGCTTCAAGAACCTTCCAGCCCCTATCACCCTGCAAATATCTGCAACTGCTATTCGCCCAGCGTTTGCAGACTTTTACCTAAACCGACCCGGGGCTTCGGAACACAAGACCTTGAACTCAGATACACCGGAGCAGTATGCTGCGTGATAAGCCGCCTCCCGTGGAGAATCGTTTATCCCAGTGCCGAAAAGAACAAGACTGCGTCTAAAGGAGACCAAAAATGAACCATCCCACACTGAAGGGGCAAACAGGCTCACCTGTCAACCGTCTCAGGTCAACAGCCTACTATAAACCCCAGGGAAAAGGTCGTATCCTTGGTAGACTCCGTGAGGTGGCCTACGACCCGGATCTTTAGTAACTTTAGTACCATGATCCTTGCTGCAGTGAATAAGCTTCTGGCCCTCTTTCGTTAAATAGACAAAGGTATTATTTAGAAATATATCCAAATGAACTGTCGAGACTCTCGGATAGACTGCTACAATTAAGAGCATACCGATCACCCCTCATGAACGAAAGTGCATCGCACTAAGTTGAAACTGAACACAAAGACAATCTCACAATAACCACCGAAAATACTCATGGTTCGGATTCTTTCACTGAACTCTTTGAGTAAAATTTGGAAACATTTTATTGAGTAGCACAGAAGGTTAAACACTGATATTTATAAGACACGCTCAACGCGTGGATGATACTCAATTATAAGTTTATCACCTCGACCAATCATATTTTACAAATATTAAAGGAAAATGGCTTCAAATTAACCAAATACCGACCGTAATCGGGCAGAGGTTCGCCTTATGCTATTTTAATTAGTGACAAGCCGAGATGACCTTACAAAGAGAATATCCCTACAAGAACTAAACCGAATCCTAGTTTCTGAAGCCTTTTATAATGAAATCTAGACATTTCCGATTTACTATCATTTTTGAAATAATTCTGTAACTTTATTTTATTTTAGTTCATACAAGAAGCTCCGAGAACTCCTTTCTTAAGGTGGCCATACACGATGCGATGATTTGATCAAATTTTCGCTTCATGCCAACTGGGAGCTCATTCAGTTAAAGAAAAGGCAGGAATTGGTGGTTCACGATTTGAACCACTACCTGAAGCTGGGCTCACACGAAAGTATGATCGCATCTGTTCATCAGATCAGTGCAGCAGGGGCCATGTAGTATCATCATGTACTTAAACATTGCTGGTAGGTAGTTATATAAGAAACAAAATGACACCACCATCTTATTCGAAAAATATAGAGCATACAAAAAGTTGATGGGAATCAAAGTTGTAGGAAATCAAAAGATTTGATTTTCTACAATTTTGATTCCAACAACTTTTTGTAGGATCGATATTTTTTTAAATATATAGTTGGAACATTTTGTTTCTTCAATAACTTGTGTTACATAAATTGTCATCAGAAGTTGTCGGAATAAAAGTTGTTTAAAATTTGATTTTCTACAACTTTAATTCTCATCATATTTTTGTTGGATAGATAATTTTTGAATTAGAAAGTTGTACCATTTTGTTTCTTCAATAACTTGTGTTATTTCAATTTTTTATCAGATGTTTTCAAAACAAAAGTTGTTTAAAATTTGATTTTCTACAACTTTGATTCCCATCAACCTTTTGTAGGATCGATTTTTTTTTTAATAGTTGGTGGTACCATTTCATTTCTTCAATAACTTATGTTATTTCAATTTTACAGAAAAAGTTATGGGAACAAAAGTTGTTTAAAATTTAATTTTCTACAACTTTATATCCCGTCACCTTTTTGTAGGATCGATTTTTTTTTTAAATAGTTGGTGGTGCTATTTCATTTCTTCAATAACTTGTGTTGTTTCAATTTTACAGCAGAAGTTATAGGAACAAAAGTTGTTTTAAATTAGATTTTCTACAACTTTGATTCCCATCAACTTTTTGTAGGATCGATATTTTTTAAACAGTTGGTGGTACCATTTCATTTCTTCAATAACTTGTGTTATTTCAATTTTACAGCAGAAGTTATGGGAACAAAAGTTGTTTGAAATAAGATTTTCTACAACTTTGATTCCCATCAACTTTTTGTAGGATCGATATTTTTTTTAAATAGTTGGTGGTACCATTTCATTTCTTCAATAACTTGTGTTATTTCAATTTTACAGCAGAAGTTATGGGAACAAAAGTTGTTTGAAATAAGATTTTCTACAACTTTGATTCCCATCAACTTTTTGTATGATCGATATTTTTTTTAAATAGTTGGTGGTACCATTTCATTTCTTCAATAACTTGTGTTATTTCAATTTTACAGCAGAAGTTATGGGAACAAAAGTTGTTTGAAATAAGATTTTCTACAACTTTGATTCCCATCAACTTTTTGTAGGATGGATAGTTTTTTTAAATAGTTGGTTGTACCATTTCATTTCTTCAATAACTTGTGTTATTTCAATTTTTCACGAGAAATCATCGGAATCAAAGTTGTTTGTAATTTGATTTTCTACAACTTTGATACACATCATTTTTTGTTAATACATTTTCGAATAAAATAGGGGTGTCATTTTGATTCCTCAATACGAGTAAGTACCTACCTATCGGCAATGCAACTATATTAGGACCTCGCTGGACTGATCTGATGAATTGATGCGATCATCGCATCGTGTGTGCCCAGCTTCAGGTAGTAGTTCAAATCGTGAACAAGCAACTACTACCGTTTGAATTAGTTAAATGAGCCCCCAGTGACGATAACTTCGCCGTTGGGCGTAGTTGTAGCCGGACCATTATGGGTTGGCGTACCTATATCAGATCATAGAGCTATTACAATTACAACCAGAGGGATAATCTGATTGTCATGAAAAATACCTATCTCATTTCAGTGACTGTTGCCGTATTATTCTCCCGATAACCCTGTTTGCCGCCTACGCAAAAACGACGGGGCGTTATAGTTATAGAAGAAAGAAAATTGCACATCTAGATACCTTTTTCGTTTTATTTGAAAAATATCAATCATAGAAAAAGTTAATGGGAAACAAAAATGTAGGAAATCGAATTATAAGCAACTTTAGTTCTGACCATTTCTCGCGTAAAATTAAAATTACAAGAGTTAATCAACATTCAGGAAGTGGTTCAAATCGTGAACCACCAATTCCTGCATTTTCTTTAACTGAATGAGTGCCCAGTTGGCATGAAGCGAAAATTTGATCAAATCATCGCATCGTGTATGTCAAACTTTACAAGATTATATTAAATACTCTCATATCTAATTTTAAAAATATGTTTTCACTATAGAACACATTTAGTTCAAAATATTGATTTCTTTTGCGTCACATCCAACAAGACATTAATGACAGATGACAAGACCTTTCATATAAGAACTCTCATGAAACGTAATCTATGCAACTGACGTCTAGCCTAAGACACATAAGGTCTGGTACACCCTAATTCAGCGCTGATACCGAATTCTACGATTGACGATACACAAATGAGACACATGTTAGAATTCTTTGCACAGCGGAACAACAGTTAAAAATGTTAAGATTTACTTAAGGTTCGCTCGAGCGGGCTACATACGCCTGCTAATTTTTTTTAGGGAGACTTATAGAGGTTGCTTTACGGTGTTTTCCTTGACGTAAAAGTTGGTTGTGTGTAAATCAATCCATGGGTGCCTATACCTAAACGAGCTGATTGGTACAGGACAGGACAGTGAACTCACTCCTCACGCTTTTACGAGTAAGGTACAAGTAAGGCTCATACATAGCCACAACGAGCCTGCTTATAGATATGAATCCTGTTTTTAGGAAATTACTAACTTTTTTCCCATAGGTAGATATCAAAACATTGTAACTCTTGAGTTATTTTAGAGGTACGCAACAAAACGAAGATTTATTCGCAGCCTGGCCTTGATCCAAAGATAAAGTAACTTTTAAAACTCATGATTATTAAAGAAATAATTAGACTAATATGAGAATAAATGATTTTAATTAAAGTACGGGTGTTATAGCACTGGTGTTACTCACGCTTTATTTTACTAGATAACTGCTACAATAGTTTCGATCGCATTTGGCGATCTTTTTAAAGGTTGGACAGTGCTATGCGAGACGAGCCCGCGTGCTATTACTCCAACCTTGAAAAAGATCGCCAAATACGATCGAAACTATAGTAGCAGTTATCTACTAAAATAAAGCGTTAGTAACACCTGTGCTATACATTAGTAAAAATGTGCAAAAACCACGCTAGTTTCCATAGCCAAAGAATAAATGATCCATTAGATTTTTGGTAGGTAAGTGATAAATACTTAGATGTTATAAATCCAACATTTTGAAAAACAAATCAAGGGAACGTTTTCTAAGTACTACATCGTTTATTTTGACATTTTTTAAGCCGTATTATTTTTATACAGGCGTAGGCGTGTGAAATAATGGTCTCGTTAGCATGTGACATCATTACTGGATAAAACGCCTGCAAAAATCAATACACCAATCCTTTTAATTTTATAAGCGGTCCATTTATTTACTGTTTTTCTCATGCACATAAGATTTTTATTGAGAATTTGTTATTATAAAGATAAAAAAAAAAAAAAAAACTCATGATATGTTTATGTCACAGTAAACTATTTCATAAACGTAATTTTTGTTTAACTTTAAAAATAATTATATGCTAAAAACTGGGACCGGTTACGTGCTCTACCGGCACTTATCTACTTGCTGTGCCGTACTGTATCGGTCTGCCCATGAAGTGTAATCGAACCATATACGCCACGCTGGCCAGAATCGATGTGGTGGATTCACATACATCATCGTTTTTTGTCTTCGGACATAATGTATACATATAGGTAACATATATATATATATATATATATATATATATATATATATATATATATATATATATATATATATATATATATATATATATATATATATATATATATATATATGTATATATGTACACACATAATGTGTTCATATATTATGCAGTTTACTCAAACAATGTTTTCTTTCAACAAAGAACCGTAACTGTTAGTTAGTGTGTAAACTTGTAAATAAATATAAATTCAGCAAGTGTAGCAACGGGCGGCCATATCCCTGACAACGATCGCTTCCAGGCTACCTTAAGGGGACGAGATGGGCAAACGACATGATTTCCCACTCATTTTTTGATCGTTCTTCAAGATCAGGGAGGTATAAAATGAGTAAATCTTGGTTAATCATATCTTCAGTAAGCGGATAAAATCAAAAATACTTATTATTAATATTTGGAACTACTTTAAAATATTATTGAAAAGTATCACTACAGCATTTTTGTAATTATTTTTATCCTTATTTTCATGGATCGGAGAGGTTCATTTTGAATGAAACTTGAAATAAGTGGTTTGAGATATTAGAACCTTTTTCCTGGTGGATACATTTGTTTCTAAATGTTATAGTTTAATAAAGTTTATAGATAAATACTGATAACGCCTGCTGAAAACTATTTATTCAGAAATACCGTTGCTCGCATATTATAATAAGGCGTTAGCAGATAGACAGCGTTGTCAATGAGACGTTGCCACTTCGCCACGGCGGCCATCCGTGGCGAAGTGGCAACGTCTCCTTGACACCGCACAATTTCTATCTCGACATGATTCTTGTAGCTTGCCGCTCGCTCGAGGCAGTAGTCTTGGACCTACCGATATTTCGGTAGTTTTACCGATTTGGCATCTGTCCTACAGTCCTACTGAAATGAATCAATTTTTTTTAAGATTTCTGAGCATGCTAATTTTTCTAACTTTTCCACCAAATTTCTAGGTTTCAACAAAGAAAAGTTGTATTTTGGGACAAATTTTCCCGATTTTCTACCATATTCCAAGTTTTCAGCGAATCGAGACTTTAACAAAGTTATGATTGTGGGTTACTAGTATTTATAGTACCTACAGGTATTATTATTATGTACTTACCAATAACCAGCTAAAATAAAAAATATTTCCTAATGTCTACGGGTAAGTCATTGTTTTCAAAAAAAGCTACAAACTGATAGTTAGCCTTATTTTAATATAACAAAATGGTCGCAATTCGGCGACACGCATTTTAGTTAAGTTCTCTCTAAAATAGGTTTAGTCCTGTCAAACTAGGCTTTGGTATTCGGATGTCTACACGATTAAACTATTTTTAGGTCGAGTCGACTAAATCGATTTTAGTTACTCAATTTGGTCGAAATGCATTCGGCGGCCCACATTTTAGAGTGATTTACGTCTAAAATTTAGTTGTCAAATGTCAAACTAGTCGTCATTAAAAACATGGCGATTAAAACTAGTTTGGAGAATTTGATGTGTTTTATCGAGGTTTTATTGTCGAATTAATCCTGAAATATGGAATATTTCATTGTGGCAGCAACTGTTGATCTATTGGAAGGGTAAGTAAAAAGCCAAAAACCTGTTTTTGCTTGATTCACTAAACAAGTGAGAGTTCATGTGTGGTTCATCTAGTTCCAAATTATTGCAGCGTTTGAATTCGAATTATAATATTAGGGACGTTTCAGACCCTTTTCAGATAGAAGAGGAATAATTTAGAAATCTGTAGGTATCTATAGAGTTCCAAAGTCTGGAGCTCAACAGTTAATAAGTGATCTTAGGTAATTTGAGAAAGCACATCTCTATAAGATATCCCAAAACATATAGAGGTTGTATGCTATGGTCTTCCATTCAGCATGTGGCTAAAACAATTTCTTGGGCTTAAGCCAGCCAACTGTCAGCAGATGTCTTGACGCCACAGTCAAGTCTCACAACTGGGCCCTAAAATCATCAAATTCCCAATGACGCCAGCTGACAAACAAACTGCATTGACAGAGAACTTTAATTATTCAAAGCAATTAAACTCCTTAATTAATTATCCAACAGTTAGATACTTACAATAAGAAACTCATAGATGAAGGATTGGTCTTCGCTCCGCTAGCAGAGCCATCCTTCATCTATGAGAAAAGATAAGAGACCTATAAAGATTGATATCTGTTTAATTATATTATTCTATATCACATTGCAGATAACAATGAGGTACTGAAGACAAACTGCAACAATTAATTCTTGGTGCGATAGAAGTGTGACTGATATGATGAAGATAAAGATTTCCAGTCAGAAGCGAGATTGATATGCCAAAATTGAAGTAAGTTCTAGATTTTTTTATTAATAAAAACATCAAAATAAAATAATCGGCCAAGTACGAGTTGGACTCACGCACAGAGGGTTCCGTACTGTATGGGAGCCCATATCCCCCTTATTAAGGGCCCCCCTTAAATATTTATTTATTTTTAATTTATCATTTAATTGTATATACAACTAAACATTCTGTGATTATTTAAGTATCTATCTGTTACCATTATTAATATCGAGCGAAAAAATGGCTAAATTATTAATTTTATTCTGTTTTTAGTATTTGTTGTTATAGCGGCGACAGAAATACATCATCTGTGAAAATTTCAGCTTTCTAGCATAATGGTTCATGAGATACAGCCTGGAGACAGACGGACAGCGGAGTCTTAGTAATAGGGTCCCGTTTTTACCCTTTGGGTACGAAACGCTAAAAATGTACTTACATGGTTTATTATTTGTTCTAACAAAAATTAATAAAATAAAATAAAAATAGCCTTTATTCTCTAGTATATAAAATCCTTATGAAACATTTTTCTTATTTCTACATATTTCACTAGGTTGTCCACCCTGGACATAGGCCTCTAGAAGTTGCCAGTGCTCCCTATCTCTGGCTTTCCTATGCGTTTTCCTACAAACAAACAGTAATTATTGTATATATCATGTTGCAGATAACAATGCGGATGGTACTCTTGGTGGAACAGAAGCGACAGAATAGAATGAAGATCAAGATTTCCCATCGCAAGCGAGATACGCCCAAATTTAATTACTATATTTTTTAATAATAAAATCATAAAAATATACATAAATCGTTTATTATTTGTGTCAACAAAAATTATTCAGTAATATTATTCTAAATAAAAATAATTTGGCGAATTCCACTCTGCTCAACAAGCCCTGCATTTCATTTGATTGAGGCTGCATTTGTTCTTGGCCAACTGGATCTATGACGACGAGGCAGAGGCTGCCTTCCACTTGGTTGAGGCAGATCAGAATGCAGGCACGCTGTGGGCTGGCTTTGTGCGGACTGGCATGCTATAGGCTGGCTTGTTGAATGCGGAAGTGCAGGTTGGCTTGCTGATGGAGGTTGTATGGGTACCTCGATATAATATATTTCTGGGAGATCATCCTAGAAAGATCCCACAATCCCTGCTTTGTCTGCTCAGATGGTAATGGCAGTATACCCTGTAAAACAAAATATTTTATTACAAAATTAAATTTAAATAGTAGTACCTATACCTACATAGTACATAAGTATAATATTAGTAGTTAACATATTTCTTTTATTAATAAGGATTATTCAAGTTACTTGCTTTATTTATTCACTGTAAAATATTAGTGATAAATAAATAAATTACCAGTTCTATGCTGTTGTGGCCAAAGACCAATGAAGACCCGATTTCTTCCAAAATCTTTGTTTCTGTATCGTCTAGGTCTGCGTCTCTTCCAGTAGTATGTATAGACCGTCTGATCTTTCTCGCTTTCATTTTTGTCTAGGTCCATACATTCCAAACCTATTGGACAATTTTTATCAAATTAAAACCTTATCATGATATTCATTTAGTTGGTACCTACACAAGAGTTACAAGAATTGTTTTTGAAGATATTACAAGACAAGCAAAGGAGGTACAAGTAGCGGCCAGGACATTGAGTTCACTGGCCAGATTTTCGGAACACGACAGCTTGAGTACCGGACTCCTAGTAGGTAGTTGCTTGATTTATCAAAAAGAGATCCACTTACAAGACAATTAGAATTGCTTACCTTTCACATAATGTACTCCTATGTCTCTCAGTATCGTGATGTTGGCGTGGAGAGGACATCTCCCTTTGCTTTTTATTGGCATTATTCATTGTAAAAGTCTAGTGATATTGCAATTCAATTCAATTCTTGTTTATGGCTTCTGTGAAGGTGTTTCACAATTTTGCCAATGTCTTGTATTTCACTGTCACCAAACGTAGAGAATTTGAACGGTTCCAATATGATGTACTGTATTCATTACTCTAGTTTTTGGATTTTACACCTTTTACCTCTGAATATTGCAAAGATTTACGAAGTTTTTGTGAAATGTGAACTGACTGAAAAAAAATGTAAACAAAAGTGTTGCCATAGTAATTTAGCTAAAGTTACGATAAAAGCCAACGAGTTGTATTTTACCTCCAACCTTTTAATCAAATCATAGATATAAAAGCTAGTGCATTCCACGGAAATAAAATAATGTAAAAGTCTTTCCAAAATAAAGCGTGTTGCACCGTTTTTGGAGTAAAATCGATTGTGATAATCCGTAACAGATATAGTAAGTATTTCTTGAGACTTAAAATAGAAAAGAACATAATAGTAACTTTGTTATTGATATGGTAACAAATTGGGAACAGCCCCAGGATTTTCTATGTTTACGTAATATATCCATGGATCAGCCACAGATAAAATAACAACCATAATTAATATTTGTGCCATCTAGTGGGCTTTTTCGAACTAATTTGCTACTCACTACTAGATGGCGTAAGTGGCGTTACTCAATTTAATTCTTTATGGCGGACGACTAAAATAGCTTTAAATTTAGTTCGAAGAAAACACCGAATAGCCTTTTGCTAGTTTTGCACTAAACTAAAAATTTTAGTGCGACTAGTTATAGTTTAATGCGAATGTCGCCGAATCGCTACCAATATCAATAAGTATCTGATTCGACCCTTAGTTCAAGACTTCAATCTTTTAAAAAAGCAGTTTTTTTTCGCAAGGTATCACCAGAATGTTCCATAGTAATGAAATGTTCAGTCCAAAACCTTTACATTTTAAGTGTTTCACTTTACAAACAACATCTCGGATGTTATTTATTTAAAAAAATATCTTATATCCACAAATGTTTTATTTTACAAACCATTATTTTATAACCAATTATAAATCAAACATTTCACTTAGACAATATCTCGAATGATATTTTGTTTTTTATTTGTATATTTTTCATGTCAGAACATCAGATGTTAAACATACGAAAACCATATTTTTGCATGGTTTCGTTTAAAAAATGAACTAATAGTAAATATAGACTACCGAATATGGGCCGATTTGGTTCTGGCACTCGCCGGTCGCTGCCGTGGCACGTTAATTGTTCTACCAAATAAAACCATGTCTTACAAAAATTTGCTTACCACGAGAATATTTTGGTTTATTTTTTTCGAAAAAAGCCACAGCAGCGACATATTTTTAAACATATTATATGTTAGGTAAGTATTTTAAATCTAAATGGAATTGTCTGTCAAACGACACTTTATAAAATTAAATGTGTCAAGTGTTGGTTTATTATCAAACATTTATTAGTTAGCAAAAAAAACAAAAGAATTGTTTGTAAAATGATACGTTATAGAATGTAACTTTTTCAAGTAATTATTTTGAGATATAACCAAGTTTTTAATTTTTTTTATTATTATCATTTAACTACTCATGGGTTTGTCAAACGTTGGTTATCACATGCCAGTTTATAAAAAAAAGTTTGTTAAATGACTGCATACCAATTTTGTCGTATGTGACAGACATTGCGGTTTTTTTTGTTCCACTCACTCTCGCGTATGTTGTATAACCAGATATGAATAAGACAGCTGTAACGTAGTTTTTTTTTTAAGTAAAATTTAGCAATACTTCTTTAGAAGCTAAGACAATCTGTCTGTGACGTCATGTCAACGTAGTCAGAGCGCTGCCTACTTGATTCAAGACGAATCGAACAGATGGCGTGCATGGTAAAGTAACTATAGTAACTATTATTTATTCTGTGCCAAAATCGTCGAGAATGTTTGTGGGGGACCTGCGCCTTAAAGCGTAAGTTACGTTCGTTTTCCCACTTAGCATTTTCTTATATCCAACTTCTTTCGTCGTATTCATTTTTGTTTTAATTTGGTGAATTTTCTCATGCACTACTCGTATCAACTGTCTTGATTGCATTTGTCGTAAAAATATAATTTTAGTTCCGGTTAGTATATCGGTAAACTTGTTGGTTCAGTTTTGATCTTGTTTTCTGACATGATTATGTAAAAGTAACGTACTCGCATGACACGTCTTTAAAAAGGTCATGTAAAAACATTGATGAGTACAGATTTTTGGAAATTATATTACCTATCAGAATAAAATAAGCATGTGAAGAGGGACTTATTTTAAATAAGTATGTTATTATTTTTCATAAGACCAATGTGGTAGGTGTGGCACAATCGCCCTACCTATGTAATTACCTACTACGTACGAATTATATTCTGCAGTGGACTATTACTCACAGGCTAGTATAGTACAAGATCATTCCTTATGATAGTAAGTGACCTAGACTTTCGACTGGAAAAATGTTTGACCACATGCAGCAAACAATTAAATTAACGCGTAAGCATTGCCATTCAGCGTGGCAATGCAGCAAGTGCTGGGCACGCTGCCAACTGGCAGTGGGCTTGAGCATTTAATTTTGGATTATATTAAGACCTTCAAGGGTCTGTGGATGATCCAATGCTCTTTATGTAATAGTAGTGTAGGTAGTTTTAGCATATAACCTAGTATTATATTTTGTTGTAGTTAATTATGTTAACTATTATACTTACAATAATATGCACAAATCTCAAAGGCTCTCCTATAAATGATATTATGAACTATCAAAGTATTAACTTTATGATTTTTATGGTAAAATGATTGACCTAGCAATTAAAATGAGCAACGCGTCTCTATTTTGACTCGATAATTTCGTTTTCATCTGTCGTCATTATGATTAACCTCTACATGTCACATTTTTCAACAAATCTAGACGAAACTTGGTCCTCAGGTTTAACATAATTATTTTGTTTGGAAATATTTTTGTTTCTGGCGATTTGGCTTGTTCTCAAAAGGACAAAATCTCATAAAGACAGATTGTCAAAAAACTAGAAATGGTACAGGTATATACACAATAATAATTTAAAAATTTATAACAAAAAATAAAAACTAGACAAGTGCGATTGTAAGATTTTGAAATCGACTCATAAATAGCACGACAGCTATTTCCCTCTCATAAGTTTAGTTAAGATTCGTTAAAAAATGCGATCTGTAAAGGAAAATGAACGTCCGGACTGACAAAAGCAAAATCACTGAGTTGTAGCAGAGATCTTCGCTGCAGTCAATACTTGTCTGGGGCACCCAAAAGAAAGGCTTCTCTTCAAAAAAAAAAAAAATGGCTATAGATAAAACTAAATATCACAATTTTGTGGAAAAATATTTCTAAACAAAGCACTGCTTACAAACTTAATTTTCCATTTTTTCCCGTCAAATAGAAAAGCTTTTCAATACATTACCCGTCAAGTTTAAGTAATTGTAGAGAAAGAAACATTAATTTATATTTGGTTCTGGGAATACTGATAAAATTTTATTGGTTGGTGGCATTTCATTCGTGTTCGACTAGTTACTTTTATAGACTAAATAACTTTAAGTTTAATCATTATACCGAGGTGTTACTCTAGAAGCAGAGTGGCATTGGTTTTATTTTTCTGCCTCACTTGATTTGACCTTATTTTAAATGGCGCCTTCCTGTCTTCTGCTTTTGCTGCGCCCGACAGGGTCCACACGCCACTCTGTACAAAAAATATATTAACCACCATTTACACAGTAATGTACTCTTTTCAAGTTCAATCGCAATTAGTACTCTATAATCAAATCAATCAATCAATCAATCAAAAATTTTTATTGACATAAAATAAGGTACAGGTAAATTAATGAAGCCTCTGATTCCCGAACTAGCCAGGGGCTGTACTACGGGTACCAGCGTCTTCTCCTATATTGACGACAAGTTATGTCAATTTACTTAAACTTTCTAATATTATTTATTTAAATTTAATTAATACTATGAGACGTATTATTTGAATATGAGTTAAATACTAGTCTAAATATTATCCTAATCAAGTACAAATACATACAAATTAAATTCCATATGAAACCATTACTATGTACTACTATAAATGAACTACTAATCTATTCAATTTTTTTTGTGTAATTACTTTAATTTAATTAATTTTCATCTTTAGCTTTGTTATTACAATTATTGTTATTTAATTTTTATATATCAAAAAAGGGATTTAAATATACAAGGTTTAACTAATGTTTATTTCACATCCTTATTTCATTTTAACAATAATAATAGTAACGTATTAACGTTTTCACATGTTCGAGTAACATGAGTACCTACTAGAAATAAGCGACCGATTCGCGGTAGCGTAAGTAGCGTAGTATACATAAGCGTCTGCGGATAAGACCACCTAGATGTTAGCTTGAAGGATATCTCAGTCTAAATTCAGCTACCTTAGTTTTAGTTTAGTTTTTGAAAATAAAATGTTGAGTTCCCCTAAACTACCTTTTAAGAAGCAGCATTTGGAAGCAGAATAAATGAATCATGCTTTTCGTTGTTCATACATAGTCACGACAAGATAGAAGATATATTCATAACTTTCATTGTTATTGTTCATGAGTAGGGTAAAAAAAAAACTAGTTCATCATTTCACTTCTGAAGACTCAACATAAATTTCCTTGATACGGCATAATATTCACTTAAATTTATTTTTTATGTTATTCTGCGTCACAACAGCTGAATAAGCATTAATAATTTAGCTTGAATCTACAGCATTATGGAAGTGTGAACGTGCCCTCGTTCACACCGCATGACCACAGGAGCCACAAGAGCTGCGGTCACCAATCCTAGCGACCGAACTTTTACTGGCGAAAAAATTAAAATATCGAATTTCACAATAATTTCGCAATGACTTCTTACACTTCTTATATTTAAATACAGAATTTCATCGAAATCGCCACATAATAGTTTACGAGTTTTTTTTAAATGCAAATAAGTTGACGCGCTTGACCACCAACTAGCCTGATGGTGCATGATGGTAAGCGACGTTGTGGTTGTAGATAATACTGAAACCCTATTCACTCTGATCTTGAAAAGCTTTAGATTAAATTTCTTAGAATACAGGAAATCAGGAAGACTGTTCCATTCCCTGGCGGTACGAATCAGAAATGTTCTAATCAGCAATAATTACAAACATATGTACTCGTATGTACCTATGTACATTTAAAAAGTACAAATGAATTACCTAGTTCAAAATGTCACTGTCTAGTCTGCACCGTACAATTCATAGGTATTGCTGTGAGTAGTGGTACGCAGCTGAAAACACTGACAAAGTGTTACGAGTATGATGTAGAGCACGAGAGCATATTACCAGCAGCTGGCCTTGAGATTCATTGAAAACACATTTATCCAAAATGTAATTATTGATGCATGATAGATGGTTACAATCATTGTGGTAAGCAAGGCAAAACTAGGTTATTTTATTTTACCCTGCTAGTCAGAACACGTAAGAACATTTGGAGTAGTGTTATTGATATTAGTTGTGACTCTGAAAAATACGGCAGATTTTACTAAAAGACGGCAATTATGGACTGTCGTAGTGCCTACTGGGGAATTCCCCTAAAGTAAGTAAGTTCGTATAGGCCGGGTGGCTAGCCCTGGTGTCAGAGTTTTTAGGCCGCCTGAAGGCCTCTGACATGGCTAAACGGTTAAAACAACCCCTTAGGATTGATTATGAGTTGGCGAGCGTATACCGATTTTTTCCCCAAATTGACTCAATTACGGTAATTTGAATTTTTCGATAATAACACTGATTTGAAGGTCTACCAAAAATGCACTGTGGTCATATAATCTTTCCCGCGAGTGCGGTTTCTGCGTTGCGTAAATAGCAACTCGTTCACCTTAAATAACCACTAATAAACAAATAGGCAACAAATTACAAATAAAATTACATAAAGTACAAAGAGTCAACACCAAAAACTGAACAGCGGAGTTTTTCTATCTAAAAATTTGCAAGCTAAAATTATCCCATATTGTTATGCATAGGTTGGGACATGAATTTTTACACCTATCCAATTTTATAGGTCCTTGTTAACCGATTCTGAATGAGCATAAAATTAACAAAGAATATGATCAAAATTTGGTAATAACCCACACACATTTAAATAAGAACAATTGTTATTAAAACAACAACTAAATGAAAACCATGTTTTTTTTTAGATGCAGAAAAAATATTTAATACATAAAATATCCCTACGTCATTCATCCCCTGAGACAGAAATATATTTTACTACCTGACTCATATTAACCTTTTGTGTGAAAAAAAGCGTGTTGATATGAATTATCTCTACCTCTTTCAGTTTTATTACAAAGAAAACTTTGAAGAAATCTCTTACAGCGATCTTTTATATAGTCAATAAGTAATAGAAACTATTTTGATACCAGTAAAGTCAGAAGCTGAGCTCGACTTAAGCTGATTTATCTCAAAGAACTTCATTCCATTATTATCAGTAAGATTTATAACCTTTAGCATACACTTATTCTTCAACTTTACTGAATCCAGATGTCTTTTAGATAATAATACTTTGTAACGTTGAGTTATTACAGCCCTGATTTAATGACCGATCGATTAGAGTGAGCAAAGCAAAGCATCGCTGACACGGGTGACAATATTCTTTTACCTGTCCAGTAAAGTAAGTAAGTTCATATAGGCCTTGGACCAGGCAAGCCCTGGTGTCAGAGTTTTTAGGCTGCCTGAAGGCCTCTGACGTGGCTAAACGGTTCAAACAACCGGGACCTAAAATTCAACGTGTCATCCAAGCCACTGTAGTGCTTTGTTGAAAAATACCACCCGCGGTCACTCATCCAAATAATGACTGTTCGGAACGTTGCTTGATTTCGGCGATAGCTGACAAACACCTAGTCAAACTACGCTACGAGCGTTTGTGGTTCTGTCCGGTTGTTAATTTATTATTGAGTGTATTTGGATGTTACTTCTCGCGCACAGGTCGTATTTTCAACGAATCTTGACAAAACTGGTTCACAATAAGGACTTCACGAGTGTTAGTTGAACACACTTCAGCTCAGTGGGTTAGTGCATAAATTTTGGGCCATATTGAGGAACTTTAAAAATAATGCTTAATGAAATGCAGTCAATTTATTTTGCAAAAAAGGCAGATATTTTTGATTATTTTTTTTAAACAACTGATGAAAAAAACCGCCTGCATATAGAAAAATATCCCACTGTACCTCAATAGGTATCTTAGAATGAGGAAAACAATAGATAAATCCAATCTTTCGTAATTAATCAAAGTCTTACCTACTTAATTGTTTAAGCATGCATCTTTATATCTTATCTTGAAAAGGATATTTTATACTTATGATTATCTTACTAGGCCTAGAGTCTACCAAAACGGAGCCAAACAGAGATAAAAGGTACATTATAACCGTGCGCTTATTGCATCAATGAATTATAATTATTATACTTAACGCAAAACAAAACACAGAATAGTTAGAAGAGCGGAGTTTTAGTATTAAAATGCGCTGAACAAATAAGGCATTTTGTTAATGGGTTTCTGTTCTACTACGGTTTTCTCAGTTCCGCTTTAATACGTTAAATGTCCGATCCTTTTCTAGGTATATTGTTTTTATGCGGACAGAGTTTCTGCATGCATAAGCCTTTTAATAGTCAAATGTGGGACCATAGATTTATCGATATCGATCCTGAAGAGTCAACACGTCCTAAATTCGTTCCACGTCATTTGAAACACGTGTGGTATAGAGTGCAGTGCAGTGCCGTGAATAAAGGTGCTATTTATTAATTAAGTGTTTTCACAATGTTGTGATAATTATTATTAGTATTTCAAATTGTTTTATTGTTTGTTCAGTTTTTAATGGGTTCATTACAATTTATTTCGAATAGAGTGCAGTTAAAATAAGAGTGCAATTTATTAATAAGGTATTTTAACTATTTTGTTTTTTTTTTAAACCATGTGAAGGTATTCAATTTTGGCATTGTTTAGTAGGTACCGAAGGAGCCGATGCTCGGTAGTTGCCAACAGCAATACGTCATCTGTAAAAAAAATTTAACGTTCTAGCTATCACCGTTCATGAGCTACAGCCTAGTGATAGACAGACGGACGGACAGCGGAGTCTTAGTAATAGGGTCCCGTTTTTACCATCTGGGTACGGAACCCTTAAAACGTGAAGAAACCTCTATATATATTTCTTTTGTTAGTAGAAAAAAATGTAAGACGCTTTGGGTCAGCATATGTAATATGGTTCAATTTCTTTTTTGTAGGAAGGCCTATGTTCAGTAGTAGGTCATTATACGGGCGGAAAAGTCTAGTACAAATATAATTATTTCTTACGCCAAGATATATCACATGATCTCTAAGTAATTGTTTATACATTATACTGAATATTGAAAGAGGATAACTAAGTAAATTTATAGCTACAAGGAGGAACGTGCTCTGATATAGTTTGTGAGAATTTGCCATAATGCGTTGTGTTAGTACCGTTTATCCCCGTGGCTCAACTACTTGGCTAAATTAGTAGAGCGAAGAGTAATTTTACTTTTACCCGTGACACTACTAATAAGGCTACGGGTGAAAGTACATTTCCTATGACACTACTCTGCTTCCAGTAATGTCACGGGAAATATTATACCGTTTTGAGTTATTCTTATAATACAATGTTACCATGGACCAATAGGTTTGGTCTATTCAAAGAGCTACATTATTTTTAACCGACTTCCAAAAAGGAGGAGGTTCAATGTTCGTGTGTATGTAACTAATTTTTTAGTGTATGTTCATCGATAATTTCTCCAATTGTAAACCGAATCGAAAAATTATTTTTTTGTTCCATTTAAATTTTACAGAAACCGGCTCAATCGTTTTTGATAAATCAAAAATAATGTTAACTATTCGAGCAAAATATTCTAATTTTGTTCACGATGGAAGGCGGTTTTGCCATTTTTTGCTAAATTGCTGTGTCTACAACGGAGATCTTCGCTTACGGTCGATCAATTATTTGTCTACATAGAAAAGGTGTTAAGACAATACTTATGTGTCTCTCAAAATAAATATCCCACATTTTTTCCTTCAAATGCTGTCTTCTCTGTTGGCCATTAAAATATAAGTGCGTGCGTATATCTAAACCAAATTAGTAGTAAATTGGTGCGCCAGTACCTTCAGCGGAAGTTGCCTTCGAAACACCCTCATCACTGGCATTTGTGCCAAAACTCCGGATAATGAAAGGCTTAACAGCTCTGGCTTCGATTGAAAACGTTAATTTCGGGCAAAGCTCTCATAGGTATGTATTGGTTCAGATAAACTTATTTAGCACTTATTAACACGTACACTGTCCAATGGCTCCAAAAAGAGTCACATCTGTACCATGTCATACGTCCACGATTCTAGTTGGGAGTCATGATTTAAAGGTAAACTTGATGATTTTTAATTGATTGGAAGTATGAACAAGAACAAAAAGATTCTCATGGACGTATAGTTAAGTTACAAGGCTACCAAATATTTGTTGGCAGTTTTTTCAAGGTACAGCGAGATTGTAGGAAGACGTATGAATATAATTCATAACTTTGTACTGGAACTGTGAAAGTGTTAACACTAAGTAAGTAAGTTCGTATAGACCGGTTGGCTAGTCCTGGTGTCAGAGTTTTTAGTCTTAATGATTCTAAAAGATTCCTCATTTTTAGGGTTTAGTAGTAAAGTGAGGTCTCTTATAGGTACGTAAAATTTTATAAGTTCATTCGTTTCGTCTTTGAAAACAAACTCCGACATGTACTCAATTCGATATACGTGTTTATTTTACATATCTTAGACAACATCACAAAACAAGAAAGACGGTTAAAACTTTATCCATAAGTAAGCATTATAAGTAGCTTAAGGGAAGTTTTCTAGATACGCCTGTTTTTTATGAGAGCACTAGTTTCCACACAAAGAGAAATGCCTGTGTCGTGCAATCTAATGCCGCCTACTAAAGTTAATGTTGGGAGTAAGGACTCGCAGGATGTTTGTTTCAGCTAGGAATATAAGATAAACTGAAAATGTTTGAAGTGAAATCTTCTTAGCGGCGTTGTGCGCTTTTTGGGATGGGCAAAAAATGTTAAACTCGCGTCAGATAGTGACCTGATCAAAAATTCGTAAGATGGATGACGTAATGTTCAAGTTTTCACTTCTGCCGGCAATCCCGGAGTGCAACCCGTATTTTTTTTGACGTGATATCGTCTTAGAAATCAATGAATGCTCGACGCACGAAAAAATGTCACGTTCAACCGTGCCGAGTTGCACCAAGCCGAGCCAAGCCTGAGTCGAGCATGCAAGCGAGAGCACAGAAAAAGTGATAGAGAGGCGCAATCGGCCTAAGCCATGCCCAAGCGTTTGGCTTGTGATACATGTATCTCTCTTCCACTTTTCCATGTTATCTAATGACGTTATCACGTAAAATTTTCGCCCTTAAACCGACTTTACAGACAACCATTTTTATTGATTCTTGATATGAATTAATATCATCAAAATGGTATTGTAACGTACATTTAAAGATAAAACTTAAATAAGTTAAGGACAAATGCTCATATACTGAATCTTCTTTATAACATTCTATTCAATCCTTCTACCCTATGCTTCATCTTAAAGACTCTTTTTCATTCTATTCGATCCAAGGATACCCTTTCCCAGACCCCTACCGCACGGTGTGAAAATTTTTACGGACGGTCGTTTGCCTTTCAGGCAGTCCAGTTATGGAATGCCTTGGCCGTTACTGTAAGAAAAGCTCAATCACTGAACGTATTTAAAGATCAGGTTAAAAACCATTACCTGAAGAAATTCTCAATTCTTTAACAATGTAACTATTGTTGTTGTTATTTGTGCTGTTTTATATAATTAGTTTATATATTGTAATTTATTATTTATTAGCTTATTATTTAGTTATAGGTTTCTTTTATAATTATTTACGCATTGTTTTCTTTATATTTAGGTATTTTAAGTATTTATATCAATTTTATTAGTTTGGATGTTTATGAAGTATAATCAAATCTATATTTTACACTAATGCGCACCCTGTACACTATTTATACTTTTTCTGTCCTCTCCATCCTAAGGTTGCCTGGCAGAGATCTTTATCAGTGATAAGTTAAGTGTAGTTACACTGTTTATGTATCTTTTTTCTTCTTTTTGTTTATTTCTTGGTGTGCAATAAAGAGTTTATCTATCTATCTATGTAAATGTGGATGTATTGTTAAAGTTACAAATAAAATACCATACTACAAAAAAAAAAACACTCGAGAAGGATGTTCCCAGTTTTACTATAACTTACTGTTTATTACTTGTTTTTGTGTTGTTGTAGCTTAATTATGTAGCTTTAGCTCAAGTATCTATATAGTATTGTACTTTGTTGTAGTTAACAAAAGCGTGTACTCACATGTACGTTGTGATAATAAAATATTACTTAATATTCAAACGCGTCCCGTAGCCGTGGCCATTATTCCATCATAAAATATCAAGCAACTTTGGCAGCGGCCGCCATTCCAAACAATATTTTCCCGCGTTCCTCGTTTCATTAGATATGAGGACAAAGGGCCAAAGTTTCCTAATTAAATGCTATAAATTCATGGGCGAAAATATCCCTACGTTGTAATATTTCACAAGCTGACTCCATGGAAATATGGTGATTTATTCATTTGAGATACAACTAATTGATAGTCGCTTCAGTATATTTGAAGTATCTTTTATTTAAAATCATAACATTTAGGTCTGATTTTACCAAGCCATGCTAAATATTTTATGCCTTGTTAGACCTATTAACAAACTGTTAGTTATAGAGTATCCCACCATGTGCTAATGGTTTGTTAGTCCTCTTGACAAGATGTTAAATCTAATCACTGCTTTAGAGGTCTGTTAAAAGCTAACAGGCTGTTAGAAGACAGAAATCACTCGTTGTCAAAAGATCAATCAAATAATTTTAGTCATGTTTGACATTTCAACTATTAAAGTAAAAAGTAGCCCGGTTGCATTATAATCCTACAGTTTTAAAATGATTATTAAAATGTATCAAATTATTTGAAGAATCTTAAAACTTAATTGACCGAGCGAATAAAGTGAGAGTACTTTTGACTCGACAATTTTGCTTGCGTCTGCCTAGATGTTGATTTTTCTGTACAGGTCACATTTTTCAACAAATCTTGACTAAACTTGGTGCGTATTCTATAAACATATAAAAAAGGTTATTCATAATCAATTAGCATTCTTTTAGGGGCTTATTCTGTACATCAAAACTAACAACTTTTGTTCTACGACTTTAGTCAAAACACAAAAAAAATGTTGTTCTACAGAAAAATATCGTTCACCCGCGACAAAATGTATGGAACAGCTGGTTTTATTTTTCAGTTCTGACAAAAGTCACAAAACAAAAGTTGCTAGTTTTGATGTGCAGAATAAGCCCCTAAAAAGATGCTATTTGATTAGAAAAAACCCTGTATATGTATTTTTTTGACGGTGATTTTTAAGTACGGGGTTTTAAGTATTTCCCTAAAAAAGAGAAGAATATTGCTGTAGCTCTGTTCATCAACGGATTTTGATAATAAACGTGTTTGGCAAAATTATTTAGTATTTAAATTTTAACATAATTTGCGAGAATGAACGAAATTAATCAAGAGCAAGACAAGATTAGGCTTTTGAAGATTAAATTAAACAGAAGCGAGGTCTACTTTCGGACAACTATTAGTCTGTCTTATAAAATTATGTAAGTAAAGTATATTAATTTCAAAATATTATATCAGAACCCTCTTTTGTTTTTAAATACTACCATCTCTGCTCCTTGCCAATCGCAGCAATTTGTCGCCTTCTGCATCGCATTTTCGGTAGTAATTATTTAAATCAAAGAATAATGTTCAACAGCAACGTAAATATTAAGTTGAAAAAGGCTTTCAGTTTGCTCAAAAACTATTTCACCTTACAATACCTAATTTTGGGTAGCAAATAAATTTCAAGTAGGTATGTGCTGTTCTTAGTAACTTGTATAAACCACGTAAGGTATTTGCACAAAGCAGAAAGTCTTAGCACAAAATTAAACAAGTTTTCCCTATGAAGCAATTCGTAGCCGTCTACAAGTCGTAGCAGATCGTAGCAAGTGGAAAAGTCAGAGCCATCTACGCCGTAGCTACAGCTACAACATCGCAGCATCCAAGCTTTGAAAACTTTTTTAGCGTTGCATAGCGACATCTGTAGCCGTTTGTGAACAACGTTTTCAATCTACATCATAAGATGTAATTTGATTAGTATACGATGGCTACCTTTATAAAGCTAGTTTCAAACCAAAATAGATAGATGTCGCTTTAGACATTTTTTTTTACATTGCAATGACATCTGTTGAAATCCTGAAAAACGGTGAGATACACAAAAATATAGGTATAAGTTTGGTAATTTTACTTGAGCAACAACTGTACAAGAAATGTATAACCTATTTTATACATCTAATGACAGATGGCAGTGTTTAGTATTCTCGGTATATAGGTACAAATAAACGACTTCTTTTAGTTTTTTTTTTGTACACGATAAAATTAAATGGCACTGGATCTATTATGCATAATTTTACGAAATATTAATAATCGGCCACGTCGGAGTCACGTACGAAGGGTTCCATACTGCACAAGAGCGAAAAACAGCGAAAAATTCAGGTTTATTGTATGAGCAATAAAACGTTAAATAAATATGATTTTCAATAATAATTATATATATTTTTTAATCTTTAATTTTATTCTAATTTTAGTATTTGTTGTTATAGCGCAGAAATTCATCATCTGTAAAAATTTAAACTTTTCAGCTATCACGGTTCATGAGATACAGCCTGGTGACAGACAGACGAACAGACAGACAGCGGAGTCTCAGTAATAGGGTCCCGTTTTTACCCTTTGGGTATGGAACCCTAAAAAGTACCTATTACACTCTCTTCCTGAGCCTGTTGCGAGTATCTATCAAGTACTTACGATAACACTCACAGGGTAATTATGAATGTGTGTACTATAAAACGTGTTTATGAAAGATGTAGTAATACTGTAACAACACATGAAGTACATCATAATGGACAACTTTGCTATGGGTCCAACCCAGAATTCGAGAAATATAATATCAAAAAAACGTAAATTTTCTGTAAAGTTTAAATTAACATTTCGCGATATTTCTCTACAATGTTTAAAAAAACATGTGACAGCTTAAAAACAGCAACAGGTAATATCGTTACAAAAAACACACATGGAATTGACAATCTTTTCCTTTTGGAAGTGTGTTGAAAGTAGATCTAGCGAATAGATTACTCGCTAAGTAAGTGTACACAATGAGTATATTTGTTTATGCGCCTAATTCTATAAGCAATAGTATCGTGTGTCCCCAAATGTCAACCATATGCCATTTCCCACAGAGAGGGCAGCAACGGTGTCTTTACATTAGATTATATTCAAGAAGGCTTTTGTCACACCGTACTGAAATACCGTCACGGAAGATATTATTCCACAAAATGTTGAATTTTTAGAAACAACTTTTACTATGGGACCAACCACAAAGTAACGAAAAAAATCATCTGTCCCATACATTTTGTCGACACTCGACAAGTTTTTGTATGGAATAAAACAACATGTTGTATCCAATTACATCTACAGACTTGGTGGTGGTCCATGGAGTACTCTTCCGGGAGAGGTGTTGTACCCGGGGATAGCTATTGTAACATTAGATCTTGATATGGTTCGGCCGTCGCTGTAAATTTCGTTTGCGCGATGCAGTCCTCGGCTTGTGATTGGCTGACGTTAATTTCTTGAAGCGCGCGTGTGGTGGCGCCGCATATAGCAAAGTTAGTCGCTACACATCCATCCATCATCCATCAGCCGTTGAACGTCCACTGCCGGACATAGGTTTGTAGAATGGATTCCCAATAAAGCCGGTTGGAAGCAGCATGCATGCAGCACGTTCCTGCGATCTTTATTATTTCAGCAGTCCAGCTAGTCGTTGTACATCCTACGGTGCGATTGCTGGTCCGTGATCTCCATTCAAGAACTTAACGGCTCCATCAGCCATCCGTTCGTAAATCGTCAACACTTAAAAACTGATGTAATTTTTATTCTCAGAAAAAAAAAAAACTGCAATCTCTATGAACGGCAATTAATCAAAACTTTTGTAGTTAGTGCAAAATGATTTACGCAAACTTTGGCGACTGTAAGAAAAAAGTGCAGCGTAAAATCTTCGACAGTCTGATTTATGGCGTTTAACAAAGTTTGTCACATTTTTATCATCTATAAACCAATGTCAAAAAGAAGATTTTTCATAGAGTCTATGTAGGTACTGATATACAGAGTTATTTCTAATCAATTACATCTTTTTAATGGCTTATTCTGTACATCAAAACTAACAACTTTTGTTCTACGACTTTTATTAATTCTCAAAAAAAACATTGTTGTTCCATAGAAAAATATCGTTCACCCTCGACAAAATGTATGGAATAGCTGATCTTTTTTTTGAGATTTGACTAAAGTCCCAGGACAAAAGTTGTTAGTTTTGATGTACAGAATAAGCCCCTAAAAGGTTGCATATTGATTAGAAATAACCCTGTATATGCTAATTCCAATTCTCTCGTTTAAATTATGATAATTATAGAATATATGTATAATATCTCTGAGAGATCAAATCATAAGTGAGGAGATCCCTAAAAGAGCCACAGTAACTGACATAAACCTGCGGATTGACAAGTTGAAATAGCAGAAAGAAGGGCACATAGCATAAAGAATTCATTACCAATGGGGTCGAAAAGTTCTCAAGTTAATTAATCGTGCCGGCAAGCGCAAAGTAGGATGACCCACGAGGTGGACAGATGACCTCATCAAGATCGTGGAATTGCGTTGGATGCAAGCTGTTTTGAACTAATCTTATTGGAGATACAGAAGATGCCTATGTTCAGCAGCAAACGTCGTATGGCAGATGGATTGATGGATTGCCTGATTCCACGTTCGTTTTTAGGGTTCCGTACCCAAAGGGTAAAAACGGGACCCTCTTACTAAGACTCAGCTGTCCGTCTGTCCGTCTGACTGTCTGTCAACAGGTTGTATCTTATAAACCGTAATAGCTAGAAAGCTGAAATTTTCACAAATGTATTTCAATATTCAAAAAATTTCTATAACAACAAATACTAAAAACAGAATAAAACTAATATTTAAGGGGGCTCCGAATACAACAAACCTGAATTTTTAAGCTTGAGATATTCACATAATGTTTAGTTGTATATACAATTCAATATTAAGTAATTCAATTGAAATAAAATTAATATTTAAGGGGGGCTCCCATATAGTACGGAACAATACGTGCGTGAGTCCTATTCGTACTTTGCAGATTATTTCATTATATACAACAACCTTGAAATGCAAATGTACCCAATGCTTATCATAGATCTTTTTATGTTTATTTACTTAAGAGTAAGTAGTCTATAAGTTTTTAGGAGGTACCATAGAGTCCGGGTTTTTATAATCCACGTCACAAAAAGGTCCCGAATAAAGAGAAAGCACCTATAAAAACGGAAAAATATTGCCTCGACTTAGTGTCAATTTAGTTAAGAGAGCTATAAATAAATGTACCTAAATCAGAGGGCCTCAGAGTTTAAAACTTATTACTATGAGCTTTGTAACTGAGTTATTGAGAATTCAAATGCAGAATTTACGTGTGATTAAAAACATGACTGCTGATGGCTTTTATTTTTTTAGGAATAAGTTACTACTCAAATGCTATTTACTTACTATCTAACCACTAACTTCTTAGACTACTTAAGTTACTACTTAAACTAGAGGTTGGCGCAAATATCTAAAATACTTCGCCACTTCATAGGCCACTGTTAAAATTTCAATAGTAATTGTAACAAACCTCAGATGGTTTGATCGTCCACATCTGAGTAATTAGGCATAGGAAGAAGGCATTCTTGTAGGTCAGGAGTCTCTCACATTAGGATATAATTCTTTCTAATATTATCTAAAGAATCTTTCCATTCAAATGATTTACAAACAAGCAGGTAAATAAATACATTTTAAAAAAGCAACAGATCTTCAATCTAGGTATATAAACTCTTTGCAAAACGCTTAGCATATAACTTCAGAATTTAAAATAAGAAAAAAAAAGAACAGGGAATTTGACGGGACAGGAGGGACTTCACTTGAGAAAAATTATAGAAAAATGTTGGAATATTTCATCTTTAATAGGTACATTTAGTTTTGTTCCGCAAGATTCAGAGAAAGGAAAAGCAGAGAAGAGTTTACTAACTAGGAGAATTTCGTTCCTGGTCTAAAAAGTGGAAGTTGGAAGAAGGTTGTTTTCGATCAAAGGACGAGGATGTTCCTAGAGGATTTGGTTTCGTATAAACGTATCTCTTTTTAAATAGATAAGTCTCACTGTAGATATAGAATATGTTCTGCGATTAATATTCGTCCTGATCAGCACTGCATTAGACTTCTGGATGATTTACTGTTGTATTAATGTACAAATGGACATCAGATGAAAAGAGGAGGTCTATCATATGGAGATAGGCCTATATCCGCCTTATTGAAACGATGCTGTATGGAGGATTCTCACACGTATCTATTCTTTTATGAGTATGAACGAGTTGCTTACGACGCTACGCTACTCCACAGAAACAAGGCAATATTATCTACTCTAACCTGTAGCGGGATAATAAATACACATACGTCTTCAGGTTCCTATGGCGGTCTTGCATAAGTTGGCTTACGATGTTTCCTACTCTATAGAAGTATGTTACTGTCGAAACTATCCTTCATTGAGTATTTACTCACGAGTAGAAGATAGAAGCTTCTAACACTCGCCCTTTATGATTCTATGTATGAATTACAAATGTTTTAATTATTTGTCTTTTCAGCTTCGACTATTTGTGAACATAAAATCTTAAGATATTATATTCTATGCGGATTGAGAATCTCCAGAAATTGAGAAATTTCCAGACATGACGTGCTTTACCTACTCGTACAATTTGCGAAGAACAGAGTGTTCATAGATAAAATGTCATTTATTTATATTATGGGGATTGAAGAGTCGACTCTTGCTATATCTTATTATTGCTACATCTCATTATTTTAATACTAGCCGTAAGTGCTACTCGATCAATGCTGTATTTTCATTAGTGTGCAGAACTCTTGAAGCCAGATAGAGCTTGGGCCAGTGATTCTCATTTCCGAAATGGAGGGATATCCCGTGTCCGTATTAAGAGTGAAAATTCTGATCACTTTGAAATAAAGCTATTGATAGCTTATTGATTTAAATATTATTTTATAAGGCAAAGTCGATTCTCGAACCTTTACCTATAGTAATCTTGGAGCTTTTCTTGAGAACACTCTGGAATTCATGCAAGTTTTATGATTTTCCTGACTTTATGAAGTGATGTAGATAAGATGACTGATCTTAGACTGACACACTCGCGACTCCTGGTTTTCTTTCCTGCTTTCTTTTTCCAGGATGGCGTTAGATTTACGAAAGCAGAGTAGAGTCATTTTCATGGTTTTCAGCTCTCTCGAGCGCCATGACTAAATAATCAGAGATAAACATACAATAAAATAAATCTCTGATACCTAAATAAAATTGAATAAATTTAAAATATTAAAGTTAATTGTCAGAAATAAATTAATACTATTCTTTCTGGCATTCCAATCTTTTATTATATTCGTAGCTTGATAATAATATTAGTTCAATAATAGAGTTTCTTTGTTCTAAAGTACTAATTTAATAGAATTTCCTTCTCATCTCATGTCTAATATTTTCTTAAGCAACTAAATTAATATTTTATACCTAGCTTTATTGAAGCTTATATACGTTAAACACAAATATTCTAAATTAACACCAAATATAACAGAGAAGCTCTAGAATCACTATTTCTATATAGCTCTTGAGACATTAGTTAGGTACTGCATTTCACTCTGAGATTAGTAATATACTTTCAAGTTCATAGAAGTTCAAAATAGGTAAAACCTAGGGTTTTTGCTCTGAATTTAGGTCAATTATCAATAGGTAGTTATGTATTAATCAATCAGGTAGTTATGTATTTCGAATCACCTTTACCTGGGGTTTATGCGGTCTATAACGCAGGGTCTATCACAAGACGAACACTGGCCAAACTAACGTACAAGTAGGTAAATAAACTAGATGATTACGATAGGAATCTCACAGCAGAAAACTAATAAAGCAGACGGCGCTAGGTGAGAATTATTACGTTGTGAACTTCAGAAGTTCAAAAATGTTAGTATTCATATTTCTTATTATTTATCAATACAAATAGTAAGTTGAGATCTTATTGAATATCTGTATCGATATTTAATGCATTCTTAATATCTTAGGATATTTCTTTCATGAGGTTCAATTTATAATTTCTTCATGAGTGAAATCAGGATGCATAGCTAGTTGACATAAAGTTAGGATTCATTGAAGGCATATGAAGTTTCTATAATCATTTTCTCTGACATTTTATTTTAGGCAGGTTTCTTAAAATAGTTTCAATACTTCGTAGGTTTATAAATTAAGGTTATTTAGGCAGGCTAGGCTAGGTTTGTTACAATTTGGTTTCGCGACCAGGATTGTTACAATTTGGTGCCGTGACCAGGATTAGCAATAGAAACGATTCGTTTTATCATAAAAATAGGTTTAAATATTTTCTTGACAATATAATATAGTCGGATCTCATAAATATTTGATTTGTTAGTTTAACTTTGTTTAGGCAAGTCAATTCAGGTTTATTATAGGACTGTGTTCAGTAGTCAGACTATCTGAACACAATTTGTTGCTGTGAAATGGAGACGATGGTGATTCGAAATTTATAGGTTACTGATAACTAGGGTTACGTAATAATTTCAATCGCGAGTAAAGTTCATAGGCAAGTATCGAATATCGCAACAATTTTCAGGTTAGACATTGTCTTAGGGTATTAACAGATTAAAACGTTGGGGGTGATTTGTTTTAAAAAAAATACTGCAATTAATAGCAAGCATTTTGTATCATGGGTAATTATTTCGTTCAGGTTACAAAAATAAGGGGTCTAGCCAAGGATCATTCGTCACTCATGTAATGTGTTTGCAGTAGACATGGTGCAGTAGTTTAGTGTTTATAATATAATTTATTGCTTCATGTTGTATAGTTTGAATAATTGTAGATAGTAAATATTTTCAATTTATAATAAAAGATATGATTAGTAATTATACAGACAAAGCAAAGTATATTATTAATATTCAAACTAGGAAAGTCAGGGAATTGATTCGGTTTTATAATTTTATTACAGACTAGAAAACCGGGGGTAGAGTATACTTAACAATTTTAACTTACGACTTTGTAAATCAAAGTAATAAAGTGTGAAATATTTTTCATTGATAGAGATTTGATTTAGTAGGTTACGGAATGACTTTGATTTTTTGGACATTTGTGTTTTACTACTTTTAACACAGAAAGTTAGCAAGTAGATCAATTTAATAATTCAATCTAACAAACAGGCTGTTTTACTAAATTGCATACAGGAAAATTCGAGATGTTATTAAATAAAATAAACATTGGGCTAATCTACATTGTGTAATTATCAAAATTATATCAAAGTTGTCTAACAGTGAAAGATACGTTAAAAATGTATTTTATTGGAAATCTATCAGTTCTAGTGTGAGGTTATGATAAGCTGAATAATTATTGCAAAATTATTGAGCTGTTAAATAATTTTATTTAAAATAAGATTATTTGGGAGATAAAATAATTTGTCAGAGTAGTATCTTGAAAGGCGTTAAGAAGGGAAGTTTAATTTAGTTGTTTAAACTAATATTAAAGTTAAATGAGATTTCTAAACGGGGGGGTGTATTATCAAAAACATAATTAAGCAGTTCAGAAAGAAGAGACAAGCTGGGTTTAGTAAATAATATTAATGAAATAAACTGAAACCCAGTAATACAATAGTTAGGCCAAAAACGTATAAATGGGGTTTGTATTTTAGTGTGAATAGGAATCTTCTAGCTCAGTGTGCTTCATCTGAGTTCGCGAGGTTGTTTATCATCAGGAAAGTTGGTGGTCAAACGCAGGCTTTTCGCGATTTAAAAAAAAGGGATGAAAGAGTTGAGCAAATAAAATGTAGAATAAATAAATTAAAGCAAGGAAATTTTAGTCAGGGGGGTGGAACGGTTTCAGATAGTAGATAAATCTTACTACTATTCTTAGACATCAGTTGTAATCAATGTAAACAGATGTTAGCTAAATCTTCAGCGAATATTCAAAGTCTTAATAATCAGATAAACTGTAACAGATAATGCACTTAAAATAAAAGTATATTGCTGGGTTATTAAATGGTCGATCATCAATCAAATCAACTTTTGTTTATTGTTAGTAGCGAACAATGATACTGAAAACTAAACTAAGTAAATCAACAAAAAGTTTTCTTCATCTCAAATTAAATAAAAGTTCAGTCGTATATTTTTGCTAGATCTTTAGAAATCAGTTACACCAAAGTAAGAAAAATGAATATTTTTAGAAAATTAAAATAACACATTATTAGTAACAATAAAAGACTTGTAACATAAAAATCAAGTTCAGGTAATATTGAAAAATTGATTTCAAATGTTCATTAAAGAATTCAAAAATGATTTGCTGGTTTGAAGGAAGTAGAGTATAAGCTCAATAGATTGGCTGAACTTGTTTCAATATATTGATCATTACCAAAAATTATACGCGTGGAGATATGTCAGGATTCGAGTGGGTAGAACTCTCATGGCCAAGCAATGCCGCGCCAGGAATTGGTTTCTCTAACCATATGGAAGAGATCCTTTCCACTAGTAGAGTGTAAATTTTATTTGCTTGAAAACTTTGGCATATTGACACATTATTATCTAGTTCTATTTCGTTAGTGGGTGAAGCCATTCTATAAGCTATAGCTGTTATAACTAAAAAAGATAATAATTGGAAAATTATTTTTCTTTACTGAACATTTTGTCATTTATTTGCACATTGTTAAATTAAATGAGAATACGTTAGAGATTCTTAGGTAGATAAATACAATTAAGAAAGTAGTAATTCAGCAAAAGGCTGAATTTTTATAAAAAAAAAACAGGTTAAAATTATAACTAAAAATCAACCGAGGTTCAGTTTATAATTAACCTCAAACTTGTAAATATTTTAGTAAGGACAGTGGGGTAGAAGTTTATTACGAGGGTGTGGATGTATTTTGAATATTTTACTAAGGGGTGTAAAGGGGAATGTGCAAATATTGGCTCGCTTTGAGTTCAAAAGCTGATGTTACGTCGTGAAGTTGGCGTGAAGATAGTGAAAGGCGTTTTGCGAGAATTAGGGATGACAAATAGTAAAAAAAGAATATTGATACGAATATGACTGAAATTGACTGACAAAATTAAATCAGTACAAGAGGAACTAAACGACAATAGCATTGCTGGGATTTGAAGCGGTTTGTCAGGGTTCGAGTTTTGGCAATCACTTGAACAAATAGATCTTTATGAAGGAGTGTGGTGTTAGGAGTAGGCCAGCAGGCAATTCATCAACATAAGTTGATTTCATAAGGATCTTTTACTCTACAAGGTAGGAAACTCTGAATTGATACACTGCACATGCTCCAATTTATAGATAATTGAATTTTAACTATTCACTCTTGGCGGGACATTGATGCCATGCGGAATCATTTTCCTTTTTCATGGACAATTCGTGTAGTTTGGAAGGGGTATGTTGGGAAAATCTCCGAACGGAAGATTGGTTCGCTGAGACTACTCAACATGCGACCATTCAGGTCGGTTCTACCTCAAAACAGAATTCCCTTACGAGGGCTCCGTTTCTGTCACCGAACCAGAACTTCCTTGCAGATTATAACAATTTAGTGGGGAAGGCGATTTTTCTTCAAGGTAGATATGTAATCAAACTGAGAGCAGGAGGTTTTATGACGATTATCTGTAGACTGGTTTAAAAACATTTTTGCATATTGTAGTAGGGATACATTCACATTAGAAACATATAATTTCATTGTTGGAACTCGAATTTTGATAAATACAATTATGCACTTGATTAAATTTAAAGTTATTTTAATTTTTTTAGGAAAATTTACTTCGATTTAGATGTTTACCAACATCTTTTCATCTGCGAAAATTTTGGGGGGTGCTGTAACAAACCTCAGATGGTTTGATCGTCCACATCTGAGTAATTAGGCATAGGAAGAAGGCATTCTTGTAGGTCAGGAGTCTCTCACATTAGGATATAATTCTTTCTAATATTATCTAAAGAATCTTTCCATTCAAATGATTTACAAACAAGCAGGTAAATAAATACATTTTAAAAAAGCAACAGATCTTCAATCTAGGTATATAAACTCTTTGCAAAACGCTTAGCATATAACTTCAGAATTTAAAATAAGAAAAAAAAAGAACAGGGAATTTGACGGGACAGGAGGGACTTCACTTGAGAAAAATTATAGAAAAATGTTGGAATATTTCATCTTTAATAGGTACATTTAGTTTTGTTCCGCAAGATTCAGAGAAAGGAAAAGCAGAGAAGAGTTTACTAACTAGGAGAATTTCGTTCCTGGTCTAAAAAGTGGAAGTTGGAAGAAGGTTGTTTTCGATCAAAGGACGAGGATGTTCCTAGAGGATTTGGTTTCGTATAAACGTATCTCTTTTTAAATAGATAAGTCTCACTGTAGATATAGAATATGTTCTGCGATTAATATTCGTCCTGATCAGCACTGCATTAGACTTCTGGATGATTTACTGTTGTATTAATGTACAAATGGACATCAGATGAAAAGAGGAGGTCTATCATATGGAGATAGGCCTATATCCGCCTTATTGAAACGATGCGGTATGGAGGATTCTCACACGTATCTATTCTTTTATGAGTATGAACGAGTTGCTTACGACGCTACGCTACTCCACAGAAACAAGGCAATATTATCTACTCTAACCTGTAGCGGGATAATAAATACACATACGTCTTCAGGTTCCTATGGCGGTCTTGCATAAGTTGGCTTACGATGTTTCCTACTCTATAGAAGTATGTTACTGTCGAAACTATCCTTCATTGAGTATTTACTCACGAGTAGAAGATAGAAGCTTCTAACACTCGCCCTTTATGATTCTATGTATGAATTACAAATGTTTTAATTATTTGTCTTTTCAGCTTCGACTATTTGTGGACATAAAATCTTAAGATATTATATTCTATGCGGATTGAGAATCTCCAGAAATTGAGAAATTTCCAGACATGACGTGCTTTACCTACTCGTACAATTTGCGAAGAACAGAGTGTTCATAGATAAAATGTCATTTATTTATATTATGGGGATTGAAGAGTCGACTCTTGCTATATCTTATTATTGCTACATCTCATTATTTTAATACTAGCCGTAAGTGCTACTCGATCAATGCTGTATTTTCATTAGTGTGCAGAACTCTTGAAGCCAGATAGAGCTTGGGCCAGTGATTCTCATTTCCGAAATGGAGGGATATCCCGTGTCCGTATTAAGAGTGAAAATTCTGATCACTTTGAAATAAAGCTATTGATAGCTTATTGATTTAAATATTATTTTATAAGGCAAAGTCGATTCTCGAACCTTTACCTATAGTAATCTTGGAGCTTTTCTTGAGAACACTCTGGAATTCATGCAAGTTTTATGATTTTCCTGACTTTATGAAGTGATGTAGATAAGATGACTGATCTTAGACTGACACACTCGCGACTCCTGGTTTTCTTTCCTGCTTTCTTTTTCCAGGATGGCGTTAGATTTACGAAAGCAGAGTAGAGTCATTTTCATGGTTTTCAGCTCTCTCGAGCGCCATGACTAAATAATCAGAGATAAACATACAATAAAATAAATCTCTGATACCTAAATAAAATTGAATAAATTTAAAATATTAAAGTTAATTGTCAGAAATAAATTAATACTATTCTTTCTGGCATTCCAATCTTTTATTATATTCGTAGCTTGATAATAATATTAGTTCAATAATAGAGTTTCTTTGTTCTAAAGTACTAATTTAATAGAATTTCCTTCTCATCTCATGTCTAATATTTTCTTAAGCAACTAAATTAATATTTTATACCTAGCTTTATTGAAGCTTATATACGTTAAACACAAATATTCTAAATTAACACCAAATATAACAGAGAAGCTCTAGAATCACTATTTCTATATAGCTCTTGAGACATTAGTTAGGTACTGCATTTCACTCTGAGATTAGTAATATACTTTCAAGTTCATAGAAGTTCAAAATAGGTAAAACCTAGGGTTTTTGCTCTGAATTTAGGTCAATTATCAATAGGTAGTTATGTATTAATCAATCAGGTAGTTATGTATTTCGAATCACCTTTACCTGGGGTTTATGCGGTCTATAACGCAGGGTCTATCACAAGACGAACACTGGCCAAACTAACGTACAAGTAGGTAAATAAACTAGATGATTAGGATAGGAATCTCACAGCAGAAAACTAATAAAGCAGACGGCGCTAGGTGAGAATTATTACGTTGTGAACTTCAGAAGTTCAAAAATGTTAGTATTCATATTTCTTATTATTTATCAATACAAATAGTAAGCTGAGATCTTATTGAATATCTGTATCGATATTTAATGCATTCTTAATATCTTAGGATATTTCTTTCATGAGGTTCAATTTATAATTTCTTCATGAGTGAAATCAGGATGCATAGCTAGTTGACATAAAGTTAGGATTCATTGAAGGCATATGAAGTTTCTATAATCATTTTCTCTGACATTTTATTTTAGGCAGGTTTCTTAAAATAGTTTCAATACTTCGTAGGTTTATAAATTAAGGTTATTTAGGCAGGCTAGGCTAGGTTTGTTACAATTTGGTTTCGCGACCAGGATTGTTACATAATGTTGTTTAAAATAATACTTAAAATATAATAGTCTATTAGGTCCATTATTAAAAAAATATTGAACATATACCTATTTCTTTTTCTGTCAATGAAATAAGTAGGCATACAATTATTATGAAGATATATGGCCCGTAGAGACGTTACGAGTGGTGTCACGCTATACTACACTTTATGCTACGGCGTGACGTCAAGAACTCATGTTCAACGTTTTTAATTCTTTGGTTGTTTGAACGAAGAAATTTAAAAAAAACTCTTATATTTTTCGATATTGTTATTAAAAGACAACCTCAATTTAAATGTGCAACCTCAATTTAAGATTACAAGGATTCGTGATTCCGGGTAATTTTCTGATCAATTAAAATAATGTGAATTAATAGACAGGGATCCAGCAGACTTATTTTGATAGATATGACATGAAGATCCATTCGTTTGCTACCTACCTCATGACGCCAGCTGTAAAATATTCTTCAAAAAGAAACAGACTGATTTTGTTATGAGATCAAAAAAAAGTACGCATTGTTTCTGCGATCTTAGTCATTAAGTCAATACGCCTTCTCGATGGATTTTCTTCGCCGCGCTTAAGAATATGTGCCCTCCTATAGTAACAATATCGATGGAGATGGTATAGAAATAAAGTAGAAATTTAAATATAAAGATATACCGTATTCTGTGTTATGACTGCGATATGTAGAAGAAGTTCGATGGAACATCCACAGTTTACCATGAAAACAAGTTCCAATTCAGAAAATGATGCTGGTAAAAAACTAGTAAACCAGATGAAATGGTATACTGTTGGAGTTGACAAGTTAATTGATATCACGTGTATCGTAGATTTCATAAAGGCGGCGTTGAGAATTTATCAACCCGTACTGAGCCAGCCTGGTAGGTTTGGCCCAATCTAATCGTAATTGGCTTATATTCAGTAGTGTAATATTATTAAAGCCCCATACAAAACAGGGCAATACAAATATCAAGAATGAAACTCACGTTTCTACTCAAGTTATAAACCATTTAGATCTCTCAAGTTATAATTACATACACTGGTCTCTCACACAAGACTGCTTCCAAAAAAAACTTAATTCCATTAGGTACACAAGTTGCACGGGTCTGGCGACGCGTCTTTGAAATGTTTTTATTTGTGGAGCCGTTTGTGCACAAAGGCTAACAAAATAGGCTGGACGATTAAAACATATACCAACTTACCAAAAAAGATTTAAACACGTTTTAAACTCTGTTTAACCGTGCAATTTGTACTGTCAGAGATTGTTTATAGAGTGCTTAAAACTTTTGTGGTAAGACGGATATAATCCTACCGCTTAACTTAGTCCTCGCCTGCGCTGTACAGGGGCGCCGGGGGAGACGTCAAAAGGGACTGAGACAGGTGCGGGCGCAGGGGACCCGCTAGGACTTTTTAGTTAGGGAATTATAAGTGTCATATCTAGTGTGTATTTCAAATTTCATAATGGACAAAACCATCGAACAAAGATTTTGTCATATATATTGCATCGCCAACGGAATTTCGTGTTCGGAGTCCCTGAAAATGTTATAGAAAGTTATGGTAAATTAATTTTATCAAAAACACGTCTTTATGAGTGGAACAAAGTGTTTAGAAGGGGCCAAGATGTGATGGAAGATTTGTCTCGCTCTGGTAGGCCGTCAACGTTTTCAAGTGAAGTTAACATCGCAAAAGTGAAAGAAATAGTGACTGAAAATCCTCATTCATGTTTGAGAGAGATAGCCTCTGAACTTCCTGTTTCTTACGAGTCGATCCGTGCCATATTAAATAAAGACTTTATGTTTTTTTTTTAGATATAATCTTGAGTATAATAGTAACGCAGTAGTTCATGAGTTTCTATAAGCATCTTTAGCCTTTGATAGTCTAGGAGTAGTATGAGTAAGCTTACTCAAGATTTAAATGCACCAATAATGAACGTTTTCAACGCATAGTTATTGTAGCCTTGTATACAAACGGCCACAGGGTTAAATGGAAATGAATAAAGGGTCGGTCAAAGGATTGTTTTTGTTTAGCGTGTTTTACAAACAGGAATTTAAAAAGGACAAAGACAATGAATGTTATTTCAGCATTTTTATGAAAAATGTTCTTTTTGGATCCTTTAGCAAAGGAATATCTTGTCCTTTAGAGAAAAAAAAGGTCGTTTACACTCATGGATGATGCATCTATTTATAAATGTTTGCTTTTCTTTCAAACTAAAGTTAAGTGGTCACGTTTTTAAAGATTGTTTATGACTATACATTTTTGCCTTTTGCCAAATGCTATCAAAGGTCTTTAATAGCGAAGGTACTTCCTTTGCGCCTGACTGTGTCTCATATCTCGCTAAACGAATATCGCATTTATGCAATAAGCTCTCATACTACTATGCTCTACCCAGTGCCACACATCTCAGTGATTTTTTTAGTAGAGTTTGGGTTTCCAACTACCTTTTTAAGGTTCTGTAGTACGCATTATAAATAAAAAAAAGAATCAACTTTTTGAAATTGCACACAGCATAAAAATTCGACCTTAGAAAGAAATTTGTTCACTAGTTATGTTTTTTTCTAGTAATCAAACATCATACGCGTGTCTTGAGTGGTCTCGACATGTTCTTGACAACTTATTTATAGGTTAATATGTTTGATTTTGAATAATTGTGTTGTGCTAGCCATCGTCTTGGTGATTTTTTTTTGTTTTAAAGTGCTAGCAAAGAAGATCAATATTGTCATCATTAACATCATCATAATTTTAGCCATCACTACATAGTATTAAACTTATATCTTTAAAACTACGCAACGGATTTAAATGAAGTTTTTTTTATAGATAGAATGATTCTAGAGGAAGGTTTATGTGTATAATACACCAGTGCGAAGCCAGGGCGGGTCGCTAGTAAGTTATAGGCGCTACAGATAGCGCGCGAGTTGAATGCAGTCGGGGTCTGAGGTAAAGAGCGGGAGCATCTCCCCCCGCTATCCGCACGCCCCACCTCACGCGCCTGCAGTGTAGTATATTATGTAAACATACATAATATACTACAATATTATAGTACTACTATATTATATATATGTATATATATTTTATATTATAACAACACTACCGCATTCCTAAGCTCTGCATTCAACTCGCGCGCCGACTGTACGTAGGTACACTGCTTATTTACAAATCAGTCATAGTCATTTCATATTACTAAAATTAATTAGGCTATCGTCATGAATTATTGTGTAATTAGTGATAATTAACTCTATCTCTCTCTTTTTAAGCTAATTTACGTTATGTTCTTTTAATTGTAAAACAATAATTTAGAAACTAAATACCTATGTATTTAATGAAGTATTATTTCAGTTTAATGTAGTTTTTTTAATTTTTATGTTTAAGTCTTTTCTATTAGTAGCAGTGTAGTAATGTTACTTTTTGTATAAATTGTTTTTGTTTATAGTTCTTAATATCTTGTTGTGTAAGTAAGGTTCACTGTTAAGGTTTTTCTAAGGCTGTTGTAATAAAATGTTGTTTGTGTAGTTAAGTCTAGATATAAGTTGTACATTAAATACTTTTAGTCAACTTTAATTTAAAAAAATTGATTTATCAGGAAGTATGATTCTTCTACGGATCTCTTCATATTATATTTGATCTAACGGAGATACACCAATCATAGCATTATGCATACTTTGTTGAGCTTGTAGAAGATTTTATTATTTACAAATAATTATCACTTATGATTATCATAATGTAATGAAAAAATGTTCACTGTTGGAGATATTAATACCTCTCTTATGGATTACCAATCAGACCGACCTGCATCTAGCAAGTAATCGTTTAACATAAAACAAGCATACATTGTTATCTTTTGCAAAATGATACAATTCATACAGAACCGTATTTTGAGATTTTTACCGACATTTCATATTTTCATTACTCTTTGTGTTTCAATGAATTGGGCAATAAAGGAGCGCTGAAACGTTTTTGATTGAAAATTTCTCCTAGAATCCTCGAACGAACAGAGGAATTGAATACAATACTGCTTTTGTTTTGCTTTATTGCCTGCGCTTAGCTGTTGCTTTGTCTATGTTGTTTTTATTAGAAATATAGACAATTACAGCGATTTACTAGATATATTTTAAACCTAAGAAAAAGTAACATAATTATATTAACCACTAGCGACCCACCCCGGTTTCGCACAATTGTATTATAAATATGAACCTTTCTCTTGAATCACTCTTCGCGCATTAAAATCTGTTGCGTAGTTTTAAAGATATAAGCATGGGGGACAGACAGCGGTAAGCGATTTTGTTTTATACTATGTAATTGTAACAAACCTATCCTGGCCTACCTAATAACCCTCACTTATGAAACCCAGAAGTGTAGAACCTATTTTAAAAAACCTGTCGTAATTAAAATGTCTATGAAAATGATTATAGAAACGTGATTTGCTTTCAATGAATCCTAGCTTTATGTCAAACTAGCTATGCGTCCTGATTCCACCTAATTGTGAACAAATTATAAATTGAACCTCATGAAAGAAATATCCTAAGATGTTAAAAATGCATTAAATATCGATACAGACATTCAATATGATCCTAGCTTACATTTCGTAATGATAAATAACAAGAAATACAAAAAACGTAACTATGAACCTCACAGGTTCAAGGAAGAATTATACTCCTAACACCATCTGCTTGATAAAAGACAGTCTACATATTGATACTAGTATTCAGCAGTGTGATTCCTAATTTATTTACCTATTTATACGTTAGTTTGGCCAGTGTTCGTCTTGTGGTAGATCCTGCGTTATAGACCGCATAAACCCTAGGTAAAGGTGATGCGAAATACTAGCCTAATGGATTACCTAAGTTCAGATCGAAAACCCTATGTTTTACCTATTTTGAGTTTCTATCATCCTGTAAGTATTTTACTAACCTCAGAGTGAAATGCAGTACCTAACTAATGTCTCAAGAGCTATATAGAAATAGTGATTCTAGAGCTTCTCTGTTATATATGATGTTAATTTAGAATATTTGTGTAAAACGTAAATAAGCTTCAATAAAGCTAGGTATAAAATATTAATTTAGTTGCTTAAGAAAATATTAGACATGAAATGAGAAGGAAATTCCATTAAATTAGTACTTTAGAACAAAGAAACTCTATTATTGAACTAATATTATTATCAAACTACGAATATAATAAAAGAATGGAATGCCAGAAAGAATAGTATTAATTTATTTCTGACAATTAGTTCTAATATTTTAAATTTATTCAATTTTATTTAGGTTTCAGAGATTTATTTTGTTTTATGTTTATCTCTGTTTATTTAGTCATGGCGCTCGAGAGAGCTGAAAACCATGAAAATGACTCTACTCTGCTTTCGTAAATCTAACGCCATCCTGGAAAAAGAAAGCAGGAAAGAAAACCAGGAGTCGCGAGTGTGTCAGTCTATAGTCAGTTATACATTACTAATTCATAAAGTCAGGAAAATCATAAAACTTGCATGAATTCCAGAGTGTTCACAAGAATAGCTCCTAGATTACTATAGATAAAGGTTCGAGAATCGACTTCGCCTCATAATATAATATTTAAATCAATAAGCTATCAATAGCTTTATTTCAAAGTGATCAGAATTTACACTCTTAATACGGACACGGGAAATCCCTCCATTTCGGAAATGAGAAACACTGGCCCAAGCTCTATCTGGCTTCAAGAGTTCTGCACACTAATGAAAATACAGCATTGATCGAGTAGCACTTACGGCTAGTATTAAAATAATGAGATGTAGCGATAATAAGGTATAGCAACAGCCGACTCTGTGAACCTCATAACATAAATAAATTACAATTCGTCTAAGAACACCCTGTCCTCCGCAAGTTGTAGGTATAACACGTCATGTCTTGAATTATTATTTTCAAATCGCTTGAATTATGTATATATCTTTATAAGATATTATGTTCACATATAGACGAAGCTGAAAAAGACAAATAATTAAAACATTTGTAATTCATACATAAAAATAATAGAGGGCGAGTGTTAGAAGCTTCTATCTTCTACTCGTGAGTAAATGCTCAAAGAAGGATAGTTTCGTCAGTAACATACTTCTATAGAGTAGGAAACATCGTAAGTCAACTTATGCAAGACCGCCATAGGAACCTGAAGACGTATGTGTATTTATTAACCCGCTACAGACCAGAGTAGATAATATTGCCTTGTTTCTGTGGTGTAGCGTAGCGTCGTAAGCAACTCGTTCATACTCATAAAAGAATAGATACGTGTGAGAATCCTCCATACCGCATCGTTTCAGTAAGGCGGATATAGGCCAATCACCATATGATAGACCTACTCTTTTCATCTGATGTCCATTTGTACATTAAAACAACAGTAAATCATCCAAAAGTCCAATGCAGTACTGATCTGGCCGACTCGCAGGAACATCGTATTCTGCTGAACAATTCTATACCTACTATGACATATCTATTTAAAAAAAAAGATACGTTTATACGAAACCAAATCCTCTAGGAACATCCTCGTCCTTTGATCGAAAACAACTTTCTTCCAACTTCCACTTTTTAGACCAGGAACAAAATTCTCCTAGTTAGTAAACTCTTCTCTGCTTTTCCTTTCTCTGAATTTTGCGGAACAAAACTAAATATACCTATTAAAGATGAAATATTCCAACATTTTTTCTATAATTTTCTCAAGACCAGTCCCTGCTGTCAGTCCCGTCAAATTCTCTGTTCTTTTTTTTTCTCTTATTTTAAATTCTCAATTTCTGCAAAGAGTTATCATACCTAGATTGAAGTTCTGTTGCTTTTCTATAATGTTTTTATTTACCTGATTGTTTGAATATCATTTGAATGGAAAGTTTCTTTAGATAATATTAGAAATAATTATATCCTCATGTGAGAGACTCCTGACCTACAAGAATGCCTTCTACCTATGCCTAGTTACTCAGATGTGGACGATCAAACCATCTGAGGTTTGTTACATAATGATGATCTTTCTTTTAAATATTTTAGTAAATTTAATTATAATAGGTTAGGAAACTAAAAAATATAATTCGTTCGTCATATAGATTGTCAAAAAAACTACACATTATTATTCTTTTCTCAATTATTAAACAAAAAATGAAAATGATATAGGTCGTTAAAGTTTCACGTGATGTAACACAAAGCTACATTTTATACATAAAAGTGACTTCGCGAGCCCCCACTCTCGAACTATGATGCGTATAAAAGAGTATAACAATATTTATGCGCATTATTATCATTGCCATTTTTCGTTTAATTCACTTTTTGGTTCTTTATTTAAATTTGATAAACGGATTGAATTCAAATGTAATGTCCATTAAATAATAAATTACAACTTAATTATCTATTATCAAGTATGTTAATGGCTTTAATAGCGTTCAACCCTTTTTTAATTATTCAAACTTGTGAAATGGGCTTTTAATGAAGAAACTTTTGGAAATAAGCTTATGCTCTTAAAAAGTTCGGTAAAAAGGCAAAATAGATTTAACCATAACTAAAATTTACTGAACGACATTTCTCAATATTTTTTTTGATGCAGGTTTATTTGAATCTTTGTTTAAATAAAGATAGACTTAGATTTAGACTTTAAAGTCTAAAATATACGATACTTGACAAGTAATTTTTAAAACATTTGAAATGTACACAAGTTAACAGCTGATTTCAATTCTTTTATTCTGTATGCAACTGATGCAGGCACATATAAAATTATTATTTTGAGAAGAAGATATTGCAACTTTCAATTATAATGCTCCTTTTATTTGGACGCTTTATGAAAATATTTTCCACAATTAAATAGAGAAAGGGAAAAAAGAGGGAATAAGCAAATCAAAACAGTTTTCATAATCTCGAGAGTGTGAAAAATAGTTGTAGTTACCAAAGCTGTCTGTGACCTGGGTAGGTAACAAGCAATTTTGTTTGTTAAAATTTTTAAAACTCCAACATCTAACCTGTTAAGCGTGTTAGGTAAATCTTGGAAAAACCTCAAAAGCCAATACAGTAGGAAATTGGAAAAGCTAAGCCAAACATCCTGCATTCCAGGATATTGGCTCTAGGAAATGAAAAATGGTTAATATGTGGTCCAATATTGGTGATACCGAAATTGTCGTATCAGAACAACCAGTTCCCGCAGGGATTTCAAGGATTCCTTGACCAGTCAGCCGAAATAAGCGTCAGTAATTTTCTTGAGGGTCTGAAATTACCTATGGCTGCGTCCTTTCATTTTTTCGTCGATTTTATGTATCTTTACTGCTAAGTGCTGTGATTGCTGTCTGTAATGGAATGAATGAGGGCGGAGAAAATATTTTCACACGACTGTATAAAAGGAAAGATTCCTGGTACCTTTTTGGTACAATTTTGTTGAAGGTGCTTATAACGTTCAAGGCTTGATGCAGATATAATAGGGATGAAGACTGGGTATTTTTTTTTAATTTTATTAATCTGTTCGTATGTTTTTTTTTTCTCAATCAAACAATACATGACTAAGACAAACCTTGTCGAATTCGGAAGCGGGGGCTTGTGACGCCACTTCTTTGTCAAAAGTCTATCCTCTTGTAGTCTAGTCTTCTGTGAGTCTAGTCGTGACGTTACGCGGAATTTTAACGGACTATATCTTCATCAATTTTTATTTATTGACCAAAGAAAAGTGTCTAATATTTTTTGATCTGACGAACTTATTGTATTTTTTTAGTCGTCTAGTCTATTGGCATTGATAAATTGGCATTGGTCGTTCATGAAAACTTCGTCCCATCATTCACTATCCACGCTGTTGGTCAATAGTAATACGTGATCTGTCTCCATTGCAATATTTAAATCTTTTGGGCCATTTACCCCTGCTGAATGCTAATTCTTGATAATTGTGTCCTTAGTCTCATTTTTAGGGTTCCGTACCCAATGGGAAAAACGGGACCCTATTACTAAGACTTCGATGTCCGTCTGTCCGTCTGTCTGTCACCGGGCTGTATCTCATGAACCATGATAGCTAGGCAGCTGAAATGTTTACAGATTATGTATTTCTGTTGCCGCTACAACAACAAATACTAAAAAGAAAAGAAAATAAATATTTAAGGGGGGCTCCCATACAACAAACCTGATTTTTTAGACGTTTTTCGCTCCATATTAATAATGGTAACAGGTAGATGCTTGAAATTTTCACAGAATATTTATTTTTATGATCAGTTTAATATTAAATAACAAAATTAAAATAGAATAAATATTTAAGGGGGGCTCCCATACAGTACGGAACCCTCCGTGCGCGAGTCCGACTCGTACTTGGCCGATTATTCTTATTATTTTGTCCTAAATTGCAGTTAATATATAATTTAGCCTTGCACTAAATTTCCGATCCAATTTTATTTTTTTCTGGGGTTTAAGGTCCCTTACTGAGCATAAAATCACAAAATGTGGACAGATCAGTACCTATTGTTCAAAATATAATTATGTAGAATAAATAAAACAAGAGCAGCTATTGCGTTGCAGCGGAATGGTGTATGTTGTAGTAAAACAATACCTATTGATAGTTGGAACTTATGTTATTAATTTTGAATTTATGATTTATCAATATCACAAAATCATAATACTCCTAAAACTGCAGAATTATATCATGTTAAGAAATAGCAGAAATGGCCATGGTGGTCTAGAGGTAGTGACACCCGCCTTACAATCGTGGGGTCGTGGGTTCAATCCCAGTCCCGTACCAATGAGTTCTTTGTAATTTATGTACGGAATTTCACACCACTGGCTTTTCGGTGAAGGAAAACATCGTGAGGCAACCTGCATACGTCCGTAGAAGAAATTCGATGGCGTATGTGAATCCACCAACCCGCACTGGGCCAGCGTGGTGGATATGGCCCAATCACCCTTCGTGGGTAGGCCTACGTCCTGCAGTGGACTATTAAAAAAAAAAGGCTGGTACAGTACAGTACAGAAATAGCAGTATCAGCAATAATAACTTTACCGTCATTACGAAAATGTTAAAGCGTCAAATTTGACGTTGACTGAGTCTATTCGCATTGCAATAGATTTATGGTTTGTTATTTTAGAGTATCGGGGAATTCGGAGGCCGATCCATCCAAACTTTCTGCTCACTGGCGCCTAACGCTTTATTGATGAGATACGCTTTTAAAGCGTTTTTAACTGGTTACATTTTTTGATGGCTTACTCAGCTGTTTGTTCAGTCACTATTTGACTTTTTTGTTCCAAACAAAATTGTGCTTTATTTACGTAGGATAAGAGAACGAATGATTGCTGTTTACGAAATTAACTACTTTTAAATTGGGGTGGGTGCTTCTCTACCCAAAAATAGAAAAAATATGCCCCTTAGCATATTTATTTTTAACGAGAAGTTTCTTTATATATTTTTTTCTATAAATCCTCATTGATTTGCATCACGTTTCAATTAAATTCCTTATTTATGGGAACTGGGTTTGCATTACTCAAAATTATTTATGGGTTAGGAAAGATTAACTAAGAAGAACTCAATTATTTTTCGCCATTAATGGCACTACCAACATCAATCATTTTAATCTAGGTACTAAATTCGAGTTGCTAAAATGAAATTCACTCAATTCATTTCGATAAAATTTTAATTGGAGCATTGCCGTAATACGAAAAAAAAAATGAAATCGATAATATTGGCGGAAAAAAAGCCTAGGCATAAAAAAATAATATTACTTTTTGATGTCGGTTAAAAAGTGTACGAGCATGCATTTTCTTAAGACCGTCAAGGGTCTGTGGATGAGCCAATGCTTTTATGTAGTAGTAATGTAGGTAGTTTTAGCATTTAAGTAGTATTATATTTTGCTGAGTAAATTTCCACCACATTTTCTTGTATTTTTACGTTTTCTAGAGCAGGTTCTTGTTTTACGTTTAACCTTGTACATACCCACTAAAATTTGCCGGTATCTTGCTTTATTGCTTAGAGAGCACTAGGATTCTCTCCAACCTCGTATGAATAGAACAGCTATGTTTATAACCCTATCGCCAATCACCGCTCCCATCTACTTCAGCTTTTACTACAAATATTGTTACCGATGCCGTATTTTAGTGTCCCTGGAAAATATTTTTAACGGTTCTACAGCGCAATCACAAAGCTGGTTATATAGAAATTGTGATCTGAACGTTTAGCCACACACGTTTTGAAAATTCAAAAATGTTCTACACTCTGAAATATCTGTCGATTTATTGTAACGCGTTTTGTGATCTGAATGTGTTGCTGTATTTTAACTTCCAATGCTGGTTTCTAAAACTTTTATAATATGTAGCAAAATTTAGTATCAGTCTGCAACACTACATCAATAAAATATGTGAAGTAGTGACAAAAAATGTGTTGTAATGACCTTGTGTAGTTTTTTTTATTGTAGTATTAGTATTTTAGGTAGTAAACAATGACATTTTTTCTTAAGTTATGTAAATAAGTCTTTAGAATACGGTGTTAACTTGAAAAAAAGTTATTAACTTGTTTCATTTACTATAAATCCGCCCGTGAAGTCGCATGAAATCAGCTTTTGCGTGAAAGCAAGTTTTTTTTTTACTTGTGACAAAATATGAAACAGTTGATTTTAACATAATTTTAGGGTCGGTTCTATCGTAAAAGTTAGTCATAATCATGAGTACAATGATACTACGATAAAATATTCCTTGGTATATTCACTACTTCCTATAAATGTGATTTTTCACACTTATTAACAAATTGGTATTTTATAAATATTATTAAAACTTACATGTCTATAAATAAGAGGTGAAGGTTCGCTGAACAAGCACATCGGACTTAATTGGCACTGCATTTCGCAGAAAACTGGGACGAACTATTTTCGAAATACAAATTTATTTTTTTATACCTAATTGTATTTATTTATGTATTCTGGTGGGATAGAGTCATATTACCCATCATAAAGAACAATCCCTTGCTACGAGAACGACCAGACAATATCGAAAAAAATAATGACAAAACATTTTACAGAGTTTTTAACAGCTCAGCGAGGTTTTTTATACATAGCTTAATTTATTCAACATAGTCTTCCTTCAATGCTAATGACTTCCCGAATAGACCTGTTCAAAACTCCGCAAGGGTGGACGGGCGACAACAAATGTCGCCCATTGGCCGTGACAGGCAATTAACATCGCATCCATTGTGGCCCCGTCACTGGTATCTGGCGTTGATAAACCGAACGACCAAATGAACGTGTCGCAAAAATACTCAGCTTTTCAGGGTTAACGGATAGGTGGCGCGGCATGCGGGCGAGACATTGATGCGTGGGATTGAGGAGGTCGTGATGTCAGGACTCCGCAGTGAAATAGCTCTATAATTGTTCAGCTTCTGTATGCTGAAAAACTTGAGCTATAGCACCTTTACGTTAACCCTGAAAAGCTTTTATGCTGACCAATTTTTGAAACGGTAGAAATGACTCACAGAAGATCGCATCTATGGTGTCCCTAATTAGCTAACTAATTAGCACAAGCATAGATATTCAATGTTCGTTCCTACTTTTACTCGATCTCGAACGATTTACGCATACGTTCTGGTGTTGCAATGATTCAGTTATAGTTATTTGATAGGTCAACGCAAGTCTACTCACGCTGGTAGATTGTATCATATCACCCACGTTGACTCAATGATTTGATAGGATCGCTTCATCAATACAAGCAACAAATTTAAAAAAATCTTATGCATAATTGTCATGTCAACCGTAAGACCTCGTCAAACATATGCTTTTACAATTGATTTTCAAAAAGAGTGGTTGAGTAGCTTGCAAACAGCGCATCCTCGCAGTCTTTTTCAGATAGTCTCAAGGATTTTTTTTGTTAGTAGGTTTAAATAGGTAGGTCTTCAATTTAAAATTATTGCTGAAAAATATCAGTCATATGACTGAAGAGATTAAATAATGTCGTGAATTAAATAATAATACCACCTTGAATAATAATAGAGCTTATTAATTTGCCAGTACCTAGTACTACTTAGGACTTGTGAAAACAGTAATAGTTTTAGACTATAACATTTAGTTTATTACCTTGTACAAGCACACAGAAATGGCTGTCTGGACTCATTGACAGAGACAAAGCTTTGTAAACTTTCAATCAATCAGATTAGTGGTCCATTTAGGGCAGCACAATGGTTCGACGAGATGATAATTGATTGTCAAAGCCACAGATTCTGTAAGACTGAAGGTAGTTTATGTACTTAGTGTATTAGCTAATTGGCTAACTTCTTAGAAGGAAAAATCTTCGTTCTTGTTTTAAAATATAAGCATAGGTCAAAGGAGATAGGTACCATGTATTTTCTTTTTTAGGGTTTCGTACCCAAAGGGTAAAAACGGGACCCTATTACCAAGACTCCGCCGTCCGTCTGTCTGTCCGTCTGTAACTCGTGTACCGTTATAGCTAGAAAGCTGAAATTTTCACAAATTATTTCTTTTGCCGCTATAACAATAAATACTAATAATAGAATAAAAATAATATTTAAGGTGGGCTCCCATACAACAAACCTGAATTTTAGCCGTTTTTTGTTCAGATAAAAGGTAGATGCCTCAATTATTCACAAAATATTTAACTGCATATTCAATTCAATAATTAAATTAAAATAAAATAAACATTTAAGGGGAGCCCCCCATACAGTACGGAGCCCTTCGTGCGCCAGTCTGACTCATACTTGGCCGGTTATTTAGTAACATTAGCAACATAGAATGTTTTTGTTTTTAGAAATCATTGAGTCGCTAAACTTCTGCTAACTTTTCAATGGGTTTCCAAAAACAAGAAGATCTGTATTAAATCTCTCTCTATGTACATACGTTATTTTTTTTTTAATTGTCTACCATTGTAGCTGTTAACCTAAATTCACGGTAATAAGGTTGATATTCATAAGCATGATAACCAGCATAAAAATAAATCAACGCAAGACGTTTATGGGCTGAGCAAACAGACAACCTGTTTATGATCACAGAAACACACCGGATGCAGAACGATTCCGACAAATCTTACTGTAAATATGTAGTTTAAGCCAGACAAAGCAGTGATTTACTAACGACTTGTAAAATGAGAGAAAAATACTTGCAAAATCATAAAACCATTATCGCGAGCATTCTTTCTCTTAAAAACTGGTAAAAAATCCACCTCAAACACAGCGTTCTCATTCCTGTATCGCATTTTTGCTTTTTTATATTTTGTTTCGTATAGCTGCGCCAAAGAACTATTCAATACTGTTATCCTTATAAGCACTTGCATTTCGATATCGTATCCAGTATTGCGGAAGCTATTCCAACTCGAAATGGAAGTATTCGTAAGCTTCAAAATTCCAGCCAGGCGTTACCTTGCTAGGAACAATAACAGTAGTATTTGAAATTTGAATATAAAACACTTCAAACAATCTATTTCAGAGATCGCATGTTGGGGCAGGTTGTAACATTGTTAAAAAGTAAGTAAGTAAGTTCGTATAGGCCAGGTGGCTAGCCCTGGTGTCAGAGTTTTTAAACCGCCTGAAGGCCTCTGACATGGCTAAACGGTTAAAACAACCGGGGCCTACAATTTAACGTGTCTTCCGAGCCACGGTAGCGCTCAGTTGGAAAATGCCACCCGCGGTCACCCATCCAAGTACTGACCGTGCGGAACGTTGCTTAATTTCGTAACATTGTTGAAAACTGTCTACGTTGTCTGTAGAAATGTCTGATATATATTTCAACGAGTATAAATCGATATAGTTTGTTGAAATGTCCCAACAATAGGTAAATTTTTGTCTGAATAATATATTTTTTCTCAGGTTAAACGAGCAATTTAAGTATGAATAATTTATATTTATTTCAATTGTAAATATTGAAAATGGCTCGAATAATGTGAACGAAATGATATTTTTCAGTCTAGCTTATTTTTTCTGGAATTTTCTTTTAAAAGTCAACGTTTAATAGGCTTATCGCTAGGAAAAATTTAATTTTCGTTATTATTGTTATTTTTACTCCAAACGAAGTTCGGTTGATCTCTCTTGTAACACACAAGCTATGCTTATTATGCACTTACTCTATATTATAACAGGTAAGTCAAAAGTTTTATTACATAGTATCATCATCGTCTTTATTTTTTTGTCATCGAATAAAATTACTATTTAGAAACAATTAACTTGTTGTAGAAAATAAATTTTCACGTAATAAACTGGAAACGAGACCACGAAACATCTTCTCTTAATAAGAACCTTAATAATTATTATTATTAATAAGCTTCAAGAAGCCCAACGAAGGCTATGCTTGGAGTCTCTCTGCGAGATCAAATAATCAGAAATAAAGGGAAGCGTAGAATAACCAAGGCTACCGCCATAGTCCACCGGATTCAGGGGCCTTGTTGTGTAAGCGCTCTGACGTTCGGCTTCGCTTTTACTCCTGCTCGCGCTAGCTACTCACTCTACGAGAGTGAGCGGGAGGAAAAGCAAAACCGAACGTCAGAGCACTTACACAATAAAGCCCCAGGTCCGCGCTTGATGCAAACCTCTCCTAATCTGCCTTTATGGAGATCTATAAGGGAAACCTATGTCCAGCCATGGAAAGCTATGGCTGAAAAGACGGCAATGAAACATACGCGCTTATTGATGGTAAGGCGTACAGCCAAAATACAATACTTACAATTTCAATTAACCATCTTCTTACTTAAGAGAAATGGCTACTATAACTTAATAGAACTGATTTCAGCGCTTCATCAATTTGATAAGACTAGATTTACTTGACATCCGTATCTTCCATCGCCCCAATAAGTTTTATAGGAAATGAAAATTTTATACGTTACTTCATTGTTTGTTTACTCCCATGATTAAATTAAAGAGGGGTCGAGAAGAGTTCCATTGTGAACATTGGCATTAATAGATGGAGACGGCTTTGTATCGTTTTTGTTATTTACTCCGAATTGCTGAAATTGACTTGAACATTTCCAAGATTTCGTACAAAGACGAAAAGCGGCGAGAAATTAGTTCATTATATGTGAAACTTGATTAAGTTTTGTTCCTGTTGGTGTTCTTTTTTATTTAATCAAACTCAAATAATGCAGACGTACATAATAGGTTTGTAATGTATGTATATATTATTTAAGCGTTATCAAAATTCATTAAATTAGGATTTTGTAGTGGACATAAAGTGTAGTTTTAGTGAAAAAAAAATGATACAAAACTTTAACAAAAATTCATGGTCATGTCAAGTTTTGTTGTATTGTCAACATCACCACCATCGACATTACAGTTGTACCTGACGTAGAGCGTCTGCTGTTGAACCTATGCTTCCTTTAAATATTTCCTATACGTAACACCAAGCCTTTGTGTGTTTCTTTGTTATTAATCAGGTCCTCCTTTCGGCGAAATTTGACGGTTAGTTTGCCATCGTTTGTTTTACTCGGCCATCAGTCTCCTGTGCTACGTGCCAGGTTCACTGCCACGTTAACTTGTAAAACTGTTGGGTTATGAGAACTACGTCGCTGTTGTTGTATTGAATTCAAAATTTCAAATATATAGTAAATTAGGTAGGTATCTGTATAGGGTATATATATGAACATTTGTCATTTATTGATATTATTAGAAGCGCTCGTTACTTCTAAAATACTGGATAGGACTTATTTTGACTAATATGTTGACAGATATTTAGCTGCTCTCAAGACCTGTCCATTCGACTGAACTCCGTCTACATTTTGGATCGATTTGTATGGAAAATGAGCATCGCATAATTAAAAGTATTCTGATTGCGGAGTCACAAAATATTTCCTTTTATTTTGGATGGAACATTTTGTAAGAAATTGATTGTATTCTGTATATTTTTACGCAATGGTATGCTATGTTGGATGGAATTACAGGTGACATAACTCTATTGTGCATCAATACAATTAATTAATAATCGGCCAAGTACGAGTCGGACTCGCGCACAGAGGGTACCGTACTCTTTGGGGGCCCCCCTTAAATATTTATTTTATTATTTATTATTGAAGTGAATATACAACTTAATATTCTGTGAAAATGTCAAGCAAACGGCAAAAAAAAAAAATAGGTTTGTTGTATGGGACCCCCCCCTTAATTATTATATTTTTTATTCTGTTTTTAGTATTTGTTGTTATAGCGGCAACAGAAAAACATCATCTGTGAAAATTTCGGCTTTCTAGCTATAGCGATTCATGAGATACTGCCTAGAGACAGACGGACAGACGAACGGACAGACGAACAGCGGAGTTAAGGCTCCGCTAGTAAGTCCATACATTTTGTCGCGGGTGAACGATATTTTTCTATGGAACAACATTTTTTTTTTCGTTTTGACAAAATTCGCAGCACAAAAGTTGTTAGTTTTGATGTATAGTATTATATTGTATGTATATGTATGTATTATATATAGGTTATTCTAGAATCGCCAGTGTTTAATAGACCAGAATAGAATTGTTCCAATTATCATCAATCAGCCAGATATTCGCCAATAAGACTGTAAAAAGCGGCTCACATCCAATTCGATCCTGCTGGCCTAATCAGCTCATATGTCCACCCTGTGGGTCGACGTCTTATGCTACGCTTGTCGTTACGTGGTCTATTGCCGAAAACTTTTCAACCCCGTCGGCCATTACAATGTTCATAGTGTTTAACTAAGGTATATTGGTTTTCAAAGGTTTTTAATTTCAGTCTTTTTATCGCAAATAAGTCTGCTAGTAGTCAAACTAGCGCTCAACTGATAATAAGTGACGTAAGCCAAAACCTTTATTTAAACTAAAAATAGCACTTCTAAAACCTATTCACAACAAACCAGACTCAATTATCACGCTTAGACGGATCCGCCCACGTAACTTCGGTAATTGGTGCGGACGGCCCATATCCAGTAATGCCGTTAGGACTTCACGTGTGTATAATAATGCTCTCAAATGTTTGTGATGACTCATGTGATTGTCTCCACATGTCCTAAAATATTACTGGGGGCATGTGTACTTTAGTAAGTGAAATAACTTTCAAAAAAAAAAACAAAAATCAAAATATGCTTTATTCTTTAGACATTAATTAGAAATGCGCTTAGAATCGTCTTTTTACAAACATAATATAATTATAATAGGTGCAAATTTACATATTCACCAAATTATGAATACCTAACAATTCAATTAATTACATATAATAATTTACTTCAAATTCAAAGACCCTAACTTAAAATAATCTAAAAATTTAAAAACAATATAGTAGGTATCTGCAATAGCATCGTCATAAAAAGATCAAAAATAAATAAAATTAAAACATAATTTAGTCAAATTACAATATTTAAATTATCCTAACCTAAAATAGATTGTATCTGCAATAGCATTGTCAAAAGATAAATAACAAATGAATTATCATACAATCTGAGACTTCAAAGGGCAAGATAGAACTATACAGATAAAAATATACGCTTAACATTGTTTAAATGAAAGCTCTTTGACTGAGTGAATTCCAAGTGCGGACGTAGGTAGGTACTAGCGTTTCATGGGCAGACCACCTACCTGATAGCTGATAGTTCTACGACATCAGACTCATTGCGGGTCACTTATGAAGGAGAATAGCGCAAAAATTGAAGAAATTTGTACCTAGCCTGCAGTGGGTCGATACAAACTGATGATGACGATGATGAAAGTTTTTTGTTTTATAAGTATGACGTTTCTAAAACCACATCGTCATTTATTCACCCCACAATAAATAAATACGAGTATTCAAAAAATTCAAATTCAAAATTCTTTATTTTGTACAACAACATAAGGTTACATAAACAAAGAAACGATGCTACCCGCAGTAGTCACGAAGACTGTGTCGCAGATAGCAACGCCCACCTCCAGCAAAGAATTTTACAAAATAAGTATTTACATAGTACTTAATTAAAAAGTTAGTATGACAGAAACCATTTGAAGAGTCACTTGAACATGCGCGCTTGTGTGTGTGTGTGTGTGTGTGTGTGTGTGTGTGTACGCGAGTGCATGTATATGACTGTGTGCGCGACTAGTAGCGTGAGCACATGTGAGTAACACTGCGATACACGAGATCTCATGAGAGTCAAGGTTCGCAGTGTTACTCATAAGAAAGTGTGCGTTCATTTGCGCGTGTGGAAGGTATGAGTGGGTCTGTGTTACCATATACATCATGTAACAACCGTAATCAAGTCCTCAGTGTCCTTGTAGGTCAAAGACAAAAGCCACTTAGTACATTTTACTTTACATTTATAAGAGGCGAGTGGGTAGATACAAATTTCTTTATTTAGCCTATTATACAACAGGGAGCTGATAATTTGGTAGTTTCGACTTGCTATTGCTGTGCGACACTGCTTGGAGCCACAAACCTTATCAGATCTACGTTTATTGGCAGTGAGGTTGGGATCGTAATGCATTTGCGAATGTTTTTTCATAACAGTTTGTAGTATGAAAAGTTGCCTCACAGTAAGTACTTCACACAACGCGTACAAGTCAGTGGTGGGAAAACGAAGAGGTTTTTTAGCAAGAACTTTAAGTACAGCTCTCTGTGCTCTCTCTATTCTTAACATGTAGGTTTTAGCGGACCCGCCCCAAGAGGTAATACAGTAGGATAATACAGATTGGGCTAACGCGTAGTAAACACACTTGAGATATCGTAAGTCCACCACCGATCTGAGACTTTTAAACACGTAAATTAGTTTACGGACTCGGGACACCATGGAGGCTATGTGCGATTTCCAGGTCATCGCATTATCCACAATGACACCCAAGTATTTTATAGTTGTCGTTTGCTCAAGATTGGTGCAGTTACAAGTGATTGAGTTTTTCGGGCAAGTGTGGGCACAAATTTTAAACAAAAACGTGGGTTGCATAGGAATATTAGGTGCGAAAGTTATGACCTTAGTTTTAGATAAATTGAGCGTTAACAAATTTTCATTTAACCAAAGCATTACAGTACGGAGGGCATTTTCACAGTGGTCACGAACCTCTTGCCAGTTCTTGCCATGGATTAATAGTACAGTATCATCGGCGTAAGTAATTATTTTGCAGTTTGGTAAGGACATATTACACAGGTCGTTGATGTACAGCAAAAACAAGATCGGGCCAATAACGCTTCCTTGAGGGACGCCGAAAGTAAGAGGCTCGTCTTTGCTATAATGTCCATCGATGACTACACGTTGCGAGCGTTCACTGAGGTAGCTAGCGAATAATTTCAAGGCAATACCTCTAACACCAATTGAGTAGAGTTTTGATAATAGGATGGGAACGGAGACAGTGTCGAAGGCTTTACATAGATCTAAAAACACGCCAGCTGTCTTGCGTCGCTTATCAAAGTTATTAACTATATTTTGAGTTAGTTCCAAGACAGCGTCTTCTGTTGAAACACCACGTCTAAACCCAAATTGGTTTCTTGAGAGGATATCATTGGCATTTAAGAAACTAACAAGGCGCTTATTTAATATCCTCTCTAGAACTTTTGATAGAGCTGAAAGAACCGAGATGGGCCTGTAATTACTGACACTGTCTCCATCTCCGCCCTTGAAAATTGGATGAACAATGGCTTTCTTAAACACACGAGGGAAGACACCAGACGTGAGTGAGAGGTTGAAAACATAATTGATTACAGGAATGAGAACGTGTCTTGCAGCTTTTAAAATGGAAGTAGAAATACCATCCCATCCTGTTGCACATCGTTCTTTTAGATTTAGAATCACTTTCTCAATTTCCTCATTATCAGTGTCCAACACAGCCATCGAGTTCAGGGGAGAATTGTTAGGGCTGATTGAGAAGTTAGATTTTTGAGAAGAGGCGTTATTTAAATCAGGTACAATTTTGGAGGCTAAAGTTTTTCCCACGCCAGCAAAAAAGGAGTTAACAGTATTAACCGAAGACAAAGGATCACCTGATATTTTTAGGAGATCTGTGGATCTCCTAAAAATATCAGTATGTTAGGGACATCTTACAAATGGTCTCTGACCCCAAACTAAGCAAAGCTTGTAATCAATAAATCTGTTTTATGTTTCTACGTTAATATATTTTTTTAAGATTTAGATTAAAATCTGCACATTTATGCTAACGCATACATAATATATGTATGGTGTGGCAGATTTTTTTGCCATGGAAACTGTTTTAGAGAATTTTTTACTAAGGCAGCTATGAACAAGCTGTATGTTTGTATTTGGTATGTGTATTCATTTACCCCTATCTTCAATAATCTGGACTGAAATCATGGAACACAAATAGCACAACGTTGATACTTGACCAATATTTGGTTTACATCAGTAGATGCGTTGTTTGTTTGTTAAGTATGTCAGGCAAGAGTCCATATACGGACACTTTAGCGTTCTTAGAGGCATCATTACTTTATTGGAAGATTGGTCGGGCTAGGTTTATTTGAAAATAAAATAAAAAAAGAATAAGGTGTTTAATATGTTTTTTTAATATAATGTATAATAGTGTATGTACAAATGAAATGTTTTTTTAGCACTATATCAGGTTTTAGTTGAAATTATTTTTACATTACACAAGTTTGCTTTAGTAGTCATATAAAAGTAATATGCTATTTTATTATCTTTTTATTTTATGCCATAAAAATCAACTTTTTACAAAATTATTTTTTCAATCATCCATTCAAATATGGTATGAGAAAAACTTCCATCTAACGCAATTAGTAAGTTCACATTTTTTTCTAAATAAATTAATCGCAAGCAGTGGTACCAAAGAATAAAAGTGATACTAAAATATTCTAGTCAGACTTTTTCGCTAACTCATGGTATACAGTGCTCTCACTCGCTTATAAAGTTCTAATTAAGCTTAGTAAATTAGTAGCTACGTAGAAGCAGTCAACTTACTTTGCCACGACTAGTTTCTAGCTGGAAAAATTGCTCCAGACAGCTTCTTCATTATCGCCTCGATGAGTGACTTTAATTAGACGCCCACGTTTAAGACGTTCTCTACTGAAGAGTAATTATTATAAGGAGTTAATACTCGTAGAATACTGTTAGAGAAGATATTCCGGTCAAAGTTACAAACATAGCCCAGCGGATTGGCAGGTTAAAATGGTAGTGGGCAACGCACATAGCACGTAGGACTGATGACCGATGGGGTAAAAAAGTTCTAAAATGGAGACCACGTACCGAGCGCAGCGTAGGATCTTGACTTAGCATGAGCTTACTAACTACCAAGTCAAAAAAAATCTTCTTTGGTTCGTTTCTTAGAAACTTTTTCAAAATTTTAGTATAAAACTAATACTAGATTAAAACTGTGTTGATCTGTAAATATTTGCGATTTCACTACATTTTTAAAATGATTCTATTCTTGAGTTTCTTCAAAACAGGAAGGAAAAGCAACAGAAGCTCCTGAAGCCTCTCCGGACGCAGCATCTCAATTTAAAACCGTTCAATTATACTAAATTATCTGCCTGCCCAATAATATGCTAAAATAGGGTGATTAAGCCTATCATGATGAACAAGTTTTACTATTAACCAACCCAGGATTCGGCAAAAAAAATCTGCTGTTCCATAAAAAACTGCAACTCGAAATCGACAAAATATTTGAAATACTCATGGCTGATTTTTTTCTCGAAATCCGAGTTGGTTCCATAGTTAAAGCTGTTCATAATATCTGAAACACCTCCTTTCGGCCTTGTACACCAGTTGTAGCCCTGTATAACTACTGCTTCTTTCTTTTTTCTTTTGTTTTTTTTTCAAATAATATGTGTTAAGGGAAGTCTTAAACACGGTCTCTGACCCCAAACTACGTGAAGCTTCTGAGGCTTATATATTTGCACCGCGTACGTACTACAAGTATTAATTAAATAGGCACAAAATGTATTATTACTTCAAGTTTTAGAGTACATCTTCATTAGCAAGTCACTGTAAACCTTATAATTTTCACCAACCTCCTAACACAGTCAAAAGCGTCAACTGACCCTCGCTTAAAATTAATGTCTATGACTTAAGAGGTTTGGTCACTTGAGTAACAGCGAGAAAATGACTTTGCGGAACCTTTGTGATCCATTTCAAACGTAACTTAGCATTTTGTTGAAGCCCTTTCATTTGCAAACCTTTGATAAACGTTTTCAAGGTTTCAGAATCATTAGACTTGAATTTGGCGAAATTTGCTTTAGACGATCTTGAAATGAAAGTGACTATTAAAACTTTTCAGTAATATCCTATACCTTAAAACGAGCAATTATTGTATATTTATTTCTTTGTACAGAATTCGGATGTCAAAAAGACTATTTAGAAGAATTGTAGTATATGGAACTCTATAAATGTAAATCAACTATGGTCTCAATGCTCGTTCAGTAGATTTTACATGGCAACGCAATACATTTGATTTCAATTTCTAGTCTCATGATCATATCATTATTATATAAGACCCCTGCGGATTTTCGACAACTCAAGTTTTGGTTGGAAGCGGCTTACATCCAACCTATTTCTGCAGTCTTAATATACGTCGAGTTTTGTAGGTTCACTTTGTTTATAGACGTCTTTGCCTGTACTTATATAGTCTCCATTTGAAAACTTTACGGCCCCATCTTCGAGCAAATATCTATAGCTACACAATCGTGCAAAAAAAGTGTTCGAGCCAAAACTCTGCCCAAGCTACGTAGTGGGCAGACTTTTTAGTCAGTCTTAAGGCTATTGCAAACAGACTACAATGCTACGGGATGCCAAAGTGCTCAGTTACAAGCTCTAATTAAGTGAAGTAACGTTGAGATTCAAGAAAACGGGTCATTGTGAATTCTTTAATGGTCGGTATGTATGACGAGGCTCGGACATTTTTTCATTACTTTCACTTAAGGACTGTGGCTCTGTAGATATTTGCTCGAAGGGCCCCATCCACTTTCCGCTAGGATCGTTCCTATTATGACACATTTATAACGCGCACTAATAGGCATGATAACTGGGAATCAATAAACAGAAAAAAAATCATGTCAGGGTGTTAAAATCAATAATATAATAAGCCCTTTTCTCCGAGATAATAAGTCTGTGCGTTAGATTATCAAAAAATATTGGACACGTATTTTTTCTTTTGTCAATCAAACAACAAATGACGAAAATAAACCCAATGAACTAGGGGTAAGTTTGGAAGTGAGGGTCGTGACGTCACCTCTCTAGCAGAAGTCTATACATTTGCATGGCACATTTGACGTCACGCGGAACTTTGACGGGCTATATCTTCATCAAGTTTTGTTTACCCAAAGAAAAATAATGTCTAATGTTTTTTGATAATCTAACTCACGGACTCATTATATTTTTTAGTCATCGCTAAGGTAGCATTTCGTGTACTTTTTTTATGTGAGACAAAATAAATACATCAATGTTTCTGTGTCTGATGTTTCTTTCTAAGTATAATGACAGTGCTGCTTAAACGCGCCCTAACTCTTCTTATTACGACACGTAGCCGTACAAAATTATCATAGTTTCAATACAGAGCCAAAACAAAGAAAAGTAAAATTAAGACCTTTAGTCTAGGCTCAAACACATTATTCTAGATCATACTTCATCATGCTTAGGAATTTCATTAGCTTATCTAACAGCTGCAAGTTAGGCTATAATTAATTTCAGAAACACCCGATCTGACTAAAATATAAATCATCTCTCCCAATTTTGAAGAATAAACAGTTAGTAATTCATTTAAAACAGAAAAAAATGACAAGTTGATGGTAATTAAGCATTGAATATCGAGAATTACAAAGATTAAGTGCATGTCGAGACACACGTATGATAGGCTTCCGTAGATGGTGACGATGATTTAAAAAAAAAACAATTTTAATTGTGTCATTAGATGGTTGACTGGCTATTAAAACATTATTAACTAAGAAATATGTTTCAAAAAACTGGAGCTATGTAGTGTGTATGGCTTAGTACAAAAATAACGTATTAAAATGATTTTTGTTTAAAATTAAATGTTTCTACGGCTTTAATTATATTAATCTTTCCATAATTTTGTAAAAAATAGGACACCGAAGATGTTTTGAATTTAATCGCTTTCTCGTACAAATCTGAAATGAAATCTTTGAAATACTTCATGCCTGTAGGACAGGTGCCTAATAGGTAGAACTGCCAAAAATGAGTGGGTTCGAGGACCACTGGACAATGAACATTATCTACAAATGTATAACATTTAGCTAAACTTTCCCGGTCATCCAACCTTCGTTATCTCCGAAAAGATCCATTAATCACAAGACGTGTCTCCTTAACGCAAAGTATTTTAGACCAGCTGACAAGATAAACCTTTTCACACCTATTCAGGGTGACTCTGAAAAACTATTGGAGCAAAATCCCAACCTCGAAGATCCTCCGGAAAGATTGCTAAATTGCAGATTTAGCAATTTCTTACAGCTTGCTAGGATAATGAATGGATGATCCCCCAGGACTGGGAAGGAAAAATGTTACAAATTTTAATGGGGTGAAAATTTTGCGGTCACCACGCTTTATTGAACTGTTTACTAACGAGTGTTTACATTGTAATAATTTGGGTCTGGCTGTTTTAGTGAACGAAAAAATTTGGAGTTTTCATAAATTGTTACCTTCAGAATTGTACCGAGAAAGTTATTGTTTACACAATTTCTCTGCCTCAGTGGCTCAGTGGTTAGTGACCCTGACTACGGGACCAAAGAGGCGTGGCTGTGGGTTCGATTCCCACCCAGGGCATGTTAAATACTTATTGTGATAAACATAGATGATTGCTCTGTGTCTGGGTGTTATTTAGGTATTACTCGTATCTCTATTACTATGTGTTTCAAAATATGTATCAGTCTCTGGCATATCACAATCTTTGCTTAGTGTGGTGTCAGAAACCGTGTGTAAGATGTCCCCTAATACTAATATATTGATAATAATTTACATAATAGTAGTTATTGGAATAATATGGTATGGTGTTTACCTATAGGTACAATATGTCTTGCAGCTGAAATGCTCTTAGACCTAGTTTTAGGCCGTTAAAACTAGGTGTAGGTCACAGGTAGTTAAATTTTGAATAATTTTTACTTATTTTGGGATACAATTAGGTTTATAACATTTATCATACCAGCCAGAAGTACATAAGTGCAGCTCATCAACACTTTATTCTACTTATCTTCGGCTAGATCTTCTTTTAAATAAAAGTAGCTGGTAGTAGGTAAGTACATAATAATTATAATCTTAACGATAAAAAAGTATAAACCTATTTTTCGTCTAAAAAGCTTTATAGTGCACACAATATACCTAAATATAAAATTTATGCTAAGAAATAGTCTTTGATTAAAATATTTCACTAAAGAAAAACTATAATGCATACATTTATTTAAATCGTGGTTACGGCCCTGGATTTTGTCGCATAACCACGGAACATCAAAATTGTTGAGATACTGGGAGGCTAATAAACCATGATAGTAGTAATAGCTATATGGTAGGGTGTTTGTACAATATGCGGTGCTTGAGCATTATCGTGCCATAAATAGAAAATAGAAAAACTATTTCAAGCTTCGGCACTAAGCCGAAGTAAAGTCAATTCTCATTCATATATCATCATAAATTTTATATCTTTATAAAGAACAATGAAAAGGACAGCGCTAGTGCAGAATTTTATGCAAGTCTACTTTAACTAAATTCTGAATGGCATAGATTTATGTAATACTTAGTACTAAGCAAGCATCTAGCTCGTCGTGTCTCTGAACTGTTTGATCTACCTTAAACTGACGATTCAATTGGATCAAATTTAACTTCAAAAACACCAACCGCCTTCCGGAACGTTTTGCTAAACGAAAACGCGTTACTAAATCAGAAAATGATAGATTTTTTGCGATTCCATCGTCTATCAGGATTTTATCCTCAGTAAGTGTTGGAAACGTGCCAAAGCCCGCAGTTTGTGGTCAGCTCTCTATCGTAGATATTATATTCAAAATTGTTGTCTCCCAGGAATTCATTTTCTATCTCAGCGTGCGGTATTGTGGTTATGTTTATTGTAATATTTAGTAGGGAACCATAAGTCACAACTTATTTTTACTAGTATATTAACCGCTGCTTTATGTATGCCATGTGACAGTGCTGAGTGAGCGACTAAAATGCAGTTTCTAGATTTTACTAAAAAATGTGCTTAGTTAGATTTAATATTCATTTAGAAGTAGATACAGTACTTTTTAATTTTAATTAAAGTAACAATCAATCGATAAATTACATCAACAAGTGCAGCGTAGAACATCTGATCATTGATATTTTTTTTCGTCTGCTTAGATACCTTTAGATTAATTTAGAGCCCAGGGTGGTACTCGATGAAAATTGCTTCCAACTACCCTATTGGAAAACTATAAGAAAAATTTATTTTTAATCATGTGCAATTGTGCATATCCTAATCTTACTTAATGTGATAGCCCCATAATCTGTGAATTATACTTAGTTGTATACATAGATGATGCTTAATATTTACTTATTAAGTGTACTATATTTATTATATATTTTTGCTGTTAAGTGTTCTGTCTAAGTGAATTTGTAAATATTCTGATTAAATTTCGAGACTGTACAAGGATCAACGCCATTAAATCCTAATAATAAAACAAAAATTGTACGACAACGCAATAAACCGATGTGCGTTGCTCCTATAAAATATTACAATAGCATGTCTTTGAACATAAATTTGCAATCAAATTGTCTCAAAGAAAAGGACCCTTTCCTTACAAAACGTGATTCCACAAACACAATATTGTAGAGAGCAAAGAACTTTAATTAACTTCACATTAGTATTCATCAAATAATCCATAATTAACATTTTCCTTCCAAAATTATGAGCCTTCTGATGTAATTCGTAATCACTGGTCTAATATTAGGCCCTTTGAAGTTAATTACAACTTGTGTGAGTTCATTTAAAACGAATCTTGGCGGGGAAATTAAGTCAAACAAAATTTGGCAGCAAGTTTATGTTGTGGAGTTACTGGCTAATTATACCTACTGGTTTAGTTTATTTCGTAAATGTCGTAATACTCTTAGGTACTTGAAAACATATCTGATTTCTATCTTCTATTTATTTCTGACTAGATTTTACCCGCGGCTTCGCCTGGATGATATTTCAAGGCCCTTAATAAAGGAAAGACCTTACCACCCTTAATAAAGGAGGTGGAAAATAAAAAACAAAAAAAATCGATTTGACATTTCTTGGAGCGCACGCTAGAATAGCTCGCAGATGGCAGAAGTTTTCCTACTAACTTAACACTTATTGTTATAATATGGAAAATTTACGCAATATTATTATAATTTATAGCCTATGTGTTATTCTGATGTATAAGCTATATAATTGCAAAGTTTCATCTCAATCTGTTCAGTAGATTTTGCGTGAAAGAGTAACAAACATACATCCATCCATCCATCCTTACAAACTTTCACGTTTATAATATTAGTAGGATATCCGGCAAGGTAGATAAAGTTAGAACTAGAAAAAAAGATGATACAAAATATTATTTTGCTGGCATTGATTACAATACTAGGATAGCAAAGATATCTACCGGCAACAATATTTGAATATGGCGAGCAGGAGTAGTAGTGATTTTCAAACTCTGCTAGATCAGTCTTTTTGTTTGTTATCAAAGAAGTGACTACTAAATGCATCCACTAAAAACTAAGGTAAAAATCAGTTAAAGGACTTTTGTGCATAGATTGACCTCAATTTTTAATTTTAGTTGTATGTACCTCGTAAACGCTTCCTATGAATGGCTGCCAAATTAGTGGTTGTAAATTTTCAAAGAGTAGTTTACATTAAAATAGCAAAAAACAAAAATAAAATTGCGCGCCAAAAACATCAGCCTTAATATTTATTCGCCAATTAAGACGGTAGCCGTATTGTCAAAGTTTCGGTGTCACGGAAATTGTGAAAGGTTTTTCAAATACACTGCTCTATGAGTAATAATTAATTATTGTGTGAATACAGAGATTACGCGTGGTTGCTATAGAATTAGGTCACGACAAAATCGAAACAACATATCTTCTCGCGTGATCTGTGAATGTGATCCAGAAATTTTAATCTGGTCATCGGCCCACAATATAGGTTTGTTGCCTCCATTTCATTAATTTATCACGACTATTTACTACAAAATTTTCACAAGCTCTATGACTCAACACTTTGTTTACTAAAGACACGACACTAGTAATCACCGCTGTAACTTTCGTAACAAAACACGACTGTCGTGCCCGCATTCATTGTAACAAAGCCTCGAAACACGGCGGCGTGTAAAAACAACAGTATTAACATTTTACAACTGGCGTTACCGTACACAGATCCCGCTTGTGGATATAAAAGCAGAACACGTTTTCGTACTAATTTAACTTGCTGTCGCCCTGCTTTTAGCGAAGATACATTATGTTTGTAAAACCTCTTCCGCTACCTAAGCGAACGGGGTGACTACTAGATTTGATTTCGAGCTATACATCCTTTCCAAGATACGAATACTTTATTAGACTCAATATGAGAGATAGCGCCATTGTGCCCAAAATCCTGTAAATATGATCGCAAAATAAGTTATTCAGTATATTCGTAATTATAAATTTGAAGATACCTAGTCATTATTACTTCTAAATTTTATGCCGTTGTAAAAAATAAATAATTTCTATGAAAAAACATACAATTAATGTAAGATTCATAATTATTTCTTATTAATTTTATCAGTACACATTGTATCGACATGAAGTTTCTTGATTTCAGAATGTTGTAGTTTTATTGCTTACGGTAGTACGATAAACAAAGCATGCACGGTCAACTCGAATTGAATAGTCGGTTGATTAAAGATACAACATCGCATGGAGTTTGACGTTTTTGGAACTAATATAAGTACGGATTTTTACGTCACTGACTTTTCTATGAAGTAACAAATGATTATAAAAATATAACTTTTTAAATACAAGCCTTGAGATTCTGGACATCATATAGCAGCAGAATGCTAGCCAATACAAGTAAAATGAGCACAAACACGACGGGTCTATCTTGTTTAGTACAGGAGTTCCTATGGCCACCTTCCGACTCCATGATCATTTCAGCTCCATGGTACCATGTTATTGCATTGTCACAAGATATACATATGCAAAATTTCAGCTCAATCGGAAACCGGGAAGTTGGTAAAATCTTGCTAGATTCCACCAGAACTTATTTACCTTTACATACATAGGTACATCCATTGCAAGCTTGTAAAAACATCGCCTAGAAACCTGCATACGTCCGAAAAAAAGCAATGACATATTTCAATTCAGCAACCTCTACTGAGCAACAATATGGTCTAATCGCCTTTCGCGGCTAGACCTAAACAGTCCACATTCGATTATGATGCCGGATCTCTATCATTGCAGTCACACTGGCAGAGCAGGTGTGATCACGTCATATGTTTTGTGGCCCTGCGTAACCCTGGTATGTGCCCTGTATACAGCCATTGTATTGGAATGATGGGCCTCTGCGATTATAACGCTCTTTTGTCTCCCATTTGTGTCCGCAAATTTGATAACATTGTAATAAAATCTTACAGGACTGCACGCTTTGTTGTTTTTGGTTTCCAAAGGAAATTCTGATGGTAATATGTCATTGTTGCTGCGGATGTTTTTTCCTATATTCAGTTTTGATGATAAATTACAGCAATTTATTCATTGGACATAAATTAAAATGGGTAATCTAGTACAGGAAATCAGATTTTATTACGTATATTTTAATTCCAGCTTAGTAGGTATTTAAAGTGAAGTTCTTGAGTGGAGACCACGTACCGGCAAGCGCAGCGTAGGACGTCCACCCACAAGGTGGATGGATGACCTCATCAAAACCGCGGGATCGCGCTGGATGCAAGCCGCTACCAACCGGTCTTATTGGAGATCTTTAGGGGAGGCCTATGTCCAGTAGTGGACGTCCTATGGCTGAAATGAAGAAGTAGAAGAAAATTTTCAAAACTGTGTATTTTAGGGGTTGCTCCCATACAAGTAAAGTGAGGGTGAATTTTTTTTAATCCCACCCCCACGTGTTGAGTATCGTTAAATAGGGTTTTATAATGAATGTAAGGTTTCTTACACGATTATTTTTTTGTTACGTGTACCGTTTGTGAGATGTAAGTCATCAAAGTTGAAAAAAAGCGTCCCCCTTAATTTAGTATACAAGTTGAAATCTTCAAACTTTCTGTGGTTATTGTCCTTACTAAAAACTGTTTCTGAAAATTATTATGAGCACTATGGAATCATTACTTTTTGAGTTATGCAGTTTTGAAAATTTAAATTAAACTTGCGCACAACTCAAAGGTCGTTGACCTCACAAATAAATTTCTTAGCCAATTAAATATTTTTATAGCAATCGACTATCTAACGACATCATAAAAATCGTTTTCATCATCATCATGATCATCGTCACCATCTACGGAAGCCTATCGTACGCGTGTCTCGACACACACTTGACAACTTATTTTCGAAGCATGCAGTTTTAAATGCAGTGTTGCACAGCTTATGATCTTAATCGTTACGTCTTCATTAAATACGAGTACTATCCATGTCCTAAGCTAATATTCTTCTCATAAAAACTTATCTGAATAAACTTAAACTAGTTTCATAGTCTAGCTGTCTGAAAACAGTTACCCGATTCAGGCGTTGGCATGTGCCGTGCCAAACTTCGCGAATAATTTATAAGCTAAACGCAGAAGTTGAGATCGCAGCAAGATAGCCGTATTAAGGTATGACAGGACGATAAGTCGGCTAAAGATATTTTACAATATCTGGTGCAGGTGAGTCAGTGCTTCACCTAGTTTGATGAGATTAGAAAATTACCCTAAATTTGACTTAGGATAGGAGATACAGCTTCGTACTTATTTATATTAGTAAGCTACGAACCTGTACCTATTACAGAAAGTTTTTAATGTTTCATACCATCTGCTCGAAATTAACTCATTATATGTCGTACAATCTCAACGTAAAATAAGTCATTATTATCATAACACAATCTCGAGAGCTAGCGAAAGTCAATCGTGTTGTATGAAACTCCCTAGGGAGTAAAGTGATTTAAATTTGGAACGTCTAATTCGTATGAAAATTTCTTAACTTAGAGCATTTATGGACACCGTAAAGAGGTTTTATTTTGTATAGTCAAATAAAACCTCTTCTCAATGCACGGCAAATGGCGTTGTAAAGAGGTTTTATTAGATTTTATATAATAACACCGCTTCGCAATGCCGTTAGGCCATGGTAATCGAGCTGACCATGGTCTTATATTTTCACGTAGTATTTACATTCTCCATTTTATTACGTACTAGACGACTCGCCCCGGCTTCGCACAGGTGTATTATACATATAAATCTTCCTCTTGAATCACTCTATCCATTAAAAAAACCGCATCAAAATCCGTTGCGTAGTTTTAAAGATTTAAGCATACAGACAAACAAACAAACGAAAATAGCGACTTTATTTTATACTATGTAAGATAAGGATTCGTGTTCTATGAAAATTCGTAGGTACATTCTAATTTGTTTAATTTTATTATGAACAATACCGAGTTGCCTAGTGAGTAGCTACACTTAGTAAGTTTATGACGTAAGTAATACTCATAATCTTGGGGTTTTATTTTCTCGCAGGAGGTATGAAAAGTAGAGTATGAACCACTAGAACCAAGTCTGTCTTCGTTTTGGGCGACTTGAACCCCTTGCTTCACTCATTTAAAACACCCTCGCTGCGCTTGCTTAACTATAGAGTCCCTCGCTACTCTCAGGGTCCAATATGTCACCCGTGACGTAAAACACGACTTGGTTCTACTATTATCATCCCTAGATACTCTTAGAAAAGCAGTTTAGTACAGAATCGAAAATAGATTATTTGGTCGTAGATGATACTATGGTAGCACGAGAACAGAAAACATTATAAAATAGTATGAAACTATTTTTAAAGTAACTCCACAAAGATGCGAATTGAAACACAAGTGTGTTTCAATCAATTTGAAAGCTTTCTTTGTGATCGCGGGACGTGAACTGACATCACAACACGTCCGTTATTTTCCGTCCAATCTTGCTTTATTAACTATAATAAAATATAACTAAACTTACTTTTCTATCCTAAATCTTAAATCCTACGTAGGTACCTCATTACGTAAGATTTTAATGGCATAGAAAATCATGTTTGTTTCCGTAAAAATTAAGAGAGGAAATTTAATATAATGATCGCTTTAGGGCACATTATGTAAATTAATTTAACTTTTAAATATGAGTTTGGAACAAAATGCTCATAAATTGAAATCAATTGTGGGTAGATATAGTCATACTTTTTAGACCATCTTGTTATTAAAATTTATATAACTTTTTAACAATTGTTCTTTAAAATGACCATTAAGGCGTATTTAGCCTGTGTGTCAAATTATATTTTAATGTTATAACTAGTATTAGACTGTGTTTGTATTGTTAGTAGTTAAGGTTTATGATAATAATAAAGAATTTTACAAAACAAAACAAAACAAACTTATTTTTCTATAAGATAGCTTAATCAATTTATAATTAATGTTGGATCATCATAATTAATTAACTTTATTTCTGTTAACATTGCAAACCAATGCATGTTAAACAGAATATGGAAAACAAGCTACGATAAAATATGGTGAACAATGTTCAATATTCTCTGGAGCCGATTTTCGTTTTTAAATACATGAAACGGTTAAACTTTGTCAGCAATCGATGTAAATTCCATTATTTACGATAGATAGTCGAAACAATGTTGGAACACCGAAATTTGTACGCATTTTATACGGAAATACGGATCACTGCAAAAACGAAAACACAACAATGAAAATGTTACAAATCAAATAAATCAAAAACATTTACAGTGAATTTCAAAATTTGACAACAGACAAAACTAGTATGAAGTTGAAAACTGCAATAAATCCATTTGAAATTAGTTTTCAACGACAGAATACTCATCCGTGGAAAATTAATTGCTTTCCGATTACCGATAGTTTGCAAAGTTAACTTTATTGAGTTATGGCACTTAAAGCTTGCGAATTTGTAAAGAAGAGAGACTAGAGACTTGTGTTTTATGAAATCATCTCGGGAAAAACTTTCGCGATTTAAAACTAATTTCTGAAGAAAAGATCTGATAAATATAGGAACCTAGATATATTATGTTCTCGGGTGCCCATATTTTCCAAGCAGTTATCTGTATTTCGTAACACCATGATTGTTAGACCATGGTTAGACCTATTTTGAAGTTCCAATTCTGTGCCAGAGTCGGTGTATTATTACCTGTATCATCGTAACTTTGATACGAGAAAACTAACTTCACATTTAAATATTTTTGGGTGCTGGAAATGTATTGGTCATGTTATGACTCCGGTTTCCACCAAAGTGCCGTGGGACAGGGATCGGCGGAGCTGGATAGAGCATTCTCTATCCACACAATTGTCAGAACAATTGTGTCTTGTTTCATGCTAAGCAAATATGGCATTTACGTAGTAGGCTATATGCAAATGCTTCACTCTGCTATATTCCATTTTAGTCCTTACTAATATTATAAATCCGAAAAGTTTGTTGGTTTGTTGGTTTGTTACTCTTTCACGCACCAACGGAGCAATGGATTGACTTGATTTTTGGCGTGGACATAGTTGCAAAAGCGGAAGGAGCTTTAGGATACTTTTTATCCCGAAAAATGGCATAGTTCCTGTAGGACAGGACAAAAACCATCGAAAGCGAAACTGTCGCCACTATCACAAAGACGCTAAGTGATTAATTCCTCTATGACGCTAATATGGACTAACGAAACGTCACAGCCAAACGTAATTAGATGACAGGTGACATTGTCTGCAGACTTTTATAAATCACAAGTAGCATGGCAAGGGCACAAATTGTTTTTCCACCATTATATCCCCTTGAAGAGGAAATAAAGTATGGATTGAAAATGACAACTGACATTAAAATTGGATAAAATGTTTTTTTCCCTCTGCATGCTACATGTTACTATGACGTTTAATACCAGGCCGTCATTTTGTCTGACATTAAAAATATTTTTAAATCTTCTATCATTAGAGGTTTAACATGTTTCTTTATTCTACCTTTATGGTACAGAATCATCATACTTTAATATTATCAATCCGAAAAGATTGTTAGTTTGTTCCTCTTTGACGCAGCAACGGAGCAAAAGATTGACCTGGTTTTTGGTATGGATACCTATGGTTTAAAAGACAGAAAGTGATAATAGGATACTTTTTTATCTCGAGAAAATTCTTGATTCCCATGGGATAGGACTGTTTCTCAGCAATGGAGCAACGGATTGACTTGATATGTGGGGTGGGCATAGTTTGGAAGACGGAAAGTGACATAGAATACTTTCCATCCCGAAAAAATTGTGGTTCCCGTAGGACTTAACAATAATTTTTTCTTAGCAACGGAGCAACTTGCCTTGGCTTATTGCATGAATATAGTTTGAAAGACGAAAAGTGACATAGGCCACTTTTATCGCAAAAACTTTAACAGTTCCCGTAGAAAAGGATAAAAACTAAGTGAGCAGGCTGCGGTAGCAGCCGTCTAGCGCTAGAAATAACCTGTCATGGCAAGTTTAGGACGTTCCTACATTTTTCTCACTCCTTCGCGGCACTCAACAGCGCTAGCCCAGACTCGGGCTCCATAACGGAGCTTGCGCTCTCGCCATAATGACGGAGTGTTTCGGAACACAAGACACATCGTCATCCACCACTCGGGACTAACCAGTACTGAACGTCAGATAGCATTCCAACGCCCTGGTCCCAGTGCAGCGGGTCAGTCATAGTAGCCCAGCGCCTGCCTCTTCAACTGCAGAGGGCAGTGAGAACGGCCATCGCGATACCGACACCTCTCTTCCCCTGCAGCCCCACTACGTCTGCCAACACGTTGACGGCCTAGCGAAAGGTAGGGTAGGTGGCGGCACCCCACCACCAGTTCCATATATCCCACCGCAGCCCCTAATCTTCGGCTGTCATATCAGAGTCCAGGAAGCAGCCTTGCTTTATGAAACTAAGAAAGGTTATTCCCAGCAAGTAACTGGAGATAGAGAGACAGAAAAGAAACCACACCCAGCGCAGCAGGAGGAGCTGGAGTTCATATGCCTGGCAGACGGAGCAGTACTAGAGCAAAATCTTAACCGAGAAATTAACATATTTACAGACTACAGCAAAATGAAAGGGAAAGTCAGGGCGGCTTTATCCGTTTGGGATGATGGATGCCGCTGAGATCAGTACCCGCAAGCTGAAATTGGCCGATTGGTGCTCCGTGTGCCAGGCCGAGCTATTGGCACTTCTTGAGGCTACCGAAAAAGCAAAAATCTTTTGTGACTCCAGGTCTGCAATGGAAACGGTAGTTGGCGTATCTTCCCTCCATCCCTTAGCAGTAAATTCAAAGCTAACATAAAGTTACTACACGCACAAAATAAAATAGTGAAACTTTATTGGATTAAAGCGCACGCGGGGATGGAGGGAAATGAGAGAGCGGAGCAGCTAGCAAAGGAAGCAGCACTGCACTCGAAGTGCAGACCTATTTACGATAACTGCCCCGTTTCATTCGTCAAGCGAGAAAGCCGAAAGGACTCTCTTGACGAGTGGAACCGGCGATATCAGGTTGGACACACAGCGGCGGTAACCAAAACATATTTTCCGGATGCAAGGGCGGCATACAAGATCGTAAGAGAAATAGCACCAGTGGGAATCATAACTCAAGTGCTGACGGGGCATGGTGGGTTTTCCCAACACTTACATCGATTTAAGTTGAGGGAAATCCCATCGTGCATCTGTGAACCCACAAAAGAGGAGACTCATGTGCAGTGGCACATAATCTTAAGATGCCCAGTTTATAGAAAGCTGAGATTTGATGTAGAACAAAAAATTGGAATTAATCTAACAGATAAAAACCTTAGAAACAATTTTATCGAATTTTTGTACAAATATTTGTAAATCAGCAATAATTAGGAACAAGTAGGTATAAACTTTGCTGTACCATTGTAAGTTGTATATACACTCCAACCGTAACTTAACCAACAAAAGCATTCCTCTAAGGTATTTTGATATTTGTCGGTTAGGTTAGGTTTCGCAGCCGACATAAACATAAGCCAAAATCAAAATATAACGCGGGCGAAGCTGCGGGTAAAAGCTAGTAGTCTATAATACTAAAGGCTGTCCACATTTGTAACGTAGTATGTTGAAACCCAAGTTACGGCTCATAATGCAACTAGCCCAAATGTCATACTTAGGAACATAATTATCATACCTAAATGTACCTAGCTGGAACTGTTTTCAGTCCAACCACACTAAATGGTGCAAAATGACATAAACTGAATTGCCCGCGAGTTCATATTTGCGAAAGGTAATAGCTGCACCACATTTCACCTGCTCTACACTTACCTGGACAAAAGCCACATAATTATTAGAACTACAGTGAAATATACGAACGATTCTACTACAGTAAAAAATCTCACATTACTCAAACGAGATCTTCTAAATAATAGAACCGTCAAAATGAATCAGATACTCGTAGTCGAATATTTAACATGTTGGTATTATAACCACATAGAATATTAGTGCTTATACGTTGAACTATAGAATTCTTTTAATAGGATTTTGGTTATAAGTTGTGTCTTTTTGGCCTTAAGATGATTCTGTTTTCGAAAAAATCTCAGCAAAGTACCAAACAATTTATGGACAAGGCATTTTCATGACTGATTATTATCAAGCAGACATTAAAATAGGTAAAGTAGAATAAAAATCAATACGTTTAAGAATTACTGAGACAGCCTAGTGCTGTATGGTTTTCTAATATAACACGTTAATGAAATTCTAGGGTAGATCTAAAGAATTGTAGCGCAAGTCGCTTGACATCAATCCACTCATAACGTAGTTTTTATGGGTGTTTGTTAGCGATCACCAAAGTTAAGCAACGTTCGGCACGGTTAGTCTTCGGATAGGTGACCGCGGATGGCATTTCCAACTGAAAGTGGCTCGGATAATCATTATTAAATTGTATGTCCCGGTTATTTTAACCTTGTTGTTTTCAGGTGGCTTATAAAACTGACACCGAGCCTAACCACCCTGCCCACACGAACTTATTTATCAATTCACTAGGCTACAACGTTGTGATCAAGTACCTGCAAGTAGCGTTTTTATACTTTTCATAGTAAAATACACGTTTCAGTTTTATTATTAAACTATACTTTTAACAATAAGATTTCATTTTTAAATTCAGATAGATACTGAAACAATTTTCACGACACACAACTCTACCAACATAATGTTCTTTAAAAGGTTTCCTCTTTGATAAATTACAACAAATTTTCACCTTGGCTGCACTATTTTATAGCAAAGTGACAAACTGATTCGCGTTGCGGCCCGCAAAGTGCATATTTGTGGCTCCATTAGTGCACGCGTTGTTTTAACGGCCGCGGTGGGTCGCATGTTAAATTTGTTTTTATTTTGCAGTTTATTTACTTTTTTAATAAAGCTTCAGGTTTTTGTGTCTCAGGTATCAGCATTTAGAATAACATTGGTTACTTTTAATAGGAAATAGGTAGGTATAGCATCGTTTCTACTGTAAGCTGGCGACTGACATGAGCATTTGGCCGTAACGTAACATTCAAAGCGAGCGTGTTACGTTACAGAATTACCTGACTGACCAGAACCCTTGCTCATGGCGAGCATAGTGCTCGACTGTGCTCCGCCATTGGTAATGACATGTGCACTCGAACGACTCTCGGGGTTGTACTGACCTATAATTAAGGCGTAACGTAACACTCAAAGGGATTCGCGAAAATACCGACAACCGGGTGGAGCACGTAGCGCTCGCAGCGAGCGGATCGGCTCGCTGCACTGACCTGTAACATTTCATCGTAACGTAACGTTACGTTACGACGAAATGTTGCAGGTCAGTCGGCGGCTGTAGACTTTGAAGCTTAGGATAATGTTTTTTCCATTTAGCAGGACCTAATTTTATACAAAACCTTCAACCACAAACCAAACTTATCTGAATACATCAACCAACACTGGGCTAGCGCGCTGGATATGACCTAATCAACTAGATTGTTAAAGCAGCCTGGCACAGGTACAGTATATAATTTTTAGTAGTAGGTATTTATATTTTATAGCATGAGTGTTTTTTATAAGTATCTCGTGCGCAGAGTAAAGAGAAGGTGTTTTACTTGATTTTTTATGATTTTTACACATATATTATTATTATATTTATTTAGACGCGCACAAATGAAAAGTATCTTATTGGTTTTTTGTAAAGCGATTTATTTATTGGTCGCTTATAAAAACGAGCGGTTGCCAGCCGGTCGGCAATCGATTGTATAATGAAAAATTGAACAAAAAAGTATTTTCATAACTTATGGCTTGTCTGAAAACAATTATTTTCGCTCCGTTTCATCACTTTCTCACAAGATGATTATCATAATTACGTAAATTGTATAAATCATACGCGATAAGTTCCCAAGGGCACCGACAGCCAATAAACGTTTCACGCGAATTACGTCAAGATAAATTGCCTACCTGACATTAATGCGCACTTCCTTGAGAAAATAAATTACCTGTATCAGCCCCCGATAGCGACACGTCCTTGTCCAAAATAGGTTTTCACAGGTTACAAGGCAACTTTGTCAATGTCGCGCTAGATAAAAAAGGTGCTACGAGCTAATACGAAAACCAGGATGAAATAGGGAAGCTATATCTGACGGTATATTTTTTGTGTTAGCTAAAATATAACTACCTATTTGTACTTCAAGCAAATATCTATAGAGCTATAATCGTGCCCACGCTACGTAGTGGGCATTTTTTTTAGTTAGTCGTAAGGCGATTGCAAGTCGGTTACAAGCACCAATTACGTGACATAACGTTGAGATTCGAAAAAACGGCTCATTGTGAAATATTTAATGTAAATATCCAATTAGGTACGTATGTATAGCGGCGCTCGGACATTTTTTTACTACTTTCACTTAGGGACTGTGGCTGTATAGATATTTGCTCGAAGTTTTTGAATTATAAAATAAACTAGTAGACTTCGTGACACATCTCTTTAAATGAATCTTCATAAGCTTATATCTCGACCGATTTTGTTTATACTCGCAAAATTAGGATTTAGATACGAAACAATTTTGTCAATTACACGTATTATCTAAATCGGCTGATAAATGGTGCGACAGCAAATTTTCTCCCTCTTTGAGAGAAATACCTCCCCTATCAAAAAAACCATTTGTATACTTATAGAATCTGTGTACCAAGTTTTGTCAGGGTTCATTAAAAACTGCGATCTATAGAGGAATACCAACACGTGGACAGTCGAGAGCAAAATTTCCGTATTAAAGGAAGGAAAGGAGACTTCAGCTTTACTCGATCAATAAAAAATATTGAAAAATCCGACATTGTATTGTTTGAGTGGTTGTCATTCAGGTTTGCTACACGTTTTCCATTACATTGATTCGCATCGGTGAAGTGCCAATTCCATCTCATATAAGTATTTTTTTTAATTATTAAAAATGCCATAAAAGGGCGGCAACCAAAGCGCCACCCTTTTATGGTATTTTTTTACTTTTATGGTGGACATTCAGCGCGTTGAAACCAAGCGTTTCGGATCGTTTGCCTGGGTCTATCTTCCCGCTGAAGTACAACGTGGGTGTCTTCAAATCCCGAGTAAATAGGAATCTTCTAGGTTAGCATGCTACACCCTAGACCGCATATCTGCTTAACATCATGCAGGTTGTATTCAAACGCAAACCAATACGGAATAGAAAAAAATACAGCGTTTTCTCCAATTGTTTGCTGAGTTCTAAGACTGAATTCTGTGGCTGAAACATAAATGTAATTAATAGAATCCGTCCTTAAAAAGTATTTTAGGTCACTACATTGTAAGTTTTATGTCGACTGACTTAGATTGTACATACCTAGTTTGTATTTTCTACTAAACATGAAACCAATTGCAAAGGTACATAGAAATTGACAGAATGAATTTTATAATAGATAATTTAACTTATAAATCAATCGATTTCTTGACTCTAGCTTTTAAAACGTACTTTTGTTTTACCTAATCCATTAAAAAGATCCGTTTTGCAATTTTAGCTCTAACCAACCACGCCAAATCTACATTATCGGCAAGCAAAGTCATTAATTAAACCTAATAGGTTCAGTTCCAATCTTGGAAGACCAATCTCGAATTAGGCCATGTTATCTTTCGATTAACTGCCAAAATTTATGACACTTCTTATTGGCCTCAATTCGATTATGTTTATACGTTTTCCTTATTGGTATGCCGCAGATGTTATTGAATGTGTTAAAAACGGTAGTGTCAATCGTAGGCCATAATGTGAGCAGTTACGGAGCATCCTATTGGCAGCATCGATACTAAATCGCCAGGATTTCGATTACGAGTTGTGTTTTTCTCACTGCAATTTCACTTTGATAAAAAAAACGATTCATTATATTAGTGTTTTTGTAAATCAGTCGTCATGTTTACTATCATAGAAGTATATTTTAAAGTACCTAGCTGTAAATAACAAATTTTATGTGAATTGAATTTAATGCTGTATAGATGATTGGCAAAAGAACTTGATCTTATAATTAGTAGTGGGCTAAAACACGCTACCAATTACGAAATCATGAAAAAGTAGCTGCCGATATAACCAATATGAAACAACTGAGTATTTGGTCCAAAATTATAAGTAGACCATTATGTTGAATATAATGATATCCTAGAATTATGTCTATCGTCTATAGTTTCTGATATAATTGCAATTTGTTTTATTTTATACCTACTTATGTTCGTGATACGGAAATCCGGCGAAGGACGAAAGTCACAGATGTTGGAAACCGTATTTTGAAACTCAAGTGGCACTGGGCAGGATACGTGGCTAGGCGTGGTGACGGCAAGTGGATTAGATCCCTTACTGAGTTTCTTCCAATAACAGATAACCGTTCTATAGGAAGGCCACCAGTCTGATGGATTGACGACATCAGATACATCTTTACTTAGACTTTATTACGCCTCCAGAGATGATTCCCCAATAAATTCAAACAAACTATTCTATTATTAGAGGCAATTATTTTTATGAAATCATGTAAAGATTTTTTAAATAAAAAGATTTAGGCACATCTTACACACGGTCTCTGACACCAAACTAACCATAGCTTGTGATATGGCTGCCAGATACTGATGTACTCGTACTACATATACATATTTTAAATATATACTTATTTAGATAAGTGCTAATAACATCCAGACACAGAGAAAATACTTATATTCATCACATATATGCTTGCCCTGGGTGGGAATCGAACTCACGCTTCTTTGAACTAGGAGTCATTAACCATTGCGCCACTGAGACAGCCAGTTTAAAAAGATTTTGTTTCTGACAGTGAGTTTTGAAGTGATTGTCAAAGTGAGTTTCTATAGTACTATCCTGTACCGCTTAAGTATACGGGAAAGCATTATATCTATCCTATATCCTTGTTTCCCTTCTGCCAAGTAACATAAACAGGAATTATCATCAATACCCTTCGAGACAATACTGGGGCACTCTTTATGGCGGTGGATCTAGCGCTGCTTGGGAATCCAATTTCTTTAAATGGCGACTTCCTTTTGCCTCTATGAGTTGATATGCAATTGACTGAAGGTAGAGCCTTTATTTGGAGTAACCAATTGTTTATACCGGTTGAGAACTATTTCACAAATTGCAGATGTATTTTATTTTGGATATTTTTGACTTCATAACTTTTTATAAATCGATTAACGCCGGCTGCAGGCACGAAAAAGTGTCACGTTCCGCCTGAGCCGAGCATGCAAGCGAAAGCGCGGAACAAGCGATAGAGTCACAATCGGCTTGTTTGAGTTGTTGATTCAACAATGTTTTCTTATGACGTTATTACGTAAAATTATCGTCCATTAACCGACTTTACAGACAAACAATTTACTTTTTTAGACATTCAGATATTAATATTGATTGGATCTTTTTAAGTATTTGTATATTAAAGGTTGTTACTTTTGATTTGTATATGTCGCCGCGAGGGAGAATCGGGCGACTTCGGGTACCTTCGCGATCGTGTCCCGATGCCAGCATCCTAGTTTTAAGCATTAATTAACTATCCCTAGATAATTTGTTATTCTGATTCAATTAAAAAACAGTAAATTATTTATGATTGCATCATGTTCAATTGAACAATCAAATTAATTAATAACAACTTAATAGTAAGAATCTTGACTAAGGCATTTTGAGTAATTTCATCTTTGATTTTGATTCACGATGAGATAAATATATTTTGATACTGTTAAAATTACCTCTATATTTAATAATTACTTTTAAAAAGCTCTCTGTTAACCAACATTAGTGAAAATAGCTAGGTTACAATATTTTCATAAAGCCTATAGCGCCATCTGCAGTAATTTATGCTGAAACTTATTATTATGGCGGCTGGGAAGGATTGGAACCTAGCATCGGAATAATACTTTGTGACGAGCGCTCGAGCTGAACACACTGTAAGCAAATCTTAGTTAAAATTCGATTAAAACTACTTGTTCCTCTAGTCATTTTGTGTTTTTATTTTAAAGTAAATTCCAATAAGTGTTAGAATAGGCCCTGTTTGCTTTTTTAGTTATTTTAAGGCTAGGCAGTTAATTAAATTCCCATAATATAGCCCGTGAATTCAAGTTAGTGTTTTAAATCATCTAATTAGTTAAATTCCCTTAATATAGCCTGTGAATTCAAGTTAGTGTTATAAATCATCTAAGTGACTCTTACATTGCCTAATTTGCTAAATAATTAGTTAAATTCCCTCAGTAAGTAGATACAGCTAGTGAATTCAATTTAGAGTTTCAAATCATCTTAGCTACTTTTACATTGCTTGATTTGCTAGATAGTGAGTTAATTTGTTGCATCAGAGCCGGTAGTCGAATAGATCAGCGGATTTGTGGTTTTTAAAAAGCTTTATTTGGCTTCCCACGCGACATCTATCTTATACAAACTATGAAAATAATCATATTTTATTGGTCTACTATTCAAAAGAGCAATTTATGCATGCTTTTATATCTTCGATTTTTACCGTAGTTATACCAACTGCATGGACATCAGTTACGTAAACATGTGACAAAACAAATAGCAGGAACAAATACAGAGAAAAACATTTTAAGAAAAAAATTAAATTATTAAGAAGACTATTATTACTACTACAGTCTACAACGATGCACAAAGATTCATTAAAACTAAAGTAAAAATAATAATAAAAAAAATTTGCAATTAACGGCAAAGCCGCCTTCCATCGTGTAAAAATTTGAATATTTCGCTCGAATTGGTTACATTATTGTTGGTTTTTTCAAAAACGGCTCAGCCGATTTCTGTAAAATTTAAATGGGACCTTGGGAGTATACCCCTTCAAACTAAAAAATATTTTTTCGATTCCGTTCACAATTGGCAAAATTATCGATGAACATACACAAAAAAATACAAACACACGAAGATAGAACCTCCTCCTTTTTGGAAGTCGGTTAAAAAACAAAAGCATGTTCTAAGAAATGAATATTGAAAACAGCTTGCCAAATGCGACTCACGCCGGAAATTCGATGTCCCTGTCGGATCGCACACAGGACGTGATGTCAAGACGCGAGTCCATAGAGATCTATAATAGAAACCTTCTCTACACCCAGTGTGCGAGACGCTTACATATATGCAGTACAAATAATCAAATACTCATACATCACAACAGAACGTACATTTCAGAGTGTTTATAATTATGTGTTCATAATAATATGTAAGAACATGTTGCATGAGAGAATGTTCTTTTGCTTTCTGAAAAAGTTCGTAAAGTAAGGGTGGTAATCCCTGGTGTCAGTTCTTAAGCCATTTAAAAGTACAAGTAAAAACGCCCGCGAGGGCGAACAGCATCTCAAAAACCCTCTTAGCCTGTTGGCCATCAAGGCTTTGGCGTCATGACGTTGGTGATCGGTGTCTTCTTATACTTTTTTCGAGGGCCTCATGCAAACTCACCTAATTTTTCTTCGCCTTCGTCCTAAATCTCATCTAGATCCAGTCAAATTGGCCAAGAACGATTCGAGACATAGGCTTATGAAGATTCAGTTAATGAGATATCCGCACAACTAGTTCTCCGAAACTAGTACTATATTAATGGCGTTACGCATCTTGCGAGATCTGTGTGCGAGACGCTGCCGAACCGTGTGGCTCCCAAATGCGGAACGCCCGAGGCAACTTCCGCTCTCAACTGACAAAATCTAGACCTCAGAAAACATGAAATATGAGTCAATCAAATAGCAGTCAACGCTACATTTAAAGCATTGACGCAACTAAATACTGTTGTCTAAATCCATATGATCGATGACTGAGAGTTCTACGCGATCAATACATAGTACTTTTGTTCTAGTAATTTACTTACCCAATTCTTTTCTCTCAGCCCATTAGTGCGGCAATTTGTTCTAACTATGTTTTTCTATTAAGGTATTTATTTATATAAGTTTTTTGTGTTTTTTTCTTCAATTGGGCAAAAGTGACTTTATTACTTACAACAAAATACAATACTACTTTATATGCTAAAACTACCTACACTACTACTACATAAAAAGCATTGGATCACCCACAGACCCTTGAAGGTCTAAAGATAATTCAAATACTCAAGCCCACTGCCAGTTGGCAGCGTGCCCAGCATGCTGGCAGCATTACTACGTATACGTAAGAATGGCAATGCTTATGCGTATGGTATGTGGTTAGTAGTTTCATATCTAGCTTGATGCTAACCAAAAATACTGCCTGGAATAGAAGACACTTAAAAGAAACATACCACGGAGCAATGAATGTTAAGTATAGAAGACGTTTTTAATACACTTTTAATTAGACACTGCCCTGTAAATTTTATTACGACTTACATATTTTCCGGACAAATTATTATCTCTATTTTATATCAAAAAAAGGAAGCTGATTTAACAAGCAGTAAATAACTTGTACTGCATACTAATTCTATAGATAGTAAAATTTTGGATTCGGTCCAAGATGCTTATTTGGTTACAAATTGTCTAGTAATTCACGTTTATATTTTTATTTTGAATATTACCATTTATGTAACCAAATTATATGATAATCTTGTTTTTTTTTAAATATTTCTATTAATTAGGCTGATATAATTTAATGTTTAATTTTATCTCAATTAAAAATATGCAATTAGATTTCTGATATATGAAATGAGCTAAATTAAAAGCAATTTAATTTATTAATGATCTTAGTTATAAAATCCTAGTTCATTGAAATTAAAACAAAAATAAAGTACCAAGACATAATTACAGACAGAAAAAACAACTAAGAACTAGGTATACACTAAGGTCAATTTTAAAAGCTTTTTGACATTTCTAAATATAGTTTGAAAGTGATGCTCTCCTTGTCTAATAGACCGCAATCGAAGAGATAGCTAGTTACGAGTATATTTTTGGTTTAAATCTGTTAAGATAAGCCTTCAAAATTGGGCGCAATGTAACTCTAATAATAATCATTTTTCACAAAAAATGGCAAAACCGCCTTCCATCGTGTGCAAAATTCGAATATTTCGCTCGAATTGTTCACATTATTATTGATTTATCAAAAACGGCTCAGCCGATTTTTGTAAAATTTAAATGGAACCACTTCGGGAGTGTACCCGTTACAACCAAAAAATAAGTTTTCGATTCAGTTCACAATTGGCCAAATTATCGATGAACATACACAAAAAAATACATACACACGAACATAGAACCTCCTCCTTTTTGGAAGTCGGTTAAAAATGTCTGCTTGTAATAAAACCCCCCCTCTAATCTATCTATATCTATAAATATCTATATCTAGAGCTCTCTATAACTATAAAAATAAAATATATTCCCTCCTATACGTACTATACGAACAGAGCTATACTGTACTTATACTGGGAGGCTAGTTTTATTTATTATACTAGATATATAATATCTAATGTTAAATGTCTAACCTTATTGTCTCGCAAAGCTGACTAAAGATGACCCTGACCTACTACAAAATCTTAACGCTAACCCAGTAGCAGGTAGATTAAAAGTCGTTTGTAAGCTGATAAGTTTATTAAGACATTATGTTACATTTTAGATAAATATTACTAAATTACTTAAATCTAAGATTGGCCAGTGATCGTTTAGTGTAAACCTAACGTTATGATCCGCAGAACTCAGGTGATGGTGATTTGGAATATCTACCTAATTAAATGTCTAGTTTTTAGAATTAATTAAATTTCATACTACTAGAAAAGTTGGAAGCTAAAAGGTAAATTTAGATTTTTGCAATTATAATTCTAGTGGCTACTTCTGTACAATGTTATTCGGAGGTTTATACACAATGATAACTAGAATGTAATCACAATGAATGCACGTATTACAAATGAGGCTTTACTTGGTATTTTATGTGTCATGACTGTCTGATGATAGTTTTCATATTTTTCTATAAAAAGTTTGCATCCCTATTTAAAGGGTTGTTGGGGGGGGGTCCCCCCAAAAGGCCTCCTTTTACCTCCCCTCACAGCCTTCCCTTCACCAACAATGGCATTTTTTTATTTTTATTTTATTTAGAAGTTAGATAAGATGATAATTATCTACTAGTTAAGCAAAGCAAAATTTAACTTTAGAACTCTCAGTATCATTTGTACTGGATAGCTCAAACTTCATTCATTAAATTGATTACAATTGGACAATAATAATGCCATTCAGATTATTTAAAAATTATATTATGAAAATCATATTAAGGAAAAATATTTACAGTCTTATAATACTACTGGACTGAATTTAAAAGGAATCTAATATCAACATTTGAAATGACCATTATCAGACAGTCAACTTATCATTAAAGTGTTTTACACCAATCTAATAGAGAAAATATACAAGATTCAAATTTCATGAATCTTTTAATGAACTGGACTTTAAGGGCCAAAGTTATATGGTGGACTGATTGTTATCAATTAAAATGTCTGTCAAGTATGTTGTACAGCATCTTAGAATCTAGAAATACATTCACAACGATTAAAATAAACATAAGTACTGATTAAACCTACAATACGTACTTTAATTAATCCTACAGTTTAAAACAATATAGATTCTACCTAAAGTCTCCCACACGTTAAAACCAGAATGCTCACAAAGGACACTGATGTGATTAACAAATTTATATTTCTCAGTTTATAGAAAGACTTCACTTAGTAATAAGTCTAATTCTAGAATAGCAACAAGCTTTTGGTTTATAGACAGTAAATTGTCTCTCTGTTAACGTGGAACGGTTCTCTGGCCTTTTACAGGACTCTCGCAGATACTATGTTCCTCGGTACTACAGCCCGATACAGAGGTTTAATGCCATAAATCTCAGCTTTAAGCTAACTCAACTTTCGTGAGTAAGAATGTAAAATTTGATGATGAAATATTTGAATGAGCAAAGCCAATTCTTAAAACTTCTGTAAGTTCTTGAAGTATCAATTATCCTTTGATAGAACATTCAGATTCCTTTCAGAATACAGAATTTTATATGAAAGTAAAACTAACTTGAAAACACTAATTCCAGCAATACTGGGAATTAAATTACACTAAACAGTGCACATTTCTTTTTACAGGATCGAACTGTAAAATTATTCGTAGTAAATGATTCTCGATCATATTCGCAAACGTACGACATTTTCCTTCAAATGTTATTAGGCTTTAGTAAGCTCTTAATTTTTGATATCTTTAGATTGAATAGGTACTAAAAATGTTAACAACAAACATTTCGAATTAAGTTCATTATCAAAAATGAACTAGTTAATATATGTCGCATACCGCAAAACAAAATCATAAAATTAAACAATGAGTTAATACATAATTCGCAATGCAAAGTAAAAATAATCGCACATAATAAAAATAGAGCAATAATTATACAAAGGGAAAATTTGAACTTATCAGGGCTAAATATTGTAAACATCCTAATTTTTAATTGAAAGTATTAAATTATTATTTCAATGCAAACAAGAAATAAACATGTCACATTTAAATTAGATAACACAATGATATTGATAGTCAAAACTCCGATACTGCAATTTTTGAACATTTTTCGTTATTAAATTTCGGTAATGGAATTTAAGCAAGATTCTTAGATCTCTTTACAACTCATGAATAACCAGAATTGACTCACCCGGCTTTTACTAAAGATTTAGTAAAAGAAACAATCCAAACACAACTCGTTTTCCACTGAATATGAAACACTAAAGTACTTAGGTAAATCACTATAGAAAACGTAGTACTAAAGTTCTAAATTCACTAGCATGTAATCCCGATAGAGAATGTTCTCTTCCAATGCGAGTTCGCAATCGTGACTCCATGTTCCGGAAGAATTTCCGATATTCCGGTAGAGTATAACACTATATTATTTCGAATTAAATTCACTGTCACGATATCCCGGTAGAGTATTTCACTCTATAATCGCTCAAGAGTCACTGTCCCGTTCATCGAAGAATAATCCACACGATATCGCGGAAGAGTATTTCACTCTCTCAACGCTCAACAATTACTGACTCCTTTCCCTCGCGTTCCCCTCTGTTTTTCTTCCTCGTCACCTGTTCTTAATATCCTTGACAAGCTCTTAATCCACGATCTCTTGAAAGTTTTCGAAATCTGTCATCGGCTTCATAAGCTCCATATCCTCGAAATCCCAGAAATCCAGGAAATCCCAGCTAATGTCACTTCCAACCAATTCCACTGTGTGCCCACTCATAGCAGCAAATCGGTATTAAAACAGTTTTCTTGTTTGTGGTACACATACAAATTCTATTTTCTTCGCGTACTATATAAACTTTAGAATGATTAATATATAGAAAACTACAGACAATTTAATCTGTTATTTACCTTTAACGCTTTTCCCGCGTTATCCTAGACCAAAAGTTAAGTAACAAAACATTATACCGTAAATGTTAACTTTTTTTTTTCAAATCTAGAGCTAGCAACTCTGATCCTCAGCAATTTAAAAAAATGTCAACAAACAAGTGTAATAGAAAATTATTAAAATGTTAAACAGTCTTTAAATATTAGTGCTCTTTCTATACAAATGATAAATAAATCTTCGGCAAGAATAAAGATATGTTTCAAAGAAGCAATTGTGCTGTGATTATTTACAAAAATCTACATAAATATAAACTAAAAGTGTCGAAACAACATTCAGTGCAGTTATTGTTCAAATGCAGTTTCCAAATGGATTTTCAGTTACAATTAAAGACTGAAAGCATTAGTTGACCTTTCTAGAGCCTGCCAGAAGGCTTCTCTTGGAAATAACGACAAAACCGAACTAAATCATTCTACAGTTTTGCTTGGAACAAAACACGAAAATTCGCAAACATAACCTCGGAAAAAGCGAAAAAGGTATTTATCTACAATGTTTTAACATTTTAACTTCTATTCAGTAGCTTTTTCTTGAAGTTTTTCATCAATTTTAATAACAAACTCTGGCTGCAATAATTTATTTTTGCAACAAATTAGCGCTACATAGTATCACTGCTAATTCAAGCAAACGCTCTTGGATCCTTTGTTTGTATGTGATTGAATTCTCTAAGTGCTCATTCTCTGCAAATCTCGATGGTTAATTTTATAAATACTTGTAGTTTTTCAGTTGTGAATAGCTTGATAATCTGAATAATATCATATTGTTTAAAAATGCACCTTAAATGTTCACAAACATTTTGTTAATCTTCATTTCTTTCTGACTTTGTTTATGTGACTGCAACATAGAATTCTTATCTATTGTTTTAATTAATTTCAGTTTGTGGATTTTACAAGAAAGAAGCAAGTTCTTTTCCACTTGAATCCTGCGCCTCACTTTCTGTCCGCCTGAAGTTCCTGGATCATTAATTCAATTCTTCTCCAGCGCTTCTTTTATTGTGGTAACACATTAATAAAGGTAACATATTGTCATATATTCCGTTCACTGCATTATTCTAGTACCTGTCAGTTTATTTATCAAAAATCTAGTTAAATTTGTTACAATTTTAATACATTAATGTAACTACTTTGTCTATTAGTGGGAGACAGAGTTTACTACAAGAATCATGCATCATATAGATACCTATTTATATGTGAACAGCGAGTGTGATCCTGTACATGCTCTTATAACCCTGACAAACATTTTAACTTTCCGTACTTACTTCATATTTGTTTAAGGTGTGTTCAATATTTTGAACCAATTAGTTTCTATCCTCAATATGCATTTGCGTAAAATTACATGACAAAACTTTGAGAACACTACTTCAATTTCAAATTCTCCGATTCAGTAGTCTTTGAAAAATCTAGTACTCGTACGAGTATTGGATGCAGAAAATTGTCGATGTCATTGCGTCGACATTTCCATACGTCGAATATTTGCTGCTATATGCTCCAAGTTAGGGCTGCTGGTTTAGAAAATGCTGTAACCCAACTGCCACAGAAAAAGTTTATTGCTTTTGTTATTTTTTTCTTCTAAAACTTCCAGTGCTGAATATAGGCGTTCCAGTGATCTCCAACAAAACCGGTGGGAAACGATTTGCATCTTCTTATCGCAATTCTGCGGTCTTCAATGGGGCTATCTGTCTACCTTGTGAGACTACTAGAATCAAGCGTCCACCAGACAGATACGAGCAAGGTGCGCGCGTGGCTTTGATCGAGCCATCCATCAGACAAAGTCAGTATTTAACCGGCTTTTTATCACTTTCACTTGTATGTTTGTTTGCTTGTAACCAACGCTTTTGAGCTCGATTTTGCCCTACTTTGAACGATCAGATTTTCAAAGCAGTTTCAGTTGCAAACCTATCAAAGACCGATGACAATGCCTTTATTCGATTAAAATATCCGATTATCCTGAATATTTATATTTATTAAAAATATTTAATGTTAAGTGGGCGTTAATTACCTGTATTATTAGGTATTCGGTGGCTTTTAACTAAAAAGTGAAAAATAAATATAGTTTTAAAAACACGCTTTCGTAGTATATCAAACTAAAAAGTGTAACATAATTTTCAGAAAATAATAATGAACAAAAAATATTAATACTATGGTAAATAAAGAGTGGGGTGCTCGATTTACGAAAAATTATTGCACAAAGCACCCCACGCTTTTTTTTATAACATTACCTATAAATATTTTTGATCAATATTATTTTCTGCCTAAATTGAAAATTATTTTTACACCTTTTAGTTTGATATGAAAGCGTGTTTTTACAGTTTTTTTTAAATTCATTTATTTTATAAATCGAGATCTGTCATAAGTGGATAACTAGGATCGCAGTCACACCTGTACATTGCTTGCAGCTGTCTGGGGGCCTCTTTATGTTACCTTAATTACATTATATTTAGACTAAGAGCAGCATGTCTCAACTTTCTCATATTAAAACTTTTACCAACTCATCTTACCTGAATTGTAATAAAAACCGTAGAACATGATTTTGACCTTTACAAAATGCAAATCCTCGCGCGCCATTAAAACAAAATCAAATTGCCAATAAATTATTCTTTTACTCAAAACAAATTGTAAACATTTTACGGCCGTCATAAAATTTTATGCTAAGCCGTTATTACGGCAACCCTACGGGGCCGCAGACAGGTATTGCGGGCGAGCAATTAACTTTTCAGATGGATTTTCCTAGGCATAGAGAATAAGGGCTTGACTCTACCAAAACACAGTGGAGCGATAGGCTAAGGTAGAGTTGTAGTTTCTAAGTTGCAGATTTTCCATATTTGTTTAGCTGTGGATAAAACACAGCTCTGTTTTAATCTGCTTCGGTGGCACAGCACAGTGGTTAGTGCCCCTGACTCCTGGGCCAAACAGGAGTGAGTTCGATTCCCAACCAGGGCAAGCATTTTTGTGATGAACTTGATTTTTGTGTTTGCTCTGTGCCTGGATGTTATTATCTATAAAAGTACCTATGATTTTAAAAATACGCATAATAAATAGTACATCAGTCTCTGGCAGCCATATTACAAGCTTAGCTTAGTTTGGGGTCATTGAACGTGTGTTATCTAGAGTAAGATGTCCCCTAATATTTATTTACTAATCACGACTGTTTTGTTTTTCGTTGAGCAAATACAGCATCTAGACCCAGATTCTACCTTAACCAAGAAGGTTGTGTAGAGGCGGAGCTGTAATATCATGGTAGTTTGTTAGTTTATCATAGAAATGCAATATTTAATCAGTGAACAAAACAACTAAAAATTTTCGTAACTAAAACTAACTTTTTTTTGTAGTTTTTTTTGTTAGACACAGATATAAATGGCAATGATGCAGTGTACTCATGAATGATCTGCTTATCTTTGTATATCTCTGCCCGTTCCGCTTTGTTGGAGTCTGGTCCTAAAGCCTGGAATAGAGCAATACGATGCCAATACAGCGGACGTCGTCAACAATACACCAGCTTCCGTATGATTCAAATTCTGATGACGTTGGTTCGTGGATATGAAGTCGTTGAACCAGTTCCGGATTTGATTGATGAACAGTACCTACCTAAGAATTTTCAGCATCAATCAAACTTTCAAATTGAAAGGGTAATTATGAAAATTCGAAAATCATGTTGGGAATTTACTCGGTTAATTAAATTTTCTTGACTCCGTCGTGCCGAATCTTGGAGTGCGCCGGTGTAATTATAACAAGTTTCAGTTTAAAATTGCTCAATTTGCTATGAATTATTTTCTGGGATAAGCCAGCTTAACGAATTTAGAGCGTTTGTTTTAATTAGTTGCGCGAAGTAGTCAAATATACATGGTTTTTTACACATATATTTTTGTCCAAAAAACTAAGTTACATACAAACTAAAAAAACCTAGATCGTACGTAAAGTATTATTTCAGTAATTATTTTACATACTTTTAAATTCGGCGAGTGTGCGCACGAACTCCACGATCCAATTCCTTTATCTCTCTTTCAAAGCAGGACAAGCCGAAAATCGTTAAATACCATCCCTACATAGCCAATATTCCACCTGCTCGTACTAAACGATTCACTTCCTTCTTCATGCGGACCGCCAGGACTGGAATGTCCTATATCCGTCATCGTTTCCTGCAATTGCAATGTAGATATTCTTAAGGCAAGAGTGATAAGGTATCTTCCAGATCTACTTATTCTAAATTTGGCTACAATTTTCTATCTGGCGAGTTAGTGGCCAAATGTAGCCCCTATTATGTGTAAAGCTAGACGGAGGCAGCGATCGAGGTCTAAAAATAATCATAATAATCAAGCTCATCCCATTCGAAAATAGTGTAGATTATTGGCAGTAGTCTACTATTTTTTCTCTTTTCTATATTATAAGCCTAATCATAAAGTTTAAGAAAAGCCCCATAAAAATTAAAATATTAAACATGCCGTCTTACCACAAAAGTTTTAAGCACGCTTTAGACAATGTTTAACAGTGCAAATTGCATGGTTAAAAAGTGTTTAAATCTTTGGTTGTAAGGCTGACTTTGGATAATCAAGATATACATTTTAACTAGAAAACAGGAGCACGACTGTCTATAGGTATCAAATGTGCAAACAATATTATTCAATTAAATATGTCCAAAACAAAATCACTGCAGTAATTCAAGGTAAAATTCAAAAGCAATAACGTAACTGATTTCAGATATTTACCCAAAAAGTGGTAAAATAGAAAATGTTCCTACGTCACACTATTTAATATGTACTAACTTAAATTTTCACTACACAATCAATACCCATAATTATTACCTAAATGCCACAATAATTTGTTTGCTTCAAGAAAGAGATAAATAAACAAAAATGTTCCTTTCTAAATCTTGTTAAATATTAATGTGCTAATAGGTACCTATCGACATCCACAATCATAACTACTTCGCTCAATTTACTTAATAGTCACTTCAATCGACAACTAATACAATTTGATCGATTATGATTGAACTTTGTTGGTCTACTCGGTAGTTTAGTAGAGCGGATGTTTGAGTAACACAAACAGTTCAACATTTAACATCGGGTGCTACATTTGGTTCTATAGAGGCCGAAGTACAAGTAGGTACCTGGGAACAGTGAAACTGCAGACTGCTGTCTACTATTGCTTTGGATCAACTCTGAACGTGGTATTCATCAAGAAAGAACAACAATGGATCAAGTTGTATTTAAAGCCTTTTCGAACCGGTTTCATTGAAAGTACGTGAGATATCCATTGAGTTCAAAACTCAATGGCTGTGCTAATAAATATATTTAAAAAAAATCGCAACACTGACTTTCACCGCGAACAGAGTTCGAATTGTTTACACGAATCGATATGACATCCATGTACGTTATTAATGATTTATCAAAAAAGGCTCAGCCGATTTCAATAAAATTTAAATCGGCATTTAGTATCCGAGATATCGGCCAAAAACGTTTTTTCAAGACGGTGCTTGAAGCTCCACCTGGATCTGTCAGCGTTTTGTGATTTTATACTCAGTAAGTGATCCTAAACCTTATAAAAAAATTGGATCGATAATCAATTATATTTATTTCCAATAAAACTAAATTACGGATTTTTTCCTGAGGTGACGGCTGCAGTGTGACTGGCTTTTTTAGTACGTGAAAATGGGCGGTTAGCTTCATAGACCATTCCGTAGTCATCAAATGCTACGCTTCTAACTAGTCGTCATAGTTGTCACAACAAAGGAAACAATGACATGAAATGTTCCATTTAACAACTAAGTAGTGACAGCCGCTGGCTCTCGGTGCCCAACTCTCTCTCAGTATTGATTTTCTCGGTTGCCATAATTAGTTGAAATCGTAGACAGGGATTTTGTTTTTCGTCCATGGGTAAAATAGTTTTGTTTTGAACATAAACGTTTCGTCTCCGACGTCGTATTTACGGTTGTCAATGCTTGTTTAGACGTCATTGTCTTCGTCTAGATTTGATAAGACCTAGGCAGGCATGAATTTATTTGATTTGTTCGCGTAAAACGCAACTATAATACCTAAAGGTTTTTCCTTTTATATTGCCTAATACACGGTCTGTGGCTATCTTAAAAATAGTGGTCAATTACAGTAATTGATTTAATGCTATCAAACACGCTAATAACCGTTTGTTCCAGAACTATTGTACTATGTTTTCTTTACTGTGCGCTAAATGATAATAAAGTTAATAGAATCGAGATGGCAGACACCCAATTAAGACTATCCTCTGTTAATTGCTGCCATAATGGAAAACGAGAAACAAAAGAAGGTCAAAGATGTGAAAACAACGATAAACTATGCCTTAACTGAATTAATGAAGACATAAATGCTTTTAGCGTGTCCGCAACTCTAACCGACTTTTATAAAACGTGAAAAGAGAAATGCTAGGAAAACTTACGTTGTTTAATCTTTATTACTTGAAAAAACGCATTTAGAAACCAAATAAAAGAATATTTTTTAAATTATATGGTGTGACTGCGAATTCATTACTCAGGTGGCTTAGAAACTCTAGGGCTAGCCACTCAGCCCATGCGTATATAGATATCGAAAAGTAAACATTTCAGCTTTCTAGCTATAACGGTTTATGAGATATAGCCTGGTGACAGACAGACAGACGGACAGACGGACAGCGGAGTCTTAATAATAGAGTTCCGTTTTTACCCTTTGGGTACGGAACCCTAAAAATCAGCTGCTCCATACCTTTTCTCGAGGTACAACCAACTTTTTGTAAGAAATAGCTTTTTTTGCGATTTCGGGTTCGACTTCTTAGTAAAAGTAGGTCAAAATGACAAGCACAACTACTATCTATAAGTGATCTTTACATACTAACGTGTTGCTAATAAATTCGAAATCACTTGTTATATTTACATGCAGTTACATTTAAAAAGTTAATTTAGTTTAAAAGAGTTTAAAGTGTACTTTATCGAGAGTTTGATTATGCTGGGTTTTATTAGTATACAGGATTATTTCTAATCAATTAGCATCCTCTTAGGGGATCTTAGTTTTGACAAATGTTGCAGAACAAAAATTGTTAGTTTTGATGTACAGAATAAGCCCCTAAAAGGATGCTAATTGATTAGAAATAATCCTGTATATTACGGGACTGAATGCGCACTAAAATTACGAGATATATACGGGTAGACTGCTACCCGTGACTGACCACGATCAATGCAACTCGGTCGAAACGTCGGGATGATGAGGTATTTATTTGACTCGTAATTTTAGTGCGCGGTTAGTCCCGTAGTATAAATGTAATTATAATGTGTTCAATTCGCAAAAGTTTAAAAACAACATTTGCTGGGTTTGGTTTTCGAAATTGTTCTTTTTGTCACATGTCAATATGACATAGAGGTAAAACTTAAACAATTAAATCTAAATCAATTTACGTTTGAATGTGGATTGAAGCTACAACACAGAGATATAACAACCAGAGAGATAGCGTTGTTGTCACTCGAGGCCATTCTCAGCCACAAATATTTCTGGAAAACCGGGAAAACCTTTCAAAGAGGTTGTCATTATCACTGTCAAATATTATAAAATGAATTGGAATTTCAGAAGAATTTGACACTACCCGGAAAAACACTGCAATAGCCACTGAATCGAAATGTTTTCATGTCTCTTTCTAACACATACCATATTAAATCAATGCATCTCCTTCAAATTTTCTCGATCGATCCCATTAACTCTCTGGTATTGTGCGCTACAAGCTACCTACAAACTGTAACCTACACCATGAGAAGTTCAACGTGTAAAGGGTAGGATAAAAAAAAAAGTCTACATATATGACAATAAACTTTGACGGCACCGTTGTCTTTGGTTAAGAACAAGTGGAACAAACTACGAAGAATGTAGGTGTCACAAAACGGCAAATTCCATAGATCCCAAAAACTGTGGGCGCCTCTTTGTATCTCTTCACTCTATGTCAAAACCGGATCTAAAATGCGTCATATCGTATTTGAATGGACTGACAAATACAGTTCAGTATTCAACCCTTTGTTTGAAGAAGCTGTTGAACCCTTGCGCTTTGCAATTCCGCTAGAAGTGAATAGTCAGAATGAATTCAATGAATCAACGCAGGATTTCAATAGATCTATTGGATTTCAATGGATCGAGGTTGATCACGCCACGGGCACTAAGCCAATAATAATGTACGTTCGAAACCAATTCTATGTCACACGTAGTCCTGTGTACCTCGTTTTATGTTCATTGACTATAGAATTTCCTGGGGTTTGGTGCCTAAACAAGCCGTGCACTATTTTAATAGATAATTTTTGATTCAATACTGCATTGCGTTATAAAATTTATAGTATATACCTACAATACAGTAATTATTCGTTGTGTGTTTTAAGTACATTTGTATGCTTGATGATACCTGTGATGTTTAGATGAATACGCGTTGAACAACGCAACTGCAATCACTTATTTAGCAGTGTAGTGTTTGTACACTTATTTTTTTCTAAGACTTCCTGTAATTCCTAATCGAGCACTTTGGATCAATACAAACTATTACTATTTTTTAGAAATGTGCATAAAACATCCATATATAGGGTGTAGGTTTGGGCCCACAATTTAACGTGGCATTAGAGTCATAGCAGCAGCAAATGCCATTTCGGTAACCCATTTAAAAACTGACCGAGCCTATTCTTGCTTAGTTTAACTTTAAAGGTGTCTACCTACTATAACTTACCATACTATGATCTTGGAAGGGACATAACAGGTAAAAAAAATACAAGTGGAGTCCTTCCGCGCGATAGAAGTGAAACTTCGACGCAACAGTGCTTTCATAGGGTTAGGAGCTTTACGACTACATCTCTAAATGACTAGGCAGCAGATATGACTAGATCGATCCCTTCTATGGTAGCGTGAAACGTTGAACGCAACCTTGTTGGAAGTCGCATTAGAAGTTTCACTTCAAAACATGTTATTTTACCTACTTGAAAAGTATGAGACTATGCCTATTAGACCGTTAGCACGGTCATAGTTTGGTACGTCATAGAGGGTAGACCCCTTAACCTTTTACTACCGACGAGCCCGTCTCACAGATGGCGTTACTTTTATATTTAAGATATCTTTTTGAGTGCGTGTCTTACGGAACTCCGTGTAACTACCCTCCCTGGTACCTTTCTCCAGCACCATCTTATTGCTGTTAGATGCCTTCGCGAGCACTGCGAGTACACACATGTCTGTACAGGTGCAATTGACGTCTCACAGACGTGAGATTTGTCAGTCTCATGGATGTCACCTCGGTGTTTTGTATCTTGGCCCGTAGTATTTCATTGATGTAAAAATTTAAGTGATCCTAAAATTAAGCAAGCAACTATTGCCATACCCTGAATAAATGTTAAATAATCTTTAAATTGAAGAGTTAGTTAATTATTTAATTTAAAATGAATTACCTAAAACATATGCCTATCATTAAAAAATGTTATGATACTTGGCGTGCTTTATGTATTTCATATAATTTTTAGGGTTCCGTACGCAAAGGGTAAAAACTGGACCCTATTACTAAGACTCCGCTGTCTGTCTGTCCGTCTGTCCGTCTGTCTGTCACCAAGCTGTATCTCATGAACCGTTATAGCTAGAAAGCTGAAATTTTCACATAAATGTTGCATTTTTGTTGCTGCTATAACAACAAATACTAAAAATAGAATAAAATATTTAATAAATATTTAGGGGGGGCTTTCATACAACAAACCTAAATTTTTAACCGTTTTCCGCTAGGTTTTAATATTGGTAATAGGTAGATGCTTGATATGTTCACAGAATAGGTATTAAACTGCATGCTTACTTTGATTATAAATAATTAAATTAAAATAAAATAAATATTTAAGGGGTCTCCCATACCGTACGGAACCCTTCGTGCGCGAGTCCGACTCGTACTTGGCAGATTACTTAAATTTTGTCCGGACGTAAGATGTGACGTCGGCGTTAGTGATACACTAAACCCATGTCGGTAGTCAAAGCTTTAAAAAACATTATTTCCGTCCAGAAAGTCACGGTCACAGTGAAATAAGTCAAAGTAACATCGGTCTAATAACGACCTAGTAAAGGAGGTCGCGGCCCTCACCTAGGCAAGATAGCGGTTTCCGACGAGTCATTCGGATCCTGGCATTAGCGTAATGGTATTGAATTGAGTAGATGATATAGGAATTATACCTCTTGGAAAAAATATTGGCCTCATGTAAAACCTAGTTGGGCTTATCGTTTCTATTATAAAGCAATACATTTAGGTTATATTACGATCTATAAATGTAACTTACTGTTTTTTGTTTGAGAAAAAATGTTACACTGGGCTACGTGCTTATCCTGTACTAAACCAAAAAGAGTAATTAAAATCATCACTATGAACAACTTTTTCTATGAAGTCAAAGTGGTATTCGAGAAAAAAAATAATCATCTGTTCTATACTAAATTGCAACTGAGATTCGACAAAATCAATGAAACAGCAGATTTTTTTCTGTATGACATCCATTATTTATATCTGCATATATTCCTGATCAGTTATTGAAAAAAAAATATTCGCTTACCACATTTTCTCAGGGTTCATAGATGATTTACCTACATAAAATTTAACAGTTAAAACTATAAGACTTTGAATTTACTAAATGAATCACTGTTACAGTACGACTTAGTTATTTGTTTCCTTATTTATATTAATACCTTTTGCACACGCTCGTGTAATTAATAGTCTGTCATCTACGTAAGGAAAACTTTTAGTCTTACCAAAATATTTTTCTCAAAAAATAAATTCCTTTTAATTTTAACAATTTTCAGAAAACTTAACAGCAACTTAATACTGAAACCACTGGAAGTCGTTAGCATACGCTACATATATAGTCGTTGGTATACACCGGGTGAAATATAATAGCAGCAGTCGCTGCATGCATTGTATGGACTGACGTGGTATGAAATAAATTGTACGGTATCGGTACATCCCCGACTTTCAAGCTTCGTATTCACTGGGAACAAATACCGCGAGAGACATATTGAAAGAGATTTTCCCGACTTTGTCTGTCGAAAACACACTGCATGCTGGAGTCTACAAAAGAAAATTGAATTGAGAATCGTGTAAAAATGTCTGTCTTAACTATTGCACATCAAATTACACATGTAAATATACCTTCCACACCCTGTCCTTCAGCTATATTTACTTCATAAATTCTGTGCATCTGGTTGTATCGCTCTAATCTAAATGATAAGAAACCAGTAGCCACTCTAGTTTTTAAGCCATGCGAAGTGTTTATGTGTCTTGTTTATTAAGGCATGAACAATAAAGAGTTTATTTATGTAATTTAATAATAGTAGTACAACGTGAATGTATTTTCGACAGTAGGAATATTGAGGTCGGTATGTGTAAGTTGCCCGACTTTGTCCAATATCTTTAAGCCATGTATTCACTGAGTAACATTGTTTCGGATACACAGTTTCTGAAACATCACGTAGATGTTTCCAGTAACAATGTTTCGGAAACTCTGCCGTCCACACAGTCAGTTGCTAAGCACGTAGTGTTTTCAGAAACTAAATAATTGTCTTTGAAACATTATGACTTGTTTCAGATACACAGATTTTGTGTCTGAAACAGAGTTTATAAACAATTGTTGCTCAATGAATACACGGTTTTAGCTTCACGTGTCCCCGAACATTTGTTCCTAGTGAATATGAAGCTTTGATTGTGGTTCACCTCCCTAGCTGCTTCCCGGGACGAACTCAATGTGCTGATATTCGATTATTTACTGGGAAAGGTTTTTTGCGCGGTTGAAGTTTAATTTCGGAAAAACTCCACTGAGTATTTTAAAATCTGAACTGAAGTAACTCGATTGGATTAATTTGAAACTCATATAATAATATAAACGCTAATACTTTGGTTTGTGTTCGACGGATTAACATTTGAAGTAGTAAACAAAGTTTTTAACTTATAGGTTTTCTTCATTATCTTTAAAAACTCTCTGTAAAAATATTTAGTATTCATTATTTTAATGTGAAATCGAAGTCGCGATTGCAACGTGATATGTGAAATCTTATTCACCTGTATTTTTTTTTTATTTTGAATCATACCTATTCAGAATAAAAAAAATACATCATCTATATATATAATACGTCTGACCACAAACTGCCTGATGTTGAGCAGATAAGCGGTCTAGGTTGTAGTACGCTTACCTAGAAGATACCTATTTACTCGGGATTTGAAGACGCCCACGTTGTACTTTAGCGGGAAGACAGACCCAGGCAAAGCGTTCCACATTCTGGCTGTTCGTATGAGGAATGAGGATTCGAAACGCTTAGTTCTAACGTGCGGAATGTCCACCATAAAAGGGGTGGCGCTTTGGTCGCGTCTGTCTACCCGTACGATAGAAGAATGGGGCAGGTGGGACCAGATTGTGCAACTCCTAGGCGCAATCTCCGAAGTGAATCCGGTAAAAGGATGATAAACACGCTACCTTACGTCGATGCTCGAGACTTTGCAGCTGCGACATAGTCAAGGTGTCGTTGTCAATCAGCCTCCTGGCTCGCCTCTCAATCGACTCCAGAGCCTCCAGTTGATATTTGTTAGAGCCATCCCAAAGGTGAGAGCAGTTTTCCATGCAAGACCTGACTTGAGCTTTATAAAGACTTAGCAGTTGCTCAGGTGTGAAATACCGTCTCACCTTAGAGAGAACACCAATTTTTTTGGAGGCGAAAATTTAACTGTATGTGTGATATGTTATGTTTTTAAATAAAAAAATAGACTAAGTCAACGAGTACAGCTTGCGCCAAATGTTTTTTTTAAATTTAATAGTATAATCGCGGCAGATTTTAAGAATCTACTGTACTGTATAATTATTTATTTATCGCCAAAAATAGCACAACCGACTGAAATTTGAATAGTGATTTTGGATCTTTCAAAATCGATTTAGCCGAAAAATTATAAATTACATATAAATCGTTAAATTTTTACTTTTTTGTGGACCACTTCTGAAGTAAAATTTATAATCCACAAAATAAAAAAATAATAAGCAAAATCGGTTTATGATTGGTGAAATAATAGCGTAACATACATTCTAAAATAAAAACACAAACCTACAGTCGAATTGATAACCTCCTTTTATGGAGACGGTTAAAATTAGTGAGGTCTGAGCATACGCTACTATTTAGAAAAATAATCTACTTACTTTACATCACATTACTTTACTTAATTACATTTACTTAATTTACATCACATGGCTCTTAAAAGTCAACTTACGCGTCAACTACAGTAAAAATAATATACCTACCTACGTCCGCGTTAGTCTATCTATACCATCTATACCAATGTTATAAAGAGGAAAGATTTGATTGTTTGTTTGTTTGCATTGAATAGGCTCCGAAACTACTGAACCGATTTGAAAAATTCTTTCACTGTTGGGAAGCTACACAATTCCCGGATGTCATAGGCTATTTTTTTTTTAAATTAGGGAGGCTGCTAGTAAAATATAAATAGACAGAGCTGAGAAATATATAAATATATAGAGCAGAGAAATATATAAATAGCTTCACAAAAACTACCTTATTGGCTTTTCCGGGGTAAGGTAATAAAAGAGACGTATTTGCCAACAATAAAAACGTAGCGTTTAACCATTTCAAAACATCTCAAACAGCAATACGGAAGTGAAAGAGGAAAGAATACCCCATACGAACGCATTTTCATTTACTCGTACCGTCTCTTTGTTTCGTAAAAAAGGCAGGCCACGATATACGAGGATATTAGGGAAAACAAAGCCGCATTGTGTTATGTACTCTGCAACCCCTATACCGAATATATTTTCAAAACTGATTGACTGCTCATATTGCTGGCACGTATTGTCCTGGATATCCGATCATGTATGAGATGATATAAAAATATCTCTGCCCCTATTCACAATTGCAGCGAAATATTACGCTAAAAGCGAAAATTCTAATTACATGCTTTAACTAAGCTTCATGCGCGTGATATTAGTGGTACACGACACTTCCTGACCTGTAAATAATATATAATTATATATCTAAATCAATAAGTACCTATCAATATCTAAAAAAATATCAACATCTAAATAAATAAATACCTATTTATACAAATATAAAAATAAACGACAAGTGCAAGTCAGGCTCGCTCACCGAGGGATCCGTACAAATCTTGAAAAATCGAAACAAAAACGGAAATAAGTTCTTGTAGCTAGTAACTTAAGGGCGAAGCTGATCATCGATTGCTTACGCAATGGCGTTAGCTGTCTTTTAAAACGCAAAGGGTTCTTTTATACTTTCCTCGTCATAAATCGAAAGTCACATGTCTTAGTAATAATTAAAAACCTGTTTTAGCTTGTGCTAGTTAAGCTCTTTCATATGATACCCAACATGGTACGGTTAACTCTCTTTAAAATTTGGACCCTTATCTTAGGCACTATAATTTCATGATGAGATATCAGCCAAAAACATTTTTTCAAGATGACGAGTCAGGAACGCATTCTCTGAACGGCCGAACTATAACTTTACACGTCCCCGAGATATAACCTTGACATACGGACAGACGGACAACAAAGTGATCCTATAAGGGTTCTGTTTTTTTTTTCCTTTTGGGGTACGGAACCCTAAAAATTAACAAGGAAATCAACAAACACACTTCTTTTCAAATAATATTAGCAATGATAGAGGGTAATAACAATACGTAAATTAGGCTATAAGTACGATAACAGTACGCAGATTTATGATTTAACATTTTATTAAATAATTACTTATTTCGTCAAAAATAACACAACCGACTTCAATGCTATCTGAGTACAAAATTAGAATAGATATGCCATTTTTACCGTACCTAAAATGGTAAAAACGGGACCCTATTACCAAGACTCCATTGTCCGTCCGTCTGTCTGTCTCCAGGCTGTATCTCATGAACAGCTAGAACGTTGAAATTTTCACAGATGCTGTATTTCTGTTGCCGCTATAACACAAAATACTAAAAACAGAAAAAAATAGGGCTCCCAAACTACAAACCTGATTTTTTTGCTCGATATTAATGACTGCTGCTGCGGCTGGCTCAAGAAGGTTACAAACTGCTCAGGACAGAGAACGCTGGAGTTCCTTGGAGGAGGCCTTCACCCGCGGAGGGGTTCTTACTAATAATCAAAACTAGGATTAAATATTATTAGCTCATGTAATCTTTGTAGTAAGAAATAAAAAGGCTTTTTATTTATTTATTAATGACTGCAACAGGAAGATGCTTGAAATATTCACAGAATATTTAGTTGTATATTCCCTTCAAATATATATAATTAAATTAATAGAAAATATGTGAAGGGAGGCTTTACGGTAAGGAACCCTTCGTTTGTGAGTCCAACTCTCACTTAGCAGATTATTGTTGAGTTTTCAAAATTAACTAGGCGTTTTCGATAAAAGGTACATCAGACCGATTTTGAGATATAATCTTTCCAATTACCATGACCATTTAAATTAAAAATGACTTGTTGACTCATTTTTTCATTGGTTACAAAAGTATTCATTGTCAAGAACAATAATAAAGCAACATTATTTTAATAGTTTCATAGCTACGTTTTAACATTCAGACACACAAAATTAATAACACTTTATATTTTGAGATGGAAGTTTTAAAGAAAAAACATGATTTTTTATCATAAAAAGTAACTCTTTAATGATTTTTTATTGTCATCTGTCTGAGAATGTTTGAAAAAAGCGAGCTATCTTTAAAATAAAATGTTTATAATAAAGCTAGCTGACCCGGCGAACTTTGTTCCGCCATATTTTCTAAATTCCTTATTCCTAATTTCATATAAGGCCAGCATAGTAGCGTCAACAGGAATTCTCCCATTGCCAATATCTAATACTGTATTTGAATTTTGCAAAACATTTCTGCCGAGAACTATTAGGCATTTCTTTCTCATCGACTCGTAACTTTGGCTCATATATAGAGTCAAAAGCGCAATTAGCCACAAAAAACTTAGTGTTCTTTCTAAGGTGAGACGGTATTTCACACCTAAGCAACTGCTAAGTCTGTATGAAGCACAAGTCAGGTCTTGCATGGCATACTGCTCTCACCTTTGGGATGGCTCTGCCAAATATCAACTGGATGGAGGCTCTGGAGTTTATTGAAAGGCGAGCCAGGAGGCTGATTGACAACGACACCTTGACTAAGTCGCAGCTGCAAAGTCTCGAGAATCGTCGTAAGGTAGCGTGTTTCTCGTCCTTTTATCGTATACACTTCGGAGAGTGCGCTCAGGAGTTGCACAATCTGGTCCCACCTGCCTCTTTCTTCTATCGTACGGCTAGACAGACGCGACCAAAGCGCCACCTTTTTATGGTGGACATTCCGTGCGTTAGAACCAAACGTTTCGAATACTCATTCCTCATACGAACAGCTAGAATGTGGAAGGCTTTGCTTGGGTCTGACTTCCCGCTAAAGTACGACGTGGGTGTCTTCAAATCCCGAGTAAATAGGTATCTTCTAGGTAAGCGTGCTACACCCTAGACCGCAAATCTGCTCAACATCAGGCAGTATGTAGTCAAACGCAAACTAATACGGAATTTTAAAAAAAAGTCATTTTGCAACTCCACTCGCATATTGGTTATTAATTTAATTTTCTTTTACGTATCAAGCATTTATTTCATCAGCAGCTGTTGATCTGGGAATGACTGGTAGCGTTTGGCGAAAATCACCAGACATTAGAATCATCGCACCTCCGAAGAGGTTCTGATTGCTACGTACCTAAATATTTCAATGTTCGATCGAGTGCCTCTAATGCTCGTTTGTGCGACATCGTACACTCATCCCAGATAATTAATTGACAAATGTAGCAGCGATTCCGGATAAAGATATTGCTAGTGCTATTTGTCAATAAAAATCCTCCAAAATTAATCCTCCATTGCCATAATTTACTGCTTTCATAATAGTATCGTTAGCTGTTTTTTTTGCTACCGATTTAAAAGTGGGACTTTGCTCTGTACGGATTGACTCATATGTCATATTGCTGTTCTCGTTCAAATTCTCGATTTAATGCATCGTGCATGGGTCGATTAAGTGCAGGCATTCCTAATTCGTGCAGCATCTTGCCGGACAACATCGAGCACAAATCTTCTAATGGTATTAATACCTCATTATGTATTTCTGCGCAAATTTCAAGTTCAGAATTTTCTGTCATTAAGCATACCCTATGCAAAATGTTTTCAGCCATACTGTCTTTGTATTTGTTCCCCAAATAATGTGTATTTGATGGAAAGCAGGTTGAAATAAGGATGGCAAAAAGTGACCGAATTCGAAAAATTAGAATTAAATTTGTTTTTATTTTTTTAGATACAAACCTTGTCCTGGCTATAACGAACACAATAAAAAAAGAATTAGCGAAATCGGTCCAGCCGTTCTGAAGTTATGCGCGTACATACATTTCGCAGATTCATTTTTATATATATAATAATATATAGAAGAAGATTAAAGTATTGTTATCCAAAATACTCGTCTTAACTATTTCAAAACTTAAATGAACTCGGTGACACAAATTCTCGAGAGGATTCGTAAATTGGATTAGTTTTTTAATGTTAATTAAAGGAAAGAGAAAGTTTTATTCTATTCTTTGCCATCAGCATACGAAATAAGACAGTGGTTGAAATTTTGCCGAAAGAATTTGTTAGATGGCTTTTAATCTTTGTACAAAACTTCTCACTTAAAAGTAGGTAAGTACAAGTTTGTACTAGAATTATTTTGGCTAAAACTTGAAGGATAATCCTAGTGTCTACTGTTCGGAAAAATAATAGATGATAAACTGACCTAAAATCAGAGAAAAATCTGCTATGTTTAACTATGACAAGTAAGATTATCTCTATAGTTAGCAGTACAGATAAATATTGTAATCCCTTTGTACAGAGCTTTATGACAGGGAATTTGGCAGACTCGAGCACCTAAAGTACTCGTACCAAACAATGTTGCTCAGGTGGTTTAAATAGTTGGTTTGGCTAACTTTCAACTTGTCTTACGCGTGTTAGTGTGTCTCAGACTTGGATAAACATTGTTTTAACTTCTGTATGGAATATTTAAGAGTGATTTTAGTCGTATATCTTAATGCTTAGTTATTGCTACTTGGAGCGAAATAAAGAACTTGAAATTTGTCTGTAAAAATTAATAAAGTAAAAGGCATTTAATAGCGTAGCATTTTTTATAAATCTGAAGCTTTTAAATGCAAAAATACAAAATATACTACAAAATTTAGAATTATTACCTATACTTTACAAATGTCAAGAATGTAAAAAAAGAATTATCCAAAGTTTTTATCCATTCTGTACCTCTAATATTATGTAGTTTAGGTTCTGTTGAAAAATACCTATATTTTTGCACTTAGGCAACAAGGTATACTTTTTAGAGTTCTGTACCCAAAGGGTAAAAACGGGACCATATTACTAAGACTTTGCTGTCCGTCCGTTTGTCCGTCTGTCTGTCACCAGACTGTTTCTCATTAACGTGATAGCTAGAACGTTGAAATTTTCACAGATGACTTATTTTTGTTACCGCTATAACAACAAATACGAAAAACAGAAAATAATAAACATTTAAATTTAAACGCCTTAAAATTCAGGTTTGTTGTATTGTCCAATAAACAAACCTAAATTTTTAGGCGTTTTTGCTCGGACTTAACAACGGTGACTGGTAATTGTTGAAAAATATACTAAATATTAAGTTGTATAATCCCTTAAAAATAAATAATTAAATTAAAATAAAATATATGAAGGGGGGGTTCCATACGGTACGGAACACTTCGTGCGCGAGTCCGACTCGCACTTGGCCGATTATCATTGTAACCTAAAGTTATATGCAAACATCCTTTCCAAAAATGCTACCCGTCTGTCTACACAAAGTAAATTTCGAACCTTTTTAAAATTGTTTCAGCGCAGAAAAGGAACCGCAGACGAAATATAAAATGAGAGAAGCATTGTTGCCTCCGCCTGAAATATGAGCTGAAGCATAGAATAAAACTTCTGAACGTACACTTGATAACAGAATCCATTCCACGATCCGTCAATCCTGACAGATAGCTAATAGCACAATACGAAATCCCCACACTTTTATGTACTATACAAGTCTTTTGAATAACAAGAATGGTCCAAGATTTATTGAGAAACAAGGTCACAAACACAATAGGAACCTTTTTCGCTTATCAGATGGGACGTGAAAATATTTCAAGGGTTTTCATTTCATGAAATACCACTTAAGGTATTGGATACCAAGTTATCCGATAGGCTACATAAAGCAGATTAATTTATAGATACGGCCTTTGGTGAGTCTTCACAAAAATAGGGATACGCTCTACACATTTGAGCTTAGATCTATTTTTCAATGTATGAAATAGCTTGAAAAGAAAATCTTTCTATGAAAAGAGAGTGTTTGGATACCACTTCAATTTATACCGCAGCATAGTAAACTTATATACATTAATTTTACAGATGTTTCGAAAGCGTACGGTATACAGAATCCCATTTCAATCTGGAACGAAAGTTTTACGTCACCACTTAAATTTAATCAAATAAAAAAACCATCGACTTGGCATTTTTTCTATGATAGAAACATAATAATGGTACTTTCATTCTCACGCTTCAAAACATTTCTATGTCCCTGGAATATAGCAAAAAATTAATAAAAATCCGGCACTTCACAAAATTACCTACTATGTAAATTATTTTCAAAAACAAAAATTTCCCAACAAACTAATTGTATAACAGACGATGAAAATTTTAAATGAATTAATAATCTGTAGAATATGTACTTATTGGATATTTTTTAAGAGAAAAAAAATTGAGGAAAAAGTCTGTAGGCGTCTTTCTCGCAGAAAATATTATCGTGACAATACAACATCACGAGCTTTTCTGTTCACATTTTTATTTTACCTCAATCTAACCAAAAATAACAGAACCACAATATACCTACATCCAGTTTCTAAAACATCACCTTAATATTTTTTACGTTTTTATGCATGCGACATTTTATCAAGGTCATGCGCGTGTGTGAGCGCCTTTTTCACTTGGAGACATTGAATCGAGGAAATAGCCCTCAGAGGAAAAGAACGTTGGCAATTTTTTTACACGAATGTACTGTTTACCCCTGTTTTACAGGCTATTGTAAGTATTTTCGTAAATTGGTACTTATGGCGTTTTATTGCGTAAGTGAGATATACGTATATAGCGTTTTTATTGCGGGTGGACTTAACGTGAAATATCGTACGGTGTTGTGTGCGGCTTATTAAATAATTGGGGACAGTCATGGAGCTATTTTAGCTGAAGTCCAGTGGTTTATAGTAAAAAATATTATTGATTCAAAATTGCACTCACCAATAGCAAAAAAACATTTGTTGACGCTATTTTGTTATTATCAGAGATGTACTGCATCTGTAGAACTCTGAAACAAAATATGCCGTCTATTTCACAATAGTTAAAATTATTTATTTAAAAAAAACAAAATTATCCTTACATAGTATAAAATAAAGTCGCTATTTTCGTTTGTTTGTCTGTATGCTTAAATCTTTAAAACTACGCAACGGATTTTGATGCGGTTTTTTTAATGGATAGAGTGATTCAAGAGGAAGGTTTATATGTATAAAAATTCCCGAAATTCCCACGGGAACGGGCACAACGCGGGTAAAATCGCGGGGCGCTGCTAGTGGTCTATAAACTTAAAAGTTTGGAAATTCCACCTTGTATACTTTAAAACTTAAGACACATTATTTTGTCAGCTTTGGCGACCTATATCTCAGAAATGGTACATGTGACATAAGAATTTTACATCAAACTGTACATTAATTTTAAAAACTCTATTCAGTGATAACCTACAAGGGCCACCCCCCTTTGAAAAAAAAAAAATCACCCTTTCTTTTCGTGTATGAGAGCTACCTCTTAAATACGAAGTTTGAAATGTTTAACTTTTTAAAAGTAGAGATCTATATTTAATTTATCATAATATTGAATTTCATACAATTTGGTTTATAAGTGTGGATGTTGTAGGGCTTTGTAGCATTTCCTCGTTTTACTACGGAACCCTAAAAATGAAGTAATTTTTTTTTTTTCAGACGTATAAGTAACATTAAAATCCATCTATTTGTTCAATACAGCAATCAGTCATATTTTGAACATAATAGGAACACTTGGTTTGATAAGTTTTGAAAGCACTGTCCAATAAAAAAGACCTACTAGAAAAGGTGTTACCCAACTAAAAACTTAGGTAAGAGACATTACACGTTAAATAAAAATAATTCGATTCAAATGGTCAACCGAACTACGTTAAAATAATACCTAACTACTAACGAATGTTTCTATCACACTAGGTAGTGATGAAATCAACAAAAAAAATCCGCCAATTAATTAAAAACAAAATGATGGGAAGCATTAACTGAAATAATTACTTCGATAGCGCCTTAAGCTGCTACTTAATTTCCTCATCATTTTTCAGCAAAAGGCAATTTCACGAACAACTATCCGTAAACAAGTTCAATTTTCTCGCGACACTTTGAACGACAATCACATAAATCAAGTATAAACGAAACATTTTAATTTCTTCTAAAATTACGCTTGTCTAAGAAGCTTCCGGTGCCTTTACAAAATCAAATGGCCTTTCAGTAAGCACACAGCTACAGAGTCGAGCTACACGTCCTACATAATTCATTAATTTACTTTTTTATAGTGGCATTCTCTTTTTAACCGACTTCCAAAAAGGAGGAGGTTCTATGTTCGTGTGTATGTATTTTTTTGTGCATGTTCATCGATAATTTCGCCAATTATGACCCGAATCGAAAAAATATTTTGTAGTTCGAAAGCGTATACTCCCGAAGTGGTCCCATTTAAATTTTACAAAAATAGGCAGAGCCGTTTTTGAAAAAAGCAACAATTATGTGAGCAATTCGAGCGAAATATCCGAATTTTGTACACGATGAACATCGATAATTTCGCCAATTGTGAACCGAATCAAAAAATTATTTTGTAGTTCGAAAGGGTATCCTCCCAAGGTGTTCTATTTAAATTTTACAGAAATTGGCCGAGCCGTTTTTGAAAATTTTGTTAAAGTTTAAATGATCTTACCCAATATTATCAAAATGGGTGAAACAAGTATCATATTAAAAAAAAAAATTTTTCTAAAAAACATGCTTTGAACAGGTACTCGCCAAGACGAATCAAACGAGCCGAAACTCGATGAGGTTGTGTCGTTTTATTGCTAAGTTCCTTTGGCCACCTTCCAACTCCATCATCAGATCAGCACCATGCCATCATAATATTGCATTATCACGCGAGTTACACATGTATGCACATTTCAGCTCAATCGGTAACCGGGAAGTGGATCAAATTTAACTTGCAAGATTTGATTACAGACCGACAGACAACGGGACAGGTGAAAGTAAATAAAAGCTTGTAAAATAGCGCCACAGCAATCAACATTCTGACAGATGAAAGCTACAAGTTAGAATTGAGACGCTTCGCTCACTTCGTTCAAATCTCAATAAGTTTTTTAAAGGAAAACATATTGATGGAATCTGAAGACATGGAAGAAATCCGATGTCGTATGTGAGTCTAACCCATTGACACGCAGTGGGCTTGCGTAGTGAATATAGCCTGGCATATCGATGTTCAGTATTGGTCAGCAGTGGACTATAAAATAGCTGACACAAAACAATCAACACCAAAACTAAATCAAATACTTAGGTACCACGATTGTCACCTTGACCAGCTTGACCACGATTGGCAACTATCATAACGTAAGAAAATAACATTTCTAAATACAAATTTAAATCGAGATTCTAATTTTCTATTCAAACACATGTAGGCAGCTTACAGCACCTTAATTATTATTATATCGAGGTAATTTTTGCGTAGAGATTAACATGAAAGATGGAAGTATCGTTTACTAATACATAAAAACATTTGAACACATACAATACAATACAACATAACTTTATTGTACACCAAAAAAAAACAGCTTAAATAACAAAGTACATAATATTCTTAAAATCATATAACCTCTTTTTGAACAATCGTGAAAGGATAGGTAGGCATCAACTCTGAAATTATAAAGGAATCGAAATCATCCATTCGTCCATCAGCTATAGAACGTCCACTGATGGACATAGGCCTCCCCTAAAGATAGATTCAAGAAAAAAATCGAATAATTTTATGGAAAATTCTACAACGAACGGTAGGTATATTTGACATTGAACCTGGTCTAAAAACGTCGTACTCTTAAATTAAGACTTACCTGAATCACATTATTACTAATACTATGGGACTAATCGCGCACTCAAATTACGAGTTTGTGGATCATCTCAACTCTATTCATCCTAACATTAAGTTCACTTATGAGATAGAGGTGGAGAAAACTTTGCCATTCTTAGACGTCAAGGTGATGGTGAGGTCCGATGGCTCTTTGGCACACACAGTTTACAGGAAGCCCACACACACTTAAATGCAACTTCACACCATCGTCCACGCCATTTGCAGTCGGTGTCCAAAGCGCTGTTGGACAGAGCGGATGCCCTCTGTGACGCTGAACATGTAGCGGCTGAAAGCGCATGTGAGGGACGTTTTGATGAGAAATGGTCATAGTGTGAAAAAGCGAGATCTAGGTAGACGCAAGTATCGGAAAAACGGTTTTGACGTTGAGAGGCAACCGGCTTTCATGCCTTATGTTAAAGGAGTGACGGAAATGGTGGGGACTTTGCTAAAGGTATACTCTATCAAGACAGTGAATACTCCCTTATCCAAACACTGGGCCAAGTCAGAACGCCGAAGGATGTCATTCCATTTCAGTCTCCTGGTGTATATGTATAAGGTGGATTGCAGCTGCGGTAGTTCTTACATAGGTCAAACGAAGCTTACTATTGCTGAACGGATCAAATAACATATAGCGGCACTCATAAACCACCAGATACAGAAGTCTGCTATAACTGAGCATTTGCTTGACGGAGGTACTGGTTATTAGATCGAGCTCCACGACCCAAAACTCCTCTCCACGGATCGACACTGTTTTCAAGAATATTTCGTGTAGTGGTGGAAATTAAAAAACATAACAATGTCATTGGCGTCGTGGAACCCTGTTGTCAACAAATGTAAATCGCGTAGTGTAGGTAGCAAGACATTTTTAGATACCGTCAGTGCTGTATGTCGGAATGACAATTTTGCAAGTTCAAGTTGAATTGGCGGTACCAGCTGTTTCAAATTCCAGTCTACCCGTGACCACGACCGATGCAATTCGGTTGAAACGTCGGGATGATGAGGTATATATTTATCTCGTAGTTTGAGTGCGCGATTAGTCTCGTAGTATAATAACGTGTTCAAATCGCGAAAGTTTAAAAACAACATAACTGAATCACTGATTTTCAAAAAATCCTTGTAAGCAACAATTGTTAAAATAGATGTTATAACGAAAAACAGAAAATATTTTTGTAAATTTATCTTCTCTGTTTGCGTATTGTACGCAGTACAGCACTATACCGTCACGTCATGTGGCTCCCGCTCGCTCCCGTCCGCCGCCTCAGTACCAAACAGCCTCTTGCGGCGACAACATCGCCCGCTTGAAACTCGATATCGAATCGAGCCCGGCTCCATCGACGCTACTCAACTCGATTAAACGTCCGAAACAACTTCGATAGTGGAGTGCAGTGTGTAGTGATGCTAACTTTTCAAGTGCTAATCATGTAAGTGACATTTGGGATGAGAAAGTTGCGAAAATGTTGAAGATAATTTATGGCGAACATTTTGAAAATTTCAACAGGTACGTGTTTTTATAGTTGTTATTTACCTTGTTCTACATTTCAAAATGTAGGTATCACTAATTTTTTTTTTCATTTTAAGCTTTAAAAATGTAATATTATTTTATGATAAAAATTAACTAAACGCTTCATCCATCCATCCATCAGCCATAGGACGTACACTACTGGACATAGGCCCCCCCTAAAGATCTCCAATAAGACCGGTTGGTAGCGACTTGAATCCAGCGCGGTCTAATGAGGTCATCCGTCCACCTTTTGGGTGGACGTCTTACGCTTGGTTTGCCAGTACGTGGGAGTGAAATATGATAAATAGGTATCTAAAATTGCTGTCATATTTTAGCGCAAGCAAAAACGGGCTATTCACAGTGTCAACCTCGAACGGCTGACAGTTATTATGAAAACGGGGCTCGCATGGAGTCGCATTAAACGATTTTGCTACGACAGCTTTAGTTGCTTTCAAGTCTCTACGCCTACATTTTCCCAGCTGTGACAAACCTAACAATGCAAAGATTGTGAAATCTCAGCTGACCCGCCCTGGTTCTGAAGTCTTTGAAACGCAACTGCAGTTCCATGAAATTTTAGCTACGAGTATGTACTGCAATTGCATTTTACATAGGAAATTGTGTGGTGTTACTAAATTATTCATTATAATTAACTTTTTAGGCTTGAATACGAAATACATAATAACTTTCATATATATTTAGGTACCTTTTTTTGTAACTTTACCCGTAGAATAGATGAATAACCTTTCAAATAATATAATCACAGGAGCCACAATTTAATCGATTAAAAATTATTATTGAGTAAGGGAAAATAAAGATTGTTTTGATAAATGTCGCGCTCTCTCCATCTGTCATAATAATCATGCATCATTTTGTTTAAAGTTAAAAACACAGGAAAGATCAAAATTTAAATTGTTTTTTTTTGTCACTAAAAGATTTTTTTTCAGATATTTTTTTTTTTTTTTCATAAATGGCACATCCGACTTCACCGTGTCCATCATTTGAATAGTTCGCACAAATCGATATAAGAAGTAATTTTTACATTATTGTAAACTGCCCACTCCAGCTTTTCCCGGGTATGATGTGATAAAGAAGACATATTTTATAAATATTGTGCCTATGTACCTACCGTGTATGGTAATGTTGGTATGGGAGTTATAGTAATGATCCTTAATTTTTTTTAAATATAATATGGCCTATGTCATCTGGAGATGGTGTAGCTTTCAAATAGTAAAATAATTTTTCAAATCGGTTCAGTCGGAGCCTATTAAATGCAAACAAAAAAACAAACAAATCTTTTCTCTTCAAAAAAAACTTGCCCGATATAAAATTTAATTGGGACCACTTTTGAAGTAAGGCCTTTCGAACAAAAAAAAATATCATCAAAATCGGTTCATAATTGGCGGAATGATCGCGTTGCAACCTCTTTTTTTGATGTCGGTTAAAAACAAATTAAATGACGTTTTATCAATCTAAAAATAAGACTGTCACATCTGACCAAATGTGCAGCGTGCGCTTAACCTGCACCACTCAGGACCTCAGCGGCAACAGATAGTGCTACTGAGGTGGCTAATTTTTGGTCAAAAGCCGGAATTTATAAACTTTTTTTTTCGTTAATTGCAACATATGCTACGGTTACATGCAGGTCTTAAATAACATGCTCAGTCTAAGTTACCCTATTAGTGTATAGCAATATTGTGCGGAGCGATTTATTTCAGTTTGCTGTTTTTTGTTCGTCTACGAGATAATTGTTAAATGTATAATATCATTTCTTGATAAGTAAGTCCTTCAATACTTTTGCGAAATCGACCTCGTCTTCAATTTCCTTAATTTCAACCAGAAGTTTATTAAATATTTTAACGGCCTTTGAGCTTGGCCCAGAGCTGTGTATTGATAATTTTGATTGGGGTAAAGTCAAATTATGTTTATATTGGGATCTGGCAGGATGAACACGTGTACTAGATAGTTTTGTAAAAAAACTGGATATTGTTTTTTAAGAATTTGCACGCTTCAAAGATAACTAAATATTGATATCACTGTTAGTATTTTATTTTAATTAAGTACGGTTTATGAAAATGTTGTATATTTGTATTTGGAAGCTTGATGTTAGCCAGTATCCGTACGCACTTTTTTGGACTATGAACAGATTCTTAGCATCTACACTGTTTCCTCAAAGAATGATGCCACAGTTTAGTCGAAAACCAGAACAAAAATAAATAAATAAATGTTCTCAATCTTTTTATTTTCTTTAATTACTAACAAAAACTTAAACATTTTTATGTAAGACATTGCCAAGACGAGATCATAATGCGGCTCGTACCTACTATCTAAAATATATCAAATCTCGTGTAAAGCCGAGCTTATAACACTTCAAGCCCCAACTTGCAAACTACAAGTTCACACACTCTACACCTTTGTCAAAATATGTGGTAAAAACAAGCAAAGAAACAAACTTCCTTTATTTAAAAAAAAACTGGTTAAAATATAAATATACATTAAATTTCACATTTCCTATACAAATACTTATGTAATAAATAATCAATGTACAAGCGAGAAAAGAAAACACTGTTTTCACGCTCTTATTACTCCTTCATCTGTTATACCATCAATCTCATACCCTTCCCTACTTGTGTGATATATGTGAGTAGTGTCTACCGACACATAATACAGTGGGTAGATTTTATGTACGTTTTTTTCCGTGTATCTCAAATCGCAATGATATCACAAAGTTATGTCTTTATCTCCCCACCTTTCATCTCGATTACCCTTCGTGGGTAGGCCTACGTCCTGCTGTGAACTTTTAAAAAGGCTGGTACAGTATGTCTTGATCTAGTGGGAAAATAAATTCACATGTTTTTTTTTATAATCCCATCATTTTTTTAATTTGAACTGTTCACACAAGTGTCTAGTGATGTAGGTACTAAGAATTAATTTACAATCACTCAAATTATTAAGACATAACTCTATTGGTTTTAAACTCTGCTAGGTCTGTTTTTTGGTTAACAGCATAATTTAACATTTTTTACTCACATATCACAACAAATTACCTACTCATACTATGATACAAATATATTCATACTTACAAATTTTCCATTTTGTGATGCACCAAGGTTTTGTAAATTGTGTTTTGTAAACATATATTTGGCGGTGTATAATTTGTAGATAAAAAAACTCTATAGCTTTTTATTTTATCCCTATTACTAGCGACCCGCCCCGGTTTCGCACAGGTGTAATACGCACATATAAACGTTCCTCTTGAATCACTCTATCCATTAAAAAAAACCGCATCAAAAACCGTTGCGTAGTTTTAAAGATTTAAGCATACAGACAAACAGACAACAAAAATAGCGACTTTATTTTATACTATGTAAGGATGAGTTAATAAATGAGTTCACACAAGTTATAAAATTATTTTTCCTTTTCCTCAAGATGTAGCGTGAATACAACTGATAGATGGTGATCATTTTGTACAATACACTTTTGTTATTATTAACACCATTGTTACATGTCAAATCAATTATGAAATTATTTCAATTATATTAATTATCAATTATACAATTCAACAATTGTTCCACTACATAAAATAGGATTTAATTTGTACTTATGAATAATAAATTAAGTAATTACTAATTAAATGTCAATGCTAAATAAATAATAACTAAAATAAATCAATGTCATTCGTGTAGATCAAATTAAAAACATTAATTACAATAACAATCAATTACAATTTTAGACAATTTTAAAAAGTCATTGAAATCATAGAACAGCTCGATTATATAACCAGATATGATCAAACGCTTAGACTTTTGACCTGCGAATTGTTTTGTAGTGCGAGCATTTGTATGCATGAAACCCGAAAAGCCTAAGGCCTGATTTCCATACAACTTTCGTGAACCAAGACTTGAAAAGAATACCTTTTGGAGTCCGTACCGTATTCCGACGTATTATTATTCCGTATTACGGACTCGATTGTTCACACCCGGTCACACATCGAGCTGTTTCGTAAAATTATGAAATCTAAATTTGAGTGTGTTATCTTTTCCACCTTTTTTGTGCTTTGTTAGATACATTCATAGCAATGAAACCACGGAGATTAAAAAAAGTCAGTTATTAGTCAACTGACTTTTTGAAACTATTTTGACTAGGTTTGTCAGCAATCACCGACATTATGCAACATTCGGCACGGTCCCGGTCATTTCAACCGTTTATTACATAACGCAATTGCTGTTAGTTTAATGCATCAAAAATACATGTTCTATATTTTGCATTTATTACACAAAAAATTTTAACGAAATAAACTTACAGATAACTCTACAGCATTACAATTAGTCCATTTACACATATAAGAGGCCTTAAAGCGGCTTAAAAACTCTTGCATCAGAGCTAGCTACCCGGCCCAAACGAACTTACTCACTTTAAGTCAATTTGAGTTAGTCGGTTAGTCGCAATAATAGACACGATAATAACACAAAGGTTAGTAAAAGACATGTATTTCACGTTTATTGAATTATGAAAATTTGAAAACCGAGAAAAAAGATAATTTGGCTTACAGTAGATACAACTACTGAAGATCACGTAAAATTTAACCTAAAATTTCAGGTTGCTCGCAGTGGGACTTAAGTTTTACTCAACATCCTGTTTTTCTCTCTAAAAAAAATATTGACATAAATATGATTATTGATACATTTTTATTTATAACAATATTTTTTTTAGAGGGCGGAAAATTTTGACATGTCAACTTTAGAATTAAAGTTAAATTAAAAAATTAAGTTAAATTAAAATTAAACTTTAAAATAAAATTAAAGATTCATAAACTTTTTTTTGTAAATATATTTTTTTATTTATCTTTCATGTTGTTACCTTATGTGCTGCTTAGTTAAAAATATTTTTGATTTCCCCTTAGGTAACTTTGGTTAATGTTTCTGGGGTATGTCACCATTATTTTTTAAATTTATCTGTAACATTGGGATTTCTACTTTAATGTACCTATATAGGTAACAAACATGTATTTGGCTGATTTTTGATTTTCTTTTTGTTGCAACTTTACTTTTTAGTAAAATTAATTAAAATTCAGCGAACTGCCGGAAACTGGACGTTTGTGATGTTTTCTACGCCATGCCATGGTTTATTTTAATCGTATTTTTGCTTCTACAGGGTTATCTGTTTACACTTTACTAAGCCAAAAGGGAGTGATGAAGACCGAGTGATGATAAACTTTTAATAATATACAACTCAATTTTAGAGAAAAAAAATAGTTGTTCCATACAAAAATGCATCTACGAGTATGTACCTAAATTCACAGGAAATAAAGTATTATTGTTTTCATGCGGCTGGATGAAAATTTACTCCACGTTTAGTTGTCGTTGTCAGTTAAGGGTGAGGCCAAACGAGCGTAATTTTGTGAGTCGTGAGTCGCAGAATTCCGGTCGCAGAAATTATTTGCATTCATTCGCACAACTAATTTTGCGTCGCCGTGTGAATGAAACAGGACTTTTGTATGAAATCGAATGCAGCAGAAATTACGCGACCGAAATTCTGCGACTCAAATTACGCTCGTTTGGCCTCACCCTAAGGGATAATTATGCACCAACAACAAAACTCCATCTTTTGTCGTCATCGCAAAAGTTAAAGTTAGGTAAAACTGTACAAAACGTCTAGTTAGTATAGTGTAACGAGTGGAAAACTTGTGTACAAAGGCAGTTAATAAAAGCGTAGGTAAAACTCATCTCGCATCTCGTTCTCGCGTTGACTACTTGCCGAACTTTAAGTGGCAGAACTGGCTAGAGTAGCTAGCTGAGTAGTCACACCCTCGTAAGACCCTCTGTTGGATATAACATTTGCAGTAGCAGTAAAAACTTTAAATTAAAACGTACTTCACTGCGCTTGTCAGAAACGAACATGATAGTAGAGTTGATATTTTATTTACGTCTGTAGGTACTCTACCGATAAAAGTATGTTTTTTTTTAAATATCTATAGGGGGTTTTACAGGGTCATAAGTATTAAACTCAAAACCTTTTTAAGGGTGGGTCTAGTACATATAGACAAACTTATTTTGTTGTAGGACTTTAGGAATATCACGAAGAAAAAATCTGCTTTTTCAGACAAAAAGTGTGTCAACGCGTGGCAAAATGTATGGAGAAGCGTTTTTTTGTCTGTTGTTTTTCTGGATGTACTAGACCCGCCCTTAAAAAGTTTTGCATTTAACACATATGATCCTGTATATCAAAAAACGCTAAAAATATATTAACCGTAAGCCCAGACTTTGTGCTATGCTTCAATTGTTTATAACGATTAATTTATTATAAGTATACACAATAATCATGATTAATTCAATTATAGTAATTATACGGTAAATACAATTTTATTGAAATAAAAATATTTTTTTTTCCTAAATTGTTTTCGACACTCTTAGCAATATTTAATTTCATAACTGGTTTTCTCAGAAACAATTCAAAGTCCGAGTATTTACAGCAAGGCACTCTAGAAAAGTAATTAAAGAGACGAAAAGAAACGACATTAATTAACTGGGTTCTGTCAACCCTAATTTCAACCGAGCAACGAACCAATATGAAATACGCAGATGTTAAACTTTTTAATATAAACCTCAGACCAAATGAAGCCGTCAAAACTACGCCTCGCCGTGTACAGACACAATTATACACACATACAACGAAACTACGGCTTGGCTTGTCAGTCGAACTATTGCGGTGCAACACTGACGCACTCACCACATGTATAAAAAACCGGCGTCACTTGACTGTTTAACGACGTTCTGTCTTGATTTTTTTATTTTGTCTGAGATATACAGTTATTATATACTAGTAGTTTTTGAAGTGCAATTTTTCGTTGACTCTACCTGGAAAAGTCTGTCTATGCTTATTTTTCAACCAACAAGTAAAATAAAGCAAATTTAATTCTATTTTGAAATGAATATCTACATTTTCAGTTCAATTTATAAGCAACAAATTTCACAACATAACAACTAATCATTAAGTTATCTGTTGATATTTTGACCATCATTTTGGCTACTCACCGAAACCTGTTTTTTTTTGTGATAATTATAAATATCACTCTCCCATTTTTTATCAATATTCAGATTCAGATTCTTTCAGATTCAGATTCTTTATTAACCTTATAACAATGTTGCGCTATATTAGGTAAGTCAGGTACAGTTCATGTTGCTTAATTAAATATAAAATTCCAGCTTAATATTTCATACCATAAATCAAGTCCACCCGTTGCTCTTTTGCTGTGTGAAAGAGTAACTAACCAACAAACACACTTTAGGATAATTACAATATAAGTTAGAAAATCAGGCTAAAGATACATCGCTTTTGTCAACATATCGCATTCAGGTAGGCATATGTGTTGATAGACCTAAAATTACAGTGAACAAATCCAAATTAAATATCATTCATCAAATCAAAGTTTATTTATGAGGTTTTGCATAATGTGTTGCGCTAGCAGCGTAGGCTAGTTGATTATTAAGTCTTATTCATTGAAGTTTTTTATCTCCCTATTCCTAATCTCTGCTGGTTTTTCACAAAGGCAACGAATTCCCCGACTAAATAACCACCGAATGCCACCGATCAATGTTACTAATTCAGGAACTATCGGCTCTGTTTGTGTTTATTTAGCAGAAATGAAGTTTCTACCATTACCCTAATTGGCAAAATAGTGTTTTCGTACCTAATTGGTGACCTGTTTTAGTTTTTACCTACTTACAAAAAGAAGGAGGTACAATGTTCGTCTACGTACCTACTTTTGATAAATCAACAATAATGTACCTACATGGTTGTCATATCGATTCGTACAAACTAATCGAATTCTGTACATAGTGTAAGTCAGTGTACTGTTGCGATTTTTTGCGAAAACTAATTATTTTATTAATGTTTTTTAGCGAATTAGGAATCAGTTTTTTTTGCTGCTGTCAGTTATTTATTATTTTTATTCCTGGCAGGAGCAGTATTTTCCTTCTAAGAGATTTTTGTTTCAGTTCAAGTTATGGAGTTTTTTACGGAGTGAACAATTTTATTAATATAATGACCATCCTTAATTATTCTAGATGATTAAAAAAATATCACGATGATTTGATATAAGAGTGCTATCAATATTTGAATATGCCGATAGTTATAAAACTTAATTGATAGCACATTACTAAATTTTCTCAATTTTTAATGGTATTTTAAACTTTCAGTTACTAAATTTTGCACATTTTCAATAGCTGGTAGTGGATAGATTGTGTCATTTTAAGTTTTTTTTTGTAAACGCACTATCATGCAAATACATACTTTGACTTAAGACAGACAAAATTTTCTGTTGCCCAGAAAAGGGTTTTAGATATTGCGCATTTCTTTTCTATTATTATTTTAGATGCTAGTCGGAACGAGCCACCCGCACGGTCGGTCACTTAATCGGGTGAATCCGAAGCTTCACCCTATTAAGTGACCGACCGACCCAAATTCATCATTATTGTTGGAAACTAAATACCTACAAACAAATTGTATCTACCTTATGTATGTACTTGTATAAATCTCATTCACAATAATCATTTATTTCATGTCTCATACATACATGCATTACACTCTCACTCACATTTTACTCAAAGAGAGGCTCATTCTACACTATACTAGCAATAGTTTATGGAAGTTGAAAATTCATTTCACTTTTTTTTCTTTTAGTTGGTTAAAAAAAAAATTAAACTTTTTCAAAAAAATGGTAAAACCTATAGTAAATAGCACTTAATTATGGCATTACCCTGTAGGGAGGTTGCTGTACGCTGAAACACAGGCACTAGCCTAGTTCGGCAACAGTAAATTTTTGTACATTTTGTTATGCTAGATCATAATTAAAATTGTATGTACATTTTGTAAACTATAGAGAAATAAAGATCTATTAATTATTATTATTTTCATATTAGTTATTAGGAAACAAATAACTATAACCCAATCAATAATTTTCAAATCTGCATATTACTTTTGGATACAACTAGATTTTGCAAGTTCGACCATATTTGTTTCGTAACTACTCGTATCACATCTTCCAAATCGCCACTCGCACTACTAGTTGTAGACCAGTATTGGTCAGATTCATAAAATTTAACGTACGTACTCGTAATCCCAAATATTTCAAGAATGTATCTGCACGTTACAGAGATAGCTCGAAATCTACAAGGTTAGGGTGATTTTCCAGTAAGCTGTGTAACTAAGGATGTGTCATATATCCACCCATCGTCGTTTCCACTTTGATAAAGTAAGCTCGTATAAATATACGTATATATATACATACTAATATACGTATATTTAGGTTGGGTGGCTAGCCATGGCGTCAGAGTTTTAAAGCCGTCAGCTTGGCTTAGATAAGTAGAAAAGAAGTTAAGTAAAGAAAAACACATCTCTAGTTAGGTAGGTATTCCTCAGCTTAGCATAAATAAGTAAAAAATCAGGCTATAATGCATCCTTAGTTACCCAACTTAGCTTAAATTGGTATGAAAACAGGCTAAGAAGAAACAAATTTTTAATGTGGAACCCAACTGCCAAATACTACTGCCAATAGCACGTGCAGCGGCCAATACCTGACTTTTGGGCTGAAGAGACGTTAGTTCGATTCCCACTAATAGCAAATATTTGTTTATATTGAACATGTGTAGGTGTGTTCTCTGTGTCTAGCTGTTATTATCTGTATAAGTATTTATTTAAAAATATGTATAAGTAATGTATCAGTTTCTCAAAGAGAACATGATCAGGTGGGGCTTTTCGATCAAGAACAGTGTGCATGTGGTGCTGCCTTTCAAACCATGGCACACCTTTTAGCCTGCCCGCTTTGTCCAAAACAATGCACACAAAAACACCTGAACCTGGCTACCGAGGACGCGGTAGAGGTCGCCAGATTCTGGTCCCAATATATCTAAAATCCACAAACTCATGTAAATATTGTATTTACCGTCAGAATTACCTTGAAATGATATGTAAAAAAAAAAGTCTAGCCATTGAGACGAAATGAATGAATCAATCAGTCTCTTGCAGCCATATCACAAGCTTTGCTTAGTTTGGAGTCAGAAACCGTATGTAAGATGTCCCTAATATTTATTATTATGTAAATATTATTTATTACTTTATTTTAACCGCTGCACGTGCTGCGGGCAGTTGCAGTTTGTAGCTTGGTTCTAAATAACACGTTTTGATACATATCTTAGCTTAGCTAAGTGGAAAGGAACCTCTACTAAGGTCGCGTGGGTGGGCTATCCCAGCCACAGAACCGATAACCCTCGGGTAGACGTGTTCTTGAGTGGAGACCGCAAATCGGCAAACGTAGGCTAGGGCTGCGACAGATCTGGCTTCGATCGTAAATAATGTTATTATTTTAGGGGGAGTTAGTCTTATAACTAAATTCAAAACTAAATGTAAGCCGCTTCCAACTGGATCGGAACTTATCGGAGATCTAAAAGAGAGGCCTTTGTCGACCAGTAATGTTCTTTGACTGAAAGGAAGAAAAATATTATAATAATATTTTAGAGTTATAAAAAACAAACTAGTGACGATTCCTTGCTTCGCTCTAGGTACCAATAAACAACTCTTGAACATTACTAAAATATGCGATTATGCATTTTTGAAGAATAGTAATCTTCCTCACGATATGACTATTGACTATGTCTTTTGATGAAAACCGCCTTACAAATTGTTAAGTTTTATATGTATAAGATCCAAGCGTGCAGACGGCGGAAAGCGACTCTAGAGTCTAAATTCAAAATGGGACCATTACTTCACAAAAAATAGTCCATACGCAGAGTCAGTGTAATTTTTCAACCAAAGCCATATCAAAAAAATACAAAAATCCACTTACTAAAAACTACAGCAAAATTATTTGGTTATAGCATTTCAACTGTACACAGAATAAAATACCTATAAATTTTATTACAAAATAAAATGCGAAATAACTTCTCTCTATGCAGAAACAGAAATACATACATAAAATTCAAGATGGGACCATTATTTCACAAAAACTAGTCCTTTTCAACCAAAACCAAGTGGTAGCGGGTTTCTTGGTAACAAAAATCAGATATTAAATTCAAAACTTACTAAAAACTACAGCAAAACTATTTGGTTATAGCATTTTAACTGTACACAGAATAAAATACCTATAAATTTCATTGCAAAACAAAATGTAAAATAACTTTTCTCTATGCTTAAGAAACAGAAATTATAACATATATCAGTGTCATATTTGATACTTCGGTGTGAGATTGTTACGCAACTTTGCGCTGATGAATTCGAAAATTATTTCAAGTACAGTCTTCAGTAATCTCATGAATTATGCACGCAACATGCAAGATAAATTCAGCCATACATATCATCTCTGGAACATTTTCCTTGTATCTGTAATTCAAACTCTTAGTTCAAGGCGTTAAAACTTAGAATTGTTTACGTAAAGAGTAAGATAGGTAGGATTGTACGACTGTCGAGCTATTTCAGGATAAACAACAGTAAAAGCTAAATATGAAAAGGAGGTTGCAGGTTATATTTTCGGTTTTGGTACAATTTTCGTCCTATCAAAATTCTGGAGTGAAAATATTGCCATGAATTCTACACGTTTTAGAATTTCACTTTTTCGTCTGTTTTTTTTTGAAGTGAAACTTCTAATGCGTCTTCCAACGTTAAGCCAGCGTTAAACGTTTAACGCAACCATGGGGGGGTATGAAAGCACTGTTGCGTCGAAGTTTCACTTCTTCCGTGTGGAGGGACTCCACTTGCATTTTCTCTAACCTAAAAAAATATGCTGTTTATTATTACCTCGAACATTTAGCAGTTTGCAAATATTTTGCTATCGGACTGTAATATATCTTAAAACGCCTATTTTAATCAAACACGCAAGAAAAAAAAGATAAGTATTAAATTGTTAAACATAATCCTTCTCTATGAACAATCTAAATATTTGTTTTGATTTTATATAACGTTTCGAGTGACTCGAGTTATTTAATATCAGATTTTGTTTAATCTAAAATATTACATCTAATTGTTAGAGTTTATACGATATCAAACTTAATTCAGCTTTCTTAGTCGAATATCATATTTTTTTTAGTAAACAATATTTATACGCACGATCAAAATTACAAAGCAATTTGAAGACAAACCTACATTTTTGTAATGCCAAAGAAAATTCCAATGAGTAAGCCAATATAAATTTCTCTTGTCAAATTAGGATCACGATTGACTATGACAATTTTCTCCAGTCAAACGTTAGTTAATATAAATTTGAGGTACGATAACAATAAAAATACTCGTATGATCGCAATAACATGCGTATAACGTGACATTATGGATGTTAAGGTTACGAGTGTAGGCTTGAGATAATGCTACCAAAAACAAATATTACAAGAGATAAATCTTCTTTATAGGCGTGCCACATGTCAAGTTGGGACGACTCCAAGTAGTGGAATACTATAATGTTTGTATCCGCTTGATTTTATGTGAAACACGTACCTATGAGGAAGTTTTGAGTCTGATTTTAAAGAGTAAATGTGTTCTTTGTTTGTCGCTGTCTTGATTTCAGATTTTAAAATTATCTATTATAGTTGTGATTATATTCGTACAATATAGAGAAGGCATATCATAAAAAGCTGTTTGTGCATAGATATTTTTTCTTCAAGCTGGGTCAAATGTAACATAACTCAAAGATTTTGGAATTGGAATTTAATATTTATAAAGGTTACGGTAACATTTTTAAGTCTAGGTTTAAAAGTAACGATACAATAAAATTTTCCTCAACGTTTTCTCAATATAGACTCAATTTTCACTCTCCAAACCTGGCCTCTCCAAACTAACATATTTTTGAATTAAGTACCTATTTGCAATATTTATTTTTTGCACATAATGGCACAACCAACTTCAACCGGGCAGAATTCAAATAGTTCGCACAGATCAATGTACTCGTATCATCTATGTATGTAGTTATTGTCATATAATTGTTGATTTTCCAGAACAACTCGATCGATAATAATAAATTTTAAATATGAAAACCTCTAAAGTATGATTTAACTAATATGTAAAAAAACATAAAAATTGGTTTAAAATGGGCGGAATAAACAAGTTACTTACTTACAGTTAAGAGTGCCCAATAAATAGGTACAATAAAATGTCATGAAAAAGAAACATACGGTAGAATTGAGAATTTCCTTTTTTGAAGGCAGTTTAAATGAAATCACCTTTTATTTTATGTCTATGTCTAGCTAAAAATAAACAAAATGTGTCCATATAGTTATTTTAACAAAACTAGTCTTTAAGGAAATACTAACATTTAAAGTGTTCCCACTTTGTAAACATGTATTTCGCGGAAACAACTAAGGAAATTATCAGGAAATTGCATGCCGTTAGAATGTTCTCAATTATTTCTATGGAACGTTTTCATTTTAATGTACCTATTATAATGTATTTAAACAGACCGTCAACTTTTACGGGAAGGCCACAAACAGTCTAGATAGAGAAGTCTATGAACGATGAACTATGGGAAACTTTATTTAGTAAATCATAAATGCACCCATAATCAAAAAGGCTTCAAGCTGAAGCATTTTCTATGAGCTATCCTGATATATCCTGGTAAACGAAAATGAGGTACAGGTATGCAACTGTACTGTCTCTAAAACCCGCACTGGGCTATCGTGGTAAATCTGACCCCATAACTTTTCGTGAGTTATCCTACGTTCAGTAGTAGACTATCAACAAGCTAGTACAGTATACACTGTAAAAATCTTACGTCAACACTACAACTTACACCTACGTTGTAATACTACGTATTATTATAACTTAGGTGTAATACTACGTAATATTACAACATAGGTGTAATACTACGTATTATTACAACGTAGGTGTAGAGAAACTAAAAGGACTTTTATAGCAAAATGCTACGGGTGCGCAGTGATCAACCAGACAAAACGTTGTCATTTCGAATGTGTTTTTTATTCTAATAAAAAGACGACATTCAAAACATCGTATAATGTCGTATATCTCTCATGCATGTGATATGATGCTACAATCAGACACATAGACATGTTAGTGAAGCTTAAAACCATGGAGGTATTAGTTCAATGCTTAAACAGGATTTTTTTTAGGCCGAGTGGTGAAAGTTTGAAGATGAAAGTCTAAAACGGACGAAAAAAATTCTAGTAACAAGAGGTTAGAAATAAATTACACCTTTCTACAAGTATACTTAACTTAATATTTTTGTCATATCTTTTATGAACTCACATAATATCTACCACATTCAAAGATGGGTCAGATAACCTCAGTGGCGTACCCTTAGTTAGCCAGAATTAGGGTCTGGGTTAACGGAGTAAAAATAATAAGCTTGTTGATAGGAATCTCCATTTATCATATCCCCGGCATATAATTCTGCTGTTGACAGAGGAAACCGATTTGGTTAGATAAGCCTTTATTATGCCAAAAATAGCACATTTATTTTCGGGGAATTGAATTTATTTATAAAAAGCAGATCTTTAGGGGAGGCCTATGTCCAGCAGTGGACGTCTTATGGCTGAAACGATGATAAATAGTTGTGTAGTTTTTCCATGCGTTATTAATTTTCTACGTAGTTTTTTCAAGGATTAAGTGAAGAGATATTCTATATATACGTACCAATTCTTGATCATCATTCATTCATCTCACCTCATCACCTCATTCATCCCGGACTTGCCTGATAGTAAACGACGTAACGTCGGTTACTATCAGGCGTCGTCATTTATAACTTTATAAAGATACAAACTTTTGAGATCCTGAATATCATGCAACAACAGAGTACTAGCCAAGACAAGAAAAATGAGCTCAAACATGCCGGAATTATTTGGTTTGGTACATCCGACTTCATCGTCATTTCAGATCTATGGTACCATATTAATGCAATGTCACGCAATATGTATATTATATGTATATAATATGCGTGCAAAATTTTAGCTCAATCGGAAACTGAGAAGTTGGTCAAATTTAACTTGCAAGATTCCATCCGAACTTACACACATACATGGGTTTCATTTTCATTGCAAGTTATATAAAACCTTGTAAAAAGCGATATTTTTTTGTTTACAATTCCAATTATTATAAAAAAAAACATATTAAAGTATTCTAACTATACAGAAACTGTTAACGAATGTCCTTCATTTTTGCAAAAAGAAATACAATTATATTTTAATTAAAAACCTTTTATCGCAGGCACAGACCCATATTAAACTTAACCTTCATTAAAATCAGTACACTGTCAAGTGGTGTTTGTCAAAAAAAACTATACATGTATTATTATTATTATATTATTATGATCAAACAAGATTTAGTAATAATACCTTACTAAATATTGTTTGATCATTTTAATAATTTTATTTTCAAAAATGTAGTTTAGTACCGAAACATCTTAAATCACGCAAATAAGTTATACTAAGCCAAATATTCTAAAGGCTGCCAAAAGCCTAGCTGATGATACATGGTGTACATTCCAGGATAGGTTTTCCGGACCAGTTGCACTCAATTACACACAAAATTATTTTTTCTTTTGAAGAGAAACTTCTTATGCAACTTCCAACAAGGTTGCGTGAAACATTAAAATGTTTAACGCTACCATGGACGGGGTATGAAAGCACTGTTGCGTCGAAGTTGCATTGCTTTCGCGCGGAGTCCCTCCACTTGCATTTTTTTAAATGAAAGAGCCCCTGGTATTTAACTCCTAAGATATCCGTGCCAAAACAATCTAAGTACAAAATTCAACTTTTCCTCATATAAATCATCCATTGTAAAGCATAATGTCGCGACGAAAATATCATCCATTAAGTCTGTCCAAGCGAGTTATTTGTTTAGAATACAATAGCACGTTTTACCAGAAAATGTTCCCGGATTTTGCATAGAATATGTGAAATTATCTCGACATCGTATTCTGCTACGAACAGACTAATTTAATTCATGATAATCTCATAAGGTATTATTCAGAGGGAAGCGCTTACATTCTTGCAAATTAGTATAACAGTGTTCGCGACTTACATAAAGTTTAGTAGGTAGTTTATTATAATACTCGAATTACAACACGTTAGTTTACTTATGGAAACTGCTTAAGCAGTAAGCTGACAATGCGTTTTGGCAAGCAACTGTTCAGTACGTACAACATTGTGAAAATTTAATTTAGAATAAGTTTTTCACGTAATAGACAATCGAGTTGGCTTTGTATTTTGGCATATATTTTCCACATTTTTGGTAACAAAAAATAGGGTAACGATATCGACTAACGTTAAATGTTTATGTTGTAAGCTTATTCAAAACTACTCAGAAACCTTTTTGACGACATGCTCGAATGAGATGAATATTTTACCATCTCCGATAAAAATTGACGCTTTAAATTAAAATCAAAACTATTGCCCAAAACAAATTGACCAATAAGTTAACAAAGTCTAAAACACACTTATTGATCCTACGAATTTCCATGCGGAAAATCTATTTGTACTGCTAACCACTACTGTACTTACCAATGATGTTTACTGAAAAGTAGGTACTTATTTTAATGAAAAATTGGGATTGTTTTATTTCGTTGTGATGTAGATATTATCTGTAAATATTTCCATGCGTACATTTTATAAGATTAGAAGTCGTACGTCATTCATTCCTAAAAGGAAACTAACTGAATTTTGTATAAATTGCGCCGACTTCATGAAAATAAATATTGAAGCGTAAGAAATAAAGTTAAATTTATTATTTAGCGAAGATGGAGAAACTTATTGTGAACATTGAATCTAGTATGTGATAAAAATCTTTATTGCCAGAAATGGTATTTCTTTGTAGTCAATAGGTATCTGTTTTGGACAGAACTGCTTTACAATGTAATGTTTTTAGCAATATGAGGAATAGCGTAGTATAGTAATAATTATAAGAATTTCATTTTTCTCCAAAATATTAATTTATGTTGGGTCCTTAAGTTAGGTACTTATCGACGTGCTAAAAACCTACACATTTATAAATGTTCCGTTTTTTACCGCAGTTATAAACAAAATACGCCTAAAAAATACGAAACAAGATTAAGCAAAATTAAAAATTTTAAAAAAACCCTCGACGGTTAAACTCTCATCGAAAAAGAATAAAAGACGTCATTTTTATTATTTGGGAACATGCAATAAGCTACCACGTACACATTGCTGAAAACAGAATTGTAATCGGACATTTCGTTTTGATTAAATTGCACCATTGTTTTGCACTAGTATTGTGGCGCCCCCTAGTGCGTTACAGCCATGACACCTATCTAAGAACATGAACTCATCAAACACAAATCCGTTATTGAAAACCGCATCAAAATCGGATCATTAGTTTAGAAGATAGGTGGGAACATTACTTTGCACAAACGCACACACATCTCTCACTCTAAACGCATATACCTGCTCCGTTCCGTCGTGGGTAATGAGCTTTACTATTTTTTTTCTACTTTTTGTAGATTTGTGTTTGACTATCTCGGGATTCGAAGACACCTACGAGATTTAACAATATGATGTCAAATACGAAGAACGGTTTTAGTTCAAGTTTCCTGACTACAACGCTTTAATAATAAACGCAGAGTTACTCCGAAGTAGTCAGTCCGTCTGTCTTTCTCTAATATTAACATTTTTAACTACATATTAACTGAAATTTTCTGCTATTTTTCTAACAGATTTTTGATCTATTTTTCACGGTTTATTTTACGCCAACAACGATACGAACGATACAACGATTTGATACATTTACAGTGTAATAATACTATTTATTGATTTTAGTGGATAAGCCAGGGGACCATTGAAAAGGCTGGTTCAGAACAATACATTAATATTATTATAACACTGACACAACTCTTTGTCATGCCATAAAATTATACTCTGATCATCAAAACTATTGACGTCTAAATCGAATTAAAAACAAAATTGCTTTCCAAAGCTGACGGATTTAAGAGGTCGAAGTGGTAACCATAAAACCAACATCATTAAAACGTGTTTTACAAAACAAATATTATATTTCATTTGTCGTTCAAATAGACGTAAATTTTGATACACTTTTCGTCTTAGAGCTTTTGTAAACAGGAGGAATAACAAATTTAACGCCGCCCCTAGGCGAGGGTATTTCATGTAAATCTTGGTTTTCATAATTTATAACCCTTAATGTTGGCCGGATTTCGTTTTAAGCGTTCAATTTGTAAATTGAACGAAATATGTCACCAAGTAATTCAGGTTAGGTATTTTTAGGGTTCTATACCCAAAGGGTAAATATGGGTCCCTATTACTAAGACTCCGCTGTCCGCCTGTCTGTCACCAGGCTGTATCTCATGAACCGTGATAGCTAGAACGTTTAAATTTTCACAGACGTATTTCTGTTATACTAAAAATATTAAAAAAATATTATGTGGCGCTCCCATACAACAAACCTGAATTTTAGCCGTTTCTCTATCGATTTTATAACGGTGACATGTACATGCTTGAAAATAATATTCACACGATATTTAGTTATTCACTTGAAATATAAATAGTTAAATTAAATTAAAATAAAAAATAAGGGGGTCTCCCATACGGTACGGAATCCTTCGTGCGTGAGTCCGACTCGTACTTGGCAGATTATTTTGTACTCGGTATCCACATCGTAATTTGCTTTTCGTTTATTTATTTGACGTGACAAACTCTCCACAAAAGCTAGCGGATACATAGCGTTCGTGTTTTTCAAATCCGTGTTGTTTGTCCAAATAGGCAAATATAGGTTTCGACCACTTTACATAATAATAGCTATATTTGGGCAAATAATACAATTACGCGAACACATACTTGAGACGAACGACGTGAGAATTAGATATTTTTTAAACTAAGGTTGAAGACTGTTCGTACTTGAAGACCATGTTCAACAAAGTTTAAACAGTTATTTATTAAATATTAGGAACTGCACTCACTCTACCGCTAGACTAAAAAGTTCTCAAAGAGTTATCTTTGTGATAAGCATTTCCGAAATCTGAAGCGAACGCAGGATTTGAACCTGCCCCTTCGGATCACTAGCCCGACGCTCTCCCAACTGAGCAAGCCCGCCTCCTACGCAAGTGCCAAATTTTTGAAGTGCTTATCATTACTACTAACTTATAGTGTTGACGGCATAAACATACCTATTTATAAAACTAGTAGTTCTCCGAACAGTAGGTCTCGTTTCTGTTATTTCATCCACTCGCTTTTGATCAATTTCGTTCATACTCGTAAATCTTGTTAAAATTTCCATCCATCCATCCATCAGCCATAAGAAGTCCACTGCTGGACATAGGCCTCCCCTATGGATCTCCAATAAGACCGGTTGGAAGCGGCTTGCATCCAGCGCGATCCTGCGGTCTTAATGAGGTCATCCGTCCACCTTGTGGGTGGACGTCCTACGCTGCGCTTGCCGGTACGTGGTCTCCACTCGAGAACTTTCCGACCCCATCGGTCATCAGTCCTCCGCGCTATGTGCCCTGCCCATTGCCATTTCAACTTGCCAATCCGTTGGGCTATGTCGGTAACTTTGGTTCTTCTACGGATCTCCTCATTTCTGATTCGATCTCGCAGAGAGACTCCGAGCATAGCCCTCTCCATAGCTCGTTGGGCTACTTGGAGCTTACCAATAAGGCCCATAGTGAGAGACCACGTTTCTGTGCCATAAGTCATCACTGGCAACACACACTGGTCGAAAACTTTCGACTTGAGGCACTGAGGTATGTCGGACGAGAAGACGCTACGCAATTTTCCGAACGCTGCCCAGCCGAGTTGGATTCGGCGATTGGCCTCTTTCTTGAAGTCGGACCTACCTAACTGGACTACTTGTCCTAGGTAGACGTACGAGTCAACGACTTCAAGAACCGAGTTCCCAACAGAGATCGGGGTGGGTACAACATGGGAATTACACATAACTTTCGTCTTGTCCATGTTCATCTTAAGACCCACCTGTTGAGAAACCCGATTGAGGCCTTCGAGCATCGTGCTGAGCTCTTCCATCGATTTTGCCATGACTACTATATCGTCGGCAAACCGAAGGTGAGTGAGGTATTCGCCATTGACATTGATGCCGAATCCTTTCCATTCCAGGAGCTTGAAGGCGTTCTCCAAAGTAGCCGTAAACAGTTTCGGAGAAATTACGTCTCCCTGTCTTACGCCTCTTTTTAAAGGGATCGCCTTGGAGCTCTCTTCCTGTACTCGGACCGACATAGTGGCGTTATTATACAAGCACTTCAACACTTCGATGTACCGATAGTCAATACGGCATCGTTGGAGAGACTCGAGCACAGCCCAAGTCTCGACCGAATCAAAGGCTTTCTCATAGTCCACAAACGCTAAGCAAAGTGGCAAGTTATACTCTTCGGTCTTCTGTATAACCTGCCGTAGCGTATGAATGTGGTCCATGGTACTAAAGCCCTTTCGGAAACCGGCTTGTTCGGAAGGCTGGAAGTCATCAAGCCTGCGCTCGAGACGATTCGTAATGACCCTTGAAAACAGCTTATAAACATGGCTCAGAAGCGAGATGGGTCTGTAGTTCTTCAATAAGGTGTTGTCACCTTTCTTGAAAAACAACACCACCACGCTTCTGTTCCATGCTTCTGGCGTGATGCCCTCGAGGACGACGGTGTTAAAAAGCTTCTGGAGGACTTTTAGTACAGGTGTTCCACCCGCTCTCAGGAGCTCTGATGTGATACCGTCATCACCCGGCGCCTTGTTGTTCTTAAGCTGATTCAGGGCCATTCTAATCTCGTACAGGCTGATGTCTGGGATATCTTCGGTGAAGTGTCGGGTCAGCTTGGCTCTTGGATCTTTGGCCGCGCTGCTAACAGGCTTAGCGACCGAAGCGTATAAATGTCCATAGAACCTTTCGATCTCCTCTAATACCTCTGCCTTGGTCGACGCTAAACTTCCATCTTCTCTCTTCAGCTTTGTCAATTGGCTTTGTCCAATAGACAAATCTCTTGCGAAAACTTTGGAGCCTTTGTTCCGCTCTATTGTCTTTTTAATATGTTTAGTATTAAAAAGACGGATGTCGTGCCGCAAGGATTTCGAAATTTGTCTATTGAGACGCCTATATGACTTTGCATCATCGGAAGACTGCAATCTTAGCGAGCGTCGTTCGGCCATGAGATTTACAGTTAAAATTTAGATACCTAAAAATCTTGTCATATGTAATCAAAATCTGTGGGTAAATAGCGCTACAGAAACATCCCCCCCCCCTTATTGACACTCCCCTCTTCTAATGAAAAAAACACCGACGACGAAAATATATAGAAAACGTGTACCAAATTTTGTCGAAACTAAATATAGTTATAAAATGTGACCTGTAGAGGCTGTGGAGGAGAATCAGCATCCGAACAAACTAATGCAAAATTAGCGAATCGACACTAAGACCTTATCTCAGTTCAATCTGAAAATCAGATAAAATCCTGAGTATATTTATGTTTTTTTGTGTGTGTGAAGGCATACTTAAGCGAAATTTGATCAAGTGCGTGATTGTAAGCAAATACTATCATAAATTTATAGATGTTTTAGTACGAAATAAACTGACTGGGCCTGAATGAAACCAATGAACACAAAATAGGACGCTTATGATTTTATGCGGTGAAGGTCGTACTTGATTTGTCAAATATAGCATTATTTATTTATCATTATATCACATCGATACAATATGTAAGTAACAAAATGTTTGATTCGTTCTTTCTGATGTCTGCTAATATCGATTTGCAGCTACCTATCTTGGTTGGCATAGCATTTTTTTGTTATGCCAATATTTATATACCTTATTGGTTTACTACTGAGCTATACAAGGTCAGTTTACGGACGATAATGATGATAATTTTACATGATAACGTAATAAAAAAGAATTGTTGAATCAACTGAAACATGCTGAACTCTTAGGTTGATTGTGCCTTTCTATCGCTTGTTCTGCGTTGTTGTTTGCACTATCGGCTCAGACGGAACGTGACACCTTTTCGTGCCTGCAGCCAGCGTTTATAGATATATAAAACGTTAACACGTCAGTAAATATGAGAAATAAAATAAGACAAAAATAATCGATAATGTATTTCCACACCATATGTATACTCTACATCAACTCTTTATTGCTCATACTCTGGTAAAACAAAACAAAGCATTATTTGTAATCATGAATTTTATGGATGAAACAAAAATAAGTATACAGAAAAAGATAATTATCTATCTATCTATGAAGTTCTCGATGGTCGCTAATATTACTAGTGTTTATTATATTTTACAAGATCAAAAAAAGACGGACAAATAAAATCGTAAGTGCAATTTCCCTACCAAACTAGCTCCATAATCCAACAATAGAGATATGTTTAGAGCGTGCTCACTGACAGGTAAAATCACGTGCATTTGTGCATTCAATTTTCAAAAGCAGCTTTACCCTAACAAAATGAATATCACGTGGATGTTTAGTTACGAAAATACCTACATAGTAACCGCAAGCCTGAAAGTTTAGGGCAGCGCCGGAAGTCGGAATGTCTTATTCACAAACGTGTACGAACCAATTACGGAGGCTTTAATTTTATATTAGCATACATATCTGAGGGAGGTAATCTAAGTTTGTAAAGTAAGTTTAAGACGAGTTACTTTGCGTGGGGGTTGAGGTGACTGTTTATAGCATGATTATTCAGTAAGATTGAAAGAAAAGTCAAGTAGGTTATTTGTGGTAGGTAAGTTGTGAAATGGGTTGATCGAGATAATCATGATGGACAAATTTACTATATCTGTACCAGCCTTTTTAATAGTCCACTGCAGGACGTAGGCCTACCCATGATGGGTGATTGGGCCATATCCACCACGCTGGCCGAGGGCGGGTTGGTGGATTCACATACGCCATCGAATTTCTTCTACGGACGTATGCAGGTTGCCTTACGATGTTTTCCTTCACCGAAAAGCCCTTGGTGTGTAATTCCGTACATAAATTCCAACGAATTCATTGGTACGGGACCGGGATTTGAACCCGCGACCTCACGATTGTATGGCGGGTGTCATTACCACTAGACCACCACGGATTTTATTAGGCTTTTTATTTCTGCTTCGCTGATTACTATAGGGCCAACTCTTATTACAGGTAGCGGCACGTAAGTCTAGCGCTGAGGGTACTGTAGAGGAGATGGCTGGGAATGTTGACCGCCATACTAAACTCATGCGCAGCCATCCCCTCCACACTTCGCTCAGCGCTAGACTTATATGCCGCGACTTGTACACTATGACTCCGCATACAAGGTGTTGCACAATGTAGGGAATTTCAAAAGTCACACTCATTATTATTTACAACCAAATCATTGTATCAACTAATACTATGACACCGACCCCGAACTGCGAAATATCAGTTGTTCCATATCTAAACTTTTCCGGTACTCGATGAACCTTTATATAAAGCAGCGGATATTTCCGCGATTTTGGAATTGAATCTAAAGGAAATTTTGTTGTAATAATAAATATTTATACAACTCTATAAACCCTAGAACTTCATATTTAATTCTATACCAATTTATTCATAGTACCTATAGCTTAAAATAAACCTAAGACTTATCTATCATGATAAACATAATTGAACTTCAAAGAGTGAATAAATCCAGTCCATGTATTATTCAGAAGCCATAGTCTGTGTTTCGGGTTAGGTTATTTACCTATGTATGAAATTAAATTGGCAGAGCATTCAATCTTCGATGTTGTACGAAAATCGTGATCCTAAGTACGAACTTACGGGGAAGATTGACTTTCCAGGTCCCTAAGTAAGTAAGTTCGTATAAGCCGGGTGGCTAGCCCTGGTGTCAGAGTTATTAGGCCGCTTGAAGGCCTCTGACATGGCTAAACGGTTGAAACAACCGGGGCCTACAATTTAATAATCCGAGCCACGGTAGCGCTCAGTTGGAAAATGCCACCCGCGGTCACCCATCCAAGTACTGACCGTGCGGAACGTTGCTTAATTTCAGCGATCGCTGACAATCACCTAGTCAAACTACGCTACGAGCGCTACCAGGTCCCTGACCTGTACAGTTTACATTTATACCCGAAAAAAAATGAAAGAAAAACAACGGTTTGCCCTCCGGGAGGTGCCGGCAGCAGTGAAAACTTGCTCCCTTCGTCTTACGAATTTTCGATTCAGTCACGCGTTCTGATGAGAGTTTAAATTTTTCTACCCATCCAATAAGTGCGCAATGCCGCTAAAGAAGTTTTCACTTTTTAAAATTACATAATTCTATTGCAATTAAGTAATTAAGTGATTTTTGTAAAAAATGTGTTATAATAACTTTTCATTGTGTAGCTTTAGATACCTGTACATTTTTTTTCAATGTACGGTACAATTTAGCATTCGTTTATGTACACCATTGTTAGTTAATTTTTGTCGGTTTATCGTAAAATGTAATGACTATATTAACAATATAAGCCTCTACGATGTTTGTGATCACTTTCGTGGGTGATCATTATTATGTAAGGTTAAATTAATATAATATTAGTGTTTGTTTTTGTGCATAAAATGTGTTATGAATCGTAACTTGGCTTTCTGTGCGTTTTGGTGTACACTGTAAGCGCAGAAAGCATTTGATTAATACAAATAAAATGTAAACACATTTTTTGGTACATGTTACCTTTTTTATGAATGTATTTTTTTAATTAAAAAACTTATTTGTAAAAAAAGATTTTTCGCAAAAAAATAGCAAAACCGCCTTCCATCGTGTACAAAATCCGAATAGTTCGCTCGAATTGATGTATACAGTTTTTACATTACTGTTGGTTTTATCAAAAACTGCTCTGCTGATTTCTATGAAATTTAAATTGGACCACCTCGTATATTCTGTCAAATTAAAAAAGAATTTTTTGAATCGGTTTCCAATTGGCGAAAATATCGATGAACATACACAAGAAAAAACAAAACAAAAATACATACAGACGCACTTAGAACCTCCTCCTTTTTGGAAGTCAGTTAAAAAGTTAAGAAATAGAGCTACTACGAAAATATCTATTGACGTCTATTCAAATTTATTCCGCATAAAAAGGGGCTTTTAAAAATACCTCTCTAAATCGATACAATTGTGAGGGTTTCTAAACTGTCTAAATAATTAAATAGCAACCCGTTAACTAATATCTAGTATGTAATTGTAATAACACAGAGAGTCTTCGTACCCTTTTTATCATTTATTCCGTAATTATATTTAGCATCATGTCAAAATTCTTATAAAATAAAGTTTAATTCAATATACTAAAGTTGTCAGATTGAGTGACACTAATATTTACAGTTTGAAACTAGCTAGTCTTGCAATAACTGAAATAATAGGTACAGATTGTTTAAGTTTTTGCCCAAGTAAATTGCCTATCAATGTCTATTGGGGCGTTGAAGCTCTATCACAGACTGAATTTGAAGGCTGCAATTACTGACATTATCTTTTTTACAAGCTTTTATTGCTTCTTTAAGATATAACTTAACTTCTTTGACTCGCAGTGGATGTACCTATGTATGTATGTAAGTTCGGGTGGAATCTTGTAAGTCAAATTTGACCGACTTCCCGGTTTCCATTTGAGCTGAAATTTTGCACGCACGTGTTTATCGCGTGATACTTAATGCAATAATATGGTACCACGGAGCTAATTTGATGATGGATACGGATGGTGTCATAGCAACTTCTGTACTAAGCCGATCCGTCGTGTTTGGGCTCGTTTTACTTGTCTTGGCTAGCACTCTATATCACATATATGCACATTATATCAGGATTTTAAAAGCTTGTTTATAAAAAGTTATATATTTATAACAATTCAATTGTTTTATAAATACGTCTGGGACTTCTTCGTCCTCTGTCGTCTTAGAATATTAGTGTTGTTAATGACAGTTCTTTTAAAATTCTTGTTTTATATCATTTTATTAATTTGATATAAAGGTTACAGAATAGCAAGATGGGCTTTCACAAGATTTCTATATTGAAGATCTCTGTATTTCAACTATCTTTATTCAAGAGGTTGTCTTTGCAATAAACATTTCAAAAATCTGTCGCAAACGCAGGGACGTGAACCTCCCTCTTTCGGATCACTAGCTCGATGCTTTACCAACTAAGCTAGTTTGCCTGTGACGCTCCAGCCAAATTTTGTGAAATGCTTATCTTTATACAGTTAAAAATACTCGATTACACTTGAAATGATTTTAATTTTATAGTGCAGTTTATCTCAAAGAGTTACTTTTACGATAAACATTTCAAAAATTTGGCGCGGAGTCAGTACTGGTGATTAGCTCAGTTGGCAGAGCGTCGGGCTAGTGATCCGAAGACGCAAGGTTCGAGTCCTGCATCCGCGACAAATTTTTGAAATGTTTTTCATAAAAGTAACTCTTTGTCGAATACACTTTATGTCTACCTTTAATACAATTGTTTTTTTTTTTCATTCATTTTTTCTTTTGTCCACAGGTGAAAGGCGAGCGTAATGCGTCTACGCCTGTGATGTATCTAATATGCAGTGGGGCGGCCTCTACTTTGTGTGTCTTGCGTTATGCTGTCTACATACCGCATCTGGTAAGTTACTTTCAAGATTTTTTTTTAACAAAATGAATTAAATGTATTAGCTTATCCTCTAAACTCAGAAGTAAAACAGGGATTGAAACGATACTTTTCACATCTGTGAAAATTTCAGCTGCCTAGCTATCATGGTTCATGAGATACAGCCCGGTGACAGACAGACAGAAGGACAGACGGACATCAAAGTCTTAGTAATAGGGTCCCGTTTTTACCCTTTGGGTACGGAACCCTAAAAAGTAACTTAAGTAACTTGAGTAAAAGACCATCAATAAGTTATTTTAACCTTCTATCTCAACATAAAATCGTCTTTGTAGTGCTCATAGCGTAATTTGGCTGGGTGTTTGTGAGCGATCACCAAATATAAGTAACGGTTGGCATGTTCAGCCTTCGGAATGGTGACCGAGGGTGGCATTTACAACTTAGCGCTACCGTTGCTCGAATGACACGTTAAATTGTAGGCCCCGGTTTTAATAACCATTTAGCCAGTTCAAATGCATTCAGGTTGCTTAAAAACTCTGACACCAGGGCTAGCAACCAGGCCTATAAGAAATTACTTTTACTATATCTGATACTAGCAACCCGCCCCGGCTTCGCACAGGTGTATTATACATATAAACCTTCCTCTTGAATCACTCGATCTATTAAAAGAATTCGCATTAAAATCAGTTGCATAGTTTTAAAGATTTATAGACATGGGGACTGGGTACAGCCAGAAGCGACTTGGTTTTATACTATGTAGTGACTATCAATATTAAGCTGTCACATAAAATATTAACGTCTTGAAGGTTTGGAAGGCACAAAAATAAAAATATCTTGTATCCATAAAATCTTATTATATTCCGACGTTCACTTTACTTTCAATTGAATCATGGATCGACCTGCGATAAAAATATAATTTAAGCCCATTTCCTTCCAGATCAGCAAAATTTCCGTTGAATTAACTCAATAGAATAGCAATGCGAAGTTAATGCCCGGAATATTAAAATTCCTTATTTCTGGTCATCATTCATTCTATTTCCAATATTACAAGATGATATTTCTGGATTTTTTCACGGAATGATATTTGAACCATTTGAACTGAATCACCTATTCGAACTTTATTAACTCCGATGTGAAAGGTGAAAAGGTCTAATCAATAACCTAAATTATTTCTGTTCCTTTGTCTTACCTATATTAGGTATGCTAAAGTTAATCCAATATTTGCAATCCAAGCCTTTCTGTGACGTAGTGAATTTTCATAAATTAAGTAAAATTAATTGCCACGTACCTATAATGCGATTGTGTGGAGTTACAGCAAATAAAGCCTTATTTTTTTTATAGTTGAATTTAAGGGTAAAATTTATTTCCCAATAAGATCCAAAGCAGTTAGGTATAAAAGATCAGGGGTCAATAAAATTCAAATTCCAATTAGTCGTAATGTATAAGTAAAAAATCGTCCGTGTAGTCTATAATAGTCACCCTGCTCTATATATGTTAAAATTTTATTATCAAGCATAACATTAGAAAAAGATTCTTTTTTTAAATCTTTATAGTTTTACTAACATACATGTTTGTTTAAATGTTTGTTGTTAGGAAAGTCTTTTGAAATTTTTGAAATATTTATGTTTTTTGGATAGTCTTTTGGAAACATGCGTCAAAATCGATACGAAATTAGTAAACTTTATATCACATATATATTATGTAAGATTGTATTTTGGTTAAAAAATTAAACTTTAAAATAAACAAAGCCTACGATCAAGTCCGAGGAAACTAAGAAAGAAAAAAGAAAAAAAAATAACATGTTACCGACTAATTTGAATTCGATATTTTAGGGTCCTTATAACTACGTATGATACATTAGGTAGGTACGTCTAATTTATTATGAAAGAAAAAAAATATTTAAATCAAAGATATGTTATTACATATTTTAATTTTAGCTTTAGCTTAGTTCTTACTTCGGCATCGTATTGCGCCTAAAGGGTCTATCCATATTTATTATGAGCTCCAAGCGCAAACCTGGATTAGAACGTCTTGGTTTTCATTTCAATATTTCACCTAGAAAATCAGACTTAAGTTGGTAGCTATTTAAATACGTGTATAACCCGGTCAGAATATCTGTGCACCTCGCTGGAATGCGGCGCCTCTCCCGCTTCCCCTGTCACCTCTCCGCGCACTCCCCGGTGCGACAGTACGGTTAGCATCTTCGTTGCCGATACACGTCCCGATAATAATATACGTCCGGACGGTATACTAGACGTTCGGTAATGTATATTCATCCCGATTATTCGATATGAGGTCACGAAGTCAGGTGCACAGATATTGTGACCGGGTTGTATATATAATTCGTACGGCTTCAGTACTGCGTAACATAGACAGAACGTCAACGTTACAAATACTTACTGCCTGTTTACGATGCTACATGTTAGCGAAGCGCTCAGTAATAATTAGATGTAAGGTAGATTCCGATAGTATTTTTGAAATAATTTATATTAGGAGGTAGGTGGCGCCTTCAGCGCGACAGCCTCATACATTTTGTACAGTAGTTGTAGCTAATCTGCCGGATAGCGTCGGCGCGCCGCGCCAATCATCTGAATATTTTGGTTAATGCTATTGTAAATCTGTGCCTCATAGCAAATAAACATTTACTTATGTAACTACAGTGTTTTCCGTGCCGCTAAACAACAGCTGTGACCTACACTACAAATTAATGATTTGTAACAAAACCAATACATTCCAACCGTCAATAACATGTAAGTTTTATATCAATACCCTTAAAATTGATAATTCAAAACGTTTTATCCAAAAACATGACCTATATGGTTGCAGCTAAAAGCAAGGCTTAAGTCGTAGTTAAACATAATTATGAAGTTGATACGACAGCACCAAAAATTATTATGTAGCTGCAAAGCAACGACAGAACGGCTACCAAATATCACCTATTTACGATGTTATAAACGATGAATAACAAAACTAAATAATTCAAATCGTTTTATCCCAAGACAAGGCCTACGTAGCTTAGCAAATTACCAGAAAACATCTATTAGCCTTCCTCATATTAATCGTTTTGGCCACAATGATTAAGCGACACTGTCCGCCTTTGAGGCCACTGTCACTACCGCAAACTGTGGGTGGAGCTGCTTAGGAAAGGTTTATAATTAAGTATTAATATACCTACGGTATTTATATGCTTACTCAAAAGCCAACTCGGGGTGGTCTACAAGCCGTGGTGGTCTAGTGGCAGTAATCCCGCCTTACAACCGTAAGATCCCGATCCGGGTTGTTTTCACCGTTTAGCCATGTCAGAAGCCTTCAGGCGGATTAAAAACTCTGACACCAGGACTAGCCACCCAGGCTATACGATCTTATACGATACTTACGTTATCGTAAGTTATTGGGTTCAAATTCCGGTCCCGTACCAATAAGTTCTTTACATTTCCATACATTTTGCTTAGTTCTTCCTCGTTTCCGCTAGGGGCGCTGTCCAAAAAATTATAGAGCCAAACGTTAACAGCTATACATAGCTATATGTACAGCTATAGTTTCAATTTACGTGTAATCCTGGACTAACCTCTCTGAAGCGAATAGTTAACTCGATAATTTCGCTTCCTACATTTGATTCGAAATCAATGGTATGAAAGCACTTAAATAGGTATGTTTTAGACAAAAAATGGTCTTATAAAAATTTTAAGTAAGTATGTATAAAATAAAAATATAATATGCGTATAGTACTGTGTTGGCTTAAGACTGAACATAAATAAATCAAGGTCAGTAGCAGCACCATTCTAAATACTTGTTACAAATTGCTTAGGTTGCTCAAAATGACCCGGAATGCAGAGACGAATAAAATAATTAGGTCTCTCAGTCGTTGCCAGTGTAGGAATAAATCATTTCTGGATAATAAGTTTTACGTACGACTACGTCCATAACTATTACTGTTTCGGAATAACTTACAGTTTTATAGAATGGCAACCCTGGACCCCTGATTCAGATTGTGATTATATTTGCTAGAATGTCTGTTAAATAAACAAAAATGAAACATTTCAAATACTATTTTTATACAATTACCTCACGTATTATATCTTTGTTACTAGCCGGAGAAAATAGGCCCATTTATTCAGATTTACTCGTGTTTGTGTCTCTATCTTAGAAAAAAGTTGTCAAGTGCGTGTCAAGACACGAGTATGATAGAATTTCGTAGATAGATAGTGACGATGATTACGATGATGATTTAAACGAATTTTTATGTCATTAGATTGACTGCTAGAAAAACAATACATGTATGGCAGCTACCCCATAAATACACTATGTCGAAATTTTTAAATATTTGAAATTGAGGTCTATACTAAAAATATCAAATCTCATGCAATTTGGTTCAGAAAGTGGAAGTTATATGGCTGTGTACCATTACGGCAGACGGACGGACGGACACAACGAAGTTAAAGTTTCCTCGTTTTACTACGGAACCCTAAAAAGTCTCGGGATAGATCTATTTATTCTCCCGTAGTTTTTTTTAGATATGTTGAGACGCACGGCTAGGGTGTTAATATAATAAACTGCAGTTTCACAAAAATAGTGGCGCTTTTTTTTACTTCAAAGACAATTCTTTATCTATCTTAACGAGCGGACGAAGTGAGAGAGATCGGAAATTCTTTACTTTGAATTTTACTGTCGTCTATTCGGATGTTGGTCCTCTTCTCTACAGGTCACATTTTTCCACAAATTTTGACGAAAATTGGTACACGAGTTTTATACCTATGAATAATATGAATATGAATTAATGATATTATTTTTGTCGTCTGTGATTTTTGACTGAGAAATATTTTTCTCAATAAAACTTTACCGTATTATTTAGACTCTTGACGAAAACGTCAAGAGTCTAAATAATCGGCCAAGTGCGAGCCTGGTTCGCACACCAAAGGTTCTATACCGTATGGAAGCCCTTAATATATTTTATTTTAAAAATGTATTTTTGAAGAAACATACAACTTAATATTCTGTGAATATTTAAAGCATCTTCCTGTTGTCGTTATTAATATATAGCAAAAAAATCACGTTACTGGTTCATTTAATTTAATCATTTATTTTTAAAGTGCATACTTAACTAAATATTCTGTGATTATTTTAAGTTTTTTTTTCTGCTTTTAGTATTTGTTGTTTTAGCGGCAACAGAAAATACATCATCTGTGAAAATTTAAACGTTCTAGCTATCAAAGTTCATGAAATACGGACTGGTGACAGACAGGCAGACAGACAGACAGACGGACGGACAGCGGAGTCTTAGTAATAGTATCCCGTTTTTACCCTTTGGGTACGGAACCCTAAAATTATGACTTGTAGAAGAGAATGTTGATTCGGATAGACGAAAGCAAAAATATCAAATCAAAACTGAGCCTTCACTAAGTCAAATATATCTAGGTATAATTATGTTTTTTGATCCTGTATTAACAAAAATCTAAACATTTTCTCTTGTCCCAACAGAGCCTTTGAGTTTCCCCGAAGACTACACCTCCAACGGTGTTCGCCGCCGACGAAGCGAAGAAAAGGATAGTCTCGCGTTATCCAGAGAGATATTCAAGAACATCACGAAGCAACTCAGGGAAAATATCAAACGTGAGGGCGTGACTGACAGGAACGATCATTTGTTACAGAGTGAGTATCGATCTCGCTGATGGAAGCTTGTGTGCTTACGTAGACCGTATGAGTAATATGGAAAACTGAAATGTTGAGATTTAGTAAGGTATATTTTTGCTTGGCGAAAATAATCTTTTTGGGCATCCGTTTCGATGGTAATAGGTAGCTTTTAAGAGGACTGTGAATCGATCACTAATTTTGCGATTTCTGTAGAACACCGAGATAATTTTAGGAACAATTTTGATAAAGTTTACGTTCCGGGAGAAAACTCTTTTCACCCCTTTTGTAACGAAAGTTATGTTTTACTATTAATGGCTTGAGTAAGAAAGCTATGCTTAGTTTGGTGTCAGAGACCGTGTGTAAGATGTCCCTGTATATTTATTAAAAAATATTATTACATTGTTCCGTGCGAACTATTCAAATTCTGTTCACAGCTGTTGAAGTCAGCCCAGCCAGGTTATGCCATTTTTGGGAAAAATCATTATTTTCGTCAAAAGTGTAAAATAGAACCTAAAGCATCGCCAAATGTTATTATAAATCATTGCGTAAAAACAACGTAACATATTTTGTTAAATAAAACGACATGAAATTCTAGCTAACAACTATTACGCGTCAAAAGCCCTTGACATAAGAATTAGAGGAGCTATAATTCCAACAAGTGCCTCGAACACTTAGACCAACATTTACAGAAATTGAAGTTGGTAAAATGTAAAAGGTTTTGAACAAAATTCGAAGAAGAAATTGCTCTTAAATAAAGAGACTATTATACTGGTAAAGTTTTATTCGTTTACTAAGCGACTTAATTTTGTTGATTTATGAAAACTGAAATATTTTATCCTACTGGAATAAAATTTAAATGCATATTTTTAATAATCTTTGCTTGGAGATGACAGATTTAAATTGAACAAAAAATGCAGCCAATTTAACGGTATAGAAATATTCAAGTTCTTTTAATTTCACAAAACAAACATAATTGTTAAGAATAACTCTTGTTTTCGTTAACATTTTTAGGCTTATAACCTCGTAATATATAACTCTTATACGAGTATTTCTAGTAACAAAATAACTGTTTTAAGGTGTTAAGACTTTCGGTGCGTGTGGGTCAAGATCTCATCTTATTTACAAAAAAATCTTGATGATCTCTGGTGGACGCGACGCCTATAATTTTTATTTGACTCAACTGCTCAGCGTGATAATATTGCTATCATACTGAGCACGCTGTATTTCTTTCACAAATTTTCTTATCTTTAGACCTTCAAAGGACCGTCTGAACTGGCTGAACCATCGCGCTTTTTAAGTAGTAGTAGCTTATACGAGTATATGAAGTACATATTTTGTTCATTTGTTCCATATTTTGTTGTGGTTAATATCTTGCCCGTTGTCTTTAAGATTTATGTTAATAAAGGCTATTATTGCAGGCAAAGTCGAAGAGTCTCGTCAGTATGTCCCTTACCAGAGCTACCACGACCACCATCACGAGCACCATTGGGGTCCGTACTTCGAGGAGGAGAAGTATACACAAGTGACGGCCCATGTTGGGTCTGAAGCCTTGCTGAACTGCCGAGTCGTCATGCTCAAGGACAAAACTGTAAGTTTGTTGACGAGACTTGTCAACATGTTTTGTACTGGAACTACTATAATATTTTATTCGCATGGGACGTAGGATCTGGGGACTTCCTTAACTGCCCGGCCGCCATACTCAATATAAATAAAACTTTAGGTTATACTGTAAGTTTAAGTATCCAATAGTATGTCTCATGTAAAAAGCTATCACGATACTGGCTTTAAGAAGTATACGAAAGTGACGGCCCATGTTGGGTTTAAGGACTTGCTAAACTGCAGAGTTGCCATAAATTCGATTGAGTTATTGTCTACTAAATAAAATAAAATATCACTGTCTTAGATGCAGTGTTAGTTGTCCTCGTCTGTGTAAGTGTTCCATGCCATCTCCGGTAGCGAGAAAACTAGTGGGAGCTATGCTTCGTAGCAATAAAATAGCAAAAAAGTGACATGAAAAAACATGACAATCTTAATGATATTTTTTTTTTGATTTGGTTAACTGATTCTCATAAACGAACTGCGATGAACAATACACAAAATATGCGCAGGTCAACTGCAATAAACGAAATGTTAGAAATATTTGGTCCCAGAAACTTGAGGGTGATTTAGCATTAGCATTTTATATGCGCGTATTTGAAACCGCGTGTAGGAGCGTATAGACGTGCCTTTGGCACACGCGAAACTCGTACAAGCGTGGACGCGCTCATACGCTCGTTTACTGATACCAAAGAATATATAATAATACTACGCTGATACTGACACGACACCACTACCGGTTTGAGCAAACACGCCGAAATACGCCCGTTTAAGCGATTCCGGTTTTTTGAAGCGCGCGTGTTAGTGCGTATGCCAAAACGACCGTATGCGCGCAGAAAAATACACGTATCTGAAACTGCTTTTACATAAATCTTTGGTCAATTTAAAAGCTCTTAAATATTTGTTTTCCAGAAATAAAAATGTGATATTTACGATGATGTTGCTATTGCTTTTTTGTACTTTAGTAAACCAAAACTATTTTATTTTTACTGTCAATGTTAGTGTTTACCAAAATCTTTTGTATCATTATCTGAATAGCTGAAAACTTTTCTCAGAAATATTGACAAAATATTTTACAACGTCGTAAAATGTTATACACCACGAAAATTTTAAATTCAATCTCACCTAAACGTCTCAAAATTTTAAAAATTTCGCTATCGCTGCTGTGTTTATTTTCAATACCTCACAAAATTGGATCTCAAGGGATTTCCCAACGGTAGTTTATAAAAGACGTGTTCTCCAATAGTTCAGAGCAAAGTAGTGCAGTGCAATCGTCAATAAACGTCCATCCGTGCACTTTGCCGAGAAAATTGAAAACGCTGTGTAATTTAACACAATGGTGATCCTATATAGAAATGTTATTGCCGCTTCTTTCTTCAGGATCGATTCGTTATCTCAGAATTGCTTTTATAGCATCGACATTTTAGATTTTCTGTACCAGCCTTTTAAATAGTCTACTGCAGTACGGTAGATTACCCACGAAGGGTGAATGGGCCAAATCCACCACGCTGGCCCACTGCGGATTAATGGATTTTAGATTTTATGCCAAATTATATCTTGATTTTTTTTTATTAATCCTTGTTATAGTTCATTTCATTTGATAAATTCACAGTCATAATGAACTTTGATTTTTTCATAAGGCTATTACATTTTAGAAGCATGGCAAGTCTAAAAATTAAATTGAAGCTTCTTAATATTAACGTACCTTATATCATTGGAATGAAGTAGGTACTTATTATACTATCTTTGCGATAATTATTGTGTCTCCACTTCTAGAGCTTACATAAATATTAGATCTTAGGTTATCAATTGACACATTTCTAAATTTATATTCAAAATGATTTACTTGCACGCAATATTTGATTTATTGGCGTTTTATTCAATTTTAGTTTACCGAAGAACATCTGTTTGTAAATTAAAAGAACTACGGTTTCGAACTGACGTAGAAGTTGACAGAACTATTGTAAACATGCGGAAGCTGCAAGGAAGTTTATCTATTCCAAACTTGGTCTTTAAGTTAGTGGTATGGCGGTAAACAGAATAACTTTGGAGGGACTACACAGCTTTGTGAAAGCCAGTGCTATGTTATATTACGGCGTGCCTTGAGATTGTGACAGCGTATAAATCTGGCTTTAGTACTGAAACATAACTTAGTCCATGGTGATAGTAATTGTTAGAGATAGCACTGAATTATGCCATGAATCTGTTTAGCCTAGTCATTATGTACCTACAAACATACCACGGACAATAGTAGGGTTATAAATATAAGATCCTTTGAAATTAGAAGGGAGGAAGGTTCACGTGCAAACTTATTGAGCACTTTTAATATAAGCCTAATCCTAAAATCACCTTAAATTATACATAAAAACATATAAATTATATTTTATCTGATCTGTACAAAATATTGGACTGATTTCGACGTAATCTTTAAGAACGCTGATATCATTTTTAAGAATTGCTAAAATAAATAATGAGATTGACATTTCTATAATTTCCGGTCCGGTGAAAAAGAAACGGCCGCGTACAAGCGCTATTAGGCTGACCGTGCTTCTTTATTACTTATTCCGCGCTCTCGCTTGCACGCTCAGTTTTGGCAAAATAATGAATCATGCTTTTGTCTGCGAGCAGACTCACGTAAAATTATCGTCCGTGAACTGACTTTACTGACATCCATTTTTTTTTTGTCCAGGTAATGTGGCTGAAGAACATGACGGATTCGGCGCAGCTCCTCACAGTAGGTCCCGGTACATATGCCGGCGACAATCGAATAGCTGTCAAGTTCCAGTACCCCAACAATTGGAGGCTAAGCATGAACCCAGTGAAGAGGTCAGACGGGGGGAACTACATGTGCCAAATATCCACCCACCCGCCTAGAACTGTTTTTACAAACCTCACTGTGTTACGTAAGTGCCTACTAATGATCATTTCGTATTGTTATCTTAGCTCGCAAGTGGAATGAATTTTCTCTGTCAGCTTTTGTTTTTGCTGTGTATTTTTGGGGTAGCCGACCTACTGCGTACCTTTTTTGTTTCGTTAGAACTTGTAGAGACTGACTAGAAATATATCGCAACTTAGCTATATATATATTACGTCAATAGACAAGGCACATAGCCCACAATGTGGACAGATAACTTCATTAAGAGCGCAAGATTGCGGTTCGAAAACAAAAATAGTATCTTGATATAGCCAATTATTCAATAACGTTTAGTAAATATGTTTCTGGCATATTACTATACGTAAAGAGATTTTATTATGAACAAAAATTCCACGTAGTGCAAAAGCTTTTACTTTTGGCCTTACTGTGTAAGCGCTCTGACGATCGGCTTCGCTATTTCTCCTGCTCACGCCAGTTACTCACGCCACGAGAGCGAGCGGGAGGGAAAGCGAAGCCGAACGTCAGAGCGCTTAGACAGTAAGGCACCTGATTGCATAACCGTGTTAGCCAAGCAGATTTTTCCTGAATATGTTGATGAATTCGCAACTTTTCCCAACTACTCGCAAACGCGATCAATATATCGTGTATTTTTGGCTTTAGTATTTGTATGTTATTATAATATTTTTTACACAACTCTATGTGTATAGGAAATATAACTGAAACGTAACGCACACATTTTGTAGCTATGCTACGAGGGTCATGCTACGAAACTGCTACGGAGTAGACTTCGTAGCTCATTTGAAAATTATAAAGTGTTGAGAGCAAGTTACAACTACTTCACTGAATTATTTACGTTTCGCATTACAGCTGTAACTTCTCTCAAACGATACTAACTTTTATGCATACAAGCAAAGGCAAGTTGCACTTCAACCTTCACTTGGAATTGCTTGTATTTAACTTGTATTTTGCGTTCACTGTTAACAAATAATGAAATTGTGACAAACAATTACAAATTATTTGACAACCTCATTACGTAAAAAAACAGATTACTAGGATAAATTGCAATAAATAGGTTTCTTACTGGCGGCCTTATCGCTTAAAGCACTTTCTTCCAGGCAACCAAGTACGAAGAGAAATTAAAATAAATTAACAACAATTTGCGATTATGTCACGTGCCTAGTATTTAAAAATTTGTTCCATAATTATTATTTTTTTACTGTGCATTTTGGCAAGGAACACTTTCAGGCTCGGTGCATCCGAGCCACTGACCACAGCCACCAGGGGCGGCCACACTCTACCGCTACATCTGTATGTATCGCTACTGTAGGGCGAGGCCACCACTGGACCCACGTGTGCGTCACGTTTTAACGAAATGTATGAAAAATCTTGTGAACAGCTTGTTGCTGGCTACCGGTGGTTGTAATCAGTGGCCTGTCTGCGCCGAGCATAAGAACATTTTCTTTTCTAACCTCACTTAATAATATTCTCAAATACATGTATTTACTCTGAATTTTAGGTACTATCTATGGAAGTAATATATGTATTTAAAATATGTATATGTAGTATATTAGTCTCTGGCAGCCATATGCTTAGTTTGGGGTCAGAGACCGTGTGTAAGATGTCCCCTAATATTTATATATTTAGAACGTACTCGTATGATGTTTTGAAACCACTTTCAACTGGTCTTCAACTCGTAGTGGTCCATAGACCTAGGATGTTCAGCTATAGTGATGTAACTAATAAAAATTTTTAGGCATTCGCAAATGCTGATGCGAATATCTGCAGTCGATATTCGAGAATGCGAATGCAAATATTGCATTCTTGAATTTGGCGCCACTGGCTTTATTTTGGCCGCTTAATCAGTCCGTGAGTAACATGCACAGATTTTTCATCGTTTGCATTTAATTCCAAGCATTGTCGAGCCTATCAGAAGTTGGCACATTAATGTTGTACACGGGGCATGCTAAAAATCATAGATACTATAAAATTGTAACACTTATTTTTTTTTTGTACATATCTTATTAAAAGGTCACTTTGAGGATGGGACGTACACTTTTCAATGGATCAAAATCAATTAGATGGTACCTCGCAGGACTGACTTTTCGATACTTCAAAATCCCAAAAAGTATATCTTGTATACTTGCAGTTTACGTGTATACTTGCTCTGAAATACATTATTTTTTACATTTTCTTATGATTATTATTTTATATTTATTTTGTAAACATTACTTGTTTGTTTTTCCTTTTCATCGAGTTTCACAGTTATAAATCTGCGACAACCTGCCTAATAGTATTTTTGCTCATTGGTGTTTCAGTTTGCGAGGCACCCATCTTGGTAAAAGCTTAAACAGAAAAAGAACACGGCGAATAACAGTTTTTTTTGTGGTGCTGATCTAATGTTCAGTTTAATCTCACAGCGTTTAAAGTTAATTATGTTTTAACACCAAAGTTACCACTGAAAAACCAGTGTTTTCGATGACGTATAGCTTATGAATAATGTATTAGCGATTAAAGAGAATCTAAGTGCATTTGACATGCCCTACGCATGTATATTTAATGAAACAGAAATACCAGACTTTTGATGTAAAAGTGTGTTTCGTAATTATGATGGGTAAATCAGTTTCTAGTGAAATATGGCTTGATGCAAGATTTGTAGCTTTTTTTTATTGACATATTTTTGGACGTTCATATTCGCCGAACATTTACATAACATTTGCGAATGCAAATGCGAATACGAACATTAAAAAAGATGCAAATATTCGCGAATGCGAATATTTGCGAATGCGAATATTCGTTACATAACTATTCAGCAATCTTTTTGCTAAAAAGATAGTACTCATCTATTACTTTATCCTTCTAAGAAATATGAATTAAGAATTCTTCTGGTGTATTTAAAAATAATTATTTTTCGGCACAAAGAGCTTAACCTACTTCTACCACTTACAAAATATTCAAATAGTTCGCGCGGATCAATGTGTTATCAATTTAGTAATTTTCACATTATTGTTGATTTTTCAAGAACGACTCGGCCGATTTCGATAAAATTTAAATTGGACTACGTCTGAAGTATGGGTCTACCAAACAAAACGGAACATCCATATCGATTCATAAATGACGAAGTAATTGCGTAAAATACGTACAAAAAATGCAGTCGAATTGAGAACGTCCTTGTTTGATGTCAGTTAAAAACTGTGTATACCTAACTTCAATAGTAACTTAATTACATAAACCAACTTGATTTTTGGATATTGTATTTCGAACATGGTACGAGTATGTAGCTAATGTAACTTACTTACGCGCTATGCATACATAAAACATTCATAATTTCGACTGTATTTGGCGGCCCTTATTTCTAGAAGCAAATCTAGTTCATTTTGAGTCTCACTAATATTATTACAGACATATGGAGATGAGATGTAGAGATCAAAAGCGAATTAGGGATTTTTCCTAAAAAATGTTAGAAAGTTAGATTAGGGACACGAGACGTAGGCGGCTAATACTAACTATAAAGGGAGTTTGTTAGTGGTTTGGTGTGTTCTTAGGATGTAATCTTAGAAACCAACTAAAGAATCTGGGACTTATTCAACTAGAAATTCTCGGGAAACTTGTTCACGTTATAGAAAAGTAAACAAGCCTATATTTCCGTATTTATTTACGAGTATGTTAAGGGAAGCCTCCCTAATCTCTTTTATTGAGTGAGAGACAACTTTTTATTCTCTGTTCTTGTAAATGCCAAGTTCTATAACTCACTTGAAATTATTTAGAATGGGCACCACCCAGATATTTGCGAATACTGACATTATTTTATGATATTAAAATATAAAAATAAGTACTGAATTCTTCATCAAAATGGACGTTCCGAATCGTAACTCGTTTCCGATAACAGTTTTTCATCGAAAAACAAACACTACTTAAACCGTTTATAGGACTTTGGTATAAGACCATGCAACCCAGTCTTACGAGGTCGCCGTGGTATGCCAGCGCGGACATGAGTAGGAAGGACATTGTTATGGCCAGGAGGCTACTATCAGGTCACATTCCACTCAATAGATTTCTATATCTAGTAGGTAAATCCGACTTGCCAAGAATGCTGTTAAAATAGCAAAATTAGGTATTAATAGAATAAGTAGAAAATATTATTGTTTTGTTAAGAAAGGCAAATGAGGGTGGAATGATTCAAACCCTCTAAATTAAAGATTGAAAAAAAACCGTTTATCATGAAAAACAAGATATTGGAACATAGCGGGTTCGCTATCCACGTCCAATGTATTATGTTTTTTCAGTATACTGAAAAAACTGGTTTAGGGCATGTAATTTTTCCGACTTCAAAAAAGGACATTTTATTTTGTGTGAGTTCATCAATATTTTTACCAATTGTGCACCGACATACACTTACTTAAAAAATTCTTTGTTAGTTCGAAAGGGTATCTTCCAATTTAAGTGGTCCCATTTCAATTTTTTCGAAATCAGCTTAGACGTTTTTGAAAATATCTACAAATTACGACATGAATGACACATCGATCATTTCGAACTATTCGAATTCTGTACACGGTTGAAGTCGGTTATGCCATTTTTGGCGAAAAATAGTTAACATTTTCGCTATGGGTAATATTACAGGTGTTAATGTAATAATAGTAGTTTATGCAACTGTCATATAATGAAGGGTATTAAAACACGAGTGTGAGTTTATGAAACGAGCGCAGCGAGTTTCATAATAGGAACGAGTGTTTTAATACCTGTGTTATATGCAGTTGCATACACTACTTTATCTTCACTAATAAAAATAAAAAAAAAAACATTGCGAAACATTAAATTCACGCGTACGTGTATTGTCACAGTGAACTTGGCGCCATTAAAATCTAACCAATGAGAGCGCAGCTGCCCGCGCAGGGCCAATCAGGAGCGAGCGAGTGATGTTATAATGAGATTTTACGATATCGATGTGGATATTATAACATCATGTGAAATTGCTTAAATTGAGTGTTTTGTTGTCTGCGCTATAACAGTAGTCATTATAAGTCAAGTATTGGAAACATAAGTAGAATGTTACAACATTAGTGTAGATAAATTTATCAATATACATTAAGCTTTCAATTATATCTTGTCAAATATTAAGTAAAGATACTTTGTCGCGTCAGAGTATTTTAGGGTTACATAAAAGGTTTTCAAAATTTATGCAAAACCATTTACGTTTGCGTAAATTTTGAAAACTTTTAATACTTTTTGTATATAAATACACTTTGTATACTCGTATTAAACAAAACAAAGACTCCTTACACAATTCTATTTTCATTTCAGATCAGAAGTTCAAAGTAAAAGTAAACAATAAAACGTAATAAATCAAGCCCAAGGGAAACAAATGCTAAATAATTAAGTTAATTTTGCGCGTGTCATTATTCAAAATTAGGTGAATTTAATTAACTAAATGGAAACGTATTACGCGCACTGTTTCAAATTCTCAGTACGTATATTACTCGTACATTGTTCGCAAAGAAACCTTTGGAACGCCGAGTTGAGCTTTAAGTTTCAATGTTGGGGATATAACTTGAAATCGCTTTCGCACGTGTACCGAGTATAATGTGTATTGAAATTAAATATTTGACTATGCCGTGCAAACAGTAATTACCACGATTGTAGCATTGTAAATAAATAACAATTACACTTTGTATATGCTTATCTTAGGAATATTACATGATAAGATTACTAACTAGATGGACATTGCAGCGCATTGAGTAACAGAGCGTATTTATAGAAGAATGGCTAATAATTTGGCTGCAAAAGTGTAACACGTTAGTCCTTTCTATGTCAATCCTACATCTTAACTGTTCCAACCTTTATAGCCCAGGAGGTAAGCACAAAAAATGCGAGTAGCTAAAAGCTTTCTAATTTTTGGTATTTATAATTTTTTTGGTAACTGAATTTTTGGCATTGGCTTAATCATGGTGGTGTATAACAATAACCTGGAGTCGGTCAGCTGGGTTCAATTTAAAAATAAATAAATGAGTATCTTGCAACTACTTCTAAATGCTGAAAATTGGTGTACGAATAGATAACTAATAAAAAAAGGTTTCAGGACAGTTAATACCCTGAAAAAATTAACAAGCCCTGTCACTCAGGCTTTAAGGCATGAATAATAAATAAAAGTAATACAAAAATTTCAGCTTGTAGAAAGTACCTACTTGCATTATTTGCGCTTTCCTCTCGGGCTATTTAGTTTGTGATTATGTAACGATTCTTTACTTAACCCCACATCGATAGTTCATATATTTAAATTCTAAGACTTCATGATGACTCATGTTTTCTAAATGAAATTGTGTCCTTGAAAGAGGCGACTTCAGGTTCAATTCGATGTGATTAACTTAAATATATGTAGTACTAGGGGCTTTTAGACTTGGGATTTGGATAAAAAACTCTTTGAACTCACTTAATTCGTTTATTGAGTAAAATGCACACGCGCACCGTCCTAGGGTCTGTCGTCGTATATCGAAAAATGTAAGAAACCATTCTAATCTTACTTTCTCTTTCACTCTCTTCTATTTAGCTCATTCATCCGTCCCTTTCACACCCTTGCGTTCCGATCCACTCATCATTTCTACAACTCGGCCATTCTGCTACTGACTGTCCACAGTCACTCTACAATTCCGTCTTTCATACCATCTGTTGAACCCTAATTTTAGAAAACTTTATATAATACTATGGTTACCTATTTCTTCAATGTTAAACAATACCAAGCTTCTAACAATTTAAATCTATGGCTATCTTAAGTTATCTTAATTAACATCGTATGGGTATCTCGTTTATCTAGGGGCAAAATTACTATTGGTACTCAACTTAAATCAAAACCTTATAAAACAACATTTTAATAAGTCTACTTCACATTTGAAACTCTTACCTACTACGCCAAACGGGCGTCAGATCAGTTACTACTAATGTTAGATAATAATAATTAAATTAGTCTTTCAACACTAAAAAACTTAAAAATACTCCTAAACCATTAACAAATTTAGTCTTATTTCTGCAAAAATCTTATGGATTATTTGGTAGGTAATATTTAGAATTATTACACAAAATAGTACAGAACACAGGTTATAATAACTTATGCTAATGAAATCTTTACTTCTTTTACCAACAATACAATCATATTCTTTGTGATTGTCCGTCTTAACAATCTTAGTTTTACACATTTTCAAAAAAAACCATGCACTTAGCCTACTTTTTAAATACTATGAACTAAAATGTCTACAGGGCTAGTATGCTTTACTACTGAACTGAATACTAAATAATGCGACCTGATATAGCAATAGATTTGGGCATACCTAAAGGTCCTGTAAACAAACAAAATATGATATTAGCGACGCAGAACTTCCTGGGTTTGCCTACGCCACCACGCCCTGAGAACGATTCCTGAAACAAACAACTGTTAACCCATTACCTATTCGGAGTCATTACCGGCGGTAGCATCTGGTCATGGTTTCATGCCATCTGCGGCAACCGAAGTTTTCTTGGAACCTTCATCTCCGGAGTAGAGTTTTTCAACGTCGTAGCGGTCGTTCCGCTTCACCTTAACCACCTTGTATGGGCCTAAGTATTTTGGTTTTAATTTCAACCCGACTCCAAACTGAGTCCTCTTAATGGCGACTATATCACCCTCTTTGTATTTATGACTGTCTTTTCTCTTCTTATTAAATGTTTTACGATTTTCGTCTTGAACTTTTCCTATTTGCAGTTTCGCCTTTTCTTTCAGTTCTTCTCTGTTTTGTGTGAAATTATTCCGTTCTTCCTGTTGTAGTAATTCTACGATTTCTAAGTCATCTTTCATTCGAAGCTTCGTTCCCGTCATAAGTTCAAATGGCGTCGTGTCGATACTGCGTTGATAAGTACTGTTTAGTGCTCTCTGCACCCGGCTGATGTGTTTGTACCACAATGCTTGATCTGAAATACAAATCTTGGTTAAAACAGCTATTATTATTCTGTGGATCCTTTCCACCTGTCCATTTCCTCGAGGTACACCAGTGGTGATCATTAATTGTTGTATATTTTCTCGTTCACAATACTCTTTGAAATCGTTGCTGGTATAGGCCGTTCCTCGGTCTGTTATCAGTCGGTGTGGGTTACCAAACGTCTGTTGGTGAAGCATTAGCTTGTCAATCGTTTCCTTTGTTGTGGTCCCTTTTACTGGAAATAACCAAACAAACTTAGTGAATGCATCTACAACTGTTAAAATGTAATTGTACATTTTCCTGGTTTCCGTCAGTGGTCCAATATGATCGCAATGCAGGGTGTAAAGTGGAATACTTCCTTTGTCGATACAATGCAAAAAGCCTTCTTGTTTACCTTCTTTCTTAGTTGCTAACAAACATGGTATGCATGTAAGAAGGAACTCATCAATTTTCCTACTCAGATTTTTGATGTAATAATCTTGTGATAACATCTCCATCATCTTTCTTTTTCCAAAATGTCCACGTTCATGAACTCTTTTCAAAATTTCAGCTTCTAAATTTTGGGGTATTACCAGTCTTCTTTCCGCGCCTTTGTACAGCAATCCATTGTCATAGCTGTAGTCTTCATAATCTTTTTCCGTTAAAATTTCAATTATCGCTTTATTACCTTCGTCTAGTAGTTGCGCTCTGCCAATTTGGTCATGAAGACTGAGTTCCACTGCTCCTATGAAGGGGTACCGGCTTAAGGCGTCTGTGTGTTTCATTTTATCACCCGGTCGATGCTCAATCGTGTAGTCATATTCTTCGAGCAACAGTATCCAACGAGCAACTCGTGTCGTTAAGTCTCTTTTGTTTAGTGTCTTCTGAAAAGCTTGGCAATCAGTTACTATTTTGAATGTCTTACCAAATAAATAGTGCCTGAACTTCTTTACCGCTTCTATTATAGCGAGAGCTTCTAACTCATAGCTTGTGTATTTTCTTTCCGCTTCAGTTGTCTTTCGGCTAAAGTAATGTACCGGATGCAGTTCTCCCTTACTATTCTTCTGCAACAGTATCGCACTGTAGGCTACTAGGCTGGCATCGGTGTGTACTTCGATCTGCAGGTTTGGGTCAAATATTTTCAATACTGGACTGCTCGTCAATATCTCTTTTAGTGTATAGAAGGCATTCTTTTGGCCATCGTCAAATACAAAATCTGTACCTTTCTTTAGTAAATCTGTTAGCGGTTGAGCTATTAAAGCAAAATCTTTCACATACTTCCTAAAGTATGAAGCCAGTCCGAGGAAACTCTGAAGCGCTTTAATATTTCTTGGTTCAGGGTACCTTCGTATGGCATCAGTCTTCTCCAATGAGGGTTGAACCTGGCCGTTCTCGATCAGATGACCCAAGTATTCAATCTGGCGGCATATCAGTCGTGCTTTTTTCCAGTTTATTTGCAGGCCGTATTGTGCTGCAACATCTAGTACTTGTTTCAGTCGTTGCACCGCCTGAAATTCATCAAATGCTGGAATTAATATATCGTCTATGAAATAATTAAAATTCCCTTAGCGATTAGTTCTCTGAAGATGATTGTCACAAATCTCATAAAATACTTTGGACAAACTGACAGTCCAAAAGGAGCTCTTAAAAATTCATACTGTCCATTGTGCGTCACAAATGAGGTGTATTTTATGCTCTCTTCACTGACTCGCAAATGAAAAAATCCATTTTTTAAATCTAATACTGAAAAAACTTTAGCTTCTTTAAGTTTATCTATCAAGTCATCTATAATAGGGAGAGGAAACTCATCTTTTACCATCTTTTTATTTTTCGGCCTGTAATCAACACAAACTCTTGTGTTTCCGTCTTTCTTTTTAATGAGTACCAAAGGGGATGAATACTCTGAATAACTCACCCGAATAATTCCATCTTGTAGCCACTCATCTACCTGTTTCTCGATCAATTGCTGCTCTGTTAACGAAACACGTCTAGGTCGCTGAGCAACGGGAATGTCATCCTTCAACACAATTTTCAGTTCGATGGGGGCTTCTTTTGTCTGCTTTGGATGATAGTTTTCAACACACTTGAGCACCTCGTCCTTCAGGCTATCATCTATTTTCCCTATAACAAAATCGTTGCAAACAAAACAATTTAAGACACTCAACCAATCGTCTTCACTAGGCACAATGTAAACCGAACCGTTTTTCATCACGGTGGTGACACGGCTGAGAAAACTTTGACCTAATAGCACGTCACAAGGTATTGCCTCCGAAGGCACGACATAGAACAACACATCCCTGTAAGATTCACCGTCTATCGCTATATCAGCCCGAAAATAACACGTCGAAAGTATTTTCGCCTTACCGAGCCCTGCAAACGTGTTCCCTTGTTTGATTGTTTTAACACCTAGGTTTTCCGCGAAAGTCATCGTACTTAAATTACATTCACTACCACTGTCGATAAGAGAATTGGTATTTTTTACGCCTAAATGTCCATTAAAATTCACCGATTTGAAGTATTTCTTGACGTCTGTAGTTGAATCGCGTCCCTGACTTTGACAATCCACAGCTACTTCACTATCCGAACTTGCCGCTATACTCGCGTCGTTCATTCGAGTACAATCGACCGATGAGACATTAGCTGCAATGTACGTCTTCTTGTATTGTGCGGTTGGCACAATTGGCGCGTTGTAATTTACGTTCCGTTTCTCGCTGTCGCTCCGTCGCTGTCCGTCGTGATGTCGTGAAGTTGTTTCTTTTGCACATTGAGAAGAAATATGGCCGAACTCGTTACACCGGAAACACTTCATACCTTTGTCTTTGTTCGGACATTTTGATGACACGTATGAATGTCATCTTTATCAAAACACCTTTCCTTCCGCAACTATAGCAAAATTTTTCATTTTTCGATCTTAAGTTTTCAGGTTTTGCCGCACTCGTACTTGTATGCTGTCGTTTTTGGATGCTTTCTTGAACCTGCTCGTATATTTTCAGCTTCTCTTTAAGGTCGCCATACGTCGTCGTCCCATACAACATTATTTTGTTCGTTTCCGTGTCAACAATGCCGTCAATTATGTACCTGATGGCTACATAGTCTGGTATCCGTCCTCTCTTCCCTAATTCCTTCATTTTTAGCATGTAGTCTTGACAATTTTCGTCCTTCTGTTTCTTCCTTGCTGACATCATCTCGTGTATAGTCTTGGCGTCTAAGGTGTCCGGAAACTCACGCTGTAACGCAGCTTTTAGGTCTTCCCACGTCTTGTAGGGTCGCTCAGATTTAAGCCATAGCGCCGCCGTTCCTCGTAATGCTCGTCTTGCTAAAATCAACATTTGTAGTGGAGTCCATTCAAAGATTTCGGCGTTGTCCTCCAACTCGGATATCCACTTGGACGCGGGGTACGATCGGTCTTGCCCCGTATACGTCGTGATTAGATCTTCTGCCAGAAAATTGGATATTCCTCTCATCATCGCCTTACTGCCGCTGCCGCTGCCGTCTTGCTGGGTGGCTGGCACGTCTTTTTCCGTCATATTTCGTCGTAGTGGAGCGTCGTGCTCCCGTCGTTCTGCAAAATGGCGTCTTTTGATGACCGCGTGCGCGTGCGTCCGCCTCGTCGTTTTTCAAGCGTCGTACGTCCAATATCCCAATCTATATCCCGGCGAGCTCCCACTTTGTAGTACTAGGGGCTTTTAGACTTGGGATTTGGATAAAAAACTCTTTGAACTCACTTAATTCGTTTATTGAGTAAAATGCACACGCGCACCGTCCTAGGGTCTGTCGTCGTATATCGAAAAATGTAAGAAACCATTCTAATCTTACTTTCTCTTTCACTCTCTTCTATTTAGCTCATTCATCCGTCCCTTTCACACCCTTGCGTTCCGATCCACTCATCATTTCTACATATATATTCCGGGTTATGTTTTTATATTTATGTAGGTATATTGCGTGACACGCGGAATAAGAAGAATTCCAGAAAGAGACTTATGTTGATATTTGTTAATTTAGATGAATACCTTAATAAAGTATTTTTGTTACAGCTCCAGTACTAACCATCAATGGAGACCAAAGCCACGATATGAAAGACAGATTTTACAAAGCAGGGAGCGCTATCAAACTCTCCTGCATCATATCAGAAGAATTCATCTCTTCTCTTCCCACCAAGCCTCCTATCACCACCACACCCCCTACAACAACAGTCCAGCCGACAACCACAGAGCTGACCACAAAAATGAGCACAATTTTTAATAGAATAGATATAATGATGAATAAGAGTTGGAGCGTCGAAACGACGACTCTGACATCAACACTTAGTATAAGCACGTCGACGAAGCCAACAGTACTGACGTCCACGACTGAAATGACGACGGCAAAACCCACTGCTCCTCCAATAGTAAATAATGTATATGGAATAGTTTGGAAGAAGCAAGGGAAGGATTTTTTTGATAATGTCACGTTTCAGAATTTGAGGTGAGTTTCAAAATTTCAGTCATATTTGATTTCTAACTAGCTTGTCTATAAAGACATGCTCAGTCCTTTGTGCTCCGTTTTGGAATAGTTAACTATTCAAAAGTACTTTGACTATTGCAAAACAGAGCATATAGGCCTAGCAATTGTAATCAATTCAGTCTGTTACGACTGATTTGGTAATTCAAAATATACTTAATTTGTTATCGAAAGAGTTTTATAATTCTGATATGCACGCTATGACGCAATACCGGACGCTTTTCTAGACAATATGGACATTTCTTGGAAAACATTTTGCATTTAGAACCATCGTTACAATCAAGTTTTATTATGGAACCAACCCTAAAAAGAAAAACCCTTTTTTTTCGATTGTCAAAGAATGTTTCAAAATTGAAATTATTTTTTTAAATTTTGGGGATGATTTCTTAGCAACCGTTGATGATAAAAATGACGAGAACAAATCGACTACGGAAATATGAATTAATGTAAGGGACATTTTGGTGATTTTGAGTTATATACATCGTTAGATTCAGAATTCCGAGCTCTATCGAATGGTATATATATCTTTTTAATATCTTGAAAAAAATGTCGCTTACCACAAAAAAAAGTAAGCAAAAATATCAAAAATAAGGGGTAAAAAGTACGTTAACAGACATAAAAAATGCAATATGTCTCATACGTTAAGTTTATCATCCTATTAACCAATTGATTTCCCTTACGCTATTACAAGTTACGTTTTTCAAGTCCGATGTGCCTCTTACATCAATTTACAAAAATATACACTGGCCCTTACGCAGACAAACAAATATTAATTGAAAATCAAACAAACTTAAACAGGCAGAGGTTTTTATAGGAAAGTGGTTTGATTACAGATTTATATTTTTTGCAGCCTCTACGGGTCATGTCCTATAATAGTTGGCCTCTTACATTAATATTCGACTACGGAAATATGAATTAATGTAAGGGACAAAAGGCCATTTTTCAGGAGAGCCAAAAAACGATCGCAATTTTTTTTTATATCTTTTTTGTTTCTTGTCTGATTTAAATGACATTTAGGGCGAAATTGCATAAAATTTTGAACTGTTTATGTTAAAGATATCATTATTTGAGATATCCCTGTAGTTAAGGAATTGACATGTCCCTTACATTGTTTTTTTCCGTGTAAAATGACCAAAATTTTTAAAAAAAGTTAAGGTAACGTACATCTCATAATCAAATACGAAGTAAAATTGCAGTGAAGGACATCGCTTCAATAGGTTTTTTTAAATAAATAGCCCCAAAAGTTTATCATAATCATTTATTTTCAATGTAATTATATTTAAAAATGTGTCACTGACGCTAAGTTAAAAAAAAAAACAACATAAACAACTTCTTATGTAATTAAAAGTCTAAAGCAATACTTTTAAGTAAGTAATTATTATAATAAAATGCGTTAGAAAACTTTTTAAATAATGAAAAACTAACGTTCATTATCATAAAAAGACCGTGTAGGAACTTTTATATTCAGTCTTCCATAATATAACAATAAAAGCTTCCAAAAAAAGTTAAACTACGTATAAATCTTTGTAAATTAAACAAAATCATAATATAGTTCTGAACCATGTAACAAGAATAGTACTTATTAAAATTAAATTGGTTTCTTTTATGGCAACAGTTGTTTTAATTATTTGTGGAACTATGATTAAGTTTATCCTATTCGTTTGACAAAACAAGGAAAGGCATGATCATGATTTCAATTCACTAAAGATGACTGCAACGTACTAGGCTTGTATAGGTAACATTGAAAATAAATGATTATGAAAAACTTATGGGGCTATTTATTAAAAAAAAACCTATTGAAGCGATGTCCTTCACTGCAATTTTACCTCGTATTTGATTATGAGATGTACGTTACCTTAACTTTTTTTAAAAATTTCGGTCATTTTAACAGAAAAAAATAATGTAAGGGACATGTCAATTCCTAAACTACAGGGATATCTCAAATAATGATATCTTTAACATAAACAGTTCAAAATTTCATGCAGTTTCGCCCTAGAAGTCATTTAAATCAGACAAGAAACAAAAAAGATATAAAGAAATAAAAAAAATTGCGATCGTTTTTTGGCTCTCCTGAAAAATGGCCTTTTGTCCCTTACATTAATTCATATTTCCGTAGTCAAAATATAATTTCCCAGAATTTCAGTATTCGTGAACAGCGTCTAAAGAAAAACACACTTTGTATCACAAACAAAGCTCTGCTAGTCGTACATTTAACCGCACAGTTTAATGCTTTTAAAAGATAGTACTACATTAAAAATTCTTAAAAGTACGAGTATACTAGTCTAAAGTGCACGCTCGTAAAACAGATGCGACCTTGTTTCTAACTTAATGTTTGTTGTTTCAGCGCTACAATAAGCGTGTCGTCTGCATCTCAAAATGACAGTGGGACCTACACCTGCATTTTACAAAATCATTCGCAAGTTACTATCAACGTGCACGTGTTAATTGGTAAGGTACTTAGTATAATTACTTGCTCAAAAATTTGACTAACAGTAAGCTAACTTTCAATCTCGCTTTGATATTATGTAATAACATAGTTTACTTAATTGGCACAAATGACAAAACGAATTAAAATTCATAACTAAAAGCAAAAACATACATAATAAGAACTCTTATTTTGTTCTTAATTTTTTCATATTTTTTTAAAGATTTTAGGAAACTGAAATAACTCTAAAATAGTAAAAACATCAACTTAAAACAGACTACCTATCCATACTGTCAACGATAAGTGTAAACTCTGAGGGTCAGTTTCACTTCAGACTTTCTAAATTCTCTCTTTGCATCATAATCATGTATAATTATTTTAATTAAGTAAAACACAAGTGTTACTCACGTTTGATTTTAGTAGGAAACTATGCGATACCAGTGCTATGCGATACGAGTATGCGAGACGAGCCCGCGTGCTAGTACTCCAATGAGAAAGATCGCCAAATGCGATCGAAACCATAGTAGCAGTTTCCTACTAAAATGAAACGTGAGTAACACCTCTGTTTTACTTAGTTAAAATGTGCGAAAACTACGCTAGTTTTAAATATAAAGTTTTAGTATAAAATATGTCAAATATTTTTGAGAAAAAGTATAACGTCACTTTTATTTCTGGTAAGAATGAGAAAGACAGGTGAAAATAATGCCTACTACTGCCTAAGCTAATTCTAACACAAGACTCGGGTTACAATATCGCTTCAATGGTTACATTTCTGAATTTCCCAGCCCTAATGAGTAAATTTATATTTTCAACTTCTATAGCGACTTTTCGACAGTTTGATTTTACTCTGTTTTGTTAGGCTGAAACATAATATCTCTGTGTGTAGATTGTTCACTTTTCGTTATTTTCAACTCTCATTATGAGAGGTTAGTTTGCCTGAATATTTAACTTTATGCAAATGATGAAATGAAAATAAGTGTTGAGTTCTCGTTAAAATGAAGGTAGGTAATAGAAGTGTTGGTCGTTGGAATTTGTGTGCTTGCTTAATTTGTGCGACTTTTAAAAATGCTAATGCCTATCTGAGCTATTTAGAGCCAATGATCAGGGATGGACTGGAACGTTTGCTATGATAATTTGGAGAACGATGTACCTACTATGAGCCGCAGTTTGTTTGTTTCATGGATAAAAAAAAGAAAAAGATGATTCTTTAAGTTGAAAATCGAAAGCCATAACGCTTGGCAAGATGGTATCGACCCCGCGACATCTGAGACATATTAAATTCTTTGAGTGACTTTGTAGCAAATTTATCTTTTTCTTTCATCCAACATACAGACAGATATGACGGTGATTACACTAAACAAACTGTCAAAAATATAATAGCTATGAACAATCTAGTCGAGTTTAGTATTGTTTATTTTATCCACATAAATAAAAGCAATTAAGTCCCATATCTCTAAAGTTATATTTTTTACGGCATGTACTTACAATTTATTTTTCTTTTGTTTATCAGGAGAAAATCAGGCAGCTGTACATCATGACACTTGGAACAAAGGCACGCTGTTCTGGCAGCCGCGGGACTTAACTATAGTTTCTATTTTAGCTTTTATTTTGTTTAATCCATAAGTTCTCTGACAACTGAGTTGTATATTTATGTCGTAGGAACAATGGCGTAAATTTTCTTGTACCGCTTTTTTAGTACTCTACTGCTGAACAAATGTCTACCCACGTCGGGAAATTATCTGGTACTATTTACTAAATTGATGTCTCGGATCTTTCCTACTTAGGCTGCAGTGGAACATGTACCTACAAATTTTATTTCTAGTCAAATTATTGGATACCCCGTTTCCTAAACAGACTTTTACATAGGTTGTTACTCAAAAACCTTCAAATTGATGTGCTCAAAGTATTGTAATAAATAAGTTAGACGCCAGATTAACAATAACATTTGAAGGAAAAAAATGTTAATACCAATTTTTTTTTCTGTTTTACTCATATTAGTGTATTTTTGAGAAAAGTACAAAAAACTTAACTTATATTAGTGTAACTTGAGTTGTACTTTTATTCATACTGAACAATATTTGAACTCACAGTCCAAGTGATACAATGATATGAATGATTAAGAGTCATTGCTTATTACATGTTTTAGATCCGATTTTGATAACTATGACTTTGTTTTGCCAGTATTGCCACGTAATCTGTTCATCACCAGTACCATCCGAAAGCATCTATCTATTGCAGAATATTGTAGACCAAATCTCTCCTGTGCGTCTTGTGATCTCATCGACATTCCGCTAGCTATGTAAAGATCACATGGGGTGTGTGCCTACACTACAGCAAGTGCATAAAGCATGCATATTAGGATATTTCGAGATATTCACTGGAATACAAAAAGATAATAATATTAAAAACGATTGCTTAAGAACTGTAAACAAATTGTTCAAGGACGTACTTTACCTCGGTTTTATATTGCATAGATTTTGTATTGTTATTACTTTTTGTTTTCAGTCTGCAAAATACAAGCCAAATATTAATGGACTTTTCAAGTTCTGACTAACAAAATCATGAAGGGATTAGATCCTGAAATAAGGCTTAGCAAAAACAATCCAAATTATTCATATGAAAACGATATCATACCCTTATGTTTTATGAATAAAGAACTAATGAATTAACGACGGGTACAAAGGGTTTTATCCGATACGAAAGTGGACAAATACTTGAATAATTAATGAAGTAAATACAAACCCTGTAAAACACAGCTCCAATTGGATCTCTGTGAAAATAGAAGCAGATTAAAGACCTTTGTTCATTAGACCTTTAACACCAACCCTGCTAAAAGCATGGCATTGGAATGTGTATCTTATGTTATTTAATACACAGTAAAATTTGAGTTGCTAATAAGGTATGGCTAGCACTTGGTCAATACCGTTATATATAGCGGAAACTAATAACACGAAATTCGACTCTACATCTCACAAGTAGAATCTATTTTTCTGTGCATTGCCTTTTAGCCAAGTTGCTGCGGTGGATGACCAGTTTTATTATTGTTTATTAATTGGTTAGTTTTGATTTTAATTTCAGAACAATACTCATGAAATCTAAATGAAAAACATTGTATAAAACATTTCTACAGTACTAAAACTAAATTTAAATATCTGAATAATTTTTGTAACCATTACAGTTGATCGCATACCTAGTTATTAAGAAATCTTTAATGTATATCCGTTCGATACGACTAGAATCCATTCTTTTAAACTAAGATATAATTATAAATTTAAACTAATCTTGACAAGTTTCGTTTCTTAATAGGCCCAATTATGATGGCGCCATCGAAGCTTATTAGCAATTTAGAATGTTTCTGTTTCTTTATCACTTTAGGCATTCGATAGAGAGAACACTTTTACGTTACCATTAAATTTATGATGGTGCCTTCATAATTGGGCCTAATATACAGATACTTATTAACTATGTAAGGTATTCATTTAACTGAGATAAATGTAAGAATATTGAAGTGGTATGTAAGAAAAATATTAGTATAACTTACCCATGTATTTAATACAAATGTACAGATGAAATTATAATTAAAATCTCGTTATAAGCGATAGGCAAATTTCTCATATGTTAAAATGAAATAAGTACTAGTACTTAATATAATTAAACAAGTAACAAAGGCGAAGCCGATATTTGTTCTGGAATCTCTTGATAATATTTTAATGATATGTTGTTGCACATTTTTGTTAAGTAAATACACGAATATTTTATCCTGTAAACTGAAAAAAAAGACTATTGTGTTATGACTGTAACTATGAAATAAAGTAATAATAACAAGTAAAACATGGTTTTATTTTGTTTATAGTCTAAGAACGTATCTAACGTCTTTGTGCGGTGGGCGAGGAAAAAATGTCACCAATAGAATGATACGTCTCATTCACTTAACTATAGTCTGACCGCTTAAGCTAGGAGGACTAAGTTAAGCGGTCGGATTATAATAACGGATTCTCGCACAAATTATAATTACGAATATAATATCATATTATACAATACTAACAAACAAATCTTGTAGAAAAGCGGTTCAAGAGTAAACGTGCATTATTTTGTCCGCACCGTCGAAGCACGGGTTGCAGTCGTGAATCTTTACAATACCTAGGTATATGAAATCGTACACAACGCATGCAATTTTTCATGCCGCACGATTAAGAAGAAGCCGAAAGTTTCAGCTTTCAGAAGCCTTGTACGGCTCCTGGAAATGTGATGGAGGTTCGTTCACCAGTTCACAAGGTTTTGTGTACTTAGGCATCCTCGGGTCTGAGACCTAGGTACAAGTATTCGCGAACCAATATAAAATGTTTCAATATTCTGAAATCATCTGACAATAGACTTTATATGAGCAAATATGGCTAAAAATATTTCATTTTTTTAACAATAAGTCCTATTTCCTATGTTTATTTAGATTTAAAATGTCAATTACACCTCATTGAATTTTTTTTACATAAATTTAATACAAAAAAATCTTTTTCTACGTGGTGTCATGGATAATATATTTGAAATTATTAAAATTATAAAAGTAAATAATAATAATGGTCTTAGTTTCCTTTCTAATTATAAATTCTTGTCAACAAAATATAATAATTTTCCAAGTGCGAGTTGGACTTGCGCACGAAGGGTTCCGTACAGTATAGAAGCCCCACTTAAAGAAATATTTTGATTTAGTTTCATATTTATTTTGAAAGGTATATAAAACACTAGCTTTACCCGCGGCTTCGCCCGCGTTATATTTTGATTTTGGCTAATGTTTATGTCGGCTGCGAAACCTAACCTAAGCGACAAACATCAAAATACCTTAGAGGAATGCTTTTGTTGGTTAAGTTACGGTTGGAGTGTATATACAACCCCCCTGTGTATTTCTGCCTTGTCGTGGCAGGGGAGGTCTAAGGCAGCTGAAAAGGCGGCGCTCGAAGTCTCCCTCTTCTTTGGGTCTTTCCCCCAAGGCAGCTTAGAGGCCGGCACTCGTAGTGCAGCCGCTTTTAACTAAAGCAGCTGAGAGGATGGCCGGTAGGTTGCCTGCCTTATGAGGAGTGTTGCTTCTGAGGCGGGCTGCAGTGCCGCTCTTGCGACGCTGCAACCGAGGATTAGGGGCTGCGGTGGGATGGAACTGGTTGTGTGGGTGCCGCCACCTACCCTACCTTCCGCTATGCCGTCAACCTGTTGGAAGACGCAGTGGGGCTGCAGGGGAAGAGAAGTGTCGGTATCGCGATGGCCATTCTCACTGCCCTCTGCAGTTGAAGAGGCAGGCGCTGGGCTACTATGACTGACCCGTTGCACGGGATCAGGACGTTGGAATGCTGTCCGACGCTCAGTGCTGGTTACTCCCGAGTGGTGGATGACGATATGTCTTGTGCTCCGAAACACACCGTCAATATGGCGGGAGCGCAATCTCCGTTATGGAGCCCGAGTCTCGGCTAGCGCTGTTGAGAGCCGCGAAGGAGTGCGAAAAATGTAGGAACGTCCTAAACTTGAAATGACAGGTTATTTCTGGCTCTTATACGGCTGCTACTGCAGCCCGCTCGCTTACTTTTCATCCTATCCTACGGGAACTGTTAAAGTTTTTGGGATAAAAAGTGGCCTTTGTCACTTTTCGTCTTTCAAACTATATTCATGCAATAAGTCAAGGCAATCCGTTGTTCCGTTGCTGAGAAAAAGTTATTGTCTTATCCTACGGGAACCGCAATTTTTTCGGAAAGGAAAGTATCCTATGTCACTTTCCGTCTTCCAAACTATGCCCACCCCAAAAATCAAGTCAATCCGTTGCTCCATTGCTGAGAAACAGTTAATGTCCTATCCCATGGGAATCACGAATTTTCTCGGGATACAAAAGTATCCTGTTATCACTTTCTGTCTTTTAAACCATAGGTATCCATACCAAAAATCAATTCAATCTTTTGCTCCGTTGCTGCGTCAAAGAGGAACAAACCAACAAACTTTTCGGATTGATAATATTAAAGTATGATGATTCTGTACCATAAAGGTAGAATAAAGAAACTTGTTAAACCTCCAATGATAGAAGATATAAAAATATTTTTAATGTCAGACAAAATGACGGCCTGTTATTAAACGTCATAGTTACATGTAGCATGCAGAGGGAATAAAACATTTTATCCAATTTTAATGTCAGTTGTCATTTTCAATCCATACTTTATTTCCTCTTCAAGGGGATATAATGGTGGAAAAACAATTTGTCTCCTTGCCATGCTACCTGTGATTTATAAAAGTCTGCAGACAATGTCACCTGTCATCTAATTACGTTTCGCTGTGACGTTTCGTTAAGTGTCATAGAGGAATTAATCACTTAGCGTCTTTGTGATAGTAGCGACAGTTTTGCTTTCGATAGTTTTTGTCCTGTCCTACAGGAACTATGCAAGATTAGCATCTAAAATTCGACGCGCTTGGTTTTGCTCTTGAGTCTCAGCAGTTCTTTGCGCTGCGTGATGCTCGGCATCTAAAAGTCGCTGCGCTTGACTTTATCCTTAAGTCTCAGCAGCTCTCTGAGCTGCGTGACGCTCAGCATCTAAAATTCGACGTGCTTGGTTTTTTGCTCTTGAGTCTTAGCAGTTCTTTGCGCTGCGTGATGCTCAGCATCTAAAAGTCGCCGCGCTTGACTTTCAACTTCAGTCTCAGCAGCTCTCTGAGCTGCGTGACGCTCAGCATCTAAAATTCGACGCGCTTGGTTTCGCTCTTGAGTCTCAGCAGCTCTTTGAGATGCGTGGCGCTCGGCATCTAATGTCAAACGCATTTAAGTGTTCTCTTCAGACTCTTGGCTTCTAGCAATTTTCTTTACGCGAGCTCTGCTAGAACTACGCGCTAGATTCGATTTGCGTTTTCTAGGCATACCTATTAGAAAGAAAACTACGTAATTAAACTGAAAAAATACAAAAAACCTTCTCTAAATTTTACAGGAAAAGATTGATTGACTTTGACATTTGCAACTTAAGCAGCCTTGAATGGGCATTGGGAATAGAGCATGTAATTTGGAAAGTCAAGATGCAAATTACCATTTGTCATGGTAGAAAATAAGTTTTTTCTTCTAAGATTCTAGCCAATGTGTTTTCATCCCCCGTTTTCAACCCTTTGAAACGATTTTTTCGAATCAAAAAGTAGCCTATGTCCTTTCTCAGGCTCTAGACTATCTGTGTACCAAATTTCATTCAAATCGGTTCAGTAGTTTTAGCGTGAAAGCGCGACAGACAGACAGACAGACAGAGTTACTTTCGCATTTATAATATTAATATAAAATATAAAATATAAAATATAAATATAAAATATAAAATATAAATATAAAATATAAATATAATAATATAATATATAATATATAATAAATATAATATATAATATAATAAAATAATAAAATAATAAATAATAATATAAATAATAATAAGTAAATAAGTAATAGTATATAGTATATAGTAAGGAAGTAAGGATAAGGATTATGTGAAAAATTCAAGCATCTTCCTGTTACCATTATTAATTTTGAGCAAAAAAGGTTAAAAATTAGGTTTGTTGTATCGTAGCCCTCCTTAAATTTTAATATTTTTTCTTTTTTTAGTATTTGCTGTTATAGTGGCAACAAAAATATATCATCTGTAAAAATTTCAGCCTGGCGACAGACAGATGGACAGACAGACGGACAGCGGAGTTTTAGTAATAGGGTTTTTTTTTTAATTAATACGTTCTTACCCTTCGGGTAAGGAACTTTGAAAAAAGAAGTCATCAATCTATAATGACAACTAAGAAATATGAATTTGAATAAATTTGAATAATCACAAAAAATGTACTCAATTAGCAAGGGGAAAAAATCAACATTAATAGAAAAATTAAATTTAATATTTACTGAATAAAATTCATGAAGCCAAGATAAGAATATGATAATTGACCGAGCTTTAGCGAGGTCTCTGAGTCTACTATGGGACGAGCCGGCACTTGAGCTGTCAGATGTTTGTATGTTTCTTTGTTCGACGATAACTCAAGTACCGCTCAGCTGATCTCCATGAAATTTAGCATGAACGTAGTTTATAAATATAGAATTTTTAAGTTCGAATATGAGCATCTTCTGTTCAGTGGTGTCGAAGATACCAGGACCGGTGGTAAAATGAGGCAAAACGGCGCCACTTTCTGCGGGAGTTGCTTGGGTCAAATCTAGTAATAGAAATTCGACCCTCTTCCCGTTGACTGATTGATCTGATATATGGTACACACCTTTAGTTCCAATGACATTACAATATTATTAATTATTTTATAATTTTGTAAAACTTTATTCATATTAACAATTTTATATATTTTTCAAGATTAAATGTGTTGGAGCGCTTTACGCAAAGTTACCTTTTGAACCATTCACATACTTAGTTACTAAGCACATTTAGTTCAATCTTAAAAATCATAGATGGCTCCGTTCATCGAGCGACAAAATCCTGAATCACGCAAATGACTTTTGTAATGAATTTAGTGAGCTATTTAATGTATTTTGTTATCTTTGCGTTTTCGGTACGATAAAATAAACCATCGGTCTCGGAGTTTAAGAGATTTATTCGAGGGAAGTTTTCTGTGCTCTCTGCTTTGGAGGACGCTCGTCGCGCTCAACTCAACAAAGTACTCATTCTTAACGAACATTTATTTAAAATCCTAATTTAAATTCTGACAGTACCTATGTCAAAAATTTATGGTCGGTGTCAGTTTCTTGTGAAAAAACTATATTTTGTTTAAAATAAAACAGGACATTAAAAAAGTGATGACGACTTGACGAGAATCTTTGCCTCATTGGCGTCATATGAGTAAACTGTTGAATATTGGCACTACTTTAGGCTGTGGCTACTTAATCAGAACATAGCGTTCAATAAGCCCCCTACTGCCTGCACCGACGTGACGGGTCTCCTTTTGTCAGCTCTCCGTGACACTTACTACCACTAGAGCCGTCTGCGATGGCCTTTCCAGCTCCCTGTGGTATCGACTGCTACAGGGCATTCTCCGGCGGCTCTCTTGTTATCAACGGGATAACTCTTCGCAACGCCTACTACTGCAGAGCTGCCTGCAACGGATTTTCCAACTTACTGTGGTATCTACTGCTATGGAGCGTTCTCCAGAGGCTTTCCCGTGAACGATTGGCCAGCTCTCCGTGACATCTACTACTGCGGGGCCGTCTGTAACGACTTTTTCCGGTCTCTGTCGTATCTACTGCCATGGGGTGTTTTCCTACGGCAGTCTTGTGATCGAAACCTAGCTATCCGTGACACCTACGACCACTGGGACTTTGCAACGGCCTTTCCAACTTTCTGTGGTATCTACTACTACGGGATGTATTCCAGAGGCTCTCCTGTGGTTGACTGGCCAGCTCCCCATGGCACCTGCTACAGGGTCTATTTCAATGGCCTTTGCAAAAACGTCGTGGACTTTCTTCTTAGAGTAGCTCGCAGAGTGTGTACGTTTAGGTTTGATGATAGCTAGAGGATTGTATGTAACGTTCATTTATCTTTTAAATAAAATTGCTAATTATTAAATAAAATTGCTTTTAAAAAAATGATGCTTAATTTTGTTGGTTAAATCTTGTTTAAATAATAATTTTCGCTCGAACTAAGTAAAGAATCCCAAAGTAGGTTTCTAACATTTTTTCTTAATAGACTTTCTAACAGTGTATACTAACATAGTAACGTTCACGCTGAACGCCCCACGATTTTATTTTTGAGTTTGATCAATGCTCGAGTGATAAGAAAATTAATGTATGAATGCAGTACTTACCTAGGACACGATAATGATATCTAATACCGTGCCTAGGACTACCAAAATTATTTTTTATCTCTAAGTACATTCTAACAGTAACTTCTCAATAAAACCGTTTAATTTAAAATGATTTTTATATATTTTATATGTTATATGAATAACCGCTCTCTTTGTTCTTTGAAGCCCTATAAGCTATGCGCCTTCTGCTAGTGTTAGATTCCATTCAGTAATTCTTCAAACATTGTAGCTTAACAATAGCAATTTTCGGCAGAAACTCATATATTTGAAAATTAAATATTTTACCGAATGATATATACATTTACTTCGCTCATCATTGCAAAACTTTCATACGAAAATTATTATATTTTTTTTGAAATCACAGTTTTTATGATATAAAATAGGAATAGCGCGAGGTCCAAGTCCGGGGCGGACTACTAGTAATAAAATCAATCATTAGATTGCTCTGTGAGTCAATTTTTGTATCTTGTTTTAAATGATATTTTACACTTTAGATTTTCATTTGATTTATGATTGCATATTCTTCAAAACAAAATGTTATTCTAACTTAAAAAGTTAAAGTTATTTTAAAAGTAAAAATCCCACAAAATACTCATTTTTATATCAAATATTGCCAAGACAAGACAGTTCGCGCTATAAAAAAGTTATGAGATCTCATGAAGAGCCAAGGTTCTGCCTCTACACGCCTTAACTCTACAAGCTAATGCTTCACATGCTCTGTTTCTATACTGTATATGTATACTGTCCATTAGTTCTCTATTATAAAGAAGTTCTTATAGCAACGAAACGGCCAAGCACATTATAATGACAATTGAACTTTAATAATATGTAAAATCTGTTATAGGCATGATGGCCAGAGAATTTCGTCTAACTTGCATACTCCAAATCTCTGAGTTCTGAAGGTTCAAAAAAATGACGAACCGCTTCGAGAAAAGGTAGGTAGTGCCCTTGCGCGTCGCTTGGCTCGTCTTGGCTGGGGCACTCCCGTGCACCCAGATATACAGCCAATATCGTTTAGCAAAATCAATAAACAAGTACCTTAAAGCTACTCGTATTCATAATTTTTTCAACTCTTTTGATATTCAGTTCGCGACTTGTTCTTAGAAACTTACAAATTACGATTAAAGTTGAAAGGTCCTTAAGTTTAATTGTATCTTTATGCATTGCTTTTAAACCTTTATTTTACTTAGTTTTTAGTATGAAATTCGCTCGTAAAACATGGAAGTGCAATAAACAGATAAATCGTTAATATTGAAGGTAGTACGAAATTGTAAAGACGATATTAGCATCCTCTTTCAGGGAGAAAATGGGAAAGGAGCCCGACGATGTAGAAAATCAATTATACAGGCGGCTTCAAAGGGTAATACAGAAATCTCGGCTTCTGATGTTTCCATTACAAATTATGTTGGAGTTTGTCAAAAATTGACAATCAGAAACTGACAATTTGCACAAATTTACTTACCACGCTTCTGATGAACACGATTATAAATTATACCGACCAATTTTCATGACTCGAATATAAAGGCCGACAACGAGAAGGTTATCTTTGATCTTACAAATACTTCAGTGAAAATGACAACAACAAAACGCCTCGATCTTTTTCTACAATTATAAAATTTGTCAAAATATTTTTTTTTCTATGTGTCCACATTGTTAGAGTCGCGGATCCAACCTGGATGAGATTAGCACAAAATCGTGGTGAATGGCGTACAAGAAGAGTGGCCTATGTTCAGCAATGGGCGATGGCAGGCTGAAAATGATAATGATGTGTTGACAACTGCCTGTATAAATCAGTGCTCTTTTAACAACCGAAAACTACTTTTACGAGAACATGATAAGTATTTTAAGTATTTTACAATAATCGGCCAAGTACGAGTCGGACTCGCGCACAGAGGGTTTCGTACTGTATGGGAGCCCCCTTTAAATGTTTATTTTATTTTAATTTTATTATTTATTATTGAAGTGAATATAAAATTAAATATTCAGTGAAAATTTCAAGCATCTACCTTTTACCATTATTAATATAGAGCGAAAAACGTCTAAAAATTCAGGTTTGTTGTATGGGAGCCCCCCTTAAATATTGATTTTATTCTTTTTTTAGTATTTGTTGTTATAGCGGTAACAGAAATACATCATCTGTGAAAATTTCAGCTGCCTAGCTATCATGGTTCATGAGATACAGCCCGGTGACAGACAGACAGACGGACAGACGGACATCGAAGTCTTAGTAATAGGGTCCCGTTTTTCCCTTTGGGTACGAAACCCTAAAAACGTAAATGAGCACGATTAAATCATGTTTTATATATCGCACTCATCTGAATGACATATTTAAAAATGCATGTGCACAATCACAATTTTACTGTGCAAGCGCCACAAATCGCGTTAGAATATTACTCGAAAATATGAGCATCAAAAGACATACATCAAAAGATATTACTAGAGATGTTGACAAAAAGCTGACGCAGGGTTGCAATATTTTCCCCAAAGAAGGGGAGAATTATATCCAAGCCATTGTGGCCAGTATTTAGCCTGCGGGGATCTCCATCAAGTGTGCCCGCCCGCAAGGAAACTGCCGCCTTCTTATCTTGTAACTGATGCCTCTGCCTGCAACATCAAATTTGATTTTACCACTGGCTTAATAAATCTTCGTAAAACTTGGTTTAGATGGTAATTGGTTAGCTTTGTAGAGTGAAATACACAATTATGTACATCTCTTTTTATAGCTGTCTAAATTAATGCTTCCCACGCATTTAAGTGTAATTTATTCGTGATCTTATTTTCAATCACGCCAAAGCTCCTTTAGGTTTCATCTTTGTCATGTTTTTTAAATTATTTTTCATGAAAAAAGGAATCTTAAAACTCTGCTCAACAAACATTTTTTTACACTATTTGGTGACAAAAATAGATACTTCCAAAGCCTGATTTCTGAAATGCTGATGTTTTTTGGCTCAATGTACCTAAAAGTATTGCCATTCGTAATGCTGAAAACATGCTAGGTACTACAAACTGGCAGTGTAATTGAGCGTTTGGGTTCTATTTTGACTTTCAAGGGTCTGTGGATGAAAAACTGCTTTTTATGTAGTGAGTAGTTAGGGAAATTATGTAACTTTATTCCATTGTGTTAATAAAGGCACTTGCACCTTAAAAAAACTTATGTTCAGTAATAAACCTATACGGTTGCTTAGGATATGATCTATCTTAAACAATAATTTATTGGTGTAAGTAAACAAAATTTATCGCCGCAAGCGGATCCACGCTAAACATCTTGTCTCTGAATGTAAGTCTTCTCAAAAAGGTCTTCAATCCGTTCGATATCGAAAAGCTTTTCGGGGTTGCTTTTATTCGTATCACTGAATTTACTCCCTCTATAAATTGAACTCGTAGCCGCATTATGGCTTGATAAAATATCGATAAGTGTTAGAGCTTTATCGCCTTAATAAACTTGTATTAACAGATTTCAGCTGTAAATGAGATGGTTAGGATAGTGTTATAAGTAGTAAACAAGATGCTATATAAAAACTTCTACAGTAGATATTTAAACGTAAAACATGGACCATTTATTGGAATGCTTATAATAAATGGTCCATGTTAAGTAAGGTAAGTAAAACTATATAATTATTTTATTTATGAATTAATAATTTTAAAAAATATTTTACAATTCTATTGAAATTTTAAATTGGGTGTTGTTTTCTTCTTATAAAAAGAATATTTAATTGGTTAAAAATAAAATTATCTTTTTTTGGTGTAGGATTGGTTTGCGTTTCACCACATCCTACCTGATGTTAAGATATGCTGTCTAAGGTGTATCATGCTTTTTTTACCTAGAAGATACCTAGAGAGTTGATCCTAAAGATTTTTCAAATATTAAAATGTTATCCGTATTACATCCGTGATAATATAAAAATCTTGTTATGAAGAAAGAATCTAATTTTGAAAGGTATAGAAATTCAAAAGAGAACCGTGCCGGACTCGCTGAACTTTTTGATCTCTGCATATAAAATAACTTGATTGAAAAGTAAATTGAAAGAGCCTTAGAACTGTCTCAAAACATTATTGACGGACCCGTTTTCAATTTCAGAAGGCAGTTTTGGAGTTTTTTCCTGCCCGCAGATTATACGAAGTTCTTTTATCTTACTACGGGTCGTCAACTGAACTACTAATCACTTTTAAAAGTTTAGATAGTCTCTTATTAAATGACTTTTGGAAGTAGTTTTCTTTTTTAGGGTTCAAAACCCCAACCCAAAAGGTAAATACGGGACCCTAAAGGGTACCCAAAAGGTAAAAACGGGACCCTAATTTTTACAGATGATGTATTTCTGTTGCCGCTGTAACAACAAATACTAAAAACAGAATAAAATTATTAATTCCTCCCATACAACAAACCTGATTTTTTTTAGCCGATTTTCGCTCTATATTAATAATGGTAACAGGTAAATGCTTAGAATTTTCACAGAATATTTAGTTGTCTATTCACTTCAATAATAAAATTAAAATAAAAAAAATAGTAAAGGGGGGGGGGGGCATACAGTACGTAACCCTGTGTGCGCGAGTCCGACTCGTACTTGACCGATTATTTTTACTACACGTCTGCAAAAGCAGTTATTTTGATTGGTGTGTTATTACTCATTCATATAAAAAAGCAGAGAGACGTACATGACAGTAAAAACATACAAGATGAAAACATGCAGAAAGCGGCCCAACAAAAGAAGCAGTCCCGGCAGAAAAATAATACATTTTGATTTCTTTTTAAGAAAACCTGGTCGTTATCGTGCAGCCTTCCTCACGTGTACGTGATAAGAAATGTAGACAAGATAGTTCTTACACAAATCAAAAAGAAACAGATGAACAACTGTAGAGCAATATCTGTAATGAAATGATTTTAATTTGATAGTGCATCCCACACTAGGTTTTTCTCAAAGAGTTATTGTTGTGATAAACATTTCAAAAATTCGTCGCGAATGCAACTCGAGAAATGTTTATCATAAAAATAACTCTTTGAGAAAAACCTAGTGTGGGATGCACAATAAAATTAAAATCGTTTCGTTGACTTAGCAGTGCGCCATCTCTCGTCAATATTCAGAAGTTTTTATAACTTCAATTGAGTGATAACCTGTCTAATATGGGTATCACAGGTGGCGCCGCCAACGCTATAAGTTGGTTAAAATGATAACAAATTCGACGCTAAGTCAGGACTGCAAATTAGCTCAGTTGTGACAGCTTCGGGCTAGTGATCCGAAGACGCAGGATCGAGTCCTGCATTTGCGACGAATTTTTGAAATGTTTATCACAAAAATAACTATTTGAATGTCTGTAATGGAAGAAAATTAGATTTTTTCCTGTTTTAAACTCTCCAATGAATGTATTTAACGCGTTCTTGATTATTCAGGCTGCTTTTTAAGGAAATAATGTAATAATCTCAAAAACTGATGGTCACAAAGTAAGTAAATGTCAACCAACAACCAGTAGGTTAGCACTACACTTGACGCATCAGTAGGAGATGCTGCGTTTCGCCAAAGTTATGATAAATAAAAATAATATACTACGTTAGCCAACGATGACAAAATGTTGAGATAACAAGGGTTTTGGGATCTAAAAGTTAAGGCAAGATGTAGAAGAGTAAAAAAACTACTATTGAATGGTTACAAAATCAGAATGCAGGCGAAAATCCAGATGAACGGGAAGCATTAGCCTTGACTGGGATGGATAACAAATGTGCTTTTTACTAACTTTTATTTAACTTACAATGGATGTATAGTACAATGGTAACTATGGATAAATGTAAGTTCGGGTGGAATCTTGCAAGTTGAATTTGACCAACTTTCCGGTTTCTGATTGAGCTAAAATTTTGCACGCATATGTATATTGCGTGACAATGCAATAATATGGAACCATGGAGCTGTAACTCCATAACTGTAACCATATAAACTCCTGGACTAAACAATATAGACCCGTCGTGTTTGGGCTCGTTTTACTTGTCTTGTACTGTACTGTACCAGCCTTTTTAATAGTCCACTGCAGGACGTAGGCCTACCCACGAAGGGCGATTGGGCCATAATTATCCACCACGCTGGCCAAGAGCAGGTTGGTGGATTCACATACGCCATATTATTTCTTCCACGGACGTACGCAAGTTGCCTCACGATGTTTTCCTTCACCGAAAAGCCAGTGGTGTGAAATTCCGTACACAAGTTCCACTATTCTGCTACATGATATCCAGGATCTCAAAAGCTTGTATTTAAAAAGTAATATTATTTTAATAATTTATTTTAACCTATCTCTCTCTCTGCTTTTTGTTGAATTTATAAGTCATCGTCTTATAGATTTCTCTCTGTTGTTATCTAATTTGTAGTTTCCGGCCCAATTTTGTTTGCACAGCGTTTTTATAGCACCCACATACTTAATGTGTTGGACCCTTTTTTATAAGATCTCGTTTGATGTAAACATGTAGTGAGAAATAAAATGTTGCCGCACTCAATCACAATTTGCCATTGTTCGTAACAAACAGTAATTTCAAAAGGTGACCAAACAATTAATAGAGTTCAGTTGCATTTTTCATTTGAAATAAAGTTTTTCTTATTTGTATTCCATTGTGAATAAATATATATGAATAAATATATAATAATAAATAATAATAATAAATTCTTTATTTGTTCCAACATTAAATTAAATGTATGGTACTATTAACTACTAACATACAATGGGCCTTATAAAAATCGTAGTTAAGATAGCGTTAAAGTACCATTAGATTAATTGAACCACGCACTAGGTCTCATAGGAGCCTGTATGGCAGGGTACAAATCATCTACTGGTCTTTTGACCGTTTATGCACACTTCACACTTGATTCATAGGTACCTACACCTTGTTCTATACTTATTTAAATGACTTTCACTATACATACATTTATATATTAAAAACTACTTTAAAACTAAGAATCTAATATTTTTGTTATTTTTATTTGCCAGGTTGTATGTATATAGGTAAATAAATTTATATAATATTAATGAGTTGTGTGTGTGAGTGTGTGTGTGTGTGTGTGTGATATGCTGTATATATAAATATATTTATATTATATAGGTATATTATTTACATATAGTATATTATGTATTTGTCTGGAATTCCTAGTTACATCTAACATTATCACTTGATTTTTCTTTGTGGCTGTCATATCATTTTATTACTTCTAGTATTTTTTCAGTTTCGTCATAGTCAAGGGATAACAAGTATTTAAGTAGTAGCTGGTTGCATTCGAATTTGTTTACTTTATCCATTTTTAATATTTTGTTTAATCTGTTATAAATTAGAGGTCCTAAAGATTTTACAGACATTGTGCCAAATGTTGTTCTGTTTCTGACAGAATTATATTTGAATACCTAGTTTCCATCTGAAGCTACTTATAGATACTTAAATGTATCAGCTAATTCTTTGTTTGCCAAATACACTTAGCTAATATACCTTCAATAATATTGTTATAAAATATCATTGATGCATTTTTCTTCTTCTTTATATCTTTCTTTATGTATAAAAATTTTGTGTCACGTTGTTTGTCCGTGATGAATTTTTCAACTGCTGAACCGACTTCAACCAAATTTAGCACACCGTGTGCAGTTTGATCCAACTTGAGAGATAGGATAGTTTATATCTCAATTTATAATCGCAATATTTTTATATGGCAAAACAACGTTTTTTCGGGTCAGCTAGTATTTTATGTTATCTATTTTTTTATTCAACATAATCAATATTACACTAGAAAAACTTTAGAATACCGGGGATTAAAAAAATAGTAGATTTGCCATTAATTAAACAAAAAATTCAAGAATGTCCGTTTAATATGTACAATGCTTAGAAATTCCCACCTATAAAAGTATCAAAAAAAAAACAAAAATTTAAAATATCTATACATTTATGTAATCAACAACAAAACATTGACTGGAAGTCATAGTCAAATGTTATATATAGTCATATATTGTAACTACAGTAGAACTCCAATTATCCGAACTCCGACTATCCGAATCGCCGATTATCCGAATCACTTTCAGAAAAAAATTTGGCCCGAGTGTGACCACTTGCAACTGCTCACCGTCAAGCGAATGCGTGACCTGGCTGCCCGAAAACGGATGAAGACCGCAAAACAGCTTACATTGACGGAGATGTTTGAAAAACAATGATTTTTATTTCTAAACTTGTACATAAGTACATTTTATTTATATTTAAAACATGTGAAAATATCATGTTTCTTTCATTTAATTAAATAAAAAAATAGTGCAATATCAAAACGTAGCTTTTTTCTCTCCAAAGGCATTTTTTTTTAAAACTCCGATTATCCGAATATTTGATTATCCGAATAGGTCCCGGTCCCCATTAATTCGGATAATTGGAGTTCTACTGTAGGTGCTTTTCAAATTTCACGTTAGGCCTGTGCCTAATATTGTGGACAACTTCAAAGCTGAACTTACTCACTAAAGACGAGTGACTTTACATCAAATTTATTCATCCATGCCGGTAACATATGTACCCCTATTTAAAGCTATGTCCCATTCCCACCAAATGAAGCATTCAATCGCTTCCTAACCCAAATATCAGAGTTTAATCGGTCGACAAGAAATATGGGTTAATTATTCATTCCGTCTCAATTTACAAGACTGTATAATTACGCTGACATATTATTGCAAGGATTTACTTCGAACACTGAATATTTATTACGCTGTCACTGAACTCATGAATATACATAGCTTTATTATAACACGTCGGGCACTTAAAACATTAACACGTATAAGGGCAACAATAAACTGCTAAGAAATTAAGCTAGTAGTAAAATACTTATAAAATATATATCTTTCGCTACTGTCCTAATCTGTCGGTGGTGAGGTTTTTAGGGTTCCGTACCCAAAGGGTAAAAACGGCTTGTTACTAAGACTCCACTGTCCGTCTGTCTGTCATCAGGCTGTATCTCATGAACCATTATAAGCTGAAAATCTGTAATTTTCACATATCATGTAAGTATTCATTCCGTCTGTTCAATTTCTGTTGCGCTCAGTTATAAATGCCACCCGGAGACTGACCGTGCCTAACGTTGCTTCCCTGTTCATTTCCAACGAAATCGGTTCTAAACGGTTAGCATTCAGCGAGATTCTGTTGGTTCATATAACAACAAATACTAAAAACAGAATAAAAATAATATTTAAGGGAAGCTCCCATACAACAAAGCTGAATTTTTAGCCGTTTTTCGCTCGATATTAACAATGGCAACAGGAAGAAGCTTGAAATATTCACAGAATATTTAGCTATATATTCCCTTCAATAATTAATAAATAAATTAAAATTAAATAAATGTTTAAGGGGGGCTCCCATACAGTATATACGGATACGGAACCCTTCGTGCGCGAGTCCGACATACTTGGCCGATTATTATTTTTATCAGCAAACGGCTCTAGTCAATTAAATGGCCGGTAAAAACCAACATAGTAAAGTATGATGTTAAATGATATAGACAGGTAATTCTTTCTAGTATTATTAACATGGAAGTGTATTCACGCAATTATAGAGCAAAGGATAGACTTGATGTTTTGCTTACATATAGTTCAAAGGCAATTGAAAGGTTTTTTTATAAATTCGACTTTTTAAACCCGATAAAAAAGTTCCTATACAATTAGGATAGGGTAAATAAAAAACCGTAATAATGCGCTGGACAGATGATTTCATAAAGACTGCAGGATCGCGCTGGATGCAAGCCGCTTCTAACCGGCCTTATTAAAGAGGGAGGATGTCCAGCAGTGGACGTTCGATGGCTGATAGATCTAGTGCGCTGTACAATTAAAATCATAGTTTTTTTTTTTTTTTTTTTAATTTTACAAAGGAGACTTGTCTACGCGTATGTCTACGAATGTCAGTGGACGTATAATCGCTAAGAGCCGCAAACATACAGTGGACTAATTAAAACTTATCCAAGTCATATTGAAACTCTACTCACCAAAGGAATCACAATCTTGTTAATGATTACCTTGCCCTGATTAATGATCAGTCCAAATTCAGTGCTTATCTACCATCTCGCCCGCTACCGTCATTATTAAATCAATAGTAAAATGTCAACACAATCTAATATCACTTACCCTTGACCTCAGCTTTCATAATCAGAAACAGTTTAATCTACCGCTACTTTCATTCCAAACAAAAACGTATCTCCCCCTCAGAACTTAGACAATCACAATAAGTACTCGCCGAACAATCGCCGCGAATCGTGACCCAAATCCTTAAGTTCCCGCTCAGATGTTTTTGTTTCACCAAGGTGTTGCTCATTAGTATCTCGGGGCATTCATCAAAAGACCGGCATCCAAGGCAATAAAATAAGAGGGCGAAATAATTAAATTTTCACGATTCCCTTCAAATGGGTTCTTGGTTTCGTAAAAGAATTGCGGCGAATCGAGATCAATCACAACGATATCTCGTTTGGGACCCTTTGTTTTGTTAGAAAGGATAATGCGTGCTCCTAATGTATTGCCAGCTCTAATGAAGCTTCTTTTATGTGGATTTGTAAGTGATACTTGATTTATTGTAAGAAATAAATATGGATTAGATTATCAATAAAATAAAAAGAATATTTTGGCTATATTGCTCAATACTACTTAAAATTTTCAAGGTTGTGTAATAAAAATATGTGTCAATACTTCATCATCGTCGTGCAAGTTGTAAGACGTCTAATAGAGGAGATATGCCTTCCCTGCCAAAGTAAATTCGTATAGGCCAGGTGGCTAGTCATGGTGTCAGAGATTTTAAGCAGCCTAAACGCCCCTGACATGGCTAAACGATTAATACAAGCGGGGCCTACTTAACGTGTCTTCCGAGCCACGGTAGCGCTCAGTTATAAATGCCACCCGAAGACTGACCGTGCCGAACGTTGCTTCCCTATTCATTTCCAACGAAATTGGTTCTCAGCGGTTAGCATTCAGCGCGATTCTGTTAGGTCATATAACTGAATCTGAGTGGACGTCCTTCATTCTGCTCGCTGTATGATTACTTAGTATTTAAAAAGATTTTAGACGAAAAGAAACTTATGCTAAATACAGAAAAAGTAGCCTACAAAAGGGTGTTAAAAATGTAATTTATGAATTTCGCTTACATTCAAGTATTACCATTGGGATATGAGGAATGTGTATATTACAGATTTGTTTTATATCGCACTCATAAATATCTACGCTCTCACAGAGTTACGACTGCGGAGCGTTATAAATTCGCGGCGTAAAAGCCAAAGAATAACAAACATTTAGTAGACGAATAAACACACGAGTTTCATAATGTATTCAGGAAAAATTCCGCACTTTATCACGTTCTCAAAGAAGTTCTTTTTATTTCATCCCCGAAGGTTCACTTCATTCGACATTCATAGGACATGAGCACCTAAACAGTTTTGGTGAATTATGTGCCCGGATGCGGCACGTGCTGTCGCGGCCTGGCGTTTGTCACGCTTATCATGCACATTTGTTTCACACATTTTGAAGTCAGGCAAGATGACTTCACTTTAAAAATGTGGAGCTGCGAAATGCAGAGGATTGAAAGTATTTTATGTTGTTTTTATCTTTTTGTTATGAATCAGACTAATGCTATAAACTCGAAGGTATTTGCAGATTTGTATAAAAAGAGCGCGGCGCAAAACACGACGCCACGACCGGCTATTTGTGCCTACATGTAGATATTGAGGATGATGATAATATTTGTCACTAGTAACCATAGCTACTATTTATTTATCCTCGTACCTATACATACTGCCAAAGCTCCGATTTTATAGTAGATACATATATTATGTTATGATGATATATTTAAACTGGATGTCTTAACCATATAACCATGATAGTTTCAGTTAAAAATAAATCTATAATTTTCTCTAACTAAAAACTCGAACAAAGTTATTTTACTTGGTCTAAATTATAAGTATTTAAATGTCATGATGTTGTCCGCAAACATTTAACACACACTATTAACTACATCAAAAATGGTTATGGTTTCGCAGAAATCTTGCCCCTATACTTGACTTATCTCAAATTTTAATGCGCATCGTAGTTGATCGTAGTAATATTGTAGTTGATATTACAATCTCTTCTTTTATCTTTTTAATGTGAGCAGCGTCGTAAAAGTTGGTAATTTCAAAGATGCCGAGCTTCATCATAAATTAAGAGTAAGTTTTTGTAATTAATGTTACGAAATAGGTATATATTAGTATTTTATTTATCTAAACAGCAATTCGAGCTATTTCAACATTAGTCGAAATAACTAGAATAGGTACATTTATTCCTGTACCTTTGGTAACTTTTTCGATTAGTCTGATGTCAATATAGCATGAACGAGTTCTTTAAAGAGTATGATGATGCCTAATTACTTCCGTTATTTGTTATTTTACGGATATATTTTCTAATTGCTTTTATGATTACTGGTTACTCGTACTAGTTATGGGTCAAAATAATGTCGGTGTCAGGTCGCCATCCTGTATGATAGCAAGGATTTTTTTTAACTGATTTTTTTTTCGAAATTATAAGTTATAGATGTCACTCATCACTTTCACAAACTTCTGCAACTAGACCTACCTCGAAAATAAATGTTGAAATAAAATGTTGTTGCCCCTTTATAAAAAGGTCATTGAATTTTTTTATTTTCATTTTCATCTTACAAACGGTCTCTGACCCCAAACCAAGCAAATCTTGTTATATGGCTGCCTGAGACTGATATACTACATAAACTTATTTTAAATACATACTTATGTAGATAGAAGGTACCTAAATAATACCCAGACACAGAGCAAACACCTATATTCACCACATAAATGCTTGCCCTGGGTGGGTATCGAACCCACGCTTCTTTGATCCAGAAGTCAGGTTCACTAACCACTGGGCTCAGTGGTTAGTTTATAACTTTTGTCGAAATTGTCGGTAGCCACCGAGGCAGTCAATTTCGACAAAAGTTATAGGTACGATAAACTCTTTTTCCATAGTAATCATGAGTTAGTAATCTAAAAACTACACTCCGTATTTATATGAAACACCTAATTAATTCAAAGATATTCCTCAAAGCATCAGTAACTCTTATTTTACTTTCTAAGCAAGGGCTAAAAATAAATCTTCGTTCTAAGCCGTCAGTCACTTAACACCCCAAAAATATAACGAACGTGAAAAATCTCTCACAGGAACGGTCGGTTACCTTGATCTAATTTGTATACAGAGTTCTCCGGTTCGATTCTCTACGGAGCAATAAATTTACAAAATTTTCTTCCATCCCAGCGGATGCGGTGGGCCGAGCTTAATTTGTCTCAAAAGGAAAATGATCACAGAGTTACTACCTGAATAATTAGAAGGTATGATGCTCCGCAACGGACGATGGAGGGCAGCTTGGGTTTCCGTTTACTGAGCTGGGGTTGAGAGGCGGGGGCGGAGAGGTTATTAAGGCGACTTCCAAAAAGGAGGAGATACTATGTTCGTCTGAACGTATTTTTTTTTTTAAATTTTGATAGGTATGTTCGTACATTGTTAACCGATTTAAAAACATCTTTTTTCAGTTTGAAAGGGTATACTTCCGAGGTAGTCCTATTTAAATTTTATCGAAATCGGCTGAGCAGTTTTTGATAAATAATCAATAACACACATGGATATCACATTGATTCGTGCAAAATATTCAAATTATGTACGCGGTGGAAGTCAGTGTTGCGATTTTTTGCGAAAAATAAAATTATTTACCAATGAATGGGTATTTTGAGATAACTTAGGGTTGGGTGGCTAGGTTCGGTGTCAGAGTTTTTAACCCGCCTGAAGGCCTCTGACATAGCTAAACGGTTAAAACAACCGAGACTTACAATTTAACGTGTCATCCCAGCCACGGTAGCGCTCAGTTGTAAATTTCCACCTGTGGTCACGCATCCGAAAACTCACCAAAGAACTATGTAGTACCTTTGTACACAGATAAAAATATAAAATGTAAAACCGCTGAAACCAGATTTTCCCTCGTAGATTTTAGGGTGATTGGGTCATATCCACAACGCTGGCCCAGTGCGGGTTGGTGGATCTCTCCTGTGTTCTCCGAACAGTGGACCCTAGCGACACATTGCTTTAACAGAATCTTCATAGGCCTATATCTCGACTCGCTCTTGACCGATTTGGTTCATACTCACAGCTCTTGTTAGGATTTATATATTTAGCAATATTACTAGATATTATCGAAATGGGCTTATAAATAACACGATTTAAAATTTCCCCCCTTTTTGAGGGAAATACCTAACTCCCCAATTAAAAGTTGCTAATTGACTGGAAAAATCCATTAGTATTCATAAAACCTGTGTACCAAATTTCATCAAAATTCGTTATAAAATGCGGCATGGAAACAAAAATCAACATCCGGATGGACGGAGAGCAAAATCGTCGAATTGAAACACAAATCTTCCCTTCGCTACGGTCAATTACCTAATCGTATTGGACAACTACTATCCTTACTGGGCTTAGGCCCGTAAAATTCCAAAAATTCAGAATTGGAACGTCTCTTTAAATTACTTTTGATGGATTGAATATGCAATGGGATCTGGGAAGTGGCATTACAATCAGAGTTTACAATTTTGAAATAACATGTATTTTAGTAAAAAAAATTAAAAAAAAAAAAAAAAAACTTATACTGTACAAGTACTTGCCAAGATGAACCAATCAAGCCGAAACTCGATAGGGTTGCGTCATTTCATTACATAGTTCCTATTATCACCTTCCAGCTCCATCTTCAGACCCTGGTTACCATTGCAAGACAAACTACTCGCCAAGACAATTCAAATGAATCAAAACTCGATGAGGTTGTGTCGTTTCATTGCTAAAGTTCCTTTGGCCACCTTCCAGCTACATTATTAGATCAGCACCATGTCATAATAATATTGCATTGTCACGCTATTTAGACATGTACACAAAATTTCAGCTCAATCGGTAACCGGGAAGTGGATCAAATTTACCTTGCAATATTTAATTACAGATTGACAGACAGACAACGGGACAGGTGAAACTAAATAAAAGCCTGTAATAAATGAATAACAAGAAGAAGTCAGAGCAGGCCCTAGCTTGAATGCCAAGTCGATGCTTGTTTTGTAAATATTCGGAATTCACAGGGCTGCTCTTGACCGTAATCCTAAGCACGTACCAGTACATATCATAGCCTTATCTTATAGACTGTGATAATATTTACCTTGTATCCTTGTAAGCATCTACGCTTAACTTTAGGGCATTTAATGCAAGGCTGGGTCAAGTGAGTGTTAATACCTTCATGACTTCTCAGCGTAATCTGTTTTACTTAACAGGTAGTACTGTAGAGTTGACTGATTGAAACGAACACTTTACAACTAGTAAAATAACGGTAGGTGGTTTAGAGAGGTCTAAACCACTTTTACTATCGAGCTCTAACGTGACATTACAACAAAATGATTTAAAGATCCTGCATGCCTACCTAATTGAACCAGTCAACTACATAAAATATACAATTTTATTTTTAACATGTATGATTTTACATGATTGATTTAATGGTTCCCTCCTTAAACTACCTACTATGTACTAAACATACATAGATTACACGATTACTATAAAAACTATTGTGGGTCTGGTCTAAAACTATTAACAAGTATGATCGTATTTAATTATGTTCTTATTTCCCAGACGGTTGTACGGATTACACACGATTACTGTAACAACTATTCTGGGTCTGGTCAAAAACTATTAACAAGTACCTATGATCGTATATAATTATGTTCTTATATGCCAGACGGTTGGCTATAGTATAAGTTTTATATCAGCTTAAATAATCGGCCCAGTACGAGTCCGACTCGCACACGGAGGGTTCCATACTGTACAGGAGCCCCACTTAAATATTCACTAAATTATAATTTTATTATTAAAGTGAATATACAACTAAATATTCTGTGAATATTTCAAGCATCTACCTGTTACCATTATTAATATAGAGCGAAAAACGGCTAAAAAATCAGGTTTGTTTTATGGGAGCCCACCTTTATTATTAATTTTATTCTGATTTTAGTATTTGTTGTAATAGCGGCCACAGCAATACATGATCTGTGAAAATTTCAGCTTTGAAGCTATAACGGTTCATGAGACAGCCTGGAGACAGACAGACGGACAGCGGAGTCTTAGTAATAGGTCCCGTTTTTACCCTTTGGGTACGGAACCCTAAAAAGCAAAAAAGAAGGGCAAAAGGGTAAATAGTCGCTTACCATCAGACGAGTTGGTGGTCAAGCGCGAACTTATTCGCGATAAATAAAAATAGTAAATTTAATACATCAACAAAAGTCGATGGTTAAGAGAGGTTTTGTTTAACTAAAACATTTTTTTACGATTTGCTTGCCACAATGTGATCTATGTATGTTTATGAAGTCTATATTTTATAGTCATCCGGCCGTGACAAGAAAGTCTAAGGCGTTTGTATATTCACGTTTTATCTGTAGACTGGCAATGTTTACAATGCTAACACTCACACAGACTCACATTTATCTCAGGGGTGGCTCCTTGAAGTGGCTGAAAGTCATTGCTGTATAATTATTAGACTTTGGGTTAAGAGGTGGAGAGAGAAAATTATAATGCAAAATTTAAAATATGTGGCCTAAATATTAAAACATGTATGGCGCGTAGAGTCAAGCGTACAGTAATTTGTTCTATGCACTAGATAGACAAAGATGTTATTCTAAAAAATATAATATAAATAAAATTTAAAATGAATAATTAGTCTGATAACTGAAACAGTTAAAGAACAAGTATTTATTAGACTATCCTTGGATTTTCTAGATGATAAATTATATCCAGTATCTGACTGACCGCTAGTGCAAACATAATTCAAATGACTAGCGACTGAAGATTAAAACTATTAAGTTCTTAACCAAAATAAAACTTACCATAAAAAGATATACTGTGATAATATATACAATTATACATATCATAATTATGGCAGAAGTACCTATTTGATGCCCTTAATCTTAACATAGTAAAATCTTCATATCTAAATCTTTACATAGGTATTTAAAGTACAGTGAAGACATACGAGTAATATAAATGCGCGTATCTTAACTA